>JAAGVU020000061.1:4600468-4643897 GCA_011763525.2 Mormyrus iriodes
AGAAGGGGGGGGGGAGGGGGGCAGGGACCAGCGAAATCGCTTAACCGCTCCTCAAGCGTGACGCAATCCTGTTTAATGCCGTGACGGATTAGTGAAAGATTTGGGGACTTAATGCAATTAAACGGGCCGGTGGGTCTGGGGAGGCGAATACAGCGGCAGGTTTTGGGTCTTGGGGGAGAGGGTCCCCTCTAGGTGGCGCTGGCTACTCCGAACCCTGTGCGCAGTTAATCCCGAGGGATCGCCAACCACTGCATGCGAGTCGCGGGGACCTGTTTAACGCAGGAAGAATCTGGTGGAATGCAGACGACTACCTTCATCTGTCTGTGTATCACTGCTGGTAGGTGCGATTTTGTCCACCTATAGGGGACATCACACATGCTCTGGTATTTTTGTGTGAATAAGGCACTTACCTGCCAGCCGCAGATGAGCCTGCAGGGTGACGTCGGGGCCCCGGGGCCCGCGGGCCACACACTGGTACAAGCCAGTGTTACGACTTTTCACCTGAGTGATGTGGAGAGTGCCATTGCTGTACAGGATCACCCTGAGGAGAGAGGGAGAGTCAGACGCAGCTAAGGCCCACAGGGGGTGCTCACGCACCCATCCTAGAAGTTCTCTCCCATCCATGCAGCCTGGGAACAGCTTTATTCAGTTGGGGAGGGGGGGGTTAGGACACTGTGCCTGTGATCGGAAGGTTGTGGGTTCGAATCACAGGGTCAAAGAGTGATTTCACTGCTGGGATCCTGAGCAAGGCCCTTAACCCCTACTTGCTCTGGGGACTGTTTGACCTTGCCTTCCCGACTGCACACAGCTTTAGATAAAAGCTTATATTAAATAAATTAAATGTACTAAAGCGTGACGCTGGAGTGATTCAGAACATTGCTATTCCTTGTTACTCAAGGCCGGGCTTCCCTCTGCACTCCCAACCTCCTCCACTGGAGGTGTCATTCCTCAGATACACGCCAACCCACCCTAACCACCAGAGGCAGACAGAGGTATCAGAGCAAACCATTAAAGGTCACACCCATTCGCTCCATCCAGCCTCCGTTACAGGGCTTCTCCCAGCACGGTTCGGTTACACTATAAAAAGGCCATAATTCATCAAGTCAAATGCGAATTAACCAAAATCTCACTAAATACTCCATGAACTGACACCCAGCTCAGTGGGATTAAGCTGTGGGCTGCCAGTTAGTGACAGTGAGACGGACAGAGAAAACTATTCTTAGACTGTTGTTTCATACATTAAAAAAAAATTCAGAAGCCTTAAAACCCAACACCCCCTTTTCTTCATGACTGACTATATTTCTCTGCTGTCAGTCTTTGGTCTGTAGCTCTGGGGCGTCTCCCCCGCCCTGCACCTGCAGGTGGCTGACGGGGGTGATGGCGCCCCCTTCATGTGGGAAGCCGCAAGTGACGGGGCTGCTGGCAGCTCCACTGTGGCGTACTAGCACCCCCCCCCCGGCTAACAAGCTAGACGTAGAAAAATCGGCCTCATCGTGCCTGTCAGCGACACTGGACTGCATTCAGAGAAAAGCAGCCGACTCTCAGCAGCAGGAAGAAACACCCCCCATCACGCTATCAAGGATTTAATCGGCGTTCTGGAAGTGTGCTTAGACCAGCATAATGTAAGTGACTGGCAGTTTGCATTAATGTACACATGAAATGTAACCCTTAACTCAAATTCCAACCCTAAGGCAAACAAGCATTAACCAAACACTAGCAGAAACAGTGCCAACTGTAACCCTAACCTATTGCCAGCTCTAATCCCAATCCTAGCCCTAACTAAATCCCTAACCTATCCTAGGCCTAACCCTATGGAGAAGTCCAATATCAAATTCAACCACAACCTTAGACTCAGACCTATTGTCAGCCGTAACCATAAATTTTAATTTATGTGCACTTAGCCATTTTCAGGAGCAGTAAGGTCTCACCAGACATGTTTGGAGGGAATCGTATTACCGATGACTTTCAGGAGGAATCTGGTTTATTGAGAAGGAAAAGTTTGCTGTATTTCTTTGCATATATCCGTATCTCCTGTGTGATGCTGGCCCCAACATGCGTAATCGGTGGTCTGTTTCGCCTTATTCTGACGACAAAGGCGGAGTCGCATGGCAGATGCACCGGCTCCAAGATGAACATCTCCGGGTCTCCAGCCCGGGCACCTGGAACTTTCCACCGCACTATGTTCGGTTCTCAGCACAAGCGAATGTGAAACGCGAATCAGTGAACTGTGGCGCTTACCGTTCCTGTCCAAAAGTACACGGACAGCGGGCGGTCAGGATGGGCGGCAGTTGGGGGCCTTTTAGCTGCTCAGGAGAGCACAAACTCTGTATTTCGTTTTCTAAGTTTAGCTGGAAACTCTGATAGGAACCGAAGCCCCAAAAACACTTGGCCCGCTGAGCAGATTTACTCAAAACACTCCTGCTCCCCCCTCCCCCCAGTGAACTTGTCGGCAGGTTGTCACCATTGTTCACTTCCTCCCCATGCAGAACAACGGGCCCCCTTTCGTTCAAGTTTACTTGTCGTCGATCCCAGCCCCAAGGGGCTCCCAGCTCGACGACAAATGCTTGCAGGAGCATTTGTGTGTGTGTGTGGGGGAGGGGGGGGGGATGAAAGCTTGGGATGAACACATGCCAATTTTGTGTTTACCACACCGCTACACACATCCTGCCCCAGTTCTACACAGGCTGCTCCCCCGTGAAGTTCATGTTGGTACGATCCACATACCCCATACTCATCCCCACATGCTTGGATATACTCCCCCCCCCCCCCTCCTGTCCCCAGCATCAAGCTCCTCACTAGGAGACACCAGCCATCCACGACTGTAAAAAGATAATGTCTGTATTACGGGGGGGAGGCAGAGCTTTTTATAATTTGTTTCTCTCTCGACTACTTCAGACACTCAAGGCGTCTTATTCATCTCTCACTCAAACACCTTGTTTATTTTTTACAGATTTATTTTATTTTATAATACTAACCTGAAGGCAACTTTCTATAAGTCACAGTCTCGCTTCTTGTTTTTAAATCTTGACTGAGTGAGAGTTCCAATGCTTCTGTGGCCACCCAAATGGCACAATAAAAATTCTACAATATTCAAATAAAACAAAAAAAACTTCAATTCAACGGGACGTAACACGGTTTTCTTCAGTCTCCAATATATAGGGTGCGGTTTGCATTTAGAGGGCCGGAGAGACACGTCCATTATGGAAATGCTTCCCAGGCTTGACATTGAGGTAATTAAGGCCACTCCAATTCCTCACTCTGGACCAAGAGCGAGGCCAAAGGCCGGTGGGGTGGCAGGCACCTACCGAGATCGGTTGACGAGGAGCTCGTTGCCATGGTACCACTCGACAGTGGGGGCAGGCACCGCGGTGAACTGGCAGTGGAAGACGGCATCCTCGTTCCTCAGCACCACCTGGTCCTGAGGGGTGATGAGGGGTTGAGGGAAGCTCTTATCTGGGGAGAAGGACAGGAGGGGCCATTGGGTTAGGGTTAGCATAACTTTAACGTCAACGGGGACAACTGAAAAATGTACACCTCAAATGCAAGTCAAAGAGAAGATCTACTTCCTGTAGATCAGTTAAGATCCAGCATTCTTGCCAACACATACAATACAGATATATTAGTCTGTATTATGGGGTGTTAATAGGTCCCCGAGGCTGGCTTAAGGCAGAAGCTTCGGTTGGCAGGGGAGTGGGGTGCCTTCATAAGTCCAGTTTCTCACAAGACCAGAAGCACAACTCAAAAAACGCCACCCAGATCATCTCAGGAAAAGCTGGTGCAGCAATGCCTTGCTGGTCCAGATGACGGCTGAATTTTTGCCCCCCTCAGGCACCGCAATACATCAGTGGAAGGGTGTTACTGCAGGGCGAAAGAGACCGGCTAAAGCTGAAGGGGGGGAGGGGGATGCCATGAGGCGGGAGGGCTCTGTTCACGTCCAACCAATACCTGAAAACGAGCTCAGAACACACCACACCTGGGCTGCGACCCAATCCAGGGAAAGGTGCTGAAAATCATGAATATTTTCCTGGTGCTGATGAATTCAGCCAGGCTGGGGGGGGGGGTATGTACATGCAGCGATCTATAATTTCAAGCCAAGCGGGGGGGCGGTCCCCCAGCTGTCAGTGGCTCCCTCCCAGAGCCGAGGGAATGTGGGAACGCCACACGGCGGAGAAAGCTGGCAGCGGTTGCGCTCTCGTCTTTTGTCGAGGCGCCTTTCCTTCTCCCAAGGAGCTAATCTGGCCCATGTATATAAATGAAGCAGGTGACTAATTGAGGAGGAGGAGAGGTGCCTGGTTTCCTGGGGGGGAGGGGGGTCTACTCCCCGGCTCTGTCACGAATCAGCAGGCAGGCACGCACGCACGCACACACACACGCACGCACGCACGCACGCACACACACACACACACGCATACAAACAGTTAGACAGACTGGGGCAGGAAAACACCATCCTGACACTTTTTAAACAGATATATAAAGATATACTCTGTACTATGTAATTTCTCAGAAGAAAAAATTTAACACTGGAATACATGCAATAACATTACCTAGATGTGGCTGCTAGAAGTCAACAAAGTTCAACAAAAACATCAATATATTGGATGATTACTGTATATACCAGGGTGACTTTGAAATGACAAAGTTAACACGCCTTGAGACACTATCATAGTTTTATGCCAATGTGTCGATCATATGAACAATTTTCTTTATGCAAGACTTTTGCACAGTACTGTTTAAAAAACAAATGCACAAATCAGACCTTTGTTCAGCATCCTGAGATTTCATGGATTTTCCCTCCTGGACCACTCTCAGTAGGTACTCACCACGGCTGACCATGAACACCCCACGAGCCTTGTGGTTTCGAGATGCCCTGACCCAGTCATCTGGCCATAACGATCTGGCCCTTGTCAAAACACTCCAACCGTTACTCGTGCCCATTGGTTCTGCATTTAACATGTTGGCTACAAGTACTGAATGCTAGATTACCATCTAATATACAGGATAGTTAACAATATTTACGCCACATGGGCGCGGCCATAATGTATATATTCACACACACACACACCCCAAGTGGTCTGCTCCTGCAAACAGCCAATCATGCGGCTGCACCTGGACACATTCAGTACACTGACAGGGTCAGAAGTAGTTCTGGGCGACGAAACGATCTCGATTTTTTATCGATAAAAAAGGAGGACGATAACCATGATAAACGTAGGCTATAAAATTCGATCAAACCCGTTTGCTCCGTTTTAGACTGCGTGCTGAGACCGACAGCGCCGTGGCCGAGCACGTGGGCGTGGCTGAACCCCAGCGCAAAAGCCAATCACCGACGACCCTGCAAATTTACCCGCCCCCATTAAATAGGCGATGTTGTAAACAACAGCAAACGTGGTCGTGTGTATGGAATAAAAGATGTTGGGGAGCGCGGATGCGCCACAAAGTGAAGGGGAGGAGGAGAATGTGTTAATTGCACAGGAGGAGATCATACCGAATAAAGGGTATACGTCCTCCAAAGTATGGAAGTGGTTCGGCTATCTCCGAACGGACAAAATACAGATAAAGCCAATTTGCAAAACTTGATAATAAATAACCTTTTATAACCTTTTATAACTTAAGGGAATTTTGTATTTATATAGTTTGCGCTATTCTTTAAAAATAAATCTTATTTGTTAATGTTACTGTTTGTTTATTGTAACGTTCATTCAGTTTATATTAGAATACATACTCTTCGGAAACTGGAACAGCATTATAAAACTATAATATCGATAAGTATCGATATTGATCAGTACAGGTTAAATTATCGTGATATATATTTTTTTCATATCGCCCAGCTCTAGTCAGAAGGTTCTGGTCCTCTGCATCTAAGCACTAGATCAGGCGTCGCCATCGTTCTAAGTGGGCTGTGATAGTCGGTGCCAGACTTGGTGGCTCCAGCATCTCCGAAACTCCTCCTGGGATTCTCACGTGCTGCAGAGTTTATAGAGAACGTCCCAATGAACAAAACAGAACCCATCAAGTCAGCAGCGGTTCTCTTAATATTTAATTTGTTAATGAGAGAGTTCGGAGGAAACCCATTAAAGATTACAGGAAGTCCACAAGTGTAAAAATAGTGGCTTGGTGCGGCAGTGCTGTGTTCAGCGCTGGCCAGCCCATTAGGCAAGATGGGCGGTGAGGGGAGCAGCCTAGATCTCCATGTGGGTTTCAACCAGCACTGGGTGCATATGGGTACAATTCGTTTAGACATATTTGACTGGATTAAATCTGGTTGGGGGACTGGATACCTCCACATCCATGTAATTACCATCTGCATTATCTGCTGGCTGAGAGAGAGACAGGGAGAGAGAGACCTTCCAGGTACATTCCTCAGAAGAGAGGAGAGGTGCTCCGATCGTTCTCATGCACACAGCCAGCCTTCCAGAGCATTCAGCAGGTAACCCAACCCAGAAGGCATTCATCAGTGCTGGAAATATGCCAGGTAACCAGAGCTGGTCACACCCACACAGCCGAGCCTCTGCGTGACAGGGCTGAAAGGGCCTGGCTGGGCCGGGCCGCACTGGGCTGCATGTCTCCCATTCAGCACCCCTGGTAATCACGTCAGGGGGCCCGGCGCTCCGTTCACAGCGGCCTTCCCAGAGACATGTCTCTGATCTCATTTCAGAACAGAGCTGACAGCTGGCAGTTCTCGCGGGTGGAGCGGGAGGGGGGGGTCTATCCGGAAAAAACATGGAAAATGCCGGAAGAGATGTGCCGATTACGTCGTCACGGATCTGCAGCACACAGCTGACAAGCGGGGGTGGGGGGACTCATCAAAATCAATGAGACAGATGCTGCTCTGTGACAGACACTATGGCGAGCATGTGGGGAAACCAGCAAGCAAGAGCAATAAACTAACATCTGTATAGAGCTACAGACAAGCAGGCAAACAGACATGTACAGAGAGACAGACAGAGGCAAGCATAGACAGGCAGGTACAGACAGACACGGTCAGACACAGACAGACACTGTGGAGAGGGTGTGGGGAAGCTGGGGAGAGAGAACAATTAATGGGACATCTGCACAGAGCTACAGACACAAACAGACAGGCAGGTTCAAAGAGATAGGTACAGACAGACAGGCAGAGAGGTACAGACAGACGGACAGTCAGGCTGGCAGACGGATACAGTCTGAGAAGTACAGAAACAGACAGGCAGGCAGACAAGACAGATAATCAGATAGGTACAGACAGATAGACAGGCAGACATTCAGGCAGACAGACAGAGACAGACAGACAGGCAGGCAGGCATAGACAGACAGAGAGGCAGAGACAGACAGACGCACCAATGATGCTGAGCGTGAAGTTGTTGCTGCTGCACACATGCCCGGCTGCGTTCTTGCCGCAGCAGTAGTAGACTCCGTTGTCGTCGGGGCTGGCGCTGCTCAGCCTAAGTGAGCGCTCCTTACTGCTGACCAGGTGGAGGTGCTCTGGCAGCCTGCTGCCGTCCTTAAACCACTGGCATATGGGCCTGTGGTCGGGGGGGAATGGGACAGTCTTAATCATGGCAGCCTGACTGGGGACGTGAACCGGCAACTTTAAGATAGAAGGTTCAAGACCCGGACATACTGATGTACCCGAGACAATGCCAGTTAAACTAAAAAAATCCTTCAATGAAATGAAATGTCAAAATTTAGGCATCTGATGTTCAGCTCTGGAAGAAATTAGGAGACCACAGCAAAATATTTAGTTTCACTCGCTTCTCAATTTATGAGTATGCGCCTGTATAAAATACACATTTTTTGTAAGCTCCAGCCTGGCTCTTCCCTGCTTCTCATTGATGAAGGGCTTCTTCCTTGCTTTATGCGACTTCAGTCCTGCTTCTGTGAGCCTGTTACAAACTGTCCTAGCAGTGCACTTCACACCACGTAATGTTTCCCATTCCTTTTGAAGGTCACTTGAGGTCATCCTCCGATTTATGAGGCACTGCCTCATGAATATAAGTTGATGGTCCTCTCTGCCATTAGAAAGTCGCTTCTGCCCTCTGTCTGGCTGGTTTTAGGTCGTTTCCAGTGATTCCTGTTTCACATTGTGCTTGTGTACTGCTGTCTTAGAAATTTTGTGCCTGGAAGCAGCCAGCCCTCAGCGTAGCCTCTGTCAGCAGGACCAGGATTAAACCAGGATTTAAGAATGCAGACTTAAAAAAATATGGAATGGTCTCTTAATTTTTTCCTGAGCTGTATTTGGTGTTGGCGTGTCTTACCGGGGGTGTCCGTCAATATGGCACCGCAATGTGACTGGTGCAGAGCTCTCTATCTCTGCCTCTGAGGCTGGCTCCAGTAGGGTCACGCCCCCACTCTCCAGCCCTGGACAGATGAAATGCAAGTGAGAGAGAGAGAGAGTTACTAGCTATCTCTGCCAATTCAAAGTCAGTTGGCGGTGCAGTAATACAAACAGCGAGCCGCTGCAATGTTACAGGGCAACATGGAGGAGCACTGAGACAGAGCAGGGACCATAAAAACCAATAAGTCCAGCTGCCTCACAAGAGAAAAACATAATCCTCCCATGCTACGATCCTAGAGGTAACTTTGGGTCACCTCTGTCACCTCATTAGGAACTTCCACCCCCATCACCTGCCCCTGTTCGTTGACAGCAGCGTCTGTAACATGGTGTGTACTGGCTGCACCTCAGAGAAGCAGCGCCACTCTTGAATTTACCCGTCGATAATGAACACGCTCCTCTGCACCTAAGCAATCTGGGGGGGTTAAACCCCCCAGGGGGTGAAATCTGAGCAGACTTCAGGACAGATGTACTCCAGTAAGTTATGCTTGTAGTGGAGAATACTTCCAAATACATACAGAGTTAGATTACACCTATTAGTAACCCTAACCCTAACTTTAATCCTAATAGACGAACTCTAAAGCTATCCCTAACCCTAACACCGATAGTAACTCAAACCTTAGCGCTAACCGTAACAATAACCCTACCGGCGACCAAATGTCCTTATGCCAAAGCTGGCAAACAAAATAAATAAATAAATAAAATAAAATAAAATAAAATGCTTGCTGGGACAGGAAATTTTGTGCATCGGTGGAAAGGTTTCCCCCCCAGCTTGATCATGTGACATTTTGGTTGACCTGCATGGTGCTCCCCCATCTTTCATGAAGATTAACAACTTAATAAGTGACATGCTGATCTAAGGACTGTTACCAGCTAATGAGAGCCCTGTCTGAGTGTAAATCACACCCACGGTCAATGGGGGTGCAGGGTGGGGGGTCTGAGGGTCTCCAACCTGTCAGCACTTCGACGGAGGTCTCCACACTGAAGCGGCCCTCAAACTTCAAACATCCTGTGATGAGTGAGTTATTTCCTCTGCAGTTCTATAAATACCACTGCATACAGCATCCAAGGAGAGGGTGTTAATGCCAGACTCTCTCCCGCACCCATTAAAACCCGAAACTCCCATTCATAAGCCTGTGTTTTGTTATAATGCGGTGATATATTCCATATTAATATTTAATTTTAGCTTAGCCGCAGTACATATCTGCAGATTTCTTCGGTTCAGTCAATTAGTCGCAGAAGTTTCCAGAAGCCTGGGCCGCAGTCATGAGTTCACCTTTGGATTTCCATCTTTAAAGGCACCTGACATCACTGAACGCGAGGTTCGGCTTCTCCGAGCCGAGGTTCCACATGGTTTTATGTGCCGGCTGAAGGGTCATTGGATCTGGCATGTACCATTCTCTTGGTACTGCCATAAAGTACTTTCCGGAACATCACTTAGGAAAAAGTTCTATATTATTTTACATTGGCCTAACTGAAAAATGGTGGCTGAACTCCAGAACACGGTTGAGGAAGTTAAGACATTGTCATCGGATGGTCGTGGGTCGAATCCTACAATCGGCAAAGTGATGCCATCGTTGTGCCCCTGAGCAAGACCATTAACCCCCTATCGCTCCAAGGACTGTCTGAGCCTGCAGAGAATCAACAGATACACATAAAAATCTGAGGTCTCCGACGATAAATTTCAGTGCCGTACTAATGGTGGGTTTTAATATTCACAGCAGCGCCTGGCACTGCCCCGTGGTTCATGTCCAATCCAGTCGGGCCCATGTCTCTGGGTCTACTTTTATTACCACAATAAATCATTCCTTAATTACGGAACACAGAGGTTTGACTTCACGGGTCATCTTGGGCAACTCTGAGAGGGAGGCAGGAAAAAATATAAGAATTAAAATGAAAAACTATTTATTTTATGATTTAATGGTCCATATTAATGGGAAAAGAAACCTAAAAAAATGGCCAATGTATTCAGCACGGTGAGGATATTTGCAGCTGTAGACAGGGCTGAAGATTTCAAAGCACTTCTGGAATGTTCCGGAAGCTTACCCTTCACCTTATGCCCCTGCCATGGAAATAACTGCATAGCGCAGCCCTACCGATGCGGATATGGACGCAGGCGAACTGCCAAGGTGTTTATGTGCAGCTGGCTGCGCAGATGGACAGGTTTTCGCAGTCGCTCAATGAAGGCTCACCGTTGCCGGGGCCTAGGTGGGGCTCCAGGGAGCCATGGGGTTTTGTCAGCTCACCCGGGACAGACACCAGACACCAGGGGGCAGTAGGCAGCGGTTGGGAGCTCCCCCCCCCAAAGGGTTGCCGTGTTCCAGAGACAAGGGCAACCACCAGTGATGGTGGAGCCAGCAAAAAAAAATGTGAGCAATGATAATTCAGCGGTAAATAACGACACGGCTAGGAGGGAAATTTCACCCTCCGAGGGCTTCTACAAAAAGGGCTCTTTCAGATCGTGGGAACGGGTGGGTGGGGGAAAGAAAGAAAGAAAACATCACAAAACTCAGGTAAACAGAGGGCAGAGGGTGGAAAAAGAGAAATAACATAAAGATGCTATATGTTTATTGCCGGCGAGAGACAGATAGAAACCTGAAGGCATGTCGATGGCACCTGAGGATGAGTAAATGTGTAACTTATAGCGTCGTTCGATGCATCAAGGCCCCTTTTTAGGCCCCTTTTATATAGTGTTTATGTTTCAAACGATTTGTTTATATGACTGTATGGAGCAGAGTGTCAACATAGCAAATCCCACAGGAGTAAAGCTGGCTGGCGTGGGGGGGGGGGGGGGTTACTGAGGTCTGGGGGCATAGCAATAAACTCAACATGCCACCCTGCGAATCTTATGCTGGGGGGGATTAGCTGCAGGACAAGACAATTAATAATAATAACAATATTCTCATCATTATTATTATTATTATTGATAATAATCATCATCATCATCATCAATCATCATCATCATCATCATCAACTGAATATGACAACTTACCAAAATCTAATACTACTACCATAGTTACTATACCCACAGAACCATTACCAAGCCAACATGACAACTTACCAGCTATTACTACTGCCACCATCATGTGCAATTTCCCTCAGGATTGATAAAATATCCGTCCGTCCATACATACATACATCCATCCATCCATCCATCCGACCTCCCACTATCACATTTTGCACCCACGCCATCCCGCACGGCCCTGCAGTGAAGTGCTGCTTCAGTAGGGGAGCACAGAGGCGCTTACACTTGATGTTGAAGGAGGCGTTGCTGGAGCGCGCCTCCTCCCCACCTGCCAAGTTCCTGGCCATGCACTGGAAGTTTCCGCTGTCCAGTCGGCGGTCCACGGCGGTGAACTTGAGGTTGCCTCCCTCCTGGAAACGACGTTCTGTGTCGACCACGGGCTCGCCATCCAGGAGCCACTGCAGACGCACCCCTGCGGGGGCGCTTACCTCGCAGCGCAGCATGGCACTACGCCCGTGCAATGCATCCTGGGATTTTGGCTCCTTGGTGAAGTGAAGCGAGGCAGCCGTGTGTGAGACTGGAAAACAAGACCGGGGGGGGGGTTAAGGAAATAATCATCAGGTCAGAATTCCCCAAGGGAAAAATACCGAGGTTATTCAAGACTCAGTCTCTGCAGAGTATCCCAGACTAACCCCTTGGGGGGGGGGGGGGGTCTTTTCGCTGCACCTCCACACATTTTATTTTTAAAATGGGAGGGGGAAAGTGGAGCCAGACTGGGGTTTTTTTTGTACAGAGCTGAAGCAGGAGCCTCTTTCCCCCCATTCAACACAGACACACTTAATGCTTAGAGAGAAGCACACGCATACAGGGCGAGTCTGGTTTGATTATGCTAAAGCAGCGTTCCCCCCCTCTTCAGGGCTACAATGGCGATCCCTCCCTGTTCAGGGCTACTACAGCGATCTCTCCAGCCTCTACAAAAAAGGTCCAGCACTAGAACCCAGGAGAGAATCGATAAGCACTTAAGTGACCGTTACAAGGTGTAGCCTGTGACCCCACCGTACTTTTTCCTCCCTGTTAATAGCGGCTGTTGGTTGGTGCCGCAGACATCTGGAGAGGGACTCGGTAAAACGGTGGCTGTTAACCTGACAGCCTTCTCTTAAAGATACAGTGCTCTGAAAGCAGCCCGGAAGGGGTGTGGGGGGGTCCAAAACTGAGACGAGAGTGGCGTGAAAGGACCTTTGGAGTTCTGGGAGTGGGGGGCACCGGCTGCTTCTTGAGGTTCTGGGATGGTCTCCCCCGACACATCATCCCACCCATTGTGGACCTCGTGATGGTGATAGACAGCTATCGAGCATGCCCAGGACCGGGTTGGGGCAGCTGTGCAGTGAGATCACTGCCCCCCCCCCCCCGCCAGATGGCCATTATTTCATCAGCATGGAAGAGTCTTTAGAGATGAGTTACACGTCTAAGAACAGCAACCTCCGGTTGGAGCATTACCTCGTCGCTGTTCTTAGACGTGTAACTGTGTCACCATCACGAGGTCCACAGTGGGTGGGATGATGTGTCGGGGGAGACCATCCCAGAACCTCAAGAAGCAGCTGGTGCCCCCCACTCCCAAAACGTCCTTTCAGGCCACTCTTGTCTCCAGTTTGGACCCCCCCACCCCCCTTCCATGCTGCTTTCAGAGCAGAGTGTGTCCAAACTTTTGCCTGGTACTGTATGTCACTTTGAATAAAAGCTTCGGCTAAATGGCTAAATTAGAAATGGGAAGGCGTGTGGGTCCCTCAGACAGAGTACCTCTGACTGCCATGGAAACCACGACATGGCCCCGCCCCCTTGCCTGGGGTTCCCGCACTGGCGAAGGAAGACGGCCCATGTGATCAGACCCCGGGGAGGGCGTAACGACAGAGTGTTGGCATTGGCTGACAGCGAGGATGAGGTATCAGAGAAAGAAACGAGTGCAGAGAAACTCCTTCAAACCGATTCGCTTCTTTGTCATCTTTTAATAAAAAAGAAAAATCAAGCCTGATGCCTTGGGAGGGACACTCCATTTTCCAGCAAGCACACCCCCCTCACACCCCGCCCCATCAAACACCTGAAGCTTGACGTTAAGATTGAGTAGCACCGTGGCTGCTGCCAGCCCGGCATATTCCATGCAGCCAGATGACCCTGGCAGCTCTTGGGGGATTCAGTGTCACCCCCCCACCCCCCCCACCACCCCGCCATTACAGCAGGAAGTGTGGAGCACTCAGTCTGCATTTATTCCATAGGTAAAGTAACGGAAAGATGGCTGTCAGCCATAAAAGCATTACAGAGCCCCATCAGCGCAGTGTCCGGGCACGTCGGGAAGGTTTCCGACGGCGATCAACGCGTCCTGCCGCCCAATCGGAGACGAGAAGCCTGGGCGGGAATCCCAGGAAAGCGGAACGGAACTACTGCGGTTTATAAGCTCAGAATAAAGACACCAAGACACACAGACTGCTGGGGAAACCACATGTTAATTATGTTTCACAGAAGCCCAACGTCATTATTGAAAAACAGACCGGACGGTACTTCAGACCTGGAAATGGGGGGTGGAGGAATTAGGGTAAGCAGTTCGGTGAGCAGCGCTAGGAATGCTTAGGTTTCATTTGCAGGAGGAATGCCATTATCGGATCCTTCAGGATTGCAGTTTCGCAGAGGTAAAACAGCAGCGCAAGCTAATGGGGGTGGGGCTTTCAGCTCGAGCGTCACTTTAGATTGGACCCCTTGCTTTGCAATTATCCCAGGCATTTTTTAATGTCATCTCCCTTCTGTACAAAGATGGCTATTTTGAGGCTCATCAGGAGAGCAAGAGATCATGGACCATGGACTGTGGAGCCAACTCCTTAGTCCAGAGTGGCTTACAGAGCTTAATCTGGGTCACTGTGCAGCCTTAGACCGACTGAGCTGAATCTGTGTAACTCAAAGTCAAAGCAACCTTTGAGGTTCTTATCAGGGTTTGGCACAGGAACAGGACATGTCTACTTAACACGACGGCGACACAAATGATTAAGTCAGTAGCCAAGATGGAAAATCTAGTCTAAATAGTCCTTAAATTGTTAAGAGGGTCATGCAGCTCAAGTCATCATAGGTTTACTCAAGCGGAAAGATTCAACCTCCTCTTCCTCGACAGCGGACCCGGCCTGTGAGACAGCCTGTTACATTATCGAGGTATAGTTGAAGTAACTTGCGACCATCTGGTATTGCTCAAGTGGCCCTCTTGGGAGAGAAGCTCCTAGCCAGTGGCCTCCAGGTGAGTCTGAGACCCTTTTTTCTTACAACAGTAAGAACAGGACTGACCACAAACCTCCGCTGAAAAGACAAGTAGAAAACAATCATCATAACCATAAATCTTTGTGAAAAGGAGATGAAGCATTCTCAACGGTTATGCACCATACAAGGAGCACAGAGGGGCCCTGCACCTTGCCCTGGAAATGGATCATGGAGGATTGAGGCAATTTGTAATGGCAAACCTGCGAGAGTATTAACTGAGTGTGTGAGGCATAGGATGGTGAATGGAGGATGCCCAGGGAACAGGTCTGATGGGGCCATGGATGTGGCCCAAGACAAACAGCGGGCATCTCGCCGCGCAGTCCTCTTCAGCAGCCAACCTTAGGCTGATCTCTTGGGACGTGGCCAACTTCTTTCTTACCTACTTTTATAAATCTTTATGCAAACACCAAATCCTAGACCTGCAGCACAAGTGCCGAGTGACATCTAAGCTTAAAGAGCGAGACGCCATCATTCATCACATGAACTGACCTCCACAGTCTTCAAAGAGAAGACTCCAGTTGTTCCGGGACTCCAGCAGATCACAAAACGCCTGGATTACTCAATGGTCTACTCCATATGATTCCATGTAACTCTGCAGCTATGTGTCTGGGGGACTGGCTGGTTCACGTAACTCACCCCACCCTACCCTGCCTCACCCTGGGAACTGAAGACAGGCCAAAATGACCCCTTTCCTGTGTCAAAGAAACTGGTGCCACAAGATTGTCAGAGCTGGGGGGGGGGGGGCAGTTTCCCTGGCAGCATAGATATACCTGCTGCCATAGAAAAGAATGACTGTACTGGGTGCAGAACATTCCCCTTCCCTAAGCTCCTTCTTATCTGGCTCTCCGATCTCTATGTGGCACAAAGGGAGCCAAAACAAACAAAGGGGGCCAAAGCCAACAGTAAGGCACAAACCACATCCGGGGGTGGGGCGTCTCGTACAAAAACAACCCCTGTAGCGTGAGCCGAGCATGACCCGACACTCAAGATTATGAGCCAACAAACCCTGTGTATGATTTGGGCTCAAATCCAATATGGCATCCGTACGCGTCTGTTGGGCAGATGGATCACAGAGATCGAAAAACCGCCACAATACGCCGTCACAGCTGGGGACAGGGGGGACCGGAGGAGTTCAGCGGTGACAGCACTGTGAGGGAGAATCACTGCATCCTTACACCTGGAATAGTTGAAGGGGGCTTTGGGCTTCATGTCGAGCAAGCTCTGCTTCACGGTGGATATGCAGGTGCACTTACACAGCTAGGCTCTTACTGGAATCCCTGTCATTAGCTACAGCTCCGCTTTTTGGACAGTAACACCGGTCTAGGCTGCGGATCACAGAGGATCCATCTCAGCTAGTGACCAACAGCCGAATAATAAATGGGAGGAAAAGTGGCAGTTCTCCAGGGTCCAGATGTGCCTCTATGCATTAATGAGTTTAACGATGTTATCTAATTAATCCATCACTGGGGATTGGGCTTGCAATGCGAAAAAGCCTCAAGTGTTGGAAAATTTTCACATGCAATATTCTCCTCCAGCCGTCCACCCTGTAGGGACTGAGTGGGTCAGTAAGGGAAGGTTGGTTAGGGTTTGGGCTTATAGTTAATGGTTAGGCTTAGTCAGGGAGCTAACTGCAGTGGGCACAGGACACCCAGCAATATCCCACAAGCACAATAAACAGTAAAGCTGCAACTGGACAAGCAGCCTCTCACAGCTGCCCTCGATTTTCCCATCTGATACCCTGAGGGCGGAGGCAGAGAACGTGGAGATGCTCACATTCCCACACAGAGCAGATCACGCCGCCATCCCTGCTGAGCACAGAGCCTGCGCTCTGAGTGAGGGCTCCCTCTGTCCCCTTGGAAACATGCCTGCGTGCAGATCGCAGACGGAGGTGGACTTCCTGTTTGAACGAAACTGGCCGCTAGGCAGTGATGCACTGTGTTTAGGGGGCGCTGCCTAATAGCCACTAATGACTTTTCTGAAAATTGTGCTAACTCAGAAAAAAGTCTAACGTAAGTTTGGTAAAGCTGATGGAAAGAGAGAGGACAAGAATGAATGCGGACAAGAGGGAATGAGGGAGGATGAGGGAGGACGAGAGGGAATGAGGGAGGATGAGGGAGGATAAGAGGGAATGAGGGAGGATGAGGGAGAATGAGGAGGACGAGGAAGAATGCGAAAGAACAAGAGGGGATGAGGGAAAATGATGGAGGAAATGAGAGGAGAGAATGAGAGATGACAAATGAGAAAGAGAACGAGAGAGGATAAGGGAGAACGAGAGAGGATGAGGGAGAACGAGAGAGGATGAGGGAGAACAAGAGAATATGAGGGAAGACGAAGGAGTACATGAAAATGAGAGTGGATGACGACAGACAAGAGAAAGATGAGGGAGGACAAAGGAGAACGAGGGAGAATGAGGTAGGACAAGTAAGAATGAGAGAACGAGGGAGGATGAGGGAGGACAAGGGAGAATGAGAGAATGAGGGAGGATGAGGGGGGACAAGGGAGAATGGGAGAACGAGGGAGAAAAGGATCTTTACAGGTCAAAGGTTCTGCAGTCAAACTCCAGGTTCTGATTCTCTGCTGTCAGTCAGCCTTGCTGGAAGATCACAGACTGCAAACTCACAGATTGAAATTCATAATGCGTAACTGAAGTCATGCTCCTTTTTCTCCGCCGTTTACCCGATTATTAGCGAGTATCACAGTAATGATTTCCCCAGCAGCCTCTCTGTATTCCCCACCTGTGCCCAACACACACATCCAGGATTTCCATCTTGCAGAACATATTTTAATTAGGCGTTAACATTTAATTAACCCCCTTAGCTCAGTGTGGGGCGCACTGTCATTGGCCACAGCCAAGGGCTGGTCTGTTTATACATGGAGCGACCATCCCCGCTAATGAGGGCCTTGGGGGTGGAACAGAAGCATTTCTAAACCCCCGTCTATGAAAATCAAGCTGCAAAGCGGACTTTCCCTGCCAAAGACAGGACATGGGAGATAGGAGGTGGGGGGGGGGGCTTCCATTCATACCATGATTTCCTGGAACACAGAGGGCGGGCAGGTTAATCTCAGTCCACAGTCCTCCACTAATGAGGATCGGAGAGGGCAAGCCACTCTGAGAGGCCCAGACCGGGGCGGGGCCGATGCAGAACCATCCCTCTCTCCTAATGGCCCTCCATCTGCGCTAAAAGCCCTTAATGAAAATTTGATAGACCCCCCCACAGAGTCTGTGACATTTATCAGTCACTATTAACTGCACAGCAGGAAGGGAAACGGCCCAAAACGACTCATTATCAGCCGCCAATCACGCTTGGCGGCGCCCTCAAATGGGGCCCGCGACCCTGAAAATAAAAACGACCACAAGCTACAAGCCAGGAGGCCAGCAGGTTAAAACCCAGCGACAATAAATGGAGCCACGGGGCGGCTGTGTGACACCCCCCCTTTACAAAGGGGAGGAGTCTCAAGACCCAGTTACCCCAGAATTATCAGATTACCTGCGTTGCAGGGCAAATCTGGCGAGACCACAGGTCAAATCCACTGTGTGCCATCCGCCATGGGCGCTGGTGCATGAAGATCGCCCCCTCCAGCCGGGGGGGCTGGGTATGTGTTCTGCCCGGGGTAAGATGTTTTACATTTAAAAGAGCAGCGAGAGAGGTCAAGGCCCAAGGCTGGCACCCGCTGTTTGAGCACAGAAGAGACTGACACAAAAAAGATATTTTGGACTGAGGGAGATAAGCTGTGGATGCAATTGCAGCACAGCACAAGGCCATAGACAATGGGGGGGGGCATGATTTCAATTTCATTTTGTTGAGTTTCTGGCTTTTAAAGGATGCTCCCCATCCCACTGGACTTTTCTGGCCCGAGTGCTGGAATAGATTCGTCATGCTGTGACTTTCAGCCACAGTTGTCTCTATAGCCACGACATCCATCCCTTCTAATCACCATTTTTCGTTACAAGTTCATCTGGATGTTGACGATAGGCTTTTTATGCACAGTGCGGCCATGTGCCGTCCGTAGCCTGTTATGCAGGTTTGTGGAGGTCAGTTTAATGGTTCTAAGCTGGGAGGTGGTTTATGTTCCCGCTAGCCCTTTCCATTAACTTCAAGGTTTACTTAGATTTTATTGCAGGCATTATATGATGAAAAATTAACTCCATCTCATAAAGAGGTCACACCGCACTGCGGAATTTTCTAAATCCACACACTCTGAGGATAACACTATGTCACTCTCTCTCCCTCACCCTGACCTTTGACCTGCAAGGGGGGAGAAAAGCAGAGGTCACTGCCCCCCTGCCCTGTGTTTTCACACTCGTACCTAAGGCCTGTCGACAAAGCTGGCCCAGACCTCCCTGCCTGCGCTCATGCGGGCAGGAAAAATAGAGGAGCATTTCTTCCACTTGACAGAAGGAAGAGGGAAGACTGAGGCAGGAAGCTATTAGTGAGGGGAATTGTTCTGGGGCTTAGAAGAGATGTACACACACACACACACACACTCACACACACTCACACACACGCTCCCTGACTCTCCAAAAAAACCAGCCATCCTCCAATCTCCACCACAGCTGAGCTGAGTTGGCTTGTTTGCCTACGCACTAATTAAGCCCGCAGAGAATGATCACAGTCAGTCAGGAACTTCACTCCTGTGGCCTGTTTCTCACATTGATCGAGTTTCTGCAAATGAACCCCCCCCCCACCCCCAAAAACACCCCTGAACGCCAAAGTCTGGAGCTCCTAGCTGGGGTGGTTGGCCGGCATATTTCATAAGTAATTATCCACGGCACGGCCTAAGAAAGGACAGTGTGAGTGAGCGTCACTAACCAGTCGGGGCTGACAGGCAGGATGGCGTCCCCTCCCCCCGAAAAGCGGCCAGCTCAAAAGCAGGAGACAATCCCCCGGCATGGGGTGTCCTGGTCCAAAAGTGGGCAAAGAAATCCTACTCACGCCTGCCCCCCCCACCAGCCACCAGCTGGTCTTTACCAATCAACGTGCCCCCCCCTCCTATAAGCCTCCCCCACTTGCTTTTCTTCTCTCCTCGGACCCCTGAATGAAGTGCCGGGTGCTAATTTTCGGGGGTTCGTTAAGGGTGACTCCGGACAAGGACGAAAGCGCAGCTGCTGTCAGGAGGATGCTGTGGTGACTGGGGGGTGGGGGGGGAGGGGGTTGGACGACGCCCACCCCCCCGTGATGGCTGCCAATTACTCGTCACCTCCTAAGGAAAGCCCCTGCCCCCTTCATGAAAAGCGATGATACAACTTCAGGCCCAAGGGGAAGCTTGTCCCACCCCACTGTCTTGGTCTCTACTGCATTGCAAGTTCAAGGCCCAATGGAGCAGAGTCTAGGATCAGATGAGGAACCATCACTGGATCCACTGTACTACAAGCCTACATGGTGTTTAGCTCAGCCAAACAGGGATCTGGGCCAGTGTCAGGAAGATTGTGCGTTGTGAGAATCCTATAGCTGGTAGAGTAATCATACTATGATTTGTTCCTTGAGCAAAACGGGAAAGCTTGTTAACCCCAACTTCTCCAGGGGTGCCGGCTGACCCTGTGCTCTCACCTGTATATACATGCGTGTCTGTGTCTCTAACAGAGAGCATGATGGGATATGTGAAAACAGCCCAATTTCCCCACGATGGTGAATAAAGCACTACTTTTCTATTCCATGCCGGACACTATAATGGACAAGGCATGGAGGCTGCTGGTTGAAACCCCTCTGCTTTGGCACCCTTGAGAACAGCCCCAGCAAACATTCACATAGATAAGGACAAAATCTAAATAAATCATTTAGCAGTCATAAGCCGGAATGGCTTGATGGCACCCGGACCACTCAAGCAGAGATTAAGATGCTAATGAGCTGTCAGGATTTGGCATCACAGCCAAGTCGGAAGGAGAAGGTGTATCGCGAGCTGACACCAGCACACCCGAGGGTGAGGCCTTCTGGAGAAAACTCTGGCAGTCAGTCAGCTGTCTGGCCATGAAAGGAGTCGCTGAAGTGCTTTTTGAAATGTGAGGAATGCCCACATCATCACCATCAGAAGGGGGGGGGGGGGACAGATGTGCTGACATTTCAGGCCTAGGGTATCAGGGTTAACCCGCCACCCCCCCCTCCAATAACCAAACAACTCTGTGGGTGAGATGGAGGGTATTAATCAACCGATGTGAGGCACTGACAGTGAGAGTATAACTCGCCTCAGGAACCTGCCCAAGCCCCCCTCCCAACACACATGAATTTATAGTGGTTCCCCTCAGTAAACCCCACCCCCCCATCGCCTCTCATTTCCTTGGGTATCCCAGTCAGAAAACACACTGCATGAAACAGGTCAGAGCACCTGGAGGTAAATCGATCAACCGAGATCAACAGAGACAGAAAAATGCCACAAATCAATTATCCTTTGACCTTCGACACAGCGAAGCCCCGCTCTCCTGACCCTAACAGAGAGGCTAGCTGCCGATATGACAGACAGCGGCAGCTTTGGGCAGATCAAGCGAGGCAATGCGTATACCACACGAGCACATGCAACGCCAAACGGGTCAAAAACATGTGAATTTTAACGTTCATCAAGCTTTAGTCTTCTATCGTTGAAAACATTAACAATAGAGAGAGTGTTTGTGTGTGGGGGGGGGACACAGCAGTAGTACTCGCTCAGTGCTGGTTTAGCATATAGATCATTGTAATGAAACCACTTATAAGGATCATGGTTATAGTGATCAACTGCTTATATGGATCAAAAAGCTTGAGACAGGATCATTCCTGTACAAATACTCTTTAAATAAGTTGCTTAGTGTAATGAAGCAGTCCGCTTACAGTGTTCATTTAGGTCTTTTTATACATAACATATGGAAAAAATAAAACTACGGTATTTCCTGTTTTTGCTTGCCTGCTTTGCCTTGCAGTGACCCGTCTGCTTCTGGTTAGCTACCTGAAGCTAACGATGCGCGCACAGCAAACAAGGCAGGAAAAAGAAAGGCATTTTCTCTCAGTGACAAACATAGACTCATTGAAGCTTATGACAAAGTGCCAAAAACGAGGCAATGAAAAGGAGCAGTGAAACTACAACCTATATTTTATGTTCAGTAGGCTACTGTATTATAGCGTATTTGAATTATACACAGTTCAGTAATTTAATTTGTATAGTACTGTAATTTGAAACAGCTGTACTGTATTTTGAAATTCAGTAATTAGTGACGTTGTCCATTTTATCACCTTATAGTAAAGTACGAAATATACAAATGTAAATTAAATAGTAATCAGCCTGAGACATAAAGAAAAGGTAATCTGTTATAATGATCATCTGGTTATAGTGATCGATTTCGCCCAGACAGACGTGATCACTGTAAGCGGTTTACATTGTATTCATTACAATGGCCCGTATCCTAAACCAGCAGTGAGCACGTACACACACACACACACACACACACACACACACACGCACACACACTCTCTGTTATTAATGTTTTCAATGATCGAAAACTAAAGCTTGACGAACATTTGATTTGATTTGAAGCTAGAGTGTCCACTAATGTGTTTGTTTACCAAAAAGGCAGTAATGGAGCAAAAGGAGCCGACTGTATATTGATGAGAATGTATTAATAATAATAATAATAATAATAATAATAATAATAATAATAATAAAAGCCCCAAAACTCCAATCCAAAGATTTATTTATATAGACTCCACAAAAAAGAAGAAAATGAGGTGATAAGAGGGTGCCTAGCATGGCACATAACGGCAGGCACCTATGCCTACAGAGAAGGTTCAACCCCAGTTCTCAGCAGCCAATGACACTCAGCCGTTCAAACTGGCTAAGTGGCTGAATGGGTAAAAAACACGCAGAATTTTAACGCACAGAAAGCGTGCAGAATACACGTTAACAGTGTGTTAACTACGTGTTGTTGACATGTATTCTACGCATTAAAATTCACGTGTTTTTGACCTGTTTGGCATTCCCTACATAGATTACGTGTGGCGGCCAGGATGCGTACGCGTTGTGAGCATTGAGTATAAATGAGCCTTAAGATGCTCAGGTGAGGAATCCCCCCCCCCCCAAGCTGCTGCAGGAATTACACGTTCCGGAAGGTTTGAGCTGAGTTTTTGAGGAAAAGGCCTGGGGTGGGGGGACGGGGGGATATCGCACGAGATGCATTCTGTGTTGATGTACAGGCCTGCCCACACGTCCCGTTACAGGGGAAAAACAGAACCTTCAAAAATATTACTATAGTAATAATAACTTAATTCTTCCACTTTGTTCCTGCAAAAAGGTGCAGCATTGGGAGGGGGCGGGTATTTCAGAGTGTCTCCTGTTTCAGTGGCTGGGGGGGTATCCTCTTCTACATCAAAGTCTCGACTGGCCACTGATTTACAACTTATCTTCAGGGGGAGGGGGAGGGATTTTCTTTTCTGAATGAAACATGAAGGAGAGAGATGCCTGCGAAGGACTACAGTACTTGTAGCGGTGGGTCAAGATGCCAAAAAGGGAATAATTACCATGACAGGTGGGGGGGGGCGGTAAGTGAATCACCTTCAACACAATTTAAAAATTAAATAAAAATCTCATCTCCCCACCTCTGGGAAAAACTTGCATGATGAGCAAAGGTGTGGAGGGATCTAAAGCATCCCCCTCCTGATGATGGGGGGGGGGGTCAGCTGCACTGAACCAGCTGCTGCCCTGCTGGGGGGGGGGGGTTGCTGTAACGAGACAATCTCCAAGGTGGCGGGAATCAATCGGCCGCGATTTTCAAACAATGGCACACAAAAGTGCTTCCCCCACCCCTGGACAGGGAGGCCTCCCTCTGGGGCAGGTAATTCATGCTGCGGTACCAGCAGAACACTGCGGAGTGATGGGTCTCTGCAGCACGGGCCACTGCACTTCGACAGGAGCACAATGGGGATGAGGATATGCCCATCTCGCCTGGCCTCCCGAATTTCGCCCAGCCCACCAGCTCTCCTCGCTCCCTTAGGAAGCCCCAGCTCCAGCTAAGAGGCCCCTGGGTCTTCCCATCATTCAGCAGGAGAGGGCACCAGGCTGCATTCTGATCAAAATTCAGGTACCACTGTGTGGATTTCCTTTGCCCACTTATCACCCTCAGAAAGGCACCATGCCAAGCAGGACAGGGAGACTTCCGCCAAAGGAACCGGGGGATCAATAACAGAAAAAAAAATCATCTGGATGAGCAGCATTTTGCCAGATGATCTGAGGGAAAAGAAAAGCCAATCAGAGGCTATTACAGGGACCAATGAGATGCAGGAAAGCATTCGGCACGGAGGCAGCATGAAGGAGACTCCAGCAAGCAGGCAGATCCCTGTCCCGGAACCTCCCATACGGGGCTACTTCTCAGATTCGGGGCCGGCATTTCAGAGAAGGGGTGGTGGGGCGACAAAAGGTATCATTCATGGCCAGGCTCGGTGCGTCACCGGGGGGGGCCGCACAGGGAGGGGAACGGGGGAACCGACTGCCACTATACATCAGGACCAGACCTTGCTCTCCGAGCACCGACATCCCGGGGACTGTGCTGAGGAGCGAATGGAGGTCCCCATCCGCCCATCATCCACAGATCATGCTCTGCTTGCAAGTCTGACACAGACAGTCAGAATCAGATTAATTGGAATAAACAGAATCAGGATCAGAATTACTCAGCAGGATAGCACACATTACCGGTTCTAATCCCCGCGTTGGCACAGAGATGTCACCATTGGGCCCCTGAGCAGGGCCCTTAATCCCCATTTGCTCCAGCGTCTGTCTGAACCTGCTCTCTCAAAAATGTATGCATCTTAAAGTCTCAGCGAAATAGATTAAATGTAACATAATAAGAATCAGAATGAACCAGAGGCCACAAATAAATAAAAACAATCATGTAAAAGTCGGGAACAAAAAAACAGCTGTGGCACCAAAATGAAACTGCCGTCATGCCAATGTTCTCAGACCAGCGTCCCTGGTGCCGACCCCCTCGAATGGAGGTGCCACTGGCATGGTGGTGTGTTAACTGGGCCCCTTCTGACGCCTCAGGAACAAGGGAGAGATTCGGCTTTGAGGAACTTCCCCAGAGGCCCCTGTACACTAAGCAGCATGGCGGGGGGGGGATGAGTGATGCACTGTGGGTAAAGACAGCTACCTGCAGAAGGTGGATGACAAAGTATCAACTGGGTGTCAGGAACAGCAGCTCCCGATCTCTCCACAGGGACCGCCCTCCCTCAGCTCTAAATAAAGGGCACAGAGCGAAAGCAAAGAACATGCTAACATTTCAAAGCGGCCTTAATTTTTAAAGTGGGGTGTGGGTTTAATTCTTCCCTCTGAAAAGAGAGATAATGTGAATGGCCCAAGGGAGAGCACCATGAAAGGGAATGGGACAGGAGAGCGGCCTTAATTCCGTCTCTAAAGACTTAAGTCCTCTCATTTTATGAAAAGTTCTGTGCTTTGTTTTCATTTATTAAAAAAGATTTGGGGGAAAAGGGCGAGGGAGGGGTGAGGCAGTACCCATGTAAACGGCCCGCAGCAAGCCCACGTGCTCCATGCACGCCTATAAGTAATTAGTGCCACAGTTTGTGCGGAACGTGTCACATGACAGGCTTGCGTAACCTGGAGCCACTACTATACCCCACATTGTTCCCACAGCTGGTATTCTGGGAGACCCAGCCACTATGAAACCGCCATACCTGAAGCGCACCCCCAGGAAGAAAAAAAGAGCACGCCCCCTCCCCCCATCTGCTTGTTAAGACTGACGACGGAACGCCGGCCACCTCTACAGCATTATCTTAATGCCGGCTTCAAAGCCATCTTTTGTGTCAGGGGGCCGACTTTGATTTACACCTAGGGATGACTCCCAGCCACACTTGGGGGGGGGTCACGGGGGCCACGGTATGTTCAGAAGCATGTGTTGGAGAGGGGGGGGGGCGCGCTTGGGCTGACAGGTTTCTGCTGTGAATTCCTCGCATTCGGCCGCTTTACGCCCTGCAATCCGCCTGCCGAGGTAATTACCGCTCAAACACGTCGTCAGCGCTGAGGGGCTACATCTTCGCAGGTGACAGCACCCTCTGCCCCCCCCCCCCAGCCTTTCTCCAGCGTAGCCTAAACCCCCAGATAAAAGAGAGCGGATGAAAAGTGGCTGTCCAGCTCATCCTGAACCTGGAGGAGAGACCCCAGGACCCTGAGGAACAGAGAGCTCACTTATCTGACAGACGTAAACGCACGATGACCTCAGCGATCTAATTCCTGCCAGAACGCTTCATGACACATCACAACGAATGGAGCTGTGTCCAGGTACGATGCAGCCGGAATGGCAGGGCGAGTCTGGGATGTCGTTCCCTAGACGCTGGTCTTTCCCGAGATACCAGTCTATATGCCGAGGCAGCCTAAGCAAGTCAGGTTTGTTCGATTTTTGGGTCTTAGCATGCTGGGAAATCAGCACATAATACAGGAGCCTGATACCAGCTAGTGAAATTGCCTTGCTAAGTTGGCACCCCCACAGAAGGTGGCACCCTAGGCGACTGCCTGTGTCCAGCCCTGTTCGTTATGACAGTTCACTGTGCAAGAGGTTCAGCTTCCCAGGCTAATTGTTGGAGCCTGGCAACACTAATGACAGCAATGACAGCAATGCCATTTCCCCCGGCAATTAGCGGGGCACCCTTGGGGTCCTCACAAAGTCGCCATGGCCACTCTCTCCCCTGCTTCTCCTCAGCAGCACAGCCTCATTACAAGTACAGCAAAGCTCCAGTCAGGTTAAAATCCACAACCATAAATTAACACACGTGTACACGCACACTGTCTGTGTAATCAGACTTCGGGAGGGGGGCGGGACAATTTTAGCAGCAGTCGATAACTGATCATTTCCCCAGGCATTTTTCACTCACCCTGAGGTTGGACCTGGCACGGCAGTCGTTGACGTTAATGTGTGCACCCGCAGGCTGACAGGGGTGATTCCTTTAAGCCGATTCGGTATTCTTCTTGCCCGGCCCCACCCCCACACACGCGAATAACGTCTCTGCAAAGAAGCTCCAAGACAAAACAGCCTTTTTGAAAGGAGCTAAGCTCCACTCGTTGCAAAACAGGCCTGGTGGTTGGGGTGGGGGGGGGGGGTAAGGCAGCCCCCTGGGAAAATAAGCACTGTGTGGTAATCCCCCACCCTTACCGTAACCAAACAGTTATGGGGGCTCACATTGACTCCCGTGCATTAATTTAACACTAGAGGCACTGGGTCAGTAGGTCCAGGGCCCGAATGGCATCTTGGTTGGTTTAAAACAACAAGCACTTTCTTCAAGGCGGTATTGACAGCCAGGTAATGAAAAGAAAACCTATTCTTCACAGGTACTTAATTAAGCCATTTCATACATGTATATCTTTTAAGTCTACACCTTAAAATCAACTGCAACTGCAGTCCGGTTAGGCAGCCCAGGGTTGCAGCTGCACCACTGAGATCTTACAGCATCGATAAAAAAATAAATTAAATAGATCAATAAAAGGTTTAATGGAATAAAGTTTCCTGACTTATAAACCTTAGATCTGACATCCTGCATCCAGAACTTCCAATGTGACGAATGAGGCGGACTTAGATTTCACCGCAAAATATGACCTCCTTCGAAATTTATCCGGACATTTCCGTGCAGCAGTGACCACCTGCTGCTGACCTCAGCAGACCAGGGGCAATTGTAGGATTATTTAAGATGGGGAGAGCAAGGGGAGCAATAATTGATACAGAGGGGTCAACCTTATTATTATCCAATGATATGTTTTTAAACGATGAGTGACACTCTATGGGCCAATCAGATTGCAGCTGGGGCCAGTGCCCCTGTAGCCACAACCCTGTAAACAGCCCTGCACCAGAACCCCATAGAGGGAGAACGACAAAGAACGACAGCCAGTTTAAGCAGATGAAAGTCTGATTCAGCTAATCAACAGTAGCAGTCTGGCATCAATCCTGGGCGATAGCAGATGTCCTTGTCCAGACTGAACCCTGGAGACACTGTACAGTGACAACAGGGCTCCAGGGGGCCACTAAGCAGGAGTGGCATAGATGGCTAGCCCCTCTACCCAGGAACAGCCCAGGGGCCTGGGGCATCGGACCAGGAACACTTAGAACGGACAAGCTGGCTGGACCAACTGATTGCTCGGTGTTAGTGGTCTCAAAGTTATCGTGATTGGCTTTCAGTTAATTACCACTACTGACCTCCTCTGATTGACACTGAGAATGGACTGGGAGTGGTATGGGGGGGGCTGGGGAGGCTTGAGACGCCACTCACACCCAGTTTGTCAGATTAGCATGGGGGAGGGGGGCTCCCTGAAACGGATTTCATGAGGGCAGGGCGAGGGGGGTTGTTTGTTCAGCTGTTCCTCTGGTGGACAAAAATGCTTGAATCAGGTGCCCCCCACCCCATCGCAGGTGGCCTATGAAAGGTGACTCCATGGAAGCCGAGATGGGGGAGGTAACACAGGATTTGCCACCCTTTAACAGCATTTAAAGGGTCTATGGAGCTCCAGGCAGCCAACGCAGGAGCACAGCTGGACAGAGAGGCCTTGTTACATCAGGATCGAGGAGAGGGGGGGTGGGGACGGTTAGATGGTGCCAAGGCTTGTCAAGGCGCCCAAACCGCAAACAGCCAAACCAACATCTCACTCTTATTAGTGAGAAAATCCTAACGTGGAATTAAACCTCGATACAAAGACCCTTTGAAGTTCTGAGCAACACATGGGAAAGAAACACTCACCGAATCTCAAAAAAGAGCCCAAATTAAAGACTGAATATGACTGTCCAGAACAGAAGCCTTCAGAACGCCAGGAGACAGGTCACACATCATGATGGCAGGGTAAGGTTTCAGGACAGAGCAGGAAGCACACACTCCACCGAGGTGGAAGATTTCACATGGCCTCCTTCCAGAGCTCCTCACCTTAACCCCTACACTCGCCGACAGGAATTAAAGGGCGACTGCAACAAGCAACAGGTCATTTTTTAGTCTTTGAGTTGTTCCTGCCCGTCTTTATTTGCTTCGGGCTTTTCTACACCATTCGCTCCAAAAAAATGCTTAATCATCATCATTTTCTCTGACTGTTTTTCCTTACCGTCATACCTTCCCAAAATAAACACATTTTAAATCTGTTTCTCTTCCCTTGCTCTAATATTTAACTTCAGATTCCAGTTTCTTGAGATTATTTAACCTGCGATTAACCTCGTTAGTCAGGAGTTCATCACAGAGAAGAATCTTTGGCTGGATAACCCAGGGTCAATTAATTCTCTGTGCTGCCTGCTAACTAGCTTTACTAATTGAACACCTTTTGATTAATGATGCAGATGAGCCTTCTGAGGAGGTAAAAAAGGGAGCCGCACAGGAATATCAAAAACTTTACAACTGAAAAGGGGAATGATGAGCGTGAGATCAGGAGGCTGATCACGTCTGAAAGATCAGAAGCGGGGAAGCACAGATATGGCTGCTTGAACAACAAGGAAACACGGATCCCTTTGCTATGAAGCAGGGGTCTACAGTCGCGTTTCAGAAATTGATCAAATGCAGGTATTATCAACTAGTTTGTGTAATGCAAAAAACATTTCGGGGGGGTCGGGAGGGGGCGGGGTGAATAGCCCACCGTTAGTGGTAGGGGGTGCTAATGCTGGTTTAGAATAAATCCCCAGCCGTCATGTTCATAAACCCTTTAGGGGGGGGCGGGTGGCACTGATGGGGAATCCCCCCCCCCACCAATCACATTATTTTCTCTGGAAAAACAAACAAAATCCAAGATAAGATGGGCTGCATGACGTGCCCCCAAACCTCAAGCACAGTGTCTCCGACTCCGCTCTGACCCCTATGATGGGGTCTGTCCCATTTGGTGACCGTTCTCCAGCAGAGATGTTCTCCAGGAGGTGCCACCACGCCCAGCCAAGCCCACAGCCCGGAGGGGGGAGGAACTGACGGCCATGCATGGATGGGAACACTTATCATGGGATTAATAGCCCATTCCAAAACTGCGGGGAAAGCGGGGGTGGGGTTTCATAAGGCGCACACCCGCAAACTCAAGCTCATTCGCTGCGGCCTGATCATGACAGAAGACTGCTTGACACGAGGGACATTGAGCACTTCCCACCGAGAGCCCAGCCTGCACACACCAGTGGACGTTGTGGCTGCTAAATGTGCTTATCCGTCAGAAACCAAGCCCTGGAGGGGCGGCAAGTCCCTGAGGGCATCCGGATCATCAGGTTACGGCTGACCAGCCTTCTAGGAAGCACTCGAAAAAATCACTAAGGCTGGTGGACGCTTATATCGAAACACAGACCTTATGAGAGGCAGCCATACATAAATAAGCCAATCACAAACAGCCGCCCCCAACCCCCCCGTTCAGATCCCAGACACTTTCCAAAGCAGAACCATTTTCTCACTCATGTGTTATTTATGGGAAAGGGCGGAGGGGGGGAAATCATCAGGTAATATCAGCTTCTCGATAATACAAGTTAACCCCCACCCCAATCCTGCTACTGACCTTCTTTCTCATTCGATTCATACCCCAAATGAAACACAGCCCCCCCCCCCCAAAATTGCTTTGCTGACTGGGGGGGGGGCAACAAACAGTAAAACATTACTTATACATTCCAGTCCTGATATGTGTGAACAGACCTAACAACTTCACTGGCACTGGGGTGGGGGGGGGGGCCGCAGTAAAGCCTTTTTATTACCATTTTAACATGGCTTTGTTGGCCACCGTGGTGTGTCACGGAGCTTAACGGACCAGGCTTTGGACAGACTCGCTCATGACAAGCCAGGGCAGGCAGCCGATGAGGAGATTAGGCCAGAGGCATGACACAGCTCTGGGGGTCCACGCCAGCCCGGGGGGCCCTGTGGGGGGGGTCACCGAACGGCTTTATCAAACTTAATTAAGAGTCTGTGGGGGTGGTAGCCTGGAGGGGGTGGGGCATTTCGCCCTGCTGATGAATGGGGGGCCTGATAGCAGCCAGCAGACCATGTGCCAGCGGGCTGGCCGTGGCACGGGCCCCGTTTAGGGGGATGATTACCACACCGCCTGGGGCTTCTTTATCAGCGCTGATCTGTGCCGACACACATGATACCATCAGCCCGGATTCCCTGAACGCTCTAAGCGTGACGAGCTTCGTCCAAGGGACGGGCTCGACCAAAATCAGGACTGCCACAGGCTGCCACTGGCGTTCTCCAAGGCCAAGGCGGTTATCAAAGTCAGACGGTAAAACTGTGGGATTTTAACACTCATTTACCTCTTAAAGGAAGCTGCTGTGGGGGGCAGCAATGGGGAGGGGGTGATGAATGGATATGCCAGCACCATGACAGATGTTTGGGGAACATCTTGACGTTCTGTTGATGTTTTGACTCCAAGTAGATCTGAGCGGAGTGATGCAACAAGGTCACTTCCTGTGTGATGTTAGCGGGATGCTGTTTTTTTAAATTGCCACAGGGTCAGGACGCATTAACCCCCACCCTTTCCAAACATAATGGAACGGGGATTAACTATTAAAGCAAGTTAAGAGTGACTGTTTTTTTTAGATACATGTTACAGCATGCCGAATTGTTCCACCCAACACAGATCCCAGATCAGAAGGAAGGCAGCTCCTGACGTTTGAGGTGGAGGAAGACAGGTCACGGACCAGAGTCCACACTTCAAGTTCAGTTTGAAGATGATCGGTGAAGGCTGTCCACCTGAGCCAGGGAGTGGACGGAAGGCAAAGGCAGGCAAAGGGGACGGCTGAGACAGACAGGAGGCAAGACTGGCACAGACGTGGGCAGGCACACCCACGCCAGCACTGGGCACGGTCAGACAGATCTCTCAAAGGCTCGGACTTGGACGGGTGTGATGGCGACCCGCTGGCATGAATCTTTTATGAGGCCCAGTGGCAGCAGCCAGCGTCGCCCCCAGTCGATGTGTCTGCTGTCCGGCTGCAGTCTCACCCCCACACCCAGCTGGCCAAGGGAAAGGGGGAGGGGCGGGGTAAACACGGCTGCCCTCGGAGTGACTCGCTCTTCCTCTGTCCATCACAGGACTTGGGGGAAAGCACGGCAATTAAAAAATAGTCCAGCCAGGAAACCGGGAGCAGGAGTCAGCGCAGAAAAGACAAGAATCAGTCGGCTCTACTTCGGACAAGATCGTGTGTATATATGTTTGGATTTGATCCGTTTTACTGGAGTTCAGCCTAACACAGCAGCAGATGCACACCCCTGTCAGCAAGGTCCCAGCGTCAGTCACGTGGCGGCGCTGCGGACATAGAAATGACGTTCCTACTTTTGGAAAAACGGCCGTCAGACGTGGCCGTGTCGCCAGGGAGAGACGTCAGTGAATAACTGAGCCCTGGGAACCGCGCTACGGACCGCGGCCGGGTAGGGGATCACGAGCTGGTCCAGAACCGCTTTGGGGGGAGGGGGGGGTCCATTAGGGCTATTTCAGCATTTGGGAACGCTGTCTGCACTGGCAGGCAAAGGCAATGGTCAGAGTCCAGCTGTGGATGCTACTGCAGACAGAGTGGAGCCAGCCGACCAGACGGGGCCACTTACCAACAAGCAGGCCCTCAGAACGCTAGGGGGGGGGTGGAGGCGGGGGGGGAGTGTAAAAAAAAAAAATTAAATTATATTAGACGAGTCAGCAGTAGGGGGAGGGAACACAGGCTAGAGGGCGACCCAAATGAACCCCCACCCCTCCCCAGGCAGCATCGAACCCCCAGGGCGATGGAGCGGCCTCTCTGTTACCGGGACGCCAAACCGCTGAACCCAAACTCAAACCGGTTACCATTTCACCCAAAACTGCTTTCAAAGACCGAAAACTAAACCAGGCTGATTACTTAAATTTAAAAAATAAATTACAGAATGTATCCGGCCCTCCTGCGAAGCAGCCTCCCAAATGCCGAATGAAAGGCGCAAGGGGGGGGGGAAATCGCATTAGAGCCTCATTCGGGCCACATTCTCAGCACACACTTTTTATTTGCTGCTCAGTGACATCATGACTGACAGAGGCCCACCAAGCGCAGCTATGGGTCTGAGGGCTAGGCAGTATGGTGAATATACGGGGGTGCAGTGGTTAGCACTGTTGCCTCACAGCCCCAGGTTCAAGTCTCCGCCACGGCTCCGTGTGTGTGTGTGGAGTTTGCATGTTCTCCCCGTGTCGTCGTGGGGTTTCCTCTGAGTACTCCAGCTTCCCCCCACGGTCCAAAAACATGCTGAGGTTAATTTCCTGTAGGTATGAATGGTGTGCGAGTGTGCCCTGCAATGGGTTAGTGCCCCATCCTGGGTTGTTCCCTGCCTTGTGCCCATAACCTTCAGGACAGGCTCCAGAGTCCCCACAACCCTAAACAGGACCAGCAGTTACAGAAAATGGATGGATTTTATATTATATATAAGCAAACACCAGTATCAGCTAAAAACCATTTAGGAGGTAAGAAGACAATATGTTTTACGATATAACAATAGTGAATTTTTCCAAAGAAAGAAAACGCGTTTTCAAATGACAATAACATTTTAGTAATGGGTTACTTGTTTCATAATGTAATCTCAGAAATCCAGCCGCCTCTGAGATACACGGCTACATGCCAGCTAACTTTGCCCATCTGGCCTTCTGGAGACGAATACGGAGGGACGAACAAGGCCCCCATACACGTCTGCTCCTGCACGACGGCCAGCCACAGCAAAAACGCAATATTCAGCGGCCCTTCAAAAGGGGCCGTGGAAGCAGAATTTAAGTTAAATTTAATTCCGGAAGAGGGGACTGAAATTCCGGCAGTTAAAGTTCCTGCTGAATCCAAAGGAGCTTTTCTCACTCGGTGTAGCAGGAGCTGCACAGCCGATGGCTACGGAGAAGGACAGATTAGCGAGAGACACACCGACCAACATGAGTCATTTCTTTCAACGTCCTCATGTGCCACATGCCTGGAGTTGTGGGCTGGGTCCGCCAAATTCACAACAGAGTGGCGGTTTGTGCTCGTCCCAATTAGCCACAGGATGTTTGCCACACCGCAAATAGAGGGATCGCAGCCCAGCAAAGATGGAAAAATCTCTGCGACATATAATGAAGCATTATACAGAAGGGCAGATATTAAACGCTAACGAAGGAGCCTCCATTACTTTTCACGGCGCTGGGAGTGCCTCGCTCACTGCAACCCCTATAGCACCACGACACACTGCGGTAATTGGGCGTTTCTGGCCACAAAGGAGGGCACAAAAGTCTCATCTTCAGCACCCCCCCCTCCCAGCAGGAGGCCATCTGCAGAAAACGTGAGCGCCCATGCCTCACCATAACGGGAGTGCTAATCCGCCCCCCCACCAAGCGGCAGCTGGAGAAGGTCCTGGCTGCCACCACTCGGGGGGGTCGAAAGAGGCAGCAGTCCCACCCCGGCTGCCTGACAAACTCAACAACACAGTGAAGAGTGACATGGGGGGGGAGAGGCTGATGGCCCCTCAAAGGGCCGATTAGTACTCAGCATCGATGGCTTCAGCTCTTCCCAATAAAGCCGCAATCTCAAACCGCAATTCGGGAAGACGCTCACCAGCGTTAAAGCGTTTAAGCTATTTGAATTTAATTGCGTGAATAATTTAGAAAATGCTTAAATAAAAGGAGCCTTTCTAGAGCCGCATAATGACCATGCGGCAGGTCGTGATTTGTATGGAAAGTGGGAAGGTTAATTTGAGATAACCGATTCCAAATAAATCTTAAAGCAGGGATAATGATGGCAGCTCTTGGAGAGTCACACGTCACACCAGACGGGTTTTTCTGGAGATGGGCTGGAGATCTAGCCGCAGCTAAGAGGAGAAGCGGCTTCCTCGGAGCCAGGCAGCGGTTTATTCTCCACTTGCTCCAAAACAAATGGCAGAAAACTGAGAAGAACCAGTTCACGGACTGGGACGGGCTACCTTTAACTCTCCCCACTTCTCTCCAGGGCTTGTCAAGAACTTGCCAGCATCAGACGTCGCCCAGCCCGTTTTCAGGCAGCATTGCCAGGGTGTGCATTTTCCTTTTTTCCTGATGGGGGGGAAGGGGGGTATAGGCTTTCATCCTCTTGTCCTCCTGCTGAGATGAAAAGACTCAAAACAAAGGAAGCATAATGTGGGCCCGGAAACCTTTTACTGGAGAGCTCATTATGGCTGGGGGGGGGGGGCTCTGACAAAATATTTAAATCTAGTAGTTTTCCATTCTTGTTATATGCCTTGACTGAGGTATGACAGTTTAAGCAAGCAAACCTAGCATTTAGCTTATTTTACCCAAACGCTGATCACTGCTGGCTTGTAAGAATCGCTCGCTGGCAGATATACGATTAGCGGAGCTGCTAACCTCAACAAAGGCGTGCGAAGGAAGTCTCTGGAGCTTGGCACCCTACTGTAGGTGTGACAGTTTCCTGAATTTTAATTGCCCATACCCCCCCCCAACTCTACACACACACACAAAGACACAGACACAGACACACACACACGCATACCTCCCTCTTACATTAATACTCAACTGGGCAACAGAGAGAGGGAGAAGATACAGGCCTGTCACTGACCATAGAAACAAACTTCAAACCGACTGATTAATTAAAACCTCAGCTCCCCATTCACAGAAAAAGCTCTTGGGAAGTTCCCTTCGAGGTCAAGCGTGACAAGAGAAATCAGCTAAAGTTGAATCCCTACCCATGATCATGCTTCTAACACCACAGTGAGCGTCTGGGTCCAAGTGCCAGTGCTGTGGACTAATTTCCATTATAGAAAACCCGGCCCAACTGATGTAGACACTAGAGAACCACAGGTCATGATGTGTTAGACAGCTAGGGACCCACCCCCCCGCAATTAAATTCATTGGTGCATGCCATGGGCTGGGAAAAAAAGCTCCAAAGCCATTCGGGCGAGCAATCACAGCAAGAAGGCAATAACCATGATTCTTTCCCACCAGCTTGATATTGTGAAAGACAGAGAAAGCGAGAAGATGAGATAATGGGTTCTGAGCGGAACGTTCTGGAACACTATATCGCGCCATATCAGATGCAAATACCGCGAATGAGCGCAGCCCCTCTGTCTTAGACTGCTTGCTGTGCCTTGAATGATGAAGTTCCAGCGCTGACAAGTTACAAGATGTGCACCAGTCGAGCCGTCCTTCTGACGCTTCAAAGAGACCTCTCCAAAGAGGCCTTCGGCCTAAAGGACGTCCGTAACTCCAGCAGATATTTGGCTACATCCAACAAAATAACTGGAATCAGAGACCCAAAAGGGAGCTGCGAAGCAAAACTGACGGGCTTAAGGAGTTTGTAAAGAAATAGTAAGCTCAGCCGAGTCTTTTACATACCATCGCTGTCCGGTCTCGCTCATGGACACCCACAATGCTGCTATTGCCAGCCAACAGTATCGCTGAGGAGCCGAAACTCTGGCGCCAAAGAGACGCCGTCGCTCCAGGATGACAGGAGGGAAAATCCCCAGGGAAAAGAGAGGGGAGTATAAGGAACCCCCCCCCCCCAAGGGTTAGACAGAGCAATCCTTCAGTCACAATCAGGCATTATACAGGAAGAACGAATCCTTCAGCAGTGACAAGAACCAGTGATCATGGCAACACATCCTGCATGCCATAAAAAGGTAAATTACATCAGTCCAGTCCCAATGGTAGAGGAGAAGGTCCCCAAAACATCCTTTTCCGGAGCTGAGCTTAACCCAGCTTGGGGTTTAACTGAAGGCCACCCAAACAATAGGCCAGGTAGTTAGACCTGTCATCACCAGCATCGTTTGACGAGAACCAGGCGTCGGTGGTCCCCAAACAACAGAGTGTGGCCCGTCTACAGCAACAAGGAAGAAGCCATTGTCCAGGTGTTTCGATAATGGTGCAGAGAAGGCAGCATTCTTGTCCACCCGGTGGGGATATCTTTCAGTGCTTGAAGCACTGAAGAGGTGGAGAAGAATTGAGCTCCAACCATTTAAAGATCATAATCAGCAATGGAACATATTTCAGTCTGCACTCCATGGTACGCTATCGGAAGACTGGAAACAGACCCAACAATGAAAACCATCACAGTGCAACAAAACCATCGTACTAACCCATGGAACACAAACGGAGAAATCAGAGAGTCTTCAGTACGCAGTTACCAGGAGAGGAAAAGTATGTTTTCTTACAATAGAAGCTGGTGACAGAGGCTCAATACCGCAGACTTTAAATTACTGACAAAGTTAGGGATCGTGCCACAGGCATCGTCGCTTCAGAACATTAACCTCTCAAACCCATATTAGATGTCTGGGCAAATCTTACCAAGCTCTGATGCAATGTCGTTAGGAGGAGCAGCAGTGCAGAAAGACAGGTAACGAGAAATACAAGAACAGCTCATCTAATTAACGCAAATAAAGCGGTCAATCGACTCCTAACGCTTAGCCCCACTCCAGGAAACTCACTCAGTCACTGCCAAGTCTTATCAAGACTGCACAGACCTGGGGGACCACCAATTCAACCTCAATGTAGCCAAGGTGTGAAGGTACAGTCCTGTCAGCTTTGAAGGGTAGTGGGTCATGGTAAATTTGGAAGATTACAAACTTGGCGGTGAAACAAACTGGGCATAAAAGGGAAATTAACAAGGCACATCAATAAATTACATTAATAAAATGACACAGGCAAACTCTGTACCTGAAGCTGGATGGCTGGTGGGACAATGCAAAGAACCTTCCTCCAATTGGCTCATTCTTCAGCAAGTTGCTTAACTTTAAATATTACATAGTATAAAAGGTCCCCATGAGCTTAACCAATGGAAGACTGCTGCCATTGAAGTTTTTCAATGATTTGAGAGACGTATCCATACTGCAGTCACTCCTGGGATTATGCAAAATCAGAAAACCAACCTGCAGAAATATGTTTGTTTGGGTATGCAGTTGGACTCCACCCAGTGTCATGTTGGCATAACCAGTTAGCATCAGTACCAGATTTAGCAGTCCATGTGATTTACCAAAAGTTTTGACATCTTTCAGGAAAAAAGACTGGGTTTATCTGTTGACCCAACTTGTCCAACCCCTCGCAAGAACGCCATTCTAAACATTCCCCAACATCGTCTTTTGGAACATGAATGAGAATCTCAGATGGCAGACTGTATGCCTAGTAACAAAAGCAGTCATCTTCATCAAAAGAACAGCGAGAGTGACGCACCATCAGGCTCCCCCAACTTGCCAGGGACCCAACCATCCAACAAACCTGATTTGGGAAACCAATCCACCTACAGTCACCATCTCCAGCAAATAAGTAGAAGCATTAATCCTTCTTGTGTCACAATTAAACCAAAATGACATGGCTCATTCATTACTGAATCATGGCTGCTACCAGCTGGCAACCAGCATGGTGGAAATTTATTAACTGGTTTGAAGCCCAGGCTAGTCCCTGAAGAATCCGTCTTCTTCACATAAGCACGCACACGGCGAGCAACTGTGCCAAGCAAATAACTGCCATTACTTAAAACTGCATTTACTTGCATATAGATAAAAAATAATAATCTGACCAGAAAAACAAATGGCCAGGAGAACAAAGTCTGGCTAAATTTGCGGAGTAGAAGAGAGAGCACGTCTTAAGAGAGACGGCATCTTAATGAAGACATTCTTTCTTGGGAGTCTCAGGAGAGGAAGTCATGCTGGCTGCATCCCAGGTGGGAGTCGAGAGGAAACCAGCCTGGGATTGAGGAGCAAAGCAGGCATGAAGGTCCCCTCAGCTGGCAGCAGCAACAAACTCCCCTTTAGCTCCCCTATGCAAACAGATGCCAGTGAAAATAAAATAAAATAAAATAAATCACCTTCCTATATCCTTTTGGTGGAGATATCTCTGTAGTATTAATCTTCTATGTTACATTGAGGTTGGGAGAGGGGTTGATGATCCACATGTGATATGTACAGAGAGGAGAAACAGGAGATGGAGTCCTTCGCATGGTAGCATGTCACTCGTGTCAAGGAATGGCACATGCAGAAGGCTCCCCTTCCCTCGAGCATTCAGGAGTACAATGTCGAAACGGGGAGGAGCGGACTAGGCCAGCAAGGCATGTTAAAAGAGCCAGAGGCTCAGAGCTGTTGACCGTTTGACAGATTAGCCTGCCAAAATCACAGACGGTATGAGGGCATTGATGGGGCAACAGCCTGCAGTCAACATTACAATAGGGAAGGGCTCTCCATTTTGGCAAATTTGACCCAACAGGGAGCTTGGGAGGGGGTGGGCGGACCATAAGCCAACTGCACCTGGACACAAAGTCATTTCCCCACAAGCAGCAGGCGCATAAACCATCCAACTTCTGGCACCGGTGAAAAAGACACAATAATGGAGTAATTCATTAAATAACACCCAAACGCAACTCCTGGCACATGAGTTTCCCATGTCCATAAACGTGCCTCCTTCCAAGTCGAGCAAATTAGCTTCCCTTCCTGCTTGGATGCCAGGCCCCCCCCCTTTGCTCATTGAGCTATGGGCTGCTCCCATTATCAACGCACGAAAGAGGTCCCCCGGTCGCCCTGCATTAGGCATCACTTCCAGAAGAACAGGCTGCCAATGTCAATCTGGGCCGCTGCGCTAATTCCATAATGGCTTCAATTGCCCAGAGCCCCAATTCCCCATTCGACCTTTTCCTTAGCTTAACGTCACACAGGATATTTCTGGAAAGCTTGAGGTTCATAAATCACTTGCAGATAACAAAATCTTGTATCAGTTTATAAAACATTGACATACAGACCCTAATAAATGAAATTACCCCACAACCAAAATTTCATCACTGTGACGCTTGCAGCAGACAGCTGATCTTAGCAGCGCACAGTACGGCTCTGTTGTGATCCCCCCCCCCCCCGTAGGCTAATGGACCAACCTGGAAACAGAGGAGCCCTTTGTGACTGAGAGGTGAAAGGGTGGCTAAACATTTCATTTCAGAAACATTTCAGGACTGGGAGCAGAGAGGGGCCCAAAAATGTCTTGGCTGCCGCTATGTTGAGTCTCCTTCGCAGGAGACGGTCTCTGTCGCAGCCGCACGGCACACCAGAGGCATCACGAGGTGCTCATGTGCATCAAGGATACCGCAAGGAAAGGCAGCCGGAGTAGAACATTCACCCACTTTCTTTATAATCCCCTTTATCTCCAGAGCACGTGCCGCAGCGGGGGGGGGGGGAAGGGCAGGAAGCAGATAGGTGGATCAGGATGAGACAGAATCTCAGCATAATGGAAGCAGGGAACACTTAAAAAAGGCGTTACCTTAGGGGACTTTAATTTGCAGCTTGTTAAGTAGTGCAAACAGACAGACCCATGAGCAACCACCCTGGGCTGCAGTAGCGGGTTCTCTGTGAATAGGCATCTGGTTTATACACTCATACTGCAAGGATGCTTATATTTCCATCGACATTTCCCTGTTTGTTTTTATTAGCTAACCTGTTGAGGTGCATGAATTACAGGAGCTTTTGTTTCCATGGGAGCTAAGGAACATCGATTAGGTTTCCACAGAACGGAACCCTCGTTCATCTTATCACTATTGTGCATTAATCTAAGGCTATTCGCCCGCTCTGTATGCATGAGGAAATGAGCAGATGTCACACTTTAAATCTTACTTGTAAACAATACACAGAAGGGCCAAGGCATACAGGAGTGAACAGGCTTCCCGGGGCTCGGAAGGCAATGAGCTGGACATGAGTAGGTCCTTCCTGACAGTTCGACCAATTAAAAAAAATACTGCCACCGATTTCCGGGAGAAGTATTCAGTAGCAAGGGGCAAATCTACGAGCTGGGAACCAGTAAGGAATTGGCGTGGGGAAGAAAAGGAAAGCCAAAAGCATGCCTTGAGTAGGATGTAACGACCAGCTTACGACAGGAAGAAGTCTGACCAAGGGGACCATTCAGTTCAGTATGACTTAAAACATCACAGTGGTTGAAACCAATCCAGAAATTCAATATACAGTTTGTCATTAATTCATTTCCAGGGGCATTAATTATATTCTTTTCCTATCTGACCCAAATCTGACTTTAGTTCAGGTTACTAACATCTTCAACCTAGGGAAGTATTCTCTGCTCTTCATTACGGACCGGCCTTTTCATTCCAGCTCAATTCTAAATCCACGCATACAGCTCTTCCTCCAAGATTACAGTGTAGGCTCCATGGAAACTGGGAGAAAATTCAGGCGGATGTTTGCTATTCTTCACAAAAATCTTACTCAGTCAGTTTATTAAGATCCTAGTAGGAAACATCCTCAAAAATGGACACTCAAGGGTGAAAAAAACCTTTTGCAAGTGTCTATGGGGAAAAACATGCACACAGCACTTCATAATGATGCCTCACACCAGATTCCTTAGTTACCAGGGAACTAGGTCTGTACAATTAACCACAGCAAAGCGAGACACACACAGACCCAGCCAGCCCATTAATCACCACGTGAAGAACAAGTAGTTTCGATTCAGCACCCCGGCGAAAGGGCACCGTACAGCACAGACCTTCCCAGACTCATATTTACCATCCATCGTATTACAGAGGTCTCACACAGGACAAACAGAGCTCATATTTTAATATCCACGAGTTCAAACGCACAATAAAAACACACAAAGGAAGTAACATGGATAGAACCTATAGGGGATACATTCAATGGAAGAGAGTAAGGAGGAACAACGCAGGCACTGCAGGTGGAAGGCAGGTTACGCAGCACTTTACAGTGCTCACCTTTCCATTCCGCTGCCGAGGCTGCGCTCTCCCCCAGGACCAGTCACAATGAACACAACAAAGGAGGGACGGAAACCAGGGGAGGAGGTGAGCATCTATGCAAAAAGGCCCTGACCTCCTTCTCTTTGTCGCCTCCCAGTACGGAAAGAGACACGCAAGCAGAGAGACACACACACACACAGCCCAAAAATCTGATCAATTATTATTCTGCTCCGTGCCCTGTGCCGACAAAACCCTGCACCGTGCAAGATGTTGGAAGATGGACGATTATTAAAAAAAATAAAATAAAATATGTCACCCAAGTACCCCGAGACTGCAGAGCCATTGCTGTCCCGCCTCCAAAACACCAAAAACACCACGAGACACTTCTGTCCGCCTCTGGCTCCGTGCCTCCCGCGATTACAGCTCATTGATGGGATGACTCTCATCAGTGTTACAACCTAGGGAAACATTTTTTTTAACTCAGAAAAGAACCCCCACCCCTTTCATCCATGCCCACAGAAAATAAAACACTAGAGCTTATCGCAGGCATTCTTTGTGATTTATTTTCACCCTATTCAGCTTCAACAGCTGTACCGTTCCTGGGTTCCCGTTAGCCAGGACTACGCCACACTGTGGATGGAATTCGCAGCGCTCAGCTGGGCGTCCCGAGTGCCAGGTGAACTTTTCAGTCAGGTACTGCTGTCCAGCCCGTGCCAGGCGATTAGCCATAAGACGGCCGTCTGGCTGTCTGCTGCACAGACTTCGATAACCTTCCTGTTATCGTCTTCCACTCTGCATACACGTAAACCTCCCAGGAGGACCGAAAAATCACTGATTTGTGCGTGCCCCCCCCCCAGCCACACTGCAGAAAGTTTCAGTGACGTCAGTTTATACCGAATACAAAAGTTTTAATGGTCATGGCATTGTATAAATATCTGCTCCAAGGCCAAATATCCAGGTTTTCTAAACTTAAACACTGTGTGATGCTGCGTGACGAGAAAACTACAGGAATACCAATTTAGAGACACGTCTTAATTCAAGGTGCCATGTACGGAGGGGATGCGAGGGTAAGAAGCACATGCTGGTCACCCATCTGCATTTCTCTCCAAGACACACTTTGCCGTAGGTCCTCTTAAATATGTCCACCTGCAAAGAAAATACTAAATGCGACGTGGTGGGACAGCCCCCCTGGAGTGTTCGGGAGGATTGCGGTAGTGTAACTTCATGCACATTAACAGCGGAAAGTTGCCATCCAGTTGCTCGAGTTACTTGTGATCACAGGTGTGTTATACGAAAGTACCTGGAACCGGGTCCTCACGACCCAAATTAGCCGGACTCGGGGCGCGGCGCCGGGCTGAAGGACCGTGTCGGCTCCGCGGAACAAGCGCATCTAACGCGCATCTCCCTCTTTAACCGATCGCCTCGGACTGTGCCAGAATAAAGTATATTAGATTGGTTGCATGTGTTTATCTGATAGTTTACGCCGGCTTACCTTTAGCGCAGAGTACGCCGAGCAAGAGGAGCGCAGCCGCTGGAGCGGGCAGGCAGCGCACCGTCCTGCCGCTGCAGCTGGCGGAGTTTCGGTAGCGCTTCCGTAGCAGCTCCATGCCTGCCACCAAGTCTTTCCCGGAGTGTTAAAACACCGAGATCCGGCGTCGATCACCGGGGCAGGGGGAGGGCTCACTGTGCGCAGCAGCCTATGATCAAAGCGGGGAAGTATAAAAAAGTCCCCGGCGTCTGATCTCCGGGACGAGTCCGAGACAACAAACGCTGGTTTCTATAGCGATTCCCCCACAGCCTGTGGAGTTTGGCGTTAAAATGCAGGAACACGCGCTATTCCATGTTCATTTCTCCAAGAACGCTCCCCTCCGTGGCCAGTATAATAATAATCCGAGAGCCGGCAGTGACCCCTTCCCCGCACCGCGACCCGTTGCAAAGACCCCCAGCCTGCCGCGAACCACCACACGACTTTGGCGCACCGATCTCTCCCTCCTTTCTTCCTCCCTCTCTCCACTCCTCCTTTCGCCGCTTCCGGTGCTCAGGGCGCACTGGGTGGATTGAGGGAGAGGAGACACACTGCTGCGACCTTCTGGCGACGAGACGCGCCTGTTACCTTTCGGCGGCAGCCCGAGCGCACCGCCGTGCGTTTCTCTAACCTACTGCCAGATATTCAACTTTTCCCCTAATTTAACATTGTGCATCAAATTAAACAACTAATAATTGGGTTATATATTTTTATATTTAAAAATCACATTTAGTCAGTATCATACGGACTTTAGTTGGGATATTAATTACTGTA
>JAAGVU020000061.1:4663945-4682061 GCA_011763525.2 Mormyrus iriodes
TCAAGCCAGGCACGTACCAGAAAAGCACTGAGCTAAAGCAAATTGTTATTAACACCCTGGATGGCTGACGTGGATTAAACCTCCCTGTGCCCCACAAAGCCCTGCAGGAGATGGGATACGAGGCACCTGGTGCGAGCAGGCGGCTTTGCTGTAGGAAGACAAGCTGGCAAATCAGCAGAAGGTGTCCTCTACAGAGGACAGAGTAGGATCAACAAAGAGACGGGGACCTTCAAACCGACGGCGGCCCTGGGTGGCTCTCCTTACCGACGGGGAAGCGTCCTCGTCGTACTTCTTGAGCTGGTTCATGAACTCCAGGTGCTTCTTCTCTTCCTCCAGCTGGGCCACGCTCTGCTCGCTCTTCTGCAGCTTCTGTTGCGTGTTGGCCAGCTCGTCCCGCAGCCACTGGTTCTCCTGACACAGGCGGCGCACCTGCGCCCGCAGCTTCTGCTTCTCCGACTCGACGGCGTTCAGGTGACTGGACAGCGCCATCATCACCTGGAGGAAGAAGCACGGGGACAGGGCAGCGGGTGAGGGGCTGCAGCTTTCATGGACAACTTGAGAGGAGACCATTTACTTGGATTAAATCAATGAGGCTTCACTTCCAGGCCAAGCAGGAGGCGAGTCAAATGTGAATTAAACAATATGCAAGAAAAGGGACCCACATACCTGTGCCTCACCCAGCCCCAGCTCGATCATCTCCACCGACTTGCGCAGGAGGTTGGACTTCTCATGCACCAGGTTGGCCTCCTCATCCTTCTTCAGGCACTTGATGGTTTCCAGCAGGCTGTGCAGGATGGAGTTGTGTTCATTCTTCAGGGCCTCCAGGCCCTGGATCACCAGCTTGGTGTTGGAGATGATCTCCTCCTGCGACAGCTTCTCCAGCTTCTCTTCCCGTGGGTAGACCATTGTGGACATCTTCTACTGGAGACAACCTGCACAGGAAGGAGTCGTCATTCAATCTCAAAGCTCCTGCCCGACTTCGTGGTTCTTACACTTGGTAATCAGATGCTCAGTTCCACAACTAAATGTATAACTTGGGAGGTTGAGGCTTAACCTACAGACAAAACCACCTAACCTAGACGTTCTTGTACTGTGCAACTTGTAATGAGACCAATAAACACTACACATCATTACCTGGTCACATGGCATAACCAGTGCCAGTTACAAATTCAGCAATTCTGTAACTACACAGGCTTAACCATGCATGTTTAACATGTGCAAAAACACCAGAAGACTGGCAAGCACTTGCTTGCTTGTTTACCCAAGAAAGAGGAATTTACTGAAGACTGCTGTAATCTGCTTCACCCTACACCTGAGTGTCAAGGATCATCATATATGTGAGGGGAAAACTGAAAACGACCATCATTTGCAAACATTTTCGAATCCTGAGCTAAAAAAAAAAAAAAAAACTGAAAGTTGTTTTTTTCCCCCTGAGAAATGCTTAACACAATGTAACTGACTGACTAGAGAGTGGAGAATAGAGCATTGTGCCTTCAAAACAAATGGAGGCTGGAGAGACTGAGACAATGTTTCATCATCTACAAACACGGAGCAAACCTCGGTGCAGAGGGTGGGTAGACCCCAATGTTCTCAGACTCAAGATAATGGGTTTTTCATATCAAGCAAAACTCAGGACACCTCAATTCTGCACGAACTGGGACGATGTGATTTAGACTAACATCCTCCCCCTGCGGCTGCCCATCCTGAATTATCTGAGCCCCGTGGTGACAGTCATGCAGAATTACTAAATGATGGAACATGTCACTATGGTGATGGAACAGCCATGCATTACACAGACAAGCAAGGGGAGGGGGCAGTGATACTCCATCATCAAACTCGCAAACAGCAATCTCTAACCCAGGTGCTCGCCCAGCAGCACCGATTTAACAAAAAACAGTCACTCATCCAGGGCACATCAATGCAAGAAAATTTGCAGAAAAGTCCAACTAGGCTGCCATTACATATAAGACGAAAGCAAACCCGTTTGCAGAAACAAACTTATATAATCATCATCATCATCTACACGCTTAGCTTACATTCTCAGATTAATTATTAACCAGCAGGGAAATAAGAAAAACTCATTTGATCTACTGAGTCACTGGGTACATTCTGGGTGTGGCTGAGGAGGGGGCGGGGCCTACAGACTGAGGTCAAAAGGCAGCCCCTCCCAGCAACACACACAGCAGTGCTAGCCTATTGTGAGACACAGGAGGCTTGTGCAACCGCAGCCATCTGGAGCCAGCTGCTGCCTGCCACCCGTCATTTATCACCCTGCAACCCCCACACTGTGCTCAGGCCACCCCCCAAAGAGGAAACCTGACAGGCCCCCCCCAAACATCAAAACAAAGGGCTAATTACAGTGAGTAAGTGGAAGAGCAAATCAAAATTAAGAAAGACTGCAGATTAAAAATCATAGATTAAGTCCTGAAGGGGATCTGGTTGGTTCCGAAAACAGACAAACGTGTGCTAAGAGAAGTATTTGCAGTCCCATTTACCCAAAAACTACATTTTGCTGCAAAATTTAAACACATTTTCCTGTTCTTGACAAAATGCAGCTCCGTTTAAGAAAACGACAGGAGCATGAAGTGAACACGGCATTAGCATACAAGCAATAACAGAAGAAGCCAGCTAAGCACCATCTGCTAACCCCTCAAATTAGAGGGTCAGCAAATGCACTGCAGCCACTTCACGCTGCCCCCTGCTGGTCTGGCTGAGCACAGCATCAACTCTCCATGGGTGGCTATGAGACTACAAAAACAAGCCTAATGACAGGTTAGACTGTGCCAGATAGCAATTTTATAATCCAAAGAGAACATCATACGAGCATAAATTGGGGCGTTTCAGGAAAACGATCAAATCGGCCTCAGGCACATTAAAAGTGCATGAAGACATATTGTCCCAATACATGACAGCCCAGTTCTTAGCTGTGCCACAATTCTGCAGCTCTAGGGCCGGCTTGCCATCCCATTTGGGGCTGGAAACCGCTGGCACCCCCAGTGCTTTTATACAGTCGCAGTAATAATGCCCTCCCCCACCCATCACTCCTCGCCTCTTTCCAGCATGAAAGTCACAGTCGGCGCTCAAGGTGACCTTTCATTTCCCCGTATGCCGTGCTGTGCGGCAGAGAGGAAGATGGATCAGTCAGAACCGGCTGGCGCAGAGCGGGTCAAACAGAGCGGACTCTGCGATGCCCACATCACATCGTCCACAGTAACAAGACAATCAGGATAGGCGATCTGAAAAGGGCACGAGTAGCCAGCAGGCTGTAATGAATTTCCAGGGTCTTTCTAACTTCCTGGGGTGGGACGCAAGGGGCACACGGTCCCCAAAGGGTGGGTCCACGGGAAATGGGCGGCTGTGATGCCACGCCGATCCGGTCGGGTGAGTCACCCTAGGGATGAATCACCCCATCCACCAGCATCATGCAGGCAGGCTCTCCTTCCAAGCACTGGGCTTTTAAACTGCTTACGCGGCCAGCAGACAGAGTGTGTCCTCACAGAGGCGGGCAAGAGAGACGAGAATGACGTCCCATCAGGATGACCTGCCAGCTCCTTGAAGGCTCATGGGGAGGCAGCAACAAAAGTACCACTGACACAAAGGCAATTAACGTGCTGATAAGAGAAAGGTGTCACAGGCTTATTTAGAGAATCATTAATATTCATGAGATCCTATCAGGTACCAGTAAGCCGGCACAGGGATTTGATGGAAGGGGGAACCACCAATCAGGTGACCTCAGCCAAGCAGGCATGGAGCTAAGGCTGTGATGACAGCATCAGGCTCTTCAAATCACGCGAGGTGAGTGCGGAAGGCATCCAGCAGCACATGACTCAAACGGGACGAGACGCAATTAAGTGAATGACAAACTTTCAAAACCAGATGTCACGTTCACAAGAAACGGCGTGGTGCTACAGAGCCTTTCAAATCAGACACAGAACGGAACTTGTAACCAGATGCGTCAACTGCCTCCATTAGACTCAGTAAATTATGTATTTCAAGACACCAAAAATAAGGATTCCATATGTACTCTGCCAGAAACCTCACATAAATACATACACACACGGGCTCTGTTCATCAAAAGGGCAAATTCTGAAATATTTAAGACTCGCTTCTAATCCACTCTGCAAACCTGGTGATAAGATTTTAAAACTGCCAGGATTAATACGGCTTAAAATTTTCAAATAAACTGCAAACCCAACGCAGGGCCGTGGGCTGGAGGCATTACGACAGCAAACCGCAGGGCTGACAAATGATGAATAATTAGACTCTCGCCATTAAATCTCTTTTCAGCAGCCCTTCCCTGGCTTATCCTATGGGCCCTGGCCAGGAGTCTGAAAAGCCCCTGAGGGCCCCACGATGAGATCGAGCTCAGAAAACCTGCGTCTGGGGCTTCTGAGAGCAACTCTGTGTAAACAAGGAATTAAAGGGAGTCAAACAGTTAATGTCACCATGAATGAACAAGCGACTGGCATGAGAGGACACAAGCAGTTTGAAGGAAGCTAAATTAAACCGCACGTTAGCGCTGCATTACACTCAGGCTTTATTCTTTAGGCTGTCTTTTTAATTGCAGATTTAAAAATCTGAGTGCCCCATTAGCATAAATGAAGCCTTAATATCTCCACCACATCTGTGGCCCTATTCAACTAGCAGAAATCAAGTAACTGCAGATCATGTGTTATTTACACTATTTGGGAGGGGGTGTCCAGTAATGAATGCAAATTTATGCAGTCTGATTTACAATTGAAAACAAGCCGCTTTATGCAATAGGCATTCCCTGCTTTGAGGAAGACCCCCTTCAAACTGATTCCAAATGCCATTTTCATTCCTATATGCTTAACTTCTCTGTAAAAAAGGTTTATCTCCTGGATGAAGGCAAGTCACCACCAGCAGTACTGAGCCCCCCCACCCCACCCGAAACAAAGGTCTGTGACACACCATGCCACCCAGCCAGGATCAGTGTGAGGATCTGTGAAGCAGAGGCTCATGGAAGTTAGAGGCACTTTAATAAAGCACAACAACAACACAGCTGAAACTGTGTTACAATAATGCTCCTTTCACATGCAGCATATGCATTTATTTCAGCTTGGTGATCAATTATGTTAATTTTGGGCGGCACGTCAAAGACAACAAGCTGAATCCGGGCAACCGCCCTTTGTCTGACGGGAAATGAAATTAGCGTCTCAGGACAGCGGCCATCAACTCTGCCCTGACGTTGATCTATAATTCAATACGGAAGGCCTCTGGATAAAAAAGCCCCATCACTGTGTCCTGCGGCAACGCTAGTCAGATAACATGATGGATCTAGCACTGTGAGAAGAGCAGGAACGATTAACAACGACGCAAAAGTACAGAGGACGCTTGAGGGGGCAAAGCTTCTCAAAAGTGCTTCAAAAACTGCTGGCAAACTGCAATGATGTCCTGATACAGCGGAGCACCTTAACGTCAGGTTAGTGCAACAAACAGCAGCATGCAACGACAGAGCCGAACTCATAGGACGATCGAAACATCTGAGCCCCGCAGCGACGAGCGGGTAACAACACCACAAGTGACCTACTATAGGCGCAAAACAGACACCCAGAGCGCCAGCAAGAGGCTCATGGAACGGAGTTTCTAATGTGAATCAGAAACGGCGGGGGGGGGGGGGCTGTACCAGAAGGTGCAGAAACAGCCTCTGTAAAATGGCGTTTTACCTGAGATTCAGCAGAAGATGCTCATGGCCCCAACGCAGGCTACGTCTCCTCCTTCCCACAAGCTGATGAAACAATAACTCCACCAAGGGCAAGAAGCGAGCGGTTACCGCGGAAACCGCACCAGGCAGCAGAGGCCCCTGAACTGAGCGGATCGTATAAGCAGGAGAGGTGATGGGTGCGGGAGGGGAACCAAAAGAGAATAACACGAACTACGCAGCTCTGACCTTCCTGCTGCACCGAGAATAAGCTAGATCAGCGTTCTGCACAGGGGAGCAGCCTGGTGGTGCAGAGAGGGAGAGAGAGGGAGCGGGAGGGAGAGAGAGCGCGAGAAGGGCGGGGTATATCTGAACTGGGGGGAGGGGGCAGAGTCTTATGAAGTCAGTGCCTCTGCAGTCAATTCCCACAAAGACAAAACAGGCGGCTCTAGCACCGAGCACATTCCCAAACAGCCGTGGGGGCAGAGCACAGACTGTGGCCACACCCACTTCCACCTTACAGCCCCTCCTTCCATCTGGTGCAGAGCTGAATGCTGAACCCCTCTCAACAAGGCTGCAGGGACCCACCCTCCCACGCTGGGAAGCACTCAAACACCCACCTGGCTGCTACCAGGCACTTCACTTGTTCATCATTTGTTCTCATACTTAACGGGAAGGGCAGCCTGCAAGGTTACAGCTTTATCTAAGCAGAATAACTGGGTCTTCACTGAAGATAAGTCACACACACTATTAGCCACTGAGGGCACATCCCCCGTGCACAGAGACCTACAGCTCAGCTCTAATATATATTGCTCCTAGGAGCTCCCATCACTCTGCAGAGGGAAGGAGAAGAATAGGAGGGGATTCATTCCGTAAGTCTCAATCAAGTCCATCTGGCTTCCAAGTTACTGGTCACCAGAGATGATGGGAGTGACAGTCTGTCAGCTGCATAAAACATCAGGAGCAGAGTCATCGTAAAACTGACACTGCGGGATCCAAATGTTGCCAAGTTAATTCTCACAGGCAAGCAGCTCTATGAGTGTCTCAGAAAGGAGGCCAGTCAGTGCCTGGCAGCATCACTGCCGACTGAGGCCCTCTAATTCAACTGCTCCTCGGCAGGGAGGTGCTAGGTGCTCATAATATAAGCAGTATTTTTCCTGTCACCTGAACCTCTTTTTGTTAGCAGAGCTTAAACAGCCTTCAGGTGCAATGAAAACAAATATGAATTCCTCGGGTCAAGTACAGCAATGTTACTGAGCCTCAGATACTAGTATCCAAGATACAGACTGAGCTTCAGATCAGGGAGATTTGCTTGTTCATACCTCCCTCAGGGGTTCGCCAGGGATCGGGCTGCTGCAGAGAGCATATTGGCTGGCGTCCAGTCTGCATCAGTGGCATCCAGACCACACCCTAATTCCTCCCTTCGGCCAACACCTAAACTCAAAGTGTAGACCAACAGTTATGTCGTGCTTTGCACCCTACTGCCTGAAGAGGTCACAGCTGCCACAGGACTGAAGTAGGCACAAGTAGCTTTCAGAGGAGCTTGGTCAGCTGACCCCATAGTTACATCCAGTCTGACAGATGGGATGGGAGGAGGCTGAAGCATCTAACCACCTTACAACTCAAATTTTCCTCCCCTGAAATGCTCCATTGTAGGGCCCGATTCCCACCGAGTGCCAAAACCCCTCCCGACTTTCAAAAGTGCTTTCATTGTCTCTGCATTCAGCTTCAAAATTTTATTACGGACCATTAAAAAGAGCAGCTCTTTGCACAGCAGGCTTCCAGAGGAAGGCATGTGCACATAAGGGCGGCATCAAGAAAACCCAGCAATTAAAGCCGATTGTGCCAGCTGAGAGGAGAGGAACCATTAAGCATAGTGAGGGTTTAAACCCAAGTAAGCCAGTCAGGGCGAAAATAATCACTATATACATCATGGCTATAAACAACAGGGTTACAATCACATGGAAAGCAACATTCACAGCACGACAGTACAGTGAGGGCAGAACTGTCAGTGTGGCAGAGTGGCAGAGCGGTTAGTTGGAGAACGATCAGACATGGGGAACGTGCCACACGTTATCAGCAGCCTCTCAAAGCTCACAGCCAACGCTACCATAACTAATCCTCCCCACTGTTTAACCACCTTAACATCAGAGACTGGATATTCAACTATGTCTTCCTCAAATGAAACATTTATTTGAGGTCATCCATCCTGACACGCGCGCGCACGCGCACACACACACACAAAGCAGTTCCTGCCTGACAGGGCTCTGGGATGAGCAAGGAGGGGTTTGGGGAGGGTGGGGCAGGGTAGACAGCTGAAAGCTGAGAGACTTACAACGTGGCTGTGCACAATGTGCCATTAACCCTTACATGCACACCTCCTAGCATGGTAGTTTGACCCGTATGAAGAACAAAATCTAGGACCGTCGGTTGTGTTGGTTATTGATGGAATATTTTTTGCATCTCTTACCACAACAAATATATAATAGCTGAGGACAAAGTTATGTAAAGGAATAAACTACACACGATGGAGATTTGCTGATGCACCAGGGTTAGGTATTTTTCTCCAGGGCATAATATAATTAGCTTCTCAAGATGAACGAGTCGAACTCAGCCAATCTCCCGGTGGCATCCTCTGGGGACGAGTCCCACACCATCTACCACCACCTCGGAACAATGCAGGGGCAGATCTGAACAACATGCACTGTGGAAAATCCCTGGGTACCACCATGTTGGGGCTGACAGCCTTTAAGCAGAGGCCGAAGCTGGGCCAATCAATGGCTTCCCATCAGAGGCATCAGTCACTCTCCTGTGCACTGAAGTAGCACAGTAAGCATTTTCAAATTAATGAATAATTATCCAGCAGTTATTTTTCCAAACACGATACTGGGTCAACCCTGACAGCGGAAGACACCCCCACCGATGGTTTTCATAAACAAATAATTCTCTGGTAACTCCCCACTCCTGCCCAGAGCAAAACAGAAAACATAAAAGACAAAAGTTAAAACAAAAAAACTAGGAATCATACAGTTCCAGCTTCATCAAAACAAACAATAACGTTAACCATGAAACAACACAAAAACGTATGACACTTCAGCATCTTGGCAATGTAGGCTGATCTGTCACAGACTAGTCTTCCCAAAACACAATTTTTAACACAGGTATACAGGTAGTTTTAACACAGATATACAAGGGAATTTTGCTTAAATTAATATAAAATAAAGATCAAAGCTTAATCTTTTAGTAAAATCCAGATCAGCATTTATATAAAGTAAAAATATTGGATCAACTTTTCCCTAAACTTAGAATATTAAATTTGGAATGTAACAACAAATTATCCCTTAGATTGGTAACCAGTGCATCTCCTTTTGCCTCGTTAGGTAGAGAAACTAACCTTTGAAATATTACATCAAAACATCTTCCCAGATCCATCAAGCGCTACAATTACATGACGCCACTGAGGAAGTTGTGATTTCAAAATATGGAAACTGCCACGGTACAGCCTTCATAGAAAAATACAATCAAATAGCCCAAAAGATTCCAGAGATGTTGGAGTTTAAATATTGACTTATGTACAGACAGATCGCACAACAACGCACACTTAAACCCTTATATTAACACATTATGACAAGATCAGAGACGCTGCCGCCAGGACACCAAGACCTTTGGTTCTTTTAGTGTTTGGAAGGAGGGTTTCTGCATTATATATAACGGCTTATAAACAAGATCCTTTCAATCATTTCCCGAATAGAGCCATAGGCCAGCGCTAAAATACCACCCAGACAAATCAAGATGCACACTTTTCCGAAAGTGGCTTAAAAAACAGGGGGATTGCGTCTCCCGCAGTGATAAAAGCATTCGGGAGTACAGATCAAGGTTCACTAAATTCACCGCTTAGAGGTAATAATGCACCAAGCAAAACGCGCAGCCCTGATGACACCAAAATCACAGATGATTTAACTCAATATTCAAGTGGACCCAGGGATAAGAAATTTCACCAAAAGTCTTCATCAGTAAAATTTTGCTGCAGGCGTGAGAAAAAAAAGCATTATCGCAGGGTTAAAACATATGAAAGAATATTTCGCCGTTAACAAAATGAAAGATCACCATATTCAAAATGTCCATATAACAATGTTTATACCAGTAGATTAGAGTTGACACAACTTTCGTGGGTAAATAATCCAAATACGTATGTAAATATTCCGGGCCCGGAGTGGCCTAATTTGACATTTTGGGAACTGACGCAGTAAAACATGACAATGACAGATGATCTTATTCTGAATAACGTGATTTCGCATCTTATACCTCCCAGTCAATACAGCGTAACCCCAGAACTCTCTCCCCGCCAGATCGATACAAATAACTAAAAATGAAATCCTGACTGTGAATAACATTGAAGAATAATTAAATACATGAATTAAGGTAAAATATTCATATAAAATATTTCCAGGCTAAGCCGTACGAATCGCTTAAGCAGCCGGCGATGCCATTGTCCCCGCGCGGGGCACAAACAAGCTGGCGGCGGAGCCGATAGCCGCCTAGCATGCTAATGAGGCGAGCAAATCTCAGCCCGGTGTCGAGCTGCCGAGTGTTTATTCGGGATGAGTAGGATGAACAACCGGGATGCGATGTCACACAATTTATATAAACTAAAAACACACGTAGGTGATGGTAAAATAAACCAAAAAGGGACCGCAGCTAGCCCCGTGATATAATAACTCACTGCCGTCCGCCGAAAGGGGATCCTTACAGCTTTTTACGGCCCCGTTCTCTCCTTCTTCACCATGAGGACACAGAAAATGAAAATATCACATCGCCATCCGGTCACTCCCCGAATCCCACACAAATCCGCCACTTACCGTCTCACGCGCGGCTCCAGCGATCGCTCGCGCACCGTAAAATCAGCAGGTCGACTCCGCGTCCGTTCCACCAGTCAGCGGTTTAAAAAGGCTGCGTTTTATTAAAAACACAAACGCTTACACTGTGCACATGCCGTAATGATAACCCTCACGAATGCACATAAAAACGTGAGACTATCAAAACCCTTTTGATAAGAGACGTCGGATGAGCCCCTTTAAATCCAAGATGGCCGCCCTGGTGCGTTAATGTTTTCCCAGAAGCCTTTGCGCAGATTACGCATGACGTTGTACTTTTTCTGTTTGCGGGGTGCGGCTGTGCGCTCGTGTTTATAACAGTGATTATGCTTAAATAATACAGGCAACATAGTTTACACAGTATAATTCCACCAGCGACTTATTATTGTGGTGTAATTTTTCATGCAGATTTTTTTTCCAGTGACGACTGTATTTAACGAATTATATACGTTTTCAGTTATAGTCTATATTTGTAAATCTATTTTGTCGTCTTCGAGTCTAGCCTTTTCCAAAGGAAACTTGGTGCAGTCACGCCACCGTCCGACCAGATAACGGAACTGCTTCCGTTTAATATCTGAAATCTCCAGAAAGCCTGAAGTGTCAAGGATTCAACGTTGTCACATGCAAGGTGTGCAGGCAGACTAACCTACAGTGAAATGCGAGGTGGTCAGCTCCGCCAAAAAAATATTGAAAAGGAAAAGAAATACATTTAAAAGAAACAATATAATAAATATCATGAGTAAAGAAAGTTATTTAAACAGGAAACGTTGTCTGTGTAGAAGTTGCATGCCCCATGTTTTCCATTCAGTAATCTACATTGAAATAACCTTAAGTGAGTGCGCATAGCTGTAGATGTGGAAACGATGTTGGTGCTTTTCGCCTCATTCGAACAAGACCCTCCCCCACGCACATGAGCCTTTCGATGGCTAATATGATGCGACATGGAATACAATCAGCCCTGCCAAATCCGGAAAAATTATATCCTCTCGGAAAGGAGTCGAGTGCCCCATTTAGGTGAGGTGGGCAGTCTGCGCCCCTAGTGAATGATATTAATTACCTGGGGATCTACTACTCCCTCCTCGTTTATAGAGTAATGACCGAAATGTCGCGAGTATAAGAGATCTAAATGACGTTTCTCCGCAGGGTTGTTGGTGTCACTCGCCGTGACAGGGCGAGGAGTTCTAAAATCAGGAAGGATTTCTGAATAGATTTGCTGCTCCTTCAGATCGAGAGGAGTCAGCTGGGAAGTTTCGGGTGTCTCATAAGGGTGCAACCGAGCTGGTTCCCAAATGAGATGTTCCGAACACGGCCCATTGGGCGGAGGTGCCAGGGAAGACTCAGGTCACATTCGAGGGATTATGTCTCCCAACTGGCTTGGGAACATCTGGGGGGATCCCCCAGAACGAGCTGTAGTTTGCAAAATGCCGTAACGCGTGACTACAGTCTCCCGTACGCCCCCTAGCGGTAAGATACTTTTTTTGACGACTGGTGTCTGTCGTCATTTTTGTGCGACAGACTGGGATAAATGCCGCTGTGACCTATACGAACAGAAAACTTACCAGTACTGCTGTATAATATTAACTAAAAAAATACAAGGTATATCAAAATGTGGTTTGATTTTAGATACGTTAGATTTAGTCATAATTAAGTATAATATTGGGATTTGTAGTGGGGCTCGGTATACTCATGCTAGCGTTAGCTGCATGGCGTGGGACACTCTCACTCTAGTTGGGTTTTTTTTATATTAGGCATGTATGGGCCGGGCCCTATACTAGTTTATTTACTATAATATCATCTCTAACTTTTGGTTGTTTTCTGGCGAGTTGTTAAAACGTATAAATATAGTTGCTGTTTGATGTGACTCTCCCTCGCTAGCGCTGAGGCTGACACCGAACGTTCGGATGGCTGTGGCGGCGCTGTCTCGGGCTCTGCGCTCGCTCTCTCTCACGGCTGTTTGCGGCGTTGCACACGGGGTCTGCCGGCCGGCCTCGCTATGTTCTCAGGCAAGGACAGAACCATGCCTTTTTCATTTTTACTATATATTTATTATCACCATAAAGTATTTATTTGCTTGCTTGCTTGCAGGCAGTGGGGCTGCCGACATCGAGGTCTCCAGCATGCACCGGGTATCTGTTATGCCTTCAAAACAACACCGCAACAGTACAATGGCGCGGCTTCTTAACCACGGCCCATTTAGGTCAGAACAGAACCCTGTGGAAACAGACAACCAAGTACACGGTTCGGCCTATTGGCATGAAGAAGACTGGAGGCAGGGACCACACAGGTGCGTTGACGGGCAACTTAACCAATATTGTTGAAAATTTGCGAAAATGCAATAATTGCGGAGTACCTGATTGGAGATTGAAGAGTCATTTTACTATTAAACGATCTGGGCACTTCTGTCTTTGTGGTAGTACTACCAGTTCCTTAACTACTTCACCGCCAACAGTTTGTAAATATGTCCATATGGGAACCAGGGGTGTCAGAGGAACGTGGATACCCTAGCAGATTCATGGGGCCCAGCACACGATAGGAGCCCATGAATATGCTAAAATGCACGTAAGGGGGGGGCAAGGTGATATTTTGTCAGGGGCTCCAGAATTTCTAAGTGTGCTTCTGACGGGGACATTTTTGTCATGTGACATGTCTGATCACAGCCCACTTTCTGCACCTCTGATGCAGGAAAAATCCGCACGCGTGGCATTGGTGGTGGCCACAAGCAGCGATACCGCATGGTGGACTTCCATCGGCTACGCTTCGAACCTGGAAAAGAGAACCAGACCTTTGAGGAGAAGGTCATTGAAGTCCGATATGACCCTTGCAGGTGAGGTAGTCTTTATAGTCTAGGTGCTAGGAGATGGATGGCCAAGTAAGAACATACCACAACTTCTTTGGCGCTGTTAGATATTAGCCTTGCGAAGATATTGAGGCTGCCTTGGAAAAATGGCTGCTTTTTGTGTGGTGACTGAAAACCGGGCAAGTGTCCTTCTTGAAGAGCTTTGCTGATGTACCGCTCAGAAGCCAAACCCTGGTAGAGACAGGGTAGTTTGCAGCAAGTGCGTGTGACTGGATTTTACCTTAAGACGTTGATGGACATGATGTACCACCCTACATGTTGATCAGATGTGACTGTCCTGTTCAAGGGTTTTTCTGAGATTAGTCTGGAACCTTCACAATCAGCTCCTCAACGTGTTTCCCTGACAGGACGGCTGATATTGCCTTGGTGGCCGGTGGCAGCCGGAAGCGCTGGATTCTCGCCACGGAAAACATGGAGGCTGGAGACCTGATCAAGACCTCCAACCATATTGGCCGAATGGCGGGTGAATGCTCAACCTTTCCTTACATGTCTGACCTGCGAGCTTTCTCCTGAATTTAAAACATTGGGCTGTGAGTGGACTAGTTCTGGAACTGATATACACACACATACAATAGGAAATTAACTGAATGAAAAAGCTACATTTTCATTTCATTTTATATATTATAAACTAGCACTTCATCCATCCATCCATCCATCCATCCTTCTACCAATCATTTATCCTGTATAGGATGGCACTACTAAGAGGACTTGTTTAGAATATTTTATATATATGTATGTGTATATACATCATAGTCAGTCCTGTTACAATGCGTGATATCATACCGCAAATCCATTCTAACGCAACTGACATTAAGTGCCAAAGTCCAGTACAATGCAGAATCGCATTTGTATTTGCGTGATTTTCAGTCAGAGGGAAAAGCACTACGCGACAACGCAGTAAAGCAACGCGATATGGCCTTAGTGACATCACTACTAGCACGCAAAAACGGCTGTCCGAGCGAACGATAGTGATGTCAGAGCCAATGAATCGGTCGGACTGGTTTTCAAATCTAAAAGAATCCAACTTTTTGCACATCTACACATTGCACAGGTCGAAGTGTTAGATTCCAAAAATCTAAAAATATTTGATTAATCATCATATTAAAACACAGCCATGTTTATAATTCACTTACATTGGTTTTTCGTAGACTGCCTGTAGCCCCTCCGAGTACCGCAGTCCGTTGTATTTGTGCGGTGTGTGCGTGCCCGGTGGGGCAGTGGCCGCGGTTCACCCACACCCAACTCTCGACAGGTTCGCGGGTTCGGCACGACTCAGGAGACCCAGAGGAGATGTTTGATATATATATTGTTTTAATGCATTATTTTTACTTCTTATTTATAATGCATCTAATTACATTTTTGGCCACTGGTATCATTCTTTTTATTAATTCATTTTGTTTGGCATAAGTTCCTAAGTTCTGGAGTCACATTCCCCTATTTTTCCCATTGGATAGGTTTTATAATGTGCAATTTTAGTGAACGTTTTAGTCACATTGTACCAAGACTGGCTGTGTATTTAAATACATATCCCCCACCCCATTTTGTATGCTTGTTGTTCTGAATGTAGCGACCTCTGTTTGTAACCCTCAGTTGCCGCCAATGAGGGTGACTCATACCCGCTGGGCGCTCTTCCGGTGGGCACGCTGGTGAACAGCCTGGAGGTCCTTCCAGGGGACGGAGCCAAGTACATCCGTGCGGCAGGTAAAGAGGACTCCCTGTGACTGATTCCATTCCGTGACCTGCGATTGCTGTGAGGCTCTCCTGCTGACCGTAAGTGTCATTGCGGCTGTAGGAACATGTGGTGTGTTGCTTAGGAAGGTGAATGGAACTGCCATTGTACAGCTACCATCCAAGCAGCAGGTGCAGGTAAGGACAGCCAGTCTTATTCAAGACTAATAAATTCTGGTGTCTGCTACTGGCCTTGTTTTCTGACTCTTTGCTGCCCCCAGGTGTTGGACACGTGCATGGTCACAGTGGGCCGGATGTCCAATGTCGACCACAACAAGCGCATCATCGGCAAGGCCGGCCGCAACCGCTGGCTGGGCATCCGGCCTTCTAGCGGAAAATGGAAGAGGAAGGGGGGCTGGGCAGGCCGCAAGATCAGACCTTTGCCCCCCATGAAGAGCTTTGTGAACCTGCCCTCTGCTAAGCAGTAGGGAAATGTCACAGGCCACGCTCTGGCAGGGGGGAAGAGACTCCTGGATTACAGCTACCATTCTGCAGAAGGGGGTGTATCTAGTTAGACTCCTCCCCCTTTTGCACAAGTAGCTAAGGGCACTGTCATGGACATCAAGCAGACAGATCTGGAAACAGTGGTCTGAGAATTACTTACTCAATAAATAGTTTTGGGAATGCCAGAGTACTGAGGGAATAAGTCTTCGGTGCCTTATTTCACGCAGGTGTATGACTGATAAATTCAGCAGATATTCAGAAGAGAGAGCAGGCACACACCTCGAGTCAGCAGACGGTAAATGAGATTCAAAGATACAAAGCGTGGTGTAATGAAGGGTAAAAATATTTTAATAAACACAGCTGCTTGTGAGAGCGTTGAAAGAAAATATAAAATTACAATACATATTTACATCCATCGTAAAACATGCAAAGGGTAAACCATGTTTCTTTTTCTTTAGTGGTATCTTTGAAAATACTGTCATAATTTAAAACGAAGTTTTGTGCAAAGATATCTGCTATTTCTAGGTCGAGAGTGACCGTATCGGTGTATATGACAACATGACCAAGGGCCCGTTTCTGATTTCCTCCAGATCAGTGCTTTAAAGCTCAAGGTTTAAACTGTCGAATCGGCCGTTACGATGCAATAGAACAGCAGGAGACTTAAGGGTCTGTATTCCCTCTCGCACCGTCTGCAATGTGACGGGTAAATTCAGCTATCAGACATTCCAGAATGACGCCGCTAAAGCACAGCTGGAAAAAAACCATATGAAGACCAAACTGCAACCACAGGTGGTTCTGAGGACGGGGTGGAACATGTTGGATTTCTGTCTCTCTGCCCGTCCTCATTCATGGGGTTTGTGAAGAATGAGGGGAAAAAAAGACAGAAGGCTCCACAGGAAGTTAAATGTCATAGTGCTAAAAAAGTGCATATTTATATTTTTAAAAGTGTTACATTTTTTTTCTCCCCTGTAAATATCAGTATGACATCTGGAGTGAAAACGAATCCCACTGTTTAATCCCAACCTTGTCAGTTACTATACGACGCCATCCACCCGTGAAATATTTCTCTTCCGTTGTTAATCGAGTCTTGGTTCTCATGCTGTTGAGCTGGTTTATAAAGCTGACTGAGCATCTCAGTCACTGAAGATTAGTCCTTAAAAGACCACAAACAGGAGCTATGAATGAGGACACTGTCATTAAAAAGCAACAGGTTTTATCTGACGTAAGACACGGAGGCACAGCGATCAGCTTCGAGGGAGGGTGGGGAAAAAGACCAAAATTACTAACTACGGCATGAAACCGCCAAGCCTGCACGCTCTCCCTCTGTCTGACACACATCAAAACCTCTTCATTAAAAGGAAAACACTTTTGTGAAAAGTAACCCTTTCCCTTAGTCATCTAAAAACTGTTCTCCAAAGTCCCATTTGACATTTCACAACAGAAAACCCCAACTCTGCTTTAAATTTAAAGGTCTTGTAGGATGTTTAACTGGAAGATGTTTAAGAGCCAGAAACCAAAGGTTCAAAAGCTAATTAAAGTCTGTATTGTTTTTTTGTTTGTCCAGCAGAGTAGAACCTCAAATTCATAACGCAGCCTCTTCTAGCACATGGAGGTCACGTGATCAGCATCGTCATCAAAGTTTTGGAAAAACTCACCATCCCACAATGCACTGCAACATAGGCGCTGCTAACCTAGCAAAATGGCTTGCTCTCTCCATTGTGGATGTCTTCAGTCTACTCGCAATCAGGCTCAGGCTCTTTGCACGCAGGTGAGGTGCAATTAAGTTACGCCTCATCCAAATTCCCCATATTACCATGAAATGACCATATTTTTCGCCCATGCTGTAGTTCTTCCTGTCTTCCCTCAAAATGTCTCAGTTTAGTTGCTATACAAGCTTGCGTATGGCAGACTCACAAAGGACTGATGGATTTCTATCAAAACAGAGATGTTTAGTGAGCCAGGACTCAGTAAAGTCAGGAAACCCATGATCTGCACTACATACAAGACAAAGGCTCTGTGGCCATGAATGGGACAGTCATTCCTGCTGGGTGCTTTCCCAGAATTCCATCGGACTCATCCTGAAATACATGTATCAGGTTTCGGTGGGGAGACTATTCTTAAAAATACCCTGCTTTACTGCATTGATTGATTGAGTCTCATTTTTTTGCTTCCAGTAACACAGTGTTTGTAAATAAAAAGTCAATTTACATACTAAAAGGGTTATTGTAAAAAAATGTCACTTTAAAAAAGAAAAGGTTAGAAAAACAGCACGTCTCTCAGAGGTGAAGTATTTTCTAGCTAATTTCACAGCAATATTCCTCTCTTTCAGCACCAGAGGGGAAAAAAACAATGATCTACTCAACACACCCTAACCCCCACAATATTCATCCCCCACTCCACCCACACACACACACACACACACAAAATGTTTATCGGATTTCACAGAAATGATAAAGAGGTAAATTAAAAACGACTGCCATGTTCGAGAGGCGGCGACTGATCTTGGGGGCACAATTCTTACAAAAGATTACTTGTTCCTGTTGTTTTTTAT
>JAAGVU020000061.1:4693621-4712425 GCA_011763525.2 Mormyrus iriodes
AAGGGATTTCTTGAGCTGGATGAGGTTTCGGTAAGTCATAGTCCCCATTGTCCCCACAGTCCTCACCACAGTCCCCATTGTCCCCACAGTCCTCACCACAGTCCCCATTGTCCCCACAGTCCTCACCACAGTCCCCACTGTCCCCACAGTCCTCACCACAGTCCCCATTGTCCCCACTATCCCCAGAGTCCTCACCACAGTCCCCATTGTCCCCACAGTCCCCATTGTCCCTGGCTCAGCGTCAAGCCGGAGTGTCAGAGGTTGGCCTACTTCAGCTTGGGCTTGGGCGTGCTGAGCAGGCTTTCGGTGTCCTCCACCTCCGGCCCGCTGTCGCTCTGGTTATCCAGACTGTCATAGAGCAGGTCCAGGTCCTCCTCCGCCTCCTGGGTCTGGTCCACCGGGTCCGAATCCAGAACCTGTGACAGTTAAAGTCAGTTCCTCAGGTCTCTACGAACTGAACGATGCTAAGTGTTTCACAGAGCTTACAGTTTCTGCTCTCTACACTATAATGAGGCTATGATTGGAAGGTTGCTGGTTTTAATCCCAGGGTTGGCAGAGAAGCTTCACCATCAAGTCCCTAAGCAAGGCCCATAGCCCCCAAATTTCTCCAGGAACTGTCTGACCCTGCTCGCTCAATTGTACTTCACTGTGGGTAAAGCATCTGACAAATAAATAAAATGTAAACGTTATGAAGTCCATGATCTGTCTCCTGTGTTCCACGTATGGCTCTAAAAAGCACAGCAAACGAAACACGTCAGCTTTAGAACCATCCCGATGGACCTGCATTCCTCTGTTCCCTCTCAGGGCTGCCTCCGCCCAAGCCATAAACGAGAGGCAAACGTGTGGCTCAGACAGCCCGCGGCGGAGCCCGGCAGCCTGGCCAACGCCCCCCCATCCCGCCACGCAGGGAACACCTCTAATCTCAGCAGCGACAGGTAACGCGAAACCGGGAGGAACGCTGGTGACGCGAATCGCTCCGGCCCGGTGGATTCCCATGCCATGAAGTCACCCAAAGGTAAGCTTACACAGATGCGGGACGTCCCGGCAGACAGCGGGTGTCCACGGGCCCCCTGGGCTCGGCGGGAAACAACAGCGTGTGTCACGGCAGCTTCTAGTTGGATGAAACTAGTTTCATCCAGTCGCTCCACTTAGTCTGAGCATCAGCAGCTGGCTCCTGCACTAAAACTTCATACTGACTAATAATAATGAAGACACCAGGTGGTTTAGTGAACTTGAATTTTTGATAGAAATTATATATAGATCAGAGCCACACATCTGTATTTGTACCTTTTAAGTTACATTTTATTAATTCAGTAGATGCTTTTATATAAACATTTTTTGAGAAAGCAGGGTCAGATGGTAATTGGAGCAATTGGGGATTAAGGGCCTTGATCAAGCACCCATCAGTGAAATCAACCCCGTTACCCCCGGGATTCGAACCTGCAACCTCCTGATCACAGCACAGAGTCTTAACCTACTGCCCTAATACCCTCATCCAACACATCTTCACACCCTCTTCCCCTAATGATAGCTGACAGGCCTGATTTATCAGTCAGGCCGCTTAATGGTGCAAAATAAGAATGACGCGTTGGGGCTGGGCTCCCCATCACCACTTCTGCACCTCCATGGAGGTGAGCCAAACCCATGCGTGACACTGCACCCAGAAACCTCTGTAACGAGGAAATGAGGCAGGAGTGGCTCCCTTGCTAGTGGGGAGCAGTTTTTGTGACTTCCGTTTGGTTGGGCTCAGAATGGGAGCCCCCACTTATAGCGCCTTTGAGAGGCCAACCAAAAAGGAGCTGCCCCCCCCCCCCATGCCGCGGCACGTCACTCACCTCGTCTGTCACTTTGAACCTTTTCAGCAAGGCTACAAACTTCTGCTTGAAGTTGGGTTGCTGTAGAGAGGGAGCAGGGCGTTAGAAGCAGGTCAGAGGTACAGCAGCCCCATGACATGACTGATGAAAGTGGGGGTCCGTATCACCCCCTTGATCCCCTTGAAGCGAGGCTGTCAGAAATACATGGCCCATTACAGCAGCTTCCCGAAATTTCCTTCAGTATCCAGCATGCTGATATCTCCGTACCCTGGTCATGGAGGTGGTCCGTACCATCTTCCTCCTCGACTTCTTTGGCTTGCGCATCTCATCGTCTTCGTCATCGAGGTCCTGAAACTGAGGTTGGTCAGGTGGGCGGGGCCTCTGGAACATGCGGGCTGCTTCAAAGGCGTGTGTTGACATTCGTGTAAAAGCAGCCTGATAAAAGCATGCACCGAGAGCTCAGGGCACCCTGGGGATCGTTCTCAGTGCTGAACGCTTTGTGCCTGCTGATGTACACCTGCACGGGGATTTACGCTGATCTGTTAGTAAACACGCGCTTTATTAAATGAAACCCGATCGACTGACTCATTGACCCGCGGGTAACATGATCTCTCTTGGGGGAAGTGGCCAATTCACACAGATTAGCCCACATCTGATACACAAACTGCATTCCTCCTGCAGCCGTACCCAAATCCCAGCACTCTGACAGGTTAACAATGTACTGCGTAAAATGATCTGATCATATATTGCACGAGTAAACAGTTGTTTTAATTACTACTGTGGATCTCCTGGGCATCGGAGAACGAGATTGATTATCAGTACAGTAAATATGAACAGTGCTGAATTGTACCTCGGATATGGCTGACTATAATGACAGTGAGAAAACAGATATCAATATTTTGCCAGATTACTTGTCAATCACCCAGTGGGAGCCAATGAGGTAGCAGTAAGACTCGGGCTGAACGTCAAATCAGGACTGACTGACAGTGAGCGTTTGCATGTGTGGCCCGGCCCCCACCTGTCCGTGCGCGGCGTCGTCGCTAGCCTCCTGCTCTGAAGAGTAGCTGTCGTCATCTTCCTCGGAGAAGTTATCCATGTCTGGAGAGCGGTCTGGGGAGGAGATCATCACACAACGGCACTCAGGCTGTGGCTGATGGCTCAGGCCTTTTTTTTTTTGTATCTGTTGTCTGTTGTGCTAAATGGGACTGTGAACTCCTGACCGGTGCTAAAATTAGCCCCCTGACCACATCCTTTGGCTGTTGATCTGTTTAGCGTTTAGGGCTTGGTTGATGATACTGGTCAGGCTTGCGGCTGAGATGAGGTCTAACCGTACAAAAAAAATCTTCATTTTTTTTTCCCCAAAATGGTGTCAGAAATACAGCATCACAACTCAAATACACAGCTTAACGTAGAGGTTGTTGTGATGTTTATCACAGGTGCTCCCAATCAACCTGGCGTGGCATGAAATAATTTGTTTGGACAGCGCATGATTTAATTTCTGTTTCGACGTGAATTTCCCCCCTGGCGGATATGGACAGCTTGTGGGTGGCGGTTCTCCTAAACTGACATGTCAGTACCAGGATATAATGGAGGGGGATATCTCCAACTGAGATACAGATCTCCAGCTCCACGAATTTCATGTAGGTGATGAGAGAGCAGCATGGGGCTGCGGAGTGTGCGCGCACGCCTATGTGTGCGTGTCGTGTGCCGCAGAATGAGTCTGCTGGTAATTGAATCACATGCACCCCCCCACAGTGCATTACGGCTGTCACGGTACAGCATGGCTACGATGATGTCAGCCGGCTGGACGCAGAGCTGAGGGGGAAGGGCGGGTGTAACATTGCTATGGTGACGGGCAGAAGAGCCACCTGAGGCCTTGGCCTTGGGCCCCGCCGGCACGCTGCCGTCTTCGTGGTCGATTGGCTGGCTGGACAGCGACTGCATGCTGATCTCTGCTGCCCGCACGGGTGCCTCCTTCACGTTGCTATAGAGACCCAGGATCTGACTGCCCTCTGTTGGATGCTGCATCACCTACAGACACGGGGAGTCAGAGGCAGCGATGTCATCGCACTCGATTCCCTCCCTCCTGCCCCATGCGTGTCCCGGGAAGAGAACACAGAGATATATCGCAGTACGCCACAATCGTAAACAATTTCACTTGTCGAAGACAGTGGATGACCTGCTGGGTGTATTGGCCTTGAGCTAACTTTATTTTGTCGAGACAAAAATCACACCAAAACGGAAGCAGCGCCATATAGTGGTGTAACAAGAAAGAACAACCTTAAACGCAGACCTGGTATGAGTTTGAGAAAAGTCACACGATGTTGGGCTTTTAATATTTTTTTGGAGAGGTGGAGAGTGTGTGTACTGGGGCGAGAGATTGTACAGGTTGCAGGATTAGATTGGGGGGGGTAACGGGGTGTTGATCCGACAGCATCTAGTATGAACTTCATGTCAGTGGTGCATTCAGTTTTAATTAATATCAAGTACTTTTCTGCATCCCCAGTTCCTTCGACTTGCCCGCTCAATCTACCTTCACCCAAGGCGTGACCGGACCCACAGTCTATCAGTAACAGGCCCCAAACATAGCAATGCTGTCTGTGCATTTAATATCACCCGCTCACTTCGAACCTGAATAAAACTACGTCTACGACGAGCTCATGCTGAATTTTCGTCTGGGAAGCTGAGAAAAGCACAGCAGAGGTTTGCGATGTCAGGGTCTGCAGGGCGAGCCCCTAGCAGGACAGGCAGAGGAGCAGAGCGGGGTTCCGGAAAGTTCCAAGCTGCTCTGCCAGGTTACCATGCAGCCAACTAGGACTGGACTGAGCAGCTTAAAACTGTGTATTTTTGTGTGTAATTCAATGCAGTTCTTTTTTTGGAGAAGTACGCTGATCAACCGAATTCTACATGCCAGATCTAACGCTCCAGTCCTTATTTTAGAATAACTGGTTCCTTTAGATTGGTTAGGCTTGGTCCTTCAGCTTCCTGCAAACTGTCTACTTAGTATAAGAAACTAAAAAAACAAAACAATGGTTTTATTATCCCTATGATGAAAATAACAGAATCCAATTAAGTGATTTAGTAAAGGCCAACTCTAAAATGGATCTCAGAAAACGGCACTTAGTTCCACAGAATTGGATGAAGATATAAAAAATAATAAAACCAAGAATGCATCAATACTCCCTCTGCGTCAGGACAGCAGGGCCTGGCTGTCACGCGGAGCCAAGTGCTGCTAGTCCAGATGGTCGATAATCTGCGTCTTTTCTCCCCGTTTGCTCTGTGAACGCGACTCACCCGCTGAAGCACAGACTGGGAGAGGCGACGCGGCCCGGCCACCGGGGACCGGGGGGGTTTGGACACGCGTGTGTTTTGCAGCATGAGCACGGGACAGACGATCACTGTGTAAACAGATGCGGCAGCTTGGTGGCCTTAATGTTGGGTTTAGGAGGAGGGACAGCTGCTGGCTGGCTATTCAGGCGTATATCACTCCGTTAGACGAAATCAGGTCAGAAAAGAACGATGAGGGGAAAGGAATGAGCAGCTAAGAGACGCAAACTCAACACACTCAAATCAACATTTAGGAAAGGCCTTTCAGCTTCTAGTGGCTATTTTTTCAGGGTTGGGGTCCTATAAGACCAGGGGTATATATAGGGGCGGGGCCACATGGGCAGGAGCTCAAAGCTGATTGGCCCATGGAGAGCCCCCGTCCATGTCACTCACCTAGTCAAAACATGGCCCCTCTTATGCCCCCTACCTTAAAAACTCCAAGAATAACCCCAGTCCGTAACTCACCTTTAAAATTAAGATGGACTTCATTGATCCCAGGTGGAAATTCTTGAATTATATCGCCATTGTTGTCGTCACGGTTGTTGTCTTACCTCGGCCATGTTGATGACGCCCACCGCCAGGGTCTTGTAGCCCAGGATGGTGCGGTTCTTGTACCGCTTGCGTCGCTGCAGCATGATCTGGAGCCTGTTAGCGTCTCTCTTGAGGAAGTGGGGGTACTGCCGGCAGACGAGACAAATGAGCCAATCAGAGGTCAGATCAGTGGGCGCACCCCGCCCCCAATGGCAAACCCCGCCCTTCCCAAAACCCCACCCACCTGCAGAGAGAAGGTGAGCTCCAGATCGGTCTCCATCAGCCCACCAGGAGGCAGCACATATTCATTGGACCTGAGGACCCGCTTGGAATCCTGGGTGGGTGGGGGGGGGGCACCGGACAGAGAGGGCAGACTGATCAGAAGCAGCATGGCATTTACCACAAGCCCTAACTGGAGTTTTAGCATTAGCCGATGGCAGGGTGGGCGGGTTCCTGTCAGGGAAACAAGAAACTTCAAATTAAGGGGTCTGCAGTGGATATCCTACATCCCTCCGGAGAGGGTACTTAAAATTCCAAAGAAAGACTCTCCGGACTAACAATAGAAATGACAAATGGAATTCCTCAGACTGACCGAATAATAGAGGGAGTCCGTGGGATACGACGTGAGAAGAGTGTGTGGGAACAGCCACATGGAGGGGGCTAAAATGAGAGGCCGCCAAAGTGCCCGAGGGCTGGGCTTCTGCCACAGGGCAGCAATAATACCTTTATACATCGATCCTGAGCCCCGCAGACCAACGCTAATACATCTTACTGTCCTGTGCCTGCTTAGATATACAAAAAAACTCCTTCGAGGACCAGGGCACGCACTGTGTAAGCCGGAGAGAACATTCCAGAAGGAGATCTGAGAAATAGTGCAAGATTCGGAGAGACTCTGTGTCCCCTGCAATGAAAAAAAACAACCAAAAAACAGCAACTTGGCCGCAGGTAACTTTCTGTACGCAACACATACCCCCTCTAATCCAAACTGCCCCACTCACCCCCCCAAAACAGCAGGCAAAATGCAAAACAGGCCCCAAATGATGTCTGCACCAGTTAGGGAAGAGAACCAGTCCACTAATGCGGTCTTAACTTGGTTCTGTTCCACTCTTCTATGCTGCTGTTTTTATTGTGCCCGCACACATCGCACTATGTACTGTATATAACCCCTTGGGTCCAGCCCCCCCCCCCCCGTTTCACTCTCTCCTGATTTTTGCACTGTAAGTCCTGCGCACACCCCCTCCATCACTGCTGTCGGTAAGCTGCGCTGTGGTCCTGGGGGAATGTTATTCTGAGCCGCTGTGTATTCTGATATTCCAGTGTGACCTTGGTCTCCTCCTAACAGTATGATTTCCACCCCCCACAATTGGTTTGGCCCAATTTGGGGCCCTGTTAAAAACGCCGGCACTCCTAAATCCACCCCGTGATGCCCCTGCCTGTATACGGATGGTATGACAATACAGTCCACTTGACTAGACCCGTCTAATAAGTAGCTGTTCCCAATACATCAGGTTAATTTCCGCAGCATCCTGACGATCACAGCACATCCGTCACCCATCTGGGGACCCCACAGCATCCGGCATCCGGTTCTGGAGTGCAAGAGAATCACACCTCCGGCCACAAACAAGCACTTAACACTGTGGGGACCCACTCTGTGTCTGTGACAAAATTAGTGGTGCCACTTTGAGCTGATGCAATTAGCACCTCCCCCGTACACAGACCTCTTACCTCACACCCCCACAAATGTGAAAATCGGGCGACCGCACCACTCCATATATAGCCCCAGCCTGTTCCGTGGAATACCCTGTCCATCAGTGGCTCTGGGGGTGTCGGCCTTGCTGATCTCAGATCAGAGATCAGTCAGAGGTCAAAGGTTGCTGGAGGCACTCGCAGCGGTTATTCAGAGAAAGGCCACTGCAAAGGGCTACAGCACAACAAGCGACAGTCTATTAAAAAGTCATCCATCCCGATCTCTCCTCTTTAATTAAAGGCTGGGGCTCTTCAGATAAGAGCTGCAAGTATCAGGGACTGAAGCCGCCATGATACCGGCTGGTTAGTACTTCATGCGGTCAGACAGGACTCAACAGGAAGCCTTTTGTGCAGAGAGACAGGGGGCTCCCCTTTCCGAAAATGACTAATACCTGCCTGTGTCAGCATGCACGTATGTGTGTGTGGGGTTTGTGGGTGGCAGGATTATATTTTAATAACCGGTCATCCCAATGGGGGGGTACTCTAGCAGCTACGCAGTCCCCCCCAGGACAGAATGAGCATCACTGCTACATGCATTTCTGTTAAAATGAGCCTTTATGTTTCACACTAATTCACAAGTTAAGTGCAAAGCAGATCCCGAGGCTAATGAACCACCCCCCCTTCCTGCTGGCATCCTTGTCGCGGGAAAGGGGGGTGGGTGGGTAGGGGTCCAAAAATTACCCTGCTAGTAATTTAATTGAGGTCCCTCGTTCCATCTTGGGCCAAGCGAAGCGTTTCATCCTTAATCTTTTTAAATGCTGTGGCTGCGAGAGGGACAAAGGGCTTTGCTGCAGACAAAAAAACCCTCTGAATTTCATAAAAAACACAAAACCTGCAGCACAAAGATTAATTATCTCCCATTGAGCATACAGGCTGCATTTAATTACCACAATCAGGCATAAGTTGATTGCAAATTTCTTGGCCTTTTCTGGCCACCAACTCCATTTTACATCTGCGTCCAATCTAATACTGATTTCTTCTAACTGTTAATACTGACTCGGGTGGTGGCCACACCCCTCTCAGCCCCATCTGGACCAATCAGCAGCGAGCAGCCTATTCTGGGTTTCCGGAAGGCGGTCTACTGTGGGCTCCACCGGCCTCGCTAGCGGAAACGTACGGGGACACCGACTGCGTCCAACCACGTACCATCGGAGCGTCAAGCGAGGATGACGGAGACTTCACCCGACACGCCACCTGATTAACCACCTCACCGCACTGTCAGTGCGACAAATGCATAAATAAATCATTCTGCAGGTGTTTATTTAAGTATATTTAGAACTAAACGGAAAAGAATAAAACCCTAAAAAAAGAAAAGTAATTTGTATTCTTTCAGAAATAATTCCCTGATGAGCTTTCTAATGAATTCTCTTTAATTAGGCTCATTGTCGGCATTCGGTGCTGGGGGATGAAGAATGCTTGCAGATTTGATTAAAAAACAAAACAGCGGGGGCATGATGGGGGGGGGGGGACACGCCGGCGAGATATCAGCTGCAAGATGGGTTTAATTATGTGGGAGTTTATTTCCTCACTCAGGGACGGCTGAAAATAGCTCAGGCAAGGGATTTCCACTTTGGGGTTAACGGGCTGTGAGCTGATGGAATGGGCAATGAAGGGAACCCCCCCTGCCCCCCCTCAAAGCCCACTTGAAGCCCGAGCTGGTTGCCGGGAAGTGTCGGTCCGGCTTCTGTGATCCTGGCATGGCCCTGAAGGATGGATATGGCCAGCTGGGCATCTGATATTCAGAGGAACGGCTGGTTCTGTCTGAATCACGACGCCGATCCATGGCAGAGAGTCCTACACAGTCCCATCTCAAATCGGTGTAGCTGGTTCTTCTACCGCGTTACAAACATCTCCATGTACGTCCACGATCAGCCCGGCTCCTTCGAACCCGCGGCAGAACTTGGGCGGGGAGCCCCATGTCATGCTCCAGCTCTGCCTGTGAGGGGCACTCACGCTCCAATTACTTGGGGCAGCTTGGCCAACACTGGGCTCTGGCTGGCAGAGACCCATCTAGCCGTTTGTACAGCTGAACATTTAATGTGAATGGTCCCCAGGTGATCTGGTAACAAATCCGCGTTCCTAACCGGCACGCCACCTGACAGTGTTACCGGAGACATACAGAGATGGTAAACGAGAGTGATATGGCTGGGAGGAGAGAAGGTACCTGTCAGGAGCATAAGCGACTTTGTACCACGCCCCAGATCACACGACACACAACAAACAGAAAACAGAGATGACATGTGTGGGTTTATGCAAACGGCTGTCCAGCTGACGTGCAGAGGAAAACATGACAGATGTAAAAGGTGGTGGTGGTGGTGGGGGGGGTGCTCTTGGGAATCAGACTGGTGTTGGGTTACACGGAGTGAGTCTGTTTGTGAACCATTTCCACTTACTTCAGTGGAAAGAGATGTTTGTGAGAAGTGTGTTGGGGGGGTGGAGTGTCCTGAGGAGGAGAAAAATAAACATTAAACAACAGAACTGGAGGGGGAGTGAAGGCAGGAAGTGTAATTCGCTCGAATTTGGGGCGTCCACACATAAATCTCCATCTCCGACTCTGCACTGCTAGCAAACGGAACAAAGTCCCCAGCTTGCGGGAGAAGACCCGGCACACTCCCCTCAGGGGCTCCGTCTCCATCCCCCCCCTTCCCCGCCTGAGGCGGGTGTCTCCCGTGGCCACGGCATGATTCCCGAGGATTGACAGGCTTATCCCTCCCCAACAGAAAGCTTACGACGGGGCCTACGGAGAGAGCTGCACCTCCTATCCTCTGCTGACATTTTTCCGCTTAAACTGGTCTACAATTCAATTTTTTTTTCTTTCACGTCCATTTTTTCTTGCATCAAGCCTAAAAAAAAAAAAGAATGAAATGAAAAGCGTCAGGGAGTTGGAGAGACGAGTGAATATACCTGGACGCGTCTGAGCGCCCTTACGGCGCTGACGGTGCTGCTATCTCTCACAGCAGAAACGGGAAGAGCTGTTGTTAGCTGTCCATCAATAAGGACCAAGAAATGATGCTTTATTTACCATCTGCACAAGTGCGAGCACAACGGAATGTGCAGTTATGGAGGGGAGAAAGAAGATTGGGGTCTGGGCACAGGGTCAGGCTATTTACCCAACGTTCCGGGTCGTTTTTCAGGGGCCTTGCTCAAGTGAAGACGTACTCTGTCAAGTACAGGGTTTCGAACCAGCAACCTTCTGATCACAGGCACCAAGGCCTGAGCCAGACACCGCTGATTGAATGTATGGAAAACCTTTTAATGAGCACACGATGCAGTCATTACCCTGGAGATCATCTACGGAGTGGCGCCAGGAATTTGGCAGGCCAGGGAAGGGTGGGGTGGGGGGTCCAACAGATAGTGCCCCAACCCCTCTATTGTGTTTCTCTTCACGGTTCCCATGGAGTGAGGCAATATCTTGATGACAAGTTCCCTGCCTTCATTGCTAAGGGCTGAGGTAGAGGAACCCACCTTGAACAGAGACGAACAGAGTATTCAGGCAAACGGAGGTCTGAACCTGGACAGGACACCGACAGACCAGGGGTGGGAGTCTCAGGGGCGCTGTAAACGGGGGGTTAATTTAGGACGATTTGGAACATAATGGGACTGGTCTGGGTTGGGGGCCCAATATGATATACTTTCATGGGGCCCAAACTGTGTAGCGGCGCCCCTGCTGGATCTGAGAGTGGAACCAGCACAGGAATTAGGGCCGGGTATATACTGAGATTGGAACCAGCAGTGTCTCAGAGAGGAGACCGGGACGTGGAAATGGACAGGCCTGGCTCAGCAGCTGGCACCAGGCCAGAGCGGCAATGGAATCCGGACCACAAGAGAGACGTGAGCATTTTCCCAAGCAAGTTCAGACATCACACCCACCCCCACTGAGCGCTGAGGGGACAAGGCTGTCTCATGGTTACCCGGTCGCTAAGCTGGCGGTTAGGCGTGCAGTACGTGGGAGATTGGGGGTGGCTTGGGGGGATGTTTCCTTCCCAGATAATAAAAAGCCCCCTGTGCAGGGCACTGCAGTCCCTCACACACTCACAGGCATTTCCTGGAAGCTGAAGGGATATTGTTAAAAAAAAAAAAGCACGTGACTCACTGGAACAGAAAGAAACGCAAGCAGAGTCTGCAGCCAGATGTCTGAACGAAGCAGATGAACGAGAAAACAAACTAAACGAGCCCACCCGCCTACCCGCCAACAGACAGGCAGGACCCTGCACACTGATTGCCCCCACCTGTATCTTGACGGTGATCACCACAGAGCTGAGCTCCTTGTCCAGCTCTTTCAGGACAATGAGCTTCTTCAGCGTGAGGCTGCACAACCTGCAGGGGGGGACAGAGGAAGAGGATGGTAAGAGAGAGAGGAAGGAGGTCTCCGAGACACCGCTCAGGTCATTCACGCCACTTCTGAAAAATCCTCCCAGTCACCCTACACTGGGGCTGCCCCCCCCCCCCCCAGGAAGCAGTTCAGTACCATAAACATCCAGACATCAAGGTTCAGGGCCACTTTTTACCCGGAGGTCAGAAAAGCACTCGCCAGGCTCTGATTTACTCCACACTTCAACACTAATACTGCTACTCTGTCAGTGTTAATCAGCCGCTGCTGTCGCAGCCACTTGCCGGTTTATCTCACACTGTGATGTCACACGTACTACAAGAGTGCACTCAGGGCCTGCTGTGTCCTAACTACGTGGCCATATCCCTAGTTACCGTTCTCTGTACGTCTGTTGTTGCGAGTCTGTGGGTTAAAAGGCAGGAAGTTGACTGTCCTTGGGACTTCGAATCTCCCTGAAATAATAGTTTATCACCACGCCTCCAGAAAGCCTACCCCCTCCCCAGGAGGAGAGCCTCTGTACCCTCACGCTCCATTAAAGCCCAGTGACCGGCCAGTGAAGTTACGCACCACGGCTCTGCACCGCATTAAAATTTCAAGGGGAAACACGAGTCGGCCAGCTCTTGGGTAATGCTTCACCCTGCCGCTTGCTGATTAAGAACCCCCCCTGACTGCAAGCTCCACTTCTGCACCCCCCACTGAGCGGGATGGGAGCTACGGTGGCCCGGGAGGAGCTCGCTACATCAGCCGTGTGATCGCAAAAAGCAGACTGGGCAAAGTGACGGGACGCCCTCACACATCCTCCCCCTTGACCCTACGTTACCCCAGACTGTATCGCACCAATTCACAGTCAGCTGGAGCATCATTAAATAAGACCAGAGGGTGGCGCTGATCTTTGTGCACTGAGACGATGGGTGGAAGGGTTACAGAGGGAGATGACTTTCATATATTCTATCTTTGTGTGGACTCTCCATTCATTCCTATGGGCACAACCCTAATCCCAGCAATGACAACTTTGACCCCCTACCCAGCTCAGACCTTAACCATAAGTAACCAAACAAAATACCAGACTTTTGGGAGCATTTGGCCCACACAACGTAATATATACATGACTGTGAGCACGCGCGCACACACACAAACACACACACACACACACACAAATGCCCATCATTGTTGGCAGCTATGGCCTGATGAAGAGCCCCCCTCACTGCCCCTCGGCCCCCCTGACCCCCCTTTTTCCATCTCTTCCCCCTGCCTTGAATCACCGAAGGCCCTCAGTGCATGAGGCCTCCTCTCGCTGATGCTAGCCAACAGCATTCTCCCAGAGGGTGGGGAGCTGGAACGTGCCAGGTCACCGGTTATGGCCCACATTGTCCCCCACCCCCCCCTCCAAGTGCGGTTTGGCTCCACAGCAGACACCGCTGGCCCCCGTGTGTGTGTGTGTGTGTGTGCCTCTGCGTGCATGGGTGCGAATTTTGGGGAATGGGAGCAAAGGATGGGGGGCGTGGGTACCCAGAATTGATCGTCAGGAGCCAAATCTGGCAGCCTGGCTGCACTTATCAGCCCTTTCCCAGAGTATCTCACTACTAATGACTGGGGGCGGGGGGTCATGCAGGAGCCTGTCCAAACAGCATGGGGGGGGGGGTAGAGGGAAGAAGACCCCCCGCAGCACAGAATTCACCGTGGACGAGGAGCTTGTTCTTCACTGAACACAGAAACGGCAGAACGGCTGAACAGAACAGAACAGAACACAACACAAATCTCCAGCTTTCTGAAAAAGACACCGGCTATGGGGGCGAGCCGGCGACTTTATCGCGATTGATCTTAGAGACGCCATGTGGAACTTTTCAGGCGGATCGTAGAGATCGTGATTCAAATATGTCACATGTGAAAGACCCTGAGACAGGAACGCGTGATATAACTTAGCTAATCCAGAGGTAATGGGACAAATCTATTCAACAGTCTTAAAAGGAGGCATCTGAAACAGCTTTGCTTAATATTTAAAATGACATTTAACTCATGATTTAAAGGCCATTTTGTATTCAATGTCTTTAATGGAATGTTGTTTTTTAAATGGCTCATCACTCGTGGTGGGGGGGCATCGGGGGGCTCACTGCTGGCAAATGAACTGCTCCGTGTTTCAGGAATAGGATTTTTCCATAAACAAACAGCACCAGCATTTCGGGCTGCACAGGAGCTGCCGGAGCATAGCGATCCTCACGGGAGGTTATGCTTCACCCTGCTTACGTCCCGTGCTCCAGCTCCACACCTTCCTGCCACTTTGAGGCCGGGAGGGATGAACATGTGCAGGGGTCTGAATGGATCCATGGAAGCGTGCATTTCTTGCACCATGTACCGCATGCCCAGGGGACCGTGACAAACTGCCAGTCTGAATATGCCCTGTATGGGCCCTGGAGAGCTTGTGCGATGGCGAAATCCATCCCCTCCCTCAATGAGGGGCCCTCCACCAGCCAGGATGGATCGCTACCGGCAACGTGGCTGCTTCGACAGAGCCGTCCCCGGCTCGCACGCCATCAGGGAGCCCTGGCCGTGCCCGAGGGCTAGCTGATGGCGCTCATTCCGAAACTCAGAAAATTCCAATTTTGCATATGGACAAAAATGAAAATCAGCTCTCAGAATGGAAGCACCGATCTGCTCTGATAATAAAACCAGTATTATCACCTGAAATACGCACGATATCAAAGAGCACCCCCAGGGGCCATGACAGGCGTTTGATGTGTGGAATGACGAGCGAATGAGTCACAGAAGGACAATATTAAGCAGAGAGACCCCTGACAGGAGCCTGGGAATCTCATTCATCAAGGCTGGCTCTTTATACTGCTGGTGCTGTTTGTGTGGGGGGGGGGGACTACTGGAGTAAATGGACCGATTTTGGGGGGGGAGAGACCAACAACGTCTGTCAGACAAGAACGAGGGAATAGACCACGGAGGCGGGGGTGAAGAGGCCCCCGTTTGGGAACAGCTGTGCTCATGGGTTTTTCCCAGAGCTGTGATCAACATTTACATGACATATACATTTATTCAGGGCAAAAGCACACAGCACAGGCAAAGAGTGAGAAAGGCATGTGTGTGTGCTGTATACAGCCAGCAAACAGCGCAGGGTTCACTGTGTCCAAAGAGCACAGCCTTCACAGCCTTTTTCAAATTAGATTTTTTTTTAGATTTTAGCATTAACCTACACTTACGATTTGAGCTGGTAACCTTTGTCCTTAACTGCTCTGCCACCTGCTGGCCCTACCAGAAAATACAAACAGCGGAGACCAGACTGTGCTGAAAAGCAGAGGTTTGCATCGAGCAGAGCCACTTTCACACTCAGAGGAAGTTTCCCGTTACATTGTGGGAAATGTCCCACTCGTGCCAGGGATAAACCAGCAGACAGTGGGGGCCCTGGGCAGGACGAGGCAGGCCGCGGCCTTAGCTCATCCCCAGCCAGGGGGCATCGCTGAACTGCGCCAGCGCGAAGCAGATAAACGGCAGCCCCCAAACACGCAGAAAAAATCAATTTTTCATCACCATCCCCTCAGTCTGCTGCTCTCTCGCTGATGCACTGGGCGAGAGAAAGCGGCTGTTTGCAGAAACCTGGCGAAGCCATGAGTCAGTGTCTGAATTAGCCCCGCCTTCCAGGACCCCTTACGAATGCCAGGATGTCAGCAGAGGACAGAAGTCCCCATCCCATGCACCATCTTCATATCTCCTCCCATTTCTGGGAGTACACTTAACGCTAACCCCCGCCCCTGCCCCCCAATCAACATCCACTGCAAATGCAAAGGTGGCATCTCCGCCATTGGAATGGCTGAATCACTGACTTACACTGCATCATCAGACATGGATGTTCCGGAATGTTCTGGGGTCGCCGTGGTGATCCTCTGATAAAGAAACCATGTCTCCACTAAATCGACCTCATTCCCAGTTTTGTCCTCAAACTTAAACACCTCTCCCCTAAGGGTCCACTGGAGACCAGACACGCAATCATCTCTCACAGTTTGATTGAAAAACACACTACAGTGATAAAATTCTGCTGTGCTCGGCGTGTTGACGCATGGGGAGTTCAGCAAAACGCTGGCACGCACAGGACTGAGGCCGGGGGCAGTTACCCCTGCACACATCGTGGGGGGGGGGTACACGGATGTTGATGTTATTTCACGGCAAAGCCACATCCCACATCCCGTGGCAGGCAGAGATTAGGCACCCTGGGATAATTCCCCATTAGCAGACCGCAGTCAGACATAACCGGTTAACAGCATTTTAGACAGCTGACTAAGTACTGTGGGTGGAGAAGTTTTCCCCAGGTGTACTAATAAAATGAGACCATAATCATCATTTCTCCATGAAAAGACTCGTCATGAGTGTTACAAAGGATCATATTTTTTCTGTTACTCAATTTCATTAAGCCGTTTGGTTGAAGTAGGTAGCACAAAGGTACAACAGCAGTGCCTGGCATGGGATTCTCCTCAGATTCCCTCCACTGGGCCCAGCTGGAGCAGACAGTAATGCCTGATCCTCTGGCCCAAAACTATATGCCCTGTGCAGTCACCCAACCCCAAAGCCCAGCTCTGGGAGGGGAAGCCCGGAAGCTTCTCTGGCCCTGACCACCCATGTGAAGCAGAAGCAGGTGGTCAAATCCTCTGTACCACAGTCAGTTGTGATATAACAGCAGTGAGGGTGAGTGGGGGGGGGGTGGGGGACTTGTTTTGGGATGCCTGTAAGCCCCACACAGTATACATGCAAGATGAGATCTCACTAAAGGCAAAGTAGTTACTTTCCTGGTCAGAGTGTTATGCAGAAAATGCCAAATATACCCACAATGCATTACTGCCAGCTACATCCCATGTTACCAAAGCATTACTTCCAGCAGCAAGAGACCCCATTAGGCTGGACTCCTGCCATTCCCACAAGACTTAACCTGCCTCCCCTGTGGCGCTGACCACCTGCTCCCCACACCACCCCCATGTCTTTGTGGAGATGGAGCCATAGGGGAATAAATCAGGGAGGGGTGACAGATATAGACACGCCCCTCCCATTTCCCACTTGCTAGAAGAGCACCCTTTGCTGTTCAAAGTCACACCAAGGGTACCTGGATCACCCTTCCTTCCTGTTACGGTCCCATAAATAATCTCCCATGATGCTTAGCATGTGGGTGCTGATGGGTCAATCAATGGGGACAAACAAGTGGAGGACCAGGACCATTCAGAGAGTCCACATGTACAACCATAATACCTGCTCATGCTAAAAAGCCACCGTGCGGCCATCCTGGAGGGCACGGATGCTTTCATGTACTAAATTAAGAAAAAAAAACAACATACAGCCATTAATGCTGACATTAATCACCGGTCTTGGCGTGTGGGACCTCCTGCACATGACAACATTTTGCCAGGAAACGAATCACCCAGCCGATTATGGCTCAGAGCCTGAACAGACGATAGTGTGGGGGGTGGAATGAACGGATACACCTCGGGACACATGAAACGGTCCTGTGAGTTCCCTCTGAAACCAAAAAAGGGTACTGGGAACATTAGGGCTGCTGCGTTCCATTAGAGCGCCTTCATTACAAAAAAAAGCCCAAACAAACGAATGAACGAGTGAGCACAGCAAGGACGGCATCAGCAGTTTAGGAGGAAAACGAAAGCACACATCGTCCTGACTGCAGGGCTGGCTGCGACGGTCACATAACAAACATCTTGGCGCGAATCTGACGCATCTTCATCAGCCCCATGGTGTGACCTCTGCTGGTCGAAGAATCCAAGGAATCCGGCGGATGCCTGTTAGAGAGGCAAAGTAAAGGGGGGAGACAAGGATCTCAAGAGGACATAGTGTTCTAGAAAGTTCCATTGGGCCTGGTGCGAATGGTTTCTCATCTCACGGTGGTGTGATGCTCATCACGCTTGGGGTGAACTGGAACTGCCTGGCAAAGCCTAAAAGCCCCTCAATGGCTAACCCCCAGCGGAGAAGGCCCACATAAAAGCATGGTTATTTCACTACATTTATACAAGTGTACGCGTAAACGTCTTTTTTTGATTATTTACAGCACGGCCCTCGGACCTCTCGCGGTAAAAGCAAGTACGGCGGTCACGCTGTGACAGCGCTGCCTGTGTGCGACTCCCTGAATTATTGACTCCGGATAAAGCTGCCGCTTGTTTAAAAGGCGATGTTGCTGAATATTTCATACGGGCAGGAAAATTCCTCGGGGGGGCTGGATCTCCGTGGGGGCTGGATCTCCGTGGGGGCCATTGTTCGCTGGGAACCCCTCGAAGGCTTTGCCCTGCCGAAAGGCTGCATATTCTGCTTGTTACAAAGAGGATTAAGGCCCCAGAACTGACAGACTGGAACAAGTTACTCCCAAAGCGGTATTGGTGGAACTGGCAGCAGAGCCACACATGTCCTTTTATATTTATTTATAATTCCAGGATATAAAGAAACTAAAATAAACCTTAAGGGTTTAAATGAACAGGTCCACAAACAGCGCAGGCCGAGCTGGGGGTGAAGCGACAGACATTTCAGAGGCCTTCTTAGGCCTTAAATATATGCTGGTCTGAGACAGGTGGCCACACAGTTGCCCGTTTTAATTCTCACAGTGAAATCCTGGTTCGGGAGAGAAGAAAATGGACAGAAAGAAGAGTAGAGAACAAACACCAAAACGAAAAGGCCCCTTACTGGGTTCACCTTGCAGCCCCGCCCTGTGGACCCTCTACACCCAATGTCCTGGGTCTCACATAACGCCCCTAGACACAGGCTCCCCCAGCATATGTGAGCGTGGTGGACAGACTGCGAGGCACGCGCCTGGCTCCACGCTAACCACTGCCGGCGGGAAGGAGTGGGGGCCAGGCTGGGTCGGGGGGGGGGGGGGGGGGGGGCCGGGCCCGGGGGGGGGGGGGGGGGCGAGAGGAAGGTGGCGGGGGGGTGGGGGGGGGGGGGGGGCGGGTGGGGCGTCCCCCCCGCGCGTCCTGGGTTGGGGGGCCTTCTGGGTTGGGGGGGTCTGGTGTGGGGTGTGGGGGGGGGGGGGGGGGGGGGGGGGGGGGTGGGGGTGGGCAGAGCCGGGCC
>JAAGVU020000061.1:4717400-4730521 GCA_011763525.2 Mormyrus iriodes
GAGGGGTGGTTGGTGGGTTCGGGTGGGGGGGGGGGGGAAGAAAGAGACACACGGCGGGTGGACGAGGGGGGGCGCGCCGTGGGGGGGGGGGGGGGGGGGGGGTGGGGTGGGGGGGTGGAGGTTCTCGGCGCACACTGTAACCCCCCTCCCCCTGGCTGAAACTAAACGTCCGATCCTGTACCACACCTTTGCCTTTAAAGGGCCAGTCTCAGCCCACTTCTGATTAATGACACGGTGTTTATCTGTGACACATTATAATGGAATCCATATGAGCTCAAATCTACTTAAGTAGATATTTTTCACAGGTATCAGGTTACAAGCATCTATTTCCTGTTTACTCAGTGTGAGTTATTCTTAAAAAATAAACAGGTTAAGAGGAAAGCGATTCTGTCACTGTTATAGCCCACGTGCTGCCCCTCGATTCAGCCCGGGCTGCCGGAAGACAGGAAGTGACTCAGTGAGCACTTTGTCCAGACACATACAACCCAGCTGATGTGGCCAGGTGCGTGGGGCCAGGGGCACGGGGCCAGGTAAGGCCCGGCGAGATAGAGATTTCACCTAGGGGAAACCAGCCACATCGCATATGGCCCTGGAAGATAAAGGCGCATTCAATAACTGATTATTAATCATATTTAATGTATTTAGCAGATATTTTTATCTAAAGCAGGGCTATGCAACCCACGGTCCTCAAGGTGCAAGCCCTGCTGATTTTACAGCATTCCTTCACCTGTGAGCCAGGTGTGAAGCCTTTGGCCAATCAGAATCAGTAATTATTAAACTAACTACCTGGGAGAACTGAAAACATGGCCAAGATTTGGAATCGAGGTCCAGAATTGAATAGTTCTAATCTAAAGCATCGCACATTTTTGGGAAAGCAGGGTCAGACTGTCCCTGGGGCAACTGAGGGTTAAGGGCCCTGCTGAAGGGTCCAGCAGTGCAATCACTCTGCCAACCCTGGGATTCAAACCAACAACTTTCTGATCAGAGGCACTGAGTCCCACCCTGCTGAGCCACACATAGCCCCCCACTGTAATTTTTCACCAAATGTTTCTGAATCTTAAATATCTGAGGTATAAAAATTCTACAAGTTCATAAAAAATTGAGCCCATACTGGGGCCATACTGGTGTATAGCAGGAATGCGAGTACATAACCCCAGCATGCTGGCGCTGCAGATCCAGGGCTGGGGCAAAATGCCAGGTGAGTCAGCCGGGGAGCCAGGCTGCGTTTCCAAGGGCGACGGCTACCGAAGGCGGCCTCTGATGGCTGGGCTTCGTGGCGGGAAGAGAGTCAGGCCTGCTAGCGTGTGGCTACAACCCTTGGATAAAAATACCGCGAGCTCGCCGTGCTGCCTCTGAGCTCATGAGCCACACAAGACGCCGTCTCTTGCACTTTCTGCACGGCAACCAGCCTCTGCCGACCCCCCCGGCCCCCAGCACACAGAACACACATCTGACCTCATTTACTGGATGCCTGCTCACGTTTCCTTACAGGCCGGAATTAAAGAGGCCCCTAGCTATGGAACAGGGTCAGCATGACCCTGCGCGCAAAGGAACAGGAAGTTCTGGAGGCATGTGGAGGGGTATTCTCCGCCCCCCCTCCATGGAAGGATGAGATTTAGAGGGTGCCGGTCACTTGCCACGGTCACGGGGGATACGGATCCCGGTTCGGGGTTTGGCTGCTGCTTCCATGGTAACAGTGCCATGGCAACAGCTGCAGGGCAGCCTGACGGAGGCAGGCTAGGGCTAGAGCGCGATTATCCCAGGAGTTTCCTGCAAGCCGCTCTGATTAGCCAGCCAAGGCCGACTAACCCGATGGGGCAAAACTAACAGCACAAATCCTCCTTTAAAATGGCGATCTCTGAGCCTGGCGTGTGAAGCTGGAGGCCCAGTCAGAACCTCCCTCAGATTAGCATTTCAGACCCACGATTATAAACTCAAACCACTGCCTCAAACTAACTAACTAACCCAATGAGAGGGTTCAGCCTTGTCCTTTGGCCTTTGCTTTACTTCTCATATGCTGTCTTAACACCAGTATTCAGTATATAACATCTGCCCTCAAACCGACCCAGTACCGGTGTCGTTCTGCAGCTGCAGCGCTAGCTTCTCACTGGACGCCGGTTCAGGGTCATTGAAATAAACACCACTTGAGGAGGAGAAGGAGGTTTTGTTTTTTCAGTCTGTCAAAATGACGGATGGCCTTTCCGAATCGTTAAACAGCAGGTAATTAACAGTAAACAGATACTTCACGGTCAATAACGGAAGGTGCGCTACTCGGAGAGCGCGTTCGGGAAGCGAGAGATCCCAGGGCTCTCCCTCTTCAGGTCCGTCGCGGAGCCACGGCTGATCTCCGCTTCTGCGTCCGCGGTCGCACATGCATGCACGTGTGTGTGTACACGCCAAGGTGCTGGCCACACCCACAGCCGTTCCCATATCTGGCCCGATCCTTACCGGGCACACACTCCACCCCCCCAGTTCCAGCCCACTTGGGTCACAGGAGGGGTGATTGTACCGTTTTTAAAGATTTTTAAGGGGGACATAAGAGGGGCCATAATTCATACAAAGGGGCTAAGCTTATTATTAGCCAATGATGTGTATTGAATCAGTGAGTGACAGGGGAGGAACTACTCCAGGGACCAATCAACTTTTAGCTGGGGTCAGTGCCCCTGTGGCCCCGCCCCTATACAAACATTTGAATTCTACAGAATGGAAAATATCTGATCTCTGACCCCACAATGCCAGGTCACCTTGATGGGACTTTTCCAGTGGCAACCTACCCCCCCCCCAATCCCCATACCAACAGTCGCCCTGCTAATCTTACACCCCTAAACACTGACCAGACACAGCTGGACAAACTTGGTTCAAATGGGGGGGGGGTAAAGATGTTTCTTTGCAAGCTGGATTAATTTCCTACAGAGAAGGGCGAAACTGCGTCCTGGAAAAGAATTTTAAGCACTTTATCCCTTCACATCTCACTCGGATTGCTCAGCAAATACGTTAGCTTTCTGTGAGTGGCTGAAAAAAACACCACAAGCCACAGATGCCTTGAGTCTGAAAGGGGGGGGGGGGCATCTTGAGCACAGACGGTACCAGAGATGAGGGGGGTTGGGGGGTTTATTGTGGAAGACACATTCAAAGAAATTACTCTGCCACTGCAGAGACTAAACCTTCCTTGAGGAACTATGATACTGCCTTCCCAAAACACGCCAATACAAACCTCCGAATTCTCTTCTCATTTATACGAGAAACTCGAAACTGTTTATGGACACGACAAAGGAAAAATCTGAGGGGTTAAAGGTCACAGTCATGTCACTTTATCTGAGTCGGCCTGACACCATCCAGTGGGTGCCCACAGCCCCTCCACCACTGCTCCCAGATCAGAGCCAAAATGGGACGGTCTGTCATCGAGGGTGAAGCCCCAGGAGATACGTGACTGTCACTGCCACTCAGGGAAAGACCACAAACACTAAATACAACTCCACAACAATGCAGGCATATTCCTGACTGGCTGACACTTTATTTCTACACTAACCACTCAACATATTTTATTAACTCGGTATCTTGTAAAAGCCTAGTGTTTTAGGGCAACGGTGTGGGGAAGGGTACCGTATAAAAAAGAACTGAATAGGAACATTTGTGTTTTCCCTCATAAGTGTAAGTATCCCATGACTGGGGAGGGGTGTGTACATTAAGTTCCCAGGAGAGATATCTGGGCCAGCTTTAAGACCCCGCCCACAGTTGGCGTACATTCTTATCCAAAGACATGCTGGACCAGACTATTAGAGCCCTTGCTGAAAGGCAGATTTCAGATCGCTAGCGGGGCTGGGAGGAAACATGTTAAACTTATCTACCCAGAAACGGCCTGCAGGGGGCGTCATAGAGCTTATTACCAGTAACTTCACCATGCTGTCAGCGTGCTGCCATGTGGACCGCGGCCTTCGCCAACGCCGCTCCAGGACAATGCTGCCCCGTGGTGGGTTTTAAGAGAAGTACGGCAAGAGGAGCAGCCGTGGACAGTAGGCACATCAGACGGGCACGGCAGAGGGAAGGTGGGTGCCCTCCAGCCTGATAACGGCGCCTGTCACAGCGCCAAGTGCTCACGATGTGTCCTACAGCTGTGCGCCAGGGGGTGCCGCGGGACTCTGCTTCCTGGGCTGTGCTCCGATGACGCACTGACTCTGACTGGGTCAAACTGCTGTAAGATTCTGCAGCATCGGCGTGCAGGCGGGGGGGTTTATTATTGGGTGCCCACTCAGCTGCACAGCGACGCCCACATGTGCTCGTACCGCAGTCAGCACCGACACAGAGAAGCCCTACCCGGCCTCTGTGCCCCCAAACGCGGCATGACCCCCCCAGACTGATCCCGACCGAACCTCAGAGAACATCCCGCACTCCTCTGGGCATCTTTTTGACGTTCTTCGGCAGACCTTTAGACCTCTGTCCCCCCCCGCCTCCCACCCTGAGGCAGAAGTGAACACATGGCTCTGATTTGGGAATCGCTCGTCCCCCCTCCAGGCTCGCCTCACATCACACCCTGAAACTAGAGGAAAGTTAAACTGCTGAAACCTCTTCAAAAAGTAAGCGCACTCACACAAGGAGAAAAAAAAATCAATTTCTCCGCAATGCCGCATGCCCCCCCCCCGTCCCGTTACAGGGCCTGAACGCTTCAGTCAGCTGCTGCATCGCACTTCTGTCCTTCTACGTTCTCCACCAGCGAGCCCATGGGGCATGTGGTGGAGGGGGGGCCCAGCACACCCTCCCCCATGCGAGGCACCGGCAGCAGATATGATCCAATGAATCAGAACGCGGGCGGGCAGAGTCCCGGGCGCCATGCCATCCACCCCAGGGCTGCCACCATCACCACTTTCCCTTTTTTTATTTAAATATGTACACAACGGGTTATTGTATTCGGCACCAGCGAAAGGGGCTGGGCTGGAACGGCAGCCGAGATCAGGCTGATAAGGCCCAGCTGGCCTTCGATAACCCCAAAGTAGACAGGTTTGAGTTCATGGAGACGGCCAGCAGGGGGAGTAGCGATTAAAGAGCAAGCCAAGAATTATTCAATGGAGATGAACACCGTCCGCACTTCTACAGTTTAAGAGGGTCTGGAAGCTCAGGGCAGCCTCAGCAGTGTGTGCAAGGTCATGATCTTGTGTGGTCCGGCCGTCTCGAGACTTCCTGCCAGCTCCACTCACAAGCTCAAGGGCGGTTTGGGCCAATGGTGGCCAAGCAGAGACCAAAAGCACTACATGGTTTCCGTATTGATTTGTACTGCGTTAGCCATCTTGGATGACGGCTTTGCTCACTTAGCCGGTCTGTCTGTCATGCCAAATCTTAAAAAATATTAACTGAATTTAAAAACATTCACCTCCGTTTTCTGGATTCTTCATACATTTCGGAACACCTGGACGCTTAAATGTAAAAGTTGCGGAGAGGTCCTTCAAGGCCAGTTCAGCGTTCAGGTTTAGCTAACCCAGTGAACGATTTTACAGGCGAAGCCTTAAACAGCGCCAGGTTCTCAGGCTTAAATCCTATCACGAATCTTAAAGATCCCAAAAGACAGTAGGAGAGCACAGAGGAGCAGCAATTAAACGGGCCGTTAAAAGTGCCCGAGGCAGGTACAGCGTCTGACTCTGAACAGTGAATATGGCCAAATATGAATTGTCGCGAAAACATCTAGAAGGATCAAGGTGATGAACCCATCCAGGATGCCCCGTGCTGTATGGGATAGGTTTCTGGCCCTGAGTGACCTCATAACATATATCATATCATAGCGAAAGGGTTATGGAAGATGGATGGATGGATAAAAAGAGTCAGCGGAAGAATAGGCAGAGCTAAAATGAACTGTAATTTGTTTTTTCATGATAAGCCTCCCTGGACAATCTCCCGCACATTAATCTCTCAGTGCTCAGGGCAGACGCGGAGGGGGGCCTTTCCCCTTATCCAAGCGAAGGTGTACCCAGCACGTCCCTGACCTGGACCCCCCCCCACATTTCACCTTTAAAGTGCCTAACAGGAACAGTCAGTGTTAGCCGGGAGCTCGGAGAATCCCAGGTTATGATCCTACAAATCACAATGAGCCTGGCACAGTCATTAAAAAGCAATAAACGAAACTCCACACAAATCCCCCCAGGAGTGAGGAGGGGTGCGGGTGACACCTCACAGCAATATGGCTGGTGTTACGGCTCTTCTTCACTCCATCTTAATCAGTTTCAAAGGGTCTCCAGGCAGCCGCTAAGCTGTCAGGGATGTACAAAGGCATCAAAGGGAGACGTCTGATCATCCGGGGTGGGGGCATGGGGGTTCAGATCTGCACATTTATAATGTAATTGGCTCTGGGCAGGAGCCGGATCTTTCTGGTGCAATCAGCAAGCAGTTAAAAGCCTGTTTATTTAATTTCTTTCTTAAGCCACACACGTCCACAAAGTCTCCACTGCCTGACATCAGTAAGGCATATTTTGTATCCAGCGCCTTTCGCAACATGACTGTCCTAAAGGTACTGACGAGGGGTCCAGAAGCGGCGTTACAAGATTATAAACAATTCACCTTGATAACAACATCACAGACAAGCCTGGCAGCAGCCTGTATGTAAGTGTGTGACATAATCCATTTTAATTGGACAGTCCTAAATCCCAGGGCTTGAGACGTTACGGAGAGCTCTCAGCCACACTGAAAGACAAAAGGAAATCCTCTAGAAGCTGCTCCTGGAGAAACTGCCTGGGAACTCAGCCCAGGTCCCTCTATGGGTCACGTTAGGTGAGATTCCCACACCAAGGGCTGTGACGTAAATCTTTTTCACATGTACGGCACCAGTCAAAAGTTTGGACACATCTACCCTTAAAAAAGTTTATTTGTACTATTCTCTACATTTTAGAATAAAGACATCAAAAGTATAACACAACATATATGGAATTATGCACTGACCAAAAAAGTATTTAAATAATTTGTTGGGGGGGGGCAGCTCTGACTCAGAAGGTTGCTGGTTCCAATCCTTGGGTTGGCAGAGTGATCCCACCATTGGGCCCTTGATCAAGGCCCTTAACCCCAATTGCTCCAGGGACTGGCTGACCATACAGTCTTCTCTATACTGTTTCATGAGGTGGCCTCCAGCTGTCCTGAAGGAGGTTCCACATATTTGCTGAGCACTTTTTGGCTGCTTTTCCTTCACTCTGGTCAGACTCCTCCAAAACCATTTCTACTACGTTTGGGTCAGATGACCAGGTCACGTGATGCGACACTATCACTCTCCTTTGCAAGTCCAAACTTTTGACTGGTGCCTTACCTCTCCTCCTTTCAATCCCTTGCTCCATCTCTTTGATTGCCCAAACACCACACGACCCCATTAGCATGCCGGCAATTTGGCTGTTGCTGCATCGACCCTAATAAGAACTGCAAACCAATTAAAATTCAATAACAGATATTGTACAGTCTTCCAGATTGACTCGAGCATATGACCAATCAACCACCTGTCACTGACATACACAACAGGTGCTTTTATCACGTTCCCACCCCCTGCCAGAAAGGGTCAAATTTTGCCTGGAACCAAATACCATGGTGATCAACATCCTGGCACCTTAACTGACAGGCTTAGCAAAGAGTTCCCATGACATCACCATGGTCATTGCAGCACACCAAAATACCAGTACAAAAGGGGGTTGTGTGTGGTGCTGGTGAGGATCTTAGACAGTAAAGATGGCCAGCTTCATGTGCTGACAGATGATGTCTTTATGGGGCAAAACCTTTTCTAGCTAGAAAGAAAACAGGCTGGTCCAAACGCCCATGAAGGGTTTATGGTGAGCTATGAGAGGCAAGGGCTGGAGCTGCAGATCACTGACGAGTTCAGAGCTGTGACGCTTCAAGTGCACCTCTGTACTGTGTCTTCAAATGTTACTGTGCAACCTGAGAGCATAATGCCAGCTAGCATGCCCACACGCCAAGATCCAGACAGCGCAGTCCTGGCCCATTGGGCTGGGTTGGTAGAGGAACTGGCTAAGACAGAAATAAATTCACTGCACAAATGGGGGGGGGGGTCTTTGTTGGCTACAACAGGATCACCCACGAGTCCTAGAGTTAGGGTTATGCAGATGAATTGTGTGTAACTCATGTCACCTACACAACAATTACATACCCTCTCTGGAGGATGGTTCTGATGAATAACCCAGGTAAGCAGCTAGCACTGTAGTTAAATTGGACCTATACCCAACAATGTGCCTGTTCCAGTCCCAGAAATAATTCAGCTATAAACCTGGACAAGGAATTTAACTTTAAATAAGCTTGAGGTAGCTAGTTAAAAAGTTAAAAAATGCATTTAAAGATACTGCTTAAGCAGACTAGTGCCACAAAAACAATCAAACAAATAGCTTACATTTACAGGATAAAATGAATCTGACATATCGCAATCTGAATTATCTATACCATTATGCTTTCGGTACATATCTACACCACACACGTTTCTTTTTTTAATGTGATGGTCGCTAAAGGGTCACAAAAGACTGGGGAAATCCAGGCATTGAGAGTATATTTCTTTCCTCTTAAAAACCACCCGTCACCATGGAAAGAAACAGAATCCGTTATTACAGGATCAGCTGCTTCGAGGTCAACGGAAGACAGGAAAACGCGTAAACTAGAGTGGAGAGGAAGGATCGCTTGTATTGAGCCTCAGCACCCGGAAAATCTCTCTCTGTTAAAACAGCATGACATTTAGCGAATGCAAAGGGATTCTGCTTTCATCCACCTGACATTTGCTCTTGGATTTTTAGACACATGCACTTTACCAAGCAGATCGCTTTGTAATAAGGATGCTCCTGTGAGCTGTAACGCACAGTGCCTCAACCGCAGGACAAAAGGCTCAGCCCACATCCCCCAGGCAGATGGTATGCAACCATCTTCAAAGAAGAAATACCAAACAAATACCGAAATCAGCCCGTTGTCAACATGGAAAAGTCCAAATAGATTAACTCAAAATGAATTCAATTAAAAATTATGTAGGTCTTCCATGATACCTTCTAAACTACTAAATTCACCTGCAAACTCGAGGAAACCAAAGACGTACAAAGAAGCCAGACACCAATACAATAATCATTTTCAGACTACCTACAAATGGAAATTCACTAAAATATCTCATGGTTGACTCGCCAAAAATTACTTCAATCTGAGCATAATATGCCGAGAATTTTAAAACTTATCCCTGCTTGAAAATCACTCATGACAGGTGATGTTTATTACAGTTAATAACATTTTAGTAATTGCAACTTGTAAATTACTCAGTTACTTAAAGTACTGCTCAATAATTTTAACTTAAAACGACTACGGTCATTAACTCGGCGTGACAATGCACGGCTACAGGGATCTGGGGATCTGGCAGAACAAGATACTAAGTTTTGCGTACGCCGTTTTTAACGAAAAAAACGGTTACAAAAAAGCAGTGCCTTTGGTACAAAAAATTAAAAAAAAAAAACATTCCCAGAAAACACTTTAGAATAGCACAGTGCAATATTCCCTGGCATCCAGCGAGTATATTATTTACAACGCAGTACTTTGAAAGGATTTATAAGGGGAGAAGCTTTCCCACATAGCGAGACACTGAAATCCATTACAAACATGAAAACCGTAAGAGCGACAACATGCAATCATGGGGCTTTTAAGTACAGGACAATAAGATGTCCACTGCCGAAACAGAAAACACGCAATGAAATGACAGGCGGATTATGGATGTGACACGGGAACTAACCCATCGCATGTTATTTACCAGCCGCACATGCACTAGAAAGTGCTTTACAAATTAAATCTCCACTCTGCACTAAAAGTAACCGGCGACTCGGAAGCGTGCAATTAAAATAAAGTAGCAGCATATGGGAAAAAATATATATTGTTTATACTCAACCTCGGGACACAGCTTGGAGAAGATCGATCTATTTCCCAGGTCGCGAAAAGGTTCATTGGTACGGGTATCGGGCCAGAGCTGCTCGAACCGAAGCCAGCGGCTCCGACTCCCGCACCGGGTCCAGCCGGGACGGTTGCCGGGGTTGGTCCGCCGCCACCGCCGCTGCCGGGGTTTAGGAAGGCGGCCCGAACCCCTCCTCTGTCTACAGCGGCCGCCATCATCGCCTCTGCCGGGTCGCGGCTCACGCTGGCCGATCGGCAGCACACTCACTGCCCGCCTTCACTCCCCGGCGAAGCGGTGCATCTCCAAGCGGAGAGGCGAGGCGCTCCCAGCCCGGGTGGGCGGGGCTTCACCGACTGCCAGCGGGCTCGTATCAGCCGCCAGGGGGAGCCACTCCTTCATTTGTCTATTTGTTTATTTGTTTTTTTCCCCCACCGAATTATTACGTAGTACAACAAATACTTCGTGTGGAATGCCTATAGTATTTTTCAAACACAATATATTTACAAAATTATTTAAAAACTACAACTAATAATTTTATTGGTTGTTGTACATTTAAATTAGACGTTGGGGGTAAAAACAATATAGCAAATAATCGTCAGGGACCAGCAGCGTGTAAGTAAATTACATTACTTGCGTTTAATCACGAAAGAGAATTGTTAATATAATGAGCAAACCAACACCATATTTGGAACTACTGTACACTGGATGTTTGATACTTAGTTGCTTATCAAAGTTTATCGTTTTTTATGTAGCTGCAAATGACCAAATCACATAATCCGTCTGTTTTTTTTTCTAGCTATTTTGTCGGCCTCATCAGACTGCCATGGTGGAGTTTTCGCTGTTTGTCTGCTCATCAAAGTTACAATAAGCTGAAGCTATATCTCCCCCAATTAATTTTTTTCCGATTCAAGGAGTTCACTGGATGCAGCCGCCTTCTCTCTTAGTGACATTAAATAGGTCACATCTGTCTAAAATAAGTCCGAAGCGCAGTAATGCAACGCGCAAGGAAACGCCGAAGACGAGGACAAGTCCGTACTTGCGCGTGCTCTTGCGCAATAGCTCGCGCCTCCTCCCTCGCGACTCACACACCCCTTTGTGCAGCGAAGTAGCAAGAACTAAATAGGTCATAGTGCAGTCTTTACAACAACATGACTAATAATTGGGGAATCTTGTACATATTTGATTTAGATTCGTTTTTTTTTTCAATTACACCAGCTGGCTAGGTGCCAGAAAAACCGTTGTTTGTACCGATGGATCCTCCTATTTTCATACTCACCCTTTAGACCAACCCCACCGGACGTGAGGCATTTTTGCATAATAAAGGGTGAAGCTATGGGAGAAAACTGCAAATGACAGTGTACTGTAATCGGTGCCTTGGAAGTTTCTCCACCGATGTGTTTCATAAACACAACTTGACATACAGTGCTCGGCTGCGCCATAATTCATGCGTTGCAGACCACACAGGAACAGCAAGCACTGTTGTAAGTGGTCTCTTTCCAGCTGTAATTCCAGACACCAGTTGTGTCAGGAAAACCATAATGGCCTCTTCCTGTTACCAGTGTTGAAATAAAAAAAGACGAAAAGCTATTTTGGTTGGGTTTCCAGCGCATGAAATTATGTTTACATTTTTAAGTGGATATTAGATATATTTAACAAGGGCCGCATTGAACGTTCAGACATGAGGTCAGTGAGAAAAGAAATAGGATGACAGGAAATGGCATTAGACCATGTGCAGTTTTTCCTTTCTTTCCTGTAAAAGTACTTTGAGTTGGGTTGAAAATAAACAATAAAACCCAAAGTGCCAGGATTTGAACAAAATAAAGTGTTATACTGGTAGTAAAAGTTCACGTAAACGGTTATTTAAGTGACAGTAACGCATAGTCTATAGGCGCCATTGATGGAAATGTTAAAACTTTCAATAAAACAACAGAAAATATACAATAAAGAGAATATTTCTGACTGCTGTTTTGGAATAGAGGAGGTAACAGATAGAGAGAGAAAGTGAGAGGAAGGAGACGCGAGGCAAAAAGCATTCATGATGAATAATTGCCTGAGCAGAGACAGCCCCGGTGTTACTCCATCCGATGCCAGGGTGGTGCCGGACCTCGCGCCAGCCACGCGCACCGGGACGCCATCTGTCAGTCTTGGTGCTGCGCGTGCGCTCGTGCGCGCGCCGCGCGTGCTGGGGACACTGAAAGGTGGCTCACGTTTGTTAATGCTGGTATTTAGCGGCCACGAAACAAGATGCGTATAGTACAAATGCGATTACTATTACAGGAGAAGTTTAAAAACGAAACAATTAATCGATCAATTCCTCGATTTCCTTATCCAGACAGTTTAAGGCCTGCAAACACATCTTCGGTGCTGTGCATGACCAAACAACCATTCCTGTAAAACAGTAATAATTGCGCTTTTTCATCTTTATTTTGGCCCTGATTAATTAAAACTTTATAAATCACAATATTTTTCACTAGCAATTATTAGTGAACTAGTGTTGACCCGTAACACAATTCCCCAAGTAGCGTTGTCGTGCTTTTAGCGCCACCCTCTGGCAACTTTGTTTTTCTGATTTATTAATCGATTCCATAACGCCGTTATACATTTCTCTTGTTCTACTGAATAAAAATTAGTTGGTGTAACAAAACCCCAACAAGTAGAATAAACATTACATATCTATCGCCCAAAAAAGGCATGTTCAGAGATGTCGCAGTGTGCTGTTTAACTACAATGTTACTACTTTCTACTGGAGATTGAATGACAGTAAAACTTCAGATAAAACTAAAAACTAAAAAGCACAGCTTCCTTCCTGCAGACGTATCTGCTGGATTTGTGTACTTTCCCACTTGTGATTTCTTAGTGAAGTCTCACGCTGTAAAGTTGGGTGTTCTTTGACATCTTAAAATTGTCTGATCCCTGCACTTCCCTTCTTACAGTATTACTGCTTCAGAAATTAAAAAAATGTATTTTCTAAGTAACTTGAAACTTCACAACATTAGTGACCACAGCTAAGGATCGACATACAAAGCATACGTTCCCTAAATTTATGCACCAATCAACCATGACATTAAAACCACTGACAGGTGAAGCCAATAACATTGATTATCTCATTATAATGACACTTTTCACGGGTGTCATTATATATTAGGCAAGTAAACAGTCATGCAAGAGTAAGGGTCTGAGTGACTTTGACAAGGGCCAAACTGTAGTCAACTGGGTCAGAGCATCTGCAAAACAACAG
>JAAGVU020000061.1:4735484-4749004 GCA_011763525.2 Mormyrus iriodes
CCCCCAGAGGAGCTGGATGAAGTGGCCGGGGAGAGGGAAGTCTGGGTTTCCCTGCTTAGACAGCTGCCCCCGCGACCTGACCTCGGATCAAGCGGGAGATAATGGATGGATGGATGGATGGACAGCCGCAAACTTTTCATCACAGCCATGTCAGTGGATTCCTTGCTGTGCTAACTTGGGATTACCTAAAAGTCAGGTGGAAGAACTCAGATTTTCTCCCAGCATCCACTGCAAGGCCCGGGATTGTCCTCTGGGCTTGACAGCCATTGTAGATTAGACGGAAGTTAATCAGTTGGACGATGGGGGGTTGTGGGGGGTGGGGTCAGATGGTCATGTGATGGGTTTGACACAAGCGTCTTAAAATAGCCTTTTCTTGCTAATTGAGGGGTTGGAATGGAAGCTGCTGTTCCTGCTAACATCCAATGACATTCAGCTTGCTAAGGTCATTCAAAAAGCCGGGCTCTGCTCCGTCTTCTAGGAGCCCTTGGCAAGATCACGGCGAAAGTCATGCGTGTGATTCGAGCTCCTTAATTCCCGGCCGCTTGCGTGTGGAGTGCTCAGCAGCCGGCTCTGTGTCGCCGGAGCCATAACCGTGAAACCTCAGTGTGAAATGTGTGATTTATTCCCAGTTATTTTTCAGTTGCTTTCAGGAGGGCGTTCCTCGACAATAGACAATAGCATTTTCAGGCCTTCACTGTGGGACCAGGAATTGTTATTAAAAACTCTGTGACCGAAAGTGATACGGCTGGGTACGACTGGGCCTAACTCAACCGCCAACCCAAAAGTTCATGAGTACCGAGTTGCTTTCCTCCAGGTGCGTCTGGTGTGGCCTCACTTAGGGAGATCTTCAGCCCAGTCATGTTGGAAGGGCCTGATGCTACATTGGGCCTCCGGTTCCTCCTACTGGGGAACATTCGGCATTCTGCTGGGATCAGCAAGGGGACGGATGCCTTTGATGAATAAAGCAAGCAGCCTGGTGAGAGCATCTCTTAGCGATGGCCTCATCATGTATGTAAATCCTGAAACCATGTGCCCAGCCTGTGGGTGTGTGTGTGTGCATCACTGCATTGCCCTGGACAAATTAGTTTTTCTGTGTGCAAGAGGGTGTCTGAGGTGTCTGCGTATATACAGTTTGTGTTTATGTCTATCTGTGCAAATGAATGCTTTGATGTGAGGGTGTGCCTTATTATTTTGTGTCAGTTATTATTCCAGAAAGCCCCAGGCATTGCTGCCTATCTGTAGCTGGACACCTGCCTGACTGGTACAACTTATTTTTATTATTAACTTATTGTGTCATACGCGCACAAGGTCCAAAGGTCAGGGCGGGGAGGGGTGGGCCCAGAAGTTTCCGGAACAAGGAGTGCAGGGTTTTCCCTGCTGGCTGCGTGTGCTGTGCTGGATTCACCGCCATCCTGAACTGAAGACTCATAATGAAGGAAACAGTGTGAGTGACAGAGCAGCCAGACCCAGGTCATATGTATCTGCCTGTAACTTGTCAGCCTGCCATGTCTCTCAGCTCCCTCCTGGGGAGTACTTAGGCAGGTACATGCAAAAAATCCACGCAGGACAGAGTATGGATCAATGGCAGTCCACAGCCAACCGTTAAGGTAGGTAGACATCATTATTGATGCTTCCCGAGGCTTTGTCGCCATGCCGACAAACCCCCTGTGAAGTAACACAGTTTAAACGTCACGCTGCATTTCTGCAGTATAAAATGAAGCATTTCGCATGACTCCACAGCTAGTCCTGCTCTTTGAGGTCAGTAAAACACGTGCCTTTGTTTACACTTTTGTTTAATTTTTATTGTCCCTGGCTTCCTATAAATTTTCATCAATATGGATTTTATTTTTCCATTTTATTAATTGACGAAGTACATTCCTATATGAGCAAGGCTTGCAAAAACACAGGGAAGCGTGTGCTTGTGTATGAAGGCGATAGAACTGGCGAGAGCCCTGTCCAGCCGTGGAAAGTTCTGGCATAATGTGGGAGACACTTGTCTTTGACTAGATGATTAGGAAAAGCCCCTATCGTTCCATTTGAATGCCAGCCCAGTTCCCTGAACAAACCACGAACAGAAACTGAACGACAACGGCAACCAGACAAATCGGGCTGTTAAAACAAAAACGTGAAAATGAGCAGTGAATCTGATGTCCCTCCTTAAAGTGGTTTACTTTAAACATCCAGCTGGGCTGTGGGGCATCAGGCAGACAGGAACATTGGAAGCCTCACTTGCCTTCACAAACAACCGCACGTCGGACAAATAAACTGAAAATAGATCTGAACAACTGAAACACATGCTTATATAATCTCACGATCCACACACTGACAGTGTATTATAATTATGCCAAATTGAAAATGTTTTAATCTGCTGAAAATGGCTTCTTGTGAAGGAACTCGAAATGCGCTCAAAGTCTGTGTTCACACATAAAATTAGCATTTATGAAAGAGCAATTTGGAATAACATGAAAAGTGAAATTATTTGCTAAGTATTTTTATGATCCAAAGTATAGAAGCAGAACAACAGAAAAATGAATTTTGTTTTTTTTTTCTTTTGACATCAGCTCTTTATTGATTTTCATATTTCGAGGATCTGGTGACCCTGACCAGGATAATCGGCTAGAAGATGGATGGCGGGATGAATTTTAGAGGAAGGCATACAAACACAGAACCACTGTGACTTCCCTGCTCAAACTTTCACTGAGATCTGAACTGCAAAGTTTGAGAAGAAATATATAATAAACAGGGAGTCAAGGGGCAGCTTCTCAACCGAGAGTGAGAAGACGATGAAACTGCACTGACCCTTCAAGGTGTTTTGGAGCCAAAATTGAAGAAGATAAATACAAGAGACAAGAGACAGTCTGCTTGAAATCTCAGAAAGGGCTGATTCCTTCTGATGGGACTCTTTGATTGACAGCTAGATCATTCTATGTTCCCTGGTTCCCAATGGACTACACTTCCTTTTTAATAGCAAAAGTTCTAACCTGTTTACTTATGTAACCCAATGGCATTCAATCCTGCCCATGGACACCACACGTCTTCTCCTTTAACAGGAAAATTAAACCTTAAAATGTCTATCAAAACAGCGACTAACAGTCACAAATCCACAAACGTCATCCCAAAGTTAAGAAAATCAAAAAGAAACATTTCAAATATTCCCTGTGCAGATAACATGAAGTCCGCTACCTGTGACGCCTGCACGTCCTGCAACTTGTCAAAACTCACGGCAGATTAAGCATGAAAGAGCATGATTTCCTCATGGACTTGGGAGGAAAATGCATTCTACACGTCAGGCTGATTGCCTTCAATTTTCTGCCACACCTTTCTGAGAGCTGAGGCAGAAATACCCTGATAAGCAAGAACTAATATGCCGGGGGTCCCACAAGGAATTAGTCTCACCTCGACTCCTATTAATTGAAATGTAAGAGAGGGAGATCCATGGAGAAAACAAATAATTAATTGAAAATAGGCTTCAGATGCAAGAAGACATAGATGTACTAATAAAAAGCTTTATTAATAAAGACCTTTATGTTCCTTCGCCTGGCGGGCGAAACAGAGGTGATGCCCTTCTGATAAGTAAAACCCATAAAGGTGCTTTTTCTGAAATACACTCGGCAGGTTTTGATGTGATGGTTGGAGGTAAGTCCATGCCGCAGCTCTCGGAGAGGGTAAGCACTCCAGGGTAAGTACGCAGCACGTTTATCTGACCTCAGGTAATCCGTCTGTGTCTCTCAGAGATGCCTGCATCCTCCAGCATGCTGCCTGAGTTTTCCTTTGATTTGTGCAGGTTGAGGGAAGTGAAGGCTGCATGGGAACCGGATCCAGCCATGGTGGCACATCTGGGACATGTGACTGAAGAGTGCTGATACTCCAGATCCTGATGTTCCAGCTCCTGATGCTCCAGCATCTGATACTCCAGCCTCTGATGCTCCAGCCTCTGATGCTTCAGCTTCTGATACTCCAGCCTCTGATACTCCAGCCTCTGATGCTTCAGCTTCTGATACTCCATCTCCTGATACTCCAGCCTCTGATGCTCCAGCCTCTGATACTCCAGCCTCTGATACTCCAGCCTCTGATGCTTCAGCTTCTGATACTCCAGCCTCTGATACTCCAGCCTCTGATGCTTCAGCTTCTGATACTGCAGCTCCTGATACTCCAGCCTCTGATGCTTCAGCTTCTGATACTGCAGCTCCTGATACTCCAGCCTCTGATACGCCAGCCTCTGATGCTCCAGCTCCTGATACTCCAGCATCTGATACTCCAGCATCTGATATTCCAGCTCCTGATACTCCAGCCCCTGACACTCCAGATCCTGATGCTCCAGCTCCTGATGCACTGGCTCGGCGTCCTCAAAGCTGAGCCTGAACTCTCTGACACAGGTGGAGCCGGTTCCCTAAACCGGCGATGAATGCACATTGTCACAGATCCTTATCGCCACTGAGGCGTTACCTTGGTTGCGATAATTTCCGTCACTTTAGCACTTGGGTCACTGATGGATATCTGTGGTACTTGCTTTCCTTATTCCTCACGATCATCAGCACCAGAGCTACGGGCTGTTCTTACTCGCCCGATTAATCTGGTAATCGCCTCGATTAAACGGGCCTTTTAATCGATGTCGAGGACTCTTTGCTCCCCCGGGGGGAGGGGGATTAGGTGGGGCTCAGCATTCACTATGAGCCTTCACAGGTGTGCCGGCCATTTCCAGCTTCTGGTTATAGGAAAAAAGAAGGAGAATGGCGTCTTAATCAGGGTAGACATTAGGTCTGAATACCTGAAGCTGAATCAGACTAAAGGTTAATAGAACATCCTCACACACTAAATCCCCCCCAGGATCTGGGTCAGAGAGGTTAGATACTACTAAACATACTGCTTAATTGTTATCAGATCTAAGAAAAAATCTTCCAAACAAGTTTTTACTTCCACTGTTTTTTGGCCAAAAGAACCAAAACTCTGCTTGTTTTATAGAAATCCCAGAGTTCCCCTTGCGGGGGCCTAGTACACGCTTGCAATTATTCCCTTAAATATCCATGTTTGAAATTTCCCAGTGAAAGAGATACACCATAGCTGGAATTGCGTGTTTTCACATAAGTCTGAAAAACTTGAGGTGGTGGGGTGGGCGTGAAACGATTGAGTGTAAAATACCCAAAGGGAAGTTGGACAGCGTAGCTATCTTCAGAGATTTGTACGGTGCTTCTGCAATTCGTCACGCGGGGGCGCCGTGCCTCGCGGCAGAGACAGATTTGTTCCGGCTCGGGTTCCTGTCTAGGAGGGGTGACAGAGGATAGCACCCCCGAATACACCTCCAGGGTGATCATCTGGGACTAGTGCCACCGGGCGGGCAGGACATGTTAGTGTTAGCATTTCAGCCGTTATCAGGTGGGGGCCCCGTGTTGAGTGGGGCCGAAGGGGCTGTGTGGGGATGGCAGCTCTGAGGTGTTTCGCTAACACAAATGTGCGGATGGTGGCTTTGACTGCAAAGGTGAGGGTAAAACCGAAATATTAAAAAAAAGAACTAAATGTAGAAAATGCTTCATTATGCGTGGGTGGGTAACAAGTTATCCCTGATCTGTAGCATCACGGTGATGATTCGGAATCCTTCGCTTTTCAAGTGTTACTGTAGACCCATTAGCAAGCCAGACTCAGCAGCTTCCCCTGCAGGGTATAACTGGGTGGGAATTTCCAGTCTTCTTTTTTATGACTCCCAGTCTGCATATTTCCTGAGCCGGAGTGAGCCTTGTGTCAGCTGTAAGTTGGGGTTAGGCATGTGTTTGCCTGTGACAACATAGCTTATACGTTCCGTGTTTGGGCCTATGTGTGGATAGGCAGCTTTGAGCCAGAGAGGGCTAACAGCTTTATTGCTCTGTAATGCTAACAAGCAGATATGCTGTGCATGATTCCCAGGCCTGGGACTTAATTATTTCAAGCAGACCCCCGTGAGGAGCAACCCCTCCAACCTGGGTCTGGGCCGAGGAGAACATTCCCAGTTGTCCCCCTGAGACGGCAGGCCTGCTAACGAGACTGGATGAAGACTAGCAGGTGCACTAACAATGACCATATAGGGAAATGACTTCTGAAAACGTGGTACAGGAACCACAGCGGATTCGCTTCACAGCCCCCAGAGAAGTCCTGTCAGCCCATTTGGAGAAACTAGGAACAGGTTGTTAAAAACATGCCAGCATGTGAGTAAAGGTGCTCAGATAATGAGTCTGGCGACAGAGACCCAGCCTGTCCTGGTTCCCTCAACGACGACTCTGAGGAAGAGGACCAGGATGAAGAGAGAGAGACACAGAACCGGGGCCTATCACAGGGCTGTGTTAGAAGGAAGCCCCGCCCACCCCTATTCTCCATGGTTTCTCAAGACTACCGCTGATGTCTGCGAGTATTCCCAAAACCTAGGAAGATTAATTAACAGAGGGCACATTTCTCATGCTTCTGTCTAAGTTTGGGGCTGGGGGGGGGGGTGCTTGTGGGATTCAGAGAAAAGGGGTCGATTTTTGGTTGGGGGGGGCAGTGCTGCAATGGGGGCTGCTCTGTCTGTGAAAGCCCTAATTACATGTGGGCTAATTGATGCCATCCATCACTGGTCTCTCTCAAACCCAGTGTCAAGGGTCAGCAGGCCCTTTGGGACAGGCAGCAAGAAAGTGTATTGAAGGGGACCACTTAGTGTTAGCGAATGAATGAGTTCTTTTATCATTTGTAATACCCTCAAAAAAGAATGATAAGTCCCATTTCTCTGAAATATCCCGTAGGAAGTTCAAAGTAATTGCTGTTATCATTATTACACCCATGGCAGCTATGTGTCATGTGGGCAGATGTCTGAAGGTCACATGACCTTTCCTTTCCACTTTGGGGGGCGGGGCGGGGGGGGTAAAGTTACAAGAAGTTCTGGCAGAATAGAAAACAAATTAAACTTTTGACAGCTGCTTCGCACCAATGCTGGAAAAAATCTAGCAGAATTGTCATGGGAAAATAACAAACTGAACCTGAAAGCTCCTACTCTCACCCCGCTGCACCCCCCCGTAACCCCCCCACACTGCCCCTGTCCCCTCAGGGCCACTGGTCCTGAACTCCAGCTCCCACTGTGAAAAGTTACTTGCTGGGACACAGCATGGGGGAAGTGCATGTATCTGCAAAGGGTAATCAGAGTTCAGAATGGGTGCTGGTAACCGTGGTTATGTGTGCCGAGGGGGTGACATCACTATATGACATCACAGGCGATGCAAATCAAGCTCAATGCCTTCTGAGAGTATAGAATGATGACATCATAGTGGCCTGATACGGGGAATGCCGAACGTAAACCACCCACACAGACATTCCTCAGTCCTCTGCAGAAACGTTTGCAGAGCTCTGTGTGAGGTGAGAGCGTGGCTGATGACAAACGATCCCCCACCAAAGCCGGAGATGTGGGTGGCTTCGCCGAGTGTGGGAGACATTGGTGGTGGTGCGGTTCACAGCAGCACCCAGGCAGCGTGCGATTGGCGGATAAGGGGATTTTCCGGTCTGCTCCCAGAAAGCATCTGGAGCAGGGCAGTGCGGAATGCTGGCACCCCTCAAAGGATTTCCATGGAAGGGCATCCCTGAGTGACCTTCCTTGAGTTTTTTTCCTCACAGATTTGCAAACCCCACCCCCTCCCGGGGGGTTCAAACAGCAGCACATCTGTATTCAGTGCACATTTGCAGACTTTGCCTCAGCACCAACCACAGGTGCAGGATGCCGGCTGGAGGCTGGCTTCAGCCCACATGTCTGAGGGAAATGGCCAGACTCGTTAACAGGAAGGTCACAAGGGCAGAAATTGTCATGGACTAAACACCATAACGAAAGTGTCTGGTGCCTAACTGAATCCATACTTTGAAAAATTCTGTTGCCCAAAGGGGGTCCTACTTATTACTAGATAGTACCTAATAAAGTGGTCACTTAGAATACATTTAGATACTTCACATGTTTAAATGATGAAAAATAAATGTGGATAGTTTAATCTGAAGGATCAAAACTAGTGGCCCTCCTCCAAAAACACAGTGACATTGTATTGCTTAGGAGATACTGAGTACTGTGAAACCAGACCAGACTGTTAATGCAATATAAAGGCTAGTAGGAGAGTGAGCAACTCCACTTGCAAACACAAACACCCTGAAATGGTATAAATATGCTACATAAGTACCATCCATCCATCTATTTTCTATAACCGGTTATCCCATTTGGGGTCACGGGGGTTCCGGAGCCTATCCCGGAGGCTGCGGACGCAAGGCAAGGTACAACCCAGGATGGGGCGCCAACCCATCCCTGGGCACACTCACACACCATCCACACACACATGCATACCTACGGGCAATTTGGCACCTCAAAGCAGTCTCAGCACATTTTTGCGCTGTGGGGGGAAACCGGAGTACCCGGACGACACGGGGAGAACATGCAAACTTCACACACATGGCACCCAGGCGGCATAAGTACCATAAGTGCCAAAATAGGAACTGATGAGCCAGGGCATTTGGTGAAAAGCGGATCCTGCACAGTCTCTGAGCAGCTGCACTGCATCATGTACCGACAGCTGTGAGGTGCCACAACCCTGGGGTCAAAAAGGAGCTGGGCGAGGCAGTACCTGAGGCAGGCCGTCAGGCAGTACCTGAGGCAGTACATGAGGCAGTACAGGAAGTGGGCCAGGACTCACCAGCAAGTAGGACTGGTATACCTTGTGTTTTTCTCTTCAGAGTACTGGGAACATTTCTTGCATACTGGTACCTCTCATAATCTACCGGTAGCGAATATCAAGATGAGTACAGGCACCTGTTTGTTCACACTTCAAACACTGGGGCCAGGTAGTGTAAGCCTGACAGGTGGGTGGGCTGGTGGGATTGCTCAGATGAGAGGGAGTCGAGATTCAGGATTCAAGATCTTTATTGGCCGTGTGTGACAGGTGCATTGGAACGTCACGCTCGGTTACTGAGAGAATAAAGAAGAAGTGCAAAACGTACAAGAATTGCAGAGCGATTCAAGGAGGAGCGAAAAGATAGCAGACGGAAGAGAGAGCTGAAGTGAAAGCTGTCTGCGAGATTGATCGGTCGAAGAAATTTCATGGCTAGCGTCCGTGTTTTCTCACACCTTTGTGGACGTTCTGCGGGGATGCACAGTCTTTGCTGTTTAAACCCCAACTAGAACAACTGAAGATGAAACTGGTCAGATATTATATGGGGGGAACAATCAGGGCAAATAACCCCACATTTTATCCATTTAATATCTACACTAGTCAGGAGCCAACTGGACAAAGAAGAGTTGTTTTAAAAAGCCTGAACTTGACTTCTCCGACACAGTATGTCACTAATTCAGCTCTCTGTCCACCTGTCCTTGTGTCAGTGTATAAATATGAGGGCACTTTTCATCTGAACCCAGTCGGCCAACAGCTTGTCTCTGACACGGACAGGCTCTTATGGTCACCGTGATGGGGGGGAAGGTAGCTAAAGGAAACAGCATGAAATTAAATGAAACACAAAACACGAAAGGTCCACGAAAGCTTAAAACAAATCAGTAATAACACATAAGTGTCCTGAAGTCACACCAGTTATTTTCTACCAGCTGGTCACCAATTGACCTTCCATCAACAACAATTAGTGACCCAACCAAACAAGGATACTGTCCAAAATTAAATATCAGTTAGTAACACACAATATATTAAATGCATACTGAATGACACCAAATGCAGTAACAGATGGTTAGATAATATCAATATCATCTATCGTTTAGAGATCATTTAGGGACCCTGCTTATAGATGAGAGTAGATGCACAGGAACTCCAGTCTTATCCGGACAGGCTGTACAGTCCATTAAAACAGAGGAGGGGAATCTCTGTATTCATTCTGCATTACACCTCACACAGATCTGCAGAGGAAATAGACACAGTCTCACCCAGAGGGTGTTAGGAAGAGCAGCAGTTTGCATCTCATGATGAATATAGTACACATGCTTGCTTTATAATTAATTATTGGTGAGCGTTTGTTTCTGCTTCCCTATTATAGGAACACCTGCGACCGGAAATTCAAAGCGGGCGCAACTGTCGCCGTGGTAACCCTACAGGGGAATTTACAAAATAAAATCCAAAGGGGAAGAAAAAACAGCTGAGAGCTAAAGTTGCTGGTACATAATTGTTTCGATAGATTGCAACATCTTTTAAGCCGTTCAGTGCTGAAATATTTAAAAATAACTTTCTAATTTAAGCCATCAGCTCTAGCTGTCATACTGGTCTTTGGATGACTCCAGGGCAGGAAATCGACCACTTGAAAAGAAACATTATTTTCTGTACGGAACGCTGTGTGGCACTTCCGGATCAAGGAGAAATTATGAGATTCAATTTTCCAAGCGAGCCCAAAAAAAGAGAGATGTTTTAATGTAGGGGCCTCAACCATACGATGACTGTGGACCGGCGTACGTCATACAAATTCACGGACTGGTATAACATGCCGACCAGGGGTGCGGGGACAGTGGGGTGGTGCTGAGGGTAAAACTTATTGACCCAGTGGGGGATGATTGATCAGCCTGGAGGGGGGTGACTGGCGGGCCAGGTTTAGTAAATTTAGGAAATCATTTTTGGGAATCCCTGTTTTAGAGAACCAGGTTCTGGGAAGGAATGAGGGGGAGAGGGAGAGAAAGCGAGACAGAAAGAGAGAGAGAGTGAGAGAGAAAGAGAGAGCGAGAGAGTCATTCTGATGCTGCAATCCATTTACCTCAGAGGTCAAAAATCATAGCTAGGAATGATGTCACACCCAAGTTAACCGCGTTCCAGTACAACAATAAGTCAGACAGCTATTTAGCAATACCAGCTCCAGCCAGATTCATTGTTAGCCATTGTTAGCAATAGCACTTGATAACTACACATTACACAGAATTTTGCTCATACAAACACCGTAGCAACATGTCCACAGCTGGACAGGACTGTGCGTACGACTAATTTATTGAGACAAAAATAAGACATAAGTGGTAATAAACAGTATACAGCTACAGCTTCAGCGTTGATTAAGGGCTCAGCCATCTCGAATTCTGAGGTAGCGGTTGCAGAGGTTCCCCTGACTTTCCGAGTCAGAATTCCAATGTGGGGGTGTTCCAGTTGAAATTTCCGACTAGGATCTCAGAAATTCTGACTTCTGAGTTCAAACGGAACGCGGCATTAGGCACATGGGAGCGCAGCAGTGAAATTAAAGCACGCAGTCAAACCTCCGCTTTGCAGCCTTTGAATTATGCATGAAACTTCGGGTTTAAAGTGGTCAGGTTTCTCATATATACAAAATTAAATATAATTACGCAAAATACATCATTTACTTTGTGGGAGGAAACATGAGATTATTGATGTGCCAGCAATATGTATTAATGCTGTTCTTCTGAAACTAGGTACAAAATCTTTAAGAATACAATTTACTCCATGGTAACATTTACAGAGCAGTCAAAAATAAATACTTGTTCAACAAGACCCTGAATTTTGATCACTGTGTTACACAGGAAAATACTTCTCAAAAGAAATCCCAGTAGAATAGAGTCATCTAAAATCCAGTAAAAAATTGAAAAAAACTGCTTATTCTTGCAATATAATGGAGATAGTGGAGCTCAGCAAAAGTGTAGTAATAATAGAAAAAGAATCATCCCTGTTATCACCGGGTTGCTCCACACACCTCTGGAAATTTAATGACAACAATGTTACAAGCAGATAGAAGTTAGGAGATTTGGGACCGGATACAGTATCCATAGGTAACCCAGAGCAATGGTACCTGAATGGACAATATTCAATTTATAGGTAACCCAGAGTAATATTCATTTCACTAACATATATGCACAAAGAACTTCAACAGAAACATGGGTCGCAAGCTGAACGACAGACAGAAAGGTGTTCTTCCCGGAACCAAGGACTGAAACTGGCCCCCAGCTCTTCCAAGATGGCATTTTATCAGTGGACCTTCTGTTGATTTTTACTTTTTATAAAAATTATACAATTGTTATTTTACAGTGACACACCAAACAGGTGTGGCATATGACTGCAGCGATTACCGGACTTGCCCTCCTCCCTACAATCATTACCACTATTTATTAAAATACAAAGATACATTTATTCAGAATTTTAATGGAAAACATCTCATGAAAAGAGCTTATTCTGAGTCTGCAGGTGCATTTAAGCAAATAAAAGGCAGATGCAATTCTGAATTCTACAGTCATACCTGTAATGTAAACATGATTCACACTTTCCGGTCTTTTCAGGCAGCAGCTGGATGCATTTTGATTGTGGGAAAGGGCTGGCAGCTCAGCATGGCGAATGTACAATCAGCCTGCTCTGTATAAGAAGATACTACTAGGGAAAAACGTCCAGTAGGTTTTAAATGCTGATGTAGAGAAGCCACATTTTCTAGATATTTAAGGGAGGGGGGCACAGGTGTGTCTGTGTTGCATGAATTTCTGCAGCCATGTATGTGCATGTGCCTTGCATGTTCTGCAGCTCAATAATGGTTCTGTTCCAAGGGTGAGCTCCCCAAAACGGCCCTGTGGCATGGGGGCAAATTAGATGCCATGACTGAGTGAACGAGGCTTCAGATGATTAGAAGGTCAAGTGGGATTCGGTACCTCAGACAGTGAAGACCTGAGGAGGGAGAGACAGCCGATTTCTGACCTCGGCTTGGGAAACAGAGTGTTATTCTTGGTGTCCATCTCACTGTATTTGGGTGAGTCAGAGGCAGAAAGAGACATTGAGAGTAAGATGGAGAGAGAAAGGACAGAGAGGGAGAAAGAAAAAGAGATGGAGAGAGAGGACAGAGAGAGATTAAAAGAGATGGAGAGATACAGAGGACAGAGAAAGAGAAAAAGATGAAGAGAGAGAGATAAAAAGGGATGGAGAGAGAGAAAAAGAGATGGCGAGAGACGGGACAGAGAGAGAGAAAAAGATGGAGAGAGACAGAGGACAGAGAGATAAAAAGAGATGGAGAGAGACAGAGGACAGAGAGAGAGAAAAAGATGGAGAGAGGACAGAGAGAGAAAAAGAGATGGCGAGAGAGAGGACAGAGAGAGAAAAAGAGATGGAGAGGACAGAGAGCGAGAAAAAGATGGAGAGAGGACAGAGAGAGAGAAAAAGAGATGAGAGAGGACAGAGAGAGAAAAAAAGAGATGGAGAGAGAAAGGACAGAGAGAGAAAAAAATATGGAGAGAGTGAGAGTAATGAAAGTTTCAATGAAAATAATTTAAAAGTATAAGATGAAATACATAGAGAAAAATAAAGCTGGATTTTACTTGATAAAAAGTCATTGTGATTCATTTTGCAGGAAAGACCAGCAGTGTGAGGGTGTGGGGGTGCAGTGGTTAGCACTATTGCCTCACACCTCTAGGACCAGGGTTCAAGTCTCTGCCAAGGTTCCATGCATGTGGAGTTGGCATGTTCTTCCTGTGTCATCGTGGGGTTTCCTCCTGGTTGCCCCTTCCCCCTCCCCCCCCCACATCAGAGCCCGTGTATGTGTCACATAGATATGGGAGGTAGGAGTGCTGAGGGGAGTGTAGGCGGCAT
>JAAGVU020000061.1:4749104-4767624 GCA_011763525.2 Mormyrus iriodes
TCCCCAGGGTCCCTCCAGTGGGGGTTGGGATTTTTTTTCTTTGTTTTGGGGGGGGTTTCCCCTGGTCCCCCCCCCCCCCCCCCCCCATAGTCCAAAAACATGCTGAGATTGATTGGAGTTGCCAAATTGCCTGTGTGAGTGTGCCCTGTGATGGGTTGGTGCCCCATCCTGGGTTGTTCCCTGCCTTGTGCCTGTAGGCTCCGGACCTCCCACGACTCCAAATGGGATAAGTGTTACAGAAAATGTATGTATGGATGGAAAACTGACACCCTCCAGTAAAGTAACTGGTCATTAAGTGACGCATTCTACAGTGGGGAATGAAGAAGCGTGACCAGCACCTCTATGCTCACAGTAGCACATAAAATGCAATGCAATCATAAACAAGTGTATGAAATGTACAAATTGACCTCAGTTCTGTCAGGTCGACCTCCTCACTGCAACCCGTTTGGGTGGTGAGCAGCGTGACCGATCCGTAAGGGACCTGATGGCTAAAATAAGAAGGTAAACAAAAAGGGGTGGGTTTAACAGCACCCCTCCCCGCTATGAACCAAACCAGCCTGGTTTTCCTTTCATGTGAAAAACGTACATGCCATTCGGTCTGAGTAACTGACCACAGTCTGTTTGCCAAATCATTACATGTACTATGTATTTCGTAGACGCTTTAATCCAAAATGATGTACAACTCAGAGAGAAGGCCGGGTCAGACAGCCCCTGGAGCAACTGGGAGTTAAGAGCCTAGCTCCGAGGCCCGACCCTGGGATTCGAACCAGCAACCTTCCAAACGCAGTTACCTAATCCACTGATGCACACCCCGCGCCCCCCAAACGTGTGAAAGGTTTTAGTTCCCATTCATGCATGTCCAGTTTATGAATATTGGCAATCTACAAAAAAAAGTGCTGATAATTTTAATATATATGCAGACTCAGTGACAAAAATTGCCATTGGCTATTAAATTATTACAAGGGTCAAAACCTCTTCATGAAATAGGACTAACCAGAAGCTTGGAGTGCTGACTTCACACGTAGTGACGCTGATATCTGCTTCCTCCTTCCATCCGCTTAGGGATGAGATGTCCCGGACACAGTGTGGCGGCTCCATGGACCTGCCTGGTTCTGCTTAGGTCAGCACTTTCGCAGGCTTCATTTCTGTGATGGAAGGACCCTTGGCATAACCTATAAAATGAGATTATTGCAGTGGCTATGTGGCCTTGACACACTTGGGGGATAATGTCCTGTTTCATTGGTCATTCATGCAGACAGACTAAATCCTGCACGAGCTGCCCTCTGGCCCAAGCCTTGGAACCGCCGTCGGTTCTAAACCAGAAGCAAAGCCGGATTTGGACGTGATGCTCCAATACTCTGCACTAGAAACATACTTCTTGGACGCTGCTTTTCTGGGAAGGTTACAGCTCTGCATGACCTATGTCTCGCTCTGCCGCAGATGGCTGGCTATAGTGCTGCTGGCTTGATCTGAGCCCCCGCAAAATTCACTGCGGTATATATAACCCTCCAAGGTCACATGGCCCATGGGAAGACCCGCCCACCTTGGCGGGAAATGCATGACCTGAGGCTTACAGTATGTGGAGCGCTACTCCTGCACCGCCGTACGTGAATCACATCGCTTTTTATGCAGCAAGTTCACGCACTGCACAGTTAGGCCAGGCTTGCAGTACTACAACACATGCAGTGCATACAGTTTGATGACTCTAATACCAGGAAAAGCAAAAAATAAAAAGCTGTTCCCATGACAATACCACTTCGTTCACATCACTGCAGTAAATTACTGCTCCTGGAGTCCTTCTGAAGGCAGGCACAGTAAAACAGCACCAAAGAGATATAGATATATATGGAACGGAGATATTGCCTGGATGGGGTCCAAGCCCACTGAGTCGTCTAGGCGAGGAGCTCCCTGGCCAAGTATGGAGCTCGAATCTGGCATATGAAGGATGCAGGTGAAGGTTCCAGATACCTGGGTGTGGGTGGGGTGGGGTTAGGGCCTCTGTCACTCCATCATGGCCTTCATACAGTGAGATGTTCTGGGGTGCGGTTCCCAAAGGCATAGTTACTAACTACGTTAGCAACTTACATAGTTGGAACCTCGCAACTGAATGGGTCCAACTATGTAAGTTGCTAATGAGAGCTTTTATGAAATGCTCCCCTGGATGGCTTTCGATGCTAAGCCCTCACATGGATCATGTGTTTCAGTTTAATGGACGTCAAGAGGCGGGGAGGTGGGGAGGGAGAGGAGCGGCAGAGCCTAAACAGGATGAGGCATCCCTCCTGGCAGGGGTGGGCCCGGCTCAGTCGTGTCTTTCCGCTGCCCCTTCCAGAGCTGATCAAGACAGGGACCCTCAGCTTCCGGTGCTCTGCCGACCCAACAAAGACACCGATGGCCATTTGGTAAAAAGCAAACAGTTCTACCGAACTGATTTCCTGCAGGTATATTTTTTATGGTGTGACATTTCTGAGATATTGGCATCCTTTGGCTGTGAGGTCTGGCACATCGAGTCCACCATCAGGACGCCAGCCTTGGGAAAGACCCATCAGTCTACAGCTCTCAAAGCACGGCACAGTCGAAATGAATTCTCTGGCCATATTCCAAAATGAACACATCATCAATTAGTGACACTGACAGAGAAATCTATAATGTTGTGTTATGTTGGCCAGCTGGTCCTACAGTTTAATATGTGTACAGCTAAGGGTAATATTAATGGAAAAACAAAGATATTTTGTTTGAGGACGCATAGCACCGCCCAACGGAGGGAGCCAAAGGATGCCTGTGCAAACTCCACACACACAGAGCGCAAGAGTGGGATTTGAACCCACAGCCCCTATGGTACAATAACCCACCCTGGACCACCAATCACACATTTTCATATAAACTAAAGATCTAAACATCTTCAACTGAAGGAACATACTGTGTCCACTAAAGTCTAAATATTTTGTTTCATAACAATAACACTGAATGTCAAACAGAGTGTGGAATTTGAGACTGGATCATTCCACAGCACCTTTTTGCAGCAGTGTGGTATTTAACTGACCTCCCCCTGCCCTTTTAAAATAAAGAATAATAAAGTATAAAGCCTTCTCAAGCTCAGACCCCACAAACGCGCATCCTAGCCTCCAGGAATCAATACTTCTGTTCTCGTCTGTACACCGTAATGCATTTTCATACTGTGGTACATTATATGGAGAAAAACACTTCAAAACTCTTACTTTACTTATTTTTAATTTGGCTACCTAACACCAAAAGGCCACGCGTGGTTTAAAGTGGCCTCTCCAGTGTGATGGTATCCCGGTAAATGCAGGAAGAAAAGATACCCTTGATGGTCCATCTGCATAGATAGGTTTTATAATAATAATATTAATAATACTGATACATTTAATAATATATATCTGCCACACAGTACAAAAGCAGTTAAAACAAAGAGCAGATTAGGATGGAAACTATACTAAGACCTGATATATATCTGCACTGAACATGCCTCAGATTAATATTATATGTGTTGGTTTTTCCTGTCATTACTGGGTGAAAGACTGAATAAGTGTGAAATGAAAAACAATGGGCTGCTGGTCTGGGAAGAGAGGCTCTGTAGAGGTTCCCTGAGTCCTTGGGGGGAGGCTGATCTCACATTCCTCGGGAGAACAGCTCAGTGGATGCGTGACGCTTTTTCTGCCCAGCCTTACAGACCCAGTAATCACCGGCTCTGTGACGCAATTTGCTGTGTAGCCATTTCTGTTGGAGATGTGGAGTTCCTGGAACTGGGTTTTGTTCTCGCCTGTAGGGGGCGCCAGGTGGCACTGAGTGGAGTTTCACTCTTGTCCTCCCTTGACTGTAATATACCTACCAGTCTCCCATTCGGCGACATACGCGGCCATCTAGGGCACCATCTTCTGAGGGGGTGCCAATTTAGCCAATTTCACTTTGTTTTGGATGTCCTCTGGGGTGCTATGTGATGGTGCGGGGGAGGCACTGGCAGTAAAGCTTGGCCAGGGGTCCAGATGAGCTTCCATTGCCTCTGAATCTTCCATAGATCTCTTCTAAGCATGATGGTATTCCCTGGCTTCCACCTTTTGGTGAATACTGATGCTGCACACACATGCTGCTGATTGAGAGTAAATAAATGGTTAATAAATTCACCATCCAGAAATAAGCCGAAACTCCTCCACATTGTGCCCCCTGCCCAGGGCAGTGCGGTCGTTAGGGAGACTCTCCTAATCTGCCCTATTCGTGTTCAAGGTCTTGTTTATTGTCCTTCCCATCACTGCCTGAATGTAATCAGCTTGAATTTGTTCTCTGTTGTATTGCTTGGGTTTTGCTTGCCTGGGGGGGGGGCGCTGTTGCAGGTGTTATTTCTTAAGTTTGTAAAATGGGGGTTGGGATTGATTTACGTAGCGGCAGTTACTGGAGAGATTCTAACAAGTCTTTTAGCCCTGCTTTGTTAACATTCGTGGTGGTGTCTCTAACAGCATGCCCGGGCATGGCAATAAATTTTATGTCCTGGCCTCTGTTGGGTTCCAACTTCCTTTGATTTAAGGAAACTCAAGGATTTTTTTTTCTCCAGGAAAAGACTAACATTTATTTTCTTATTTTTTGATTTTAGCTTTTGTTTGAAATCTAGAATTATCACTCAGGTCTTCAAAGAAACTATTTTTTGCCTTATCTAATCTGAAATGACACAAGACAACCTAGAACTCAACTACGGAACTGCAGCCAAAACAGGAAATGAAGTTGTCAGGGAGCGATTAGGGATTATAGAACAAAGAATCAAAAATATGGCTTAATCATAGATAAAGCTAAATGATTACAACTGGCCCCACTTCTAGGCACACGTTTTGGATTCTCAGTAATGCTCAAAGTCATTCTCATTGGTTACTTTCCTGGAAACTACTGCCTCTGGGCTGTTGCCTCTTTAAATCTCACCCATCTGTTTAAAGTGTTCTGTAATTGTAACAATTTACTGATCAGCCTGAGCTCTCCGGAAGCCCAGAGGAACAGAAAGAGTGCCACATTTTCTAATTAACCTTAATTACCATCCACACTCTCGGAATTCTCAAACGTGGTGCATGGGATATCTGGTGAATAAACTTTTGTAAAGCCTTATGGGTGAAAAAAAACCCATATGCGTGCAATATCAGCGGAACCTGAGCTCTCTCTGAGACATCTGAGTGGGGTGGCGTGAAAACAGGTTAATGAAGCTGTCGCCCAAAAAGACTTATAACCAGGCATTAATCTAAAGAGGAAAATGTCTCTGGCCAGCTGTTTAATGCAAAGATTACATGACATTATAATGACCTATTAATAAGTTTAGATCATTTACACTAATCACTGTGGAAGATTAAAAAAACAGTGAAACATCATCCAAGGGCTGAGGTCAATATTTTTCATTTACCTTTATTTAGCAGATGTTTTCATCACACAAGTACAATTGAGAAAGTGCGGGCAGTTAGCGCCTGGAGAAACTGGGGGCTAAGGGTCTCGCTCAAGGGCCCAGTGGTGAAATCACTCTGCCGGCCGTAGGACTTGAACCAACGACCTTCCGATCACATGTAGAGCACCCTACCCTGAGCCACACACCGGCCCCCATAATTAAGCGGCAGATGCAGTGTGTTTACACCCATAAAATTACCGCTTGTCCCAGAGTAACTGAGACCATAGCAGGAGGATAAGACGGGGGGTCAGACACAGGAACCCGTATGCACCAGCATCGATTAAGCGGCCGCACTCAGCTCCCTGGCGCTCCCCGGGATGGCTTTGCGTGCCTTCAAAGCCCCGATTATGCTGACTGACACAGAGCACCACAGAAATCAAGGCTCTGAAATTAGGTTAGCAGCTAAAGAGATTACCACAAGCGAATTCCCTGGCCCATAACTATCAGAGACAAGACAATTACTTTGAGGCACTGCTGGGCCTCCTCACAAAGAATGCTGTCTCAACAGATACTAATCCCCGGATGGATTAAGTCCTTGGTGCTTACAGCCACCCTTAGCGTAGCGACGGTAGCATCTGACTCCCGTTACACTGAATGGCATACCCTGGGCATGGCGTGACAAGTGGCAGGGAATCAGGAGGCCCTGCAGTACATAAAATGCTCTACTAAGGATATTCAGAAGAACCATCCATCCAGCTCCCAATCAAGGGGGGGAAAGTCAGAATGATTTCAATGGCCCTAAGAATAACTGGATTGGTGTGGGTTGGGGGCCCAATATGACATATTTTCAACAGGGGTGTAAGAAGAGTCGGTAAATTTGTTGTAAATTTGTAAATTATCCAAAGAGGCACTCTATAAAATTGGTCAATTTTGCAGTGGGTTGCAGTGGGCCCTCTTACAGTGATGGGCCCCTCGCAGATACCCCCTCCCCCTCTTGCTACTGGCTTTCATGGCACCCAAAATCTCTAGTGGCACCCCTGCTTCCAATTGCCTATCCTGGTCAGGGTCATAGAATGGCCTGGGGCCTATCTCTGCCAGTGCAAAGTCAGGAACCTTGGAAGGGATGGCAGTGCATCACAGGGCACATGACGTGGTAACTGTACACCGTCAGAAAAAACTGTGTCAATCTGCACCTTTGAGGGTACAGTTACTTTCACTGGGGCTGTACCCTCAAGGGTCCGCCAATTGTACCTTAGCTGTAGGTAAGTGTACTTTGAATTCCAATTTAATGTACAGAAATGGTCTCTGAGGAGCAGTTTTGTACCATTAAGGGTACATAAATGTTGTTTGCACCTTGGGGAACAAAGCTGTACCAGGGCTGTACCCTTTTCGATACGATAAAGTCCTCTAGAGCAGATGCGGTTTTTCTGTAATAAATGAAGAAAAAAATAATAAAACACTCAGCATTAAAAAGGGGGTTTAGGTACAAAAATATGTAGCGCTAAAGATGGCCATGCGAGAAGGACAAAAAAAAAGTAAATTGTAGCGAAAACATTATAAATATTCATGGTCTGAGGCTGGAAGGAATAGAGGTGGTGTGAAATGAGACGGAGCGAGGGCCCTGGAACAGGCACAGGGCCATATGGAGTTTGCCAATGAGGATCTGCATTTTTCCTGGGCTCATTTTGCAGCTGGTCATGACAAGAATCCCAAACCATGTGTCAAACCGAAGGTTTAAAAGCAATACCCAAAACTCTTGTGTGCCTCTTCTCTACCTCCAGAGAAATGGCTGGATGCAGAAAATAGATGATCACGTGGAAATCAATATTAAAGAGATTGAAAACAATTATACTTTGGCTGAGCACAGACTTGTGTTAACATTGACATTTAATTTATCATTCATCTCCAAATCCTTCACCTTAACCACAACACCACCAGTGGAAGTGAGAGGATCTTGATTTTGACAGCTTCCACCCCACAGCAGTCCAACCCCTGCTTGATTACCAGAACTGAGAAGCTGTGGTCCAACATATGGTACCAGTCAAAAGTCTGGACCAACCTTTAATGCATTTGTCTCCAGTTCAGTTACGCTATTCACCTTATAGTAAAAGGCCTCGAGGCAATGTAGTGATACATATCAAATTTTGCAACAACCAAGAAAAATGTTTAGCGTCTCAACATTTTCTCAAATGTTATACTCTTCAAAATAGCCCCCTTTTGCTTCAATGACAGCACTGCAGACTATTGGCATTCGTTCAACCAGCTTCCAGCCACCTGGAATGCTTCTCCAAAGGTCCTGAAGGAGTTTCAACAAGTTCTGGGCACAAGTTGGCTGCTCTGCTCTTACTCTTCGATCCAACTCATCCCAGACCAGCTCCATAGGGCTTAGGTCGGGGGGATTGTGAGAGCCAGGTCATCTGTCACAGAACTCCATCTCTTTCCTTGCTCATGAGATAATACAGTACTTACATAACTTCGAAGTGAGCTTAGGGTCGTTATGTTATTGACAAACAAATGATTTTCCATAGATGTGTACAGACTTTTCACTGGTACTGATCAGCTTTGTGAGGTGAAATTCAACATGATAGCTGGAAAAAATTCTCTAGAATGAGACACTGTCTCGATACCAGTGGTAGTAACAAACATCAGATATATGAGACCCGGATAGTTTAATGACGAAATTACACAAAGACTAGATTTGCATGCACCACCATCCCAGGTTCTCCAGTGCGATTTTCCTCATTCTGACAACTCTGCAGGAACATCGATCCAAGATGCCCGCAGGTAGAAAGTCAGCATAAATTCAGTACCCTGGATGTGAGAATCCACACTGACTAATCCCTGGGCGAAACTAACCCGCCCCTCAGCCCAAGCTTACTGGAGAGAATGTGGGTCTGCTTTTTTGCCCCCCCTTGGGGGGAGCTGGAGATGGGTATAGTATCCCTCAGCATGCCACAGATTAAGTGGGCATGAATGAGCATTAATTCCCTTTCAGGAAGCTTCATGGAATATCCAGTCATACTTAACTAATTAGGTAAATCTTTGTCAGCCATTCTTCCATTAAAATTAGATTCTGCAAAACCACGCCGTGTTTTGCACAGTTCGTTTTGGCTGCTACATTTTCAGGTGCCTATTTAATCAAACACTTGTGATGTTTTCTTGCAAACTTTGACTCACAGATCTGTGACTTTCCAAGCTATTAAAACATTAAAGTTCCTCTGTGGGTCAAAATAATGAAAGAACATATTTGTGGCAAAATAATAAACATGAATCTAATCTTGCATAAGACAGTCATTATCAAGAACTACATAAAATATTCAGGGAAGAAACATGCATGAGACATTAATGTTTTGGTAACATATAGTTGTTTTCTTAACTTATATTTATGGTACATTCAGAGCATGACAACTTTTTTTCTGTATTAATTTCTACAGCTATATGTTATAAACCAGAGAAAGCCCAGATTCCTACTTCTGGGAAAATGGTCGACCTACCATTGCAACTCCATTTCCCAGGAGGCAATGGGTGCCGGGCAGCCTTATCAATAAACCTGTGAACTGTGTAAGGCAGGGGCATCAAACTCCAGTCCTCAGGAACCCCCATCTGTCCATGTTTCTGCTCCCTCCCAATTCCCTGGAAGTTGGGAGGGAGCAAAAACATGGACCGTCTGGGGGTCCCAGAGGGCCGGTTTGAGAAACACTGGTGTAAGACAAAACAACTCCTTTCCAGGGATGAATATACAAGAAGCCATGTGTCTCAACCACACTCAGTTAAAATACAAGTGCAATAAAGAATATTAAAATAGAAAATGCAACAGTTCAAAGACTTTTGACGAGTGCATTATTGCAGATCAATTCCACGGATATTTCAGTTCCTGTAATGTGTCAGCAGCCCAGTTGATTGCGTTAAAAAGGCAGGGAAAAGAAACCCTCCAAGTAGGCAAGCTAAAAACACCAAGATGGAAACCTGTTTCATCACACGTCTCCATTGTGGAAAGAGACCACCAGAGCACAATACCCAGTGGATCAAACTGACTTCTCCCCTTCTCCTTGTGGTGATCAAGAGCCTTCGAGGTTGTCTTCGCTGCTCCATTCTCCCGGGTCCCGAGGGATCTGGGCTACCGGTATGTGCAAATGCAACAGGACAGCGGAAGGTAGAAACTCAGACAGAGACATCATGCAGAATTTTTTAAGAGACCCCCCCCCAGTGTATGCAGACAGCAAAGAGCATTTTCAGGCCCTAAGCAATTTTTATTTACCATAAGCGAGGCCTTGGGGAGGGCACAGGCGGGCCACCGTTTGCGAAATGCTGGTCAGGCACACAAGCGGCCAGCCGGGCGGAAGACGGGACGCCGGCAATGACAGCTGTTGGGCCAAATGGGTCAGAGAGCAAGCATTCATGGCAATTACAGAGCAATTATCCCACGGCCCACCCTGTCCCATCCCGTCCCGTCACGCAGAGCTGGTGGCAAGCAGAAATGTCTTCATATCATTTGCAGCCTGCGGGTCGTCCTATTTCAACATATTATCACAGCTAGTTAGCAGGTGTCACTAGCAGGAGCCAGATTACACTGGCGGGCAGGGGCGGCACCAAGCAGTCTGGCAGAATGTACTGGAACATACAGCAAAAAAGATCTAATTAAATATTTTATGCAACTTAGCAAGCTGGACGAAGAAGGTAAATAAGTGAGAGAATTAGCTAATTTAATAAATCTACAACAGTGTGTCCCAACCGAGTACTTAGGGACCCCCAACAGTCCACATTTTTGCTCTTTCCAGGCTCCCAACACACCCGTACCAGGTATTCGGAGTTCTTGATTGGCTGGGAGCTGGGAGGGAACAAAAATGCGGACTGTCTGGGGGTCCCCGAGGACTGGGTTGGGAAACACTGATCTATAAGTATGAGACATTTGGTTGGAGCTTTCTCAGGTGGGAATCTGTCCCTATCTGTTTCTCAGATATCTTTTGAAGCTACTGAAAACATAATTGCGCAGCAATGATTTGATGTGACCCTGTGAACAGGGATGGGCTAACTTCTCTGGGGGCCCTAGGCTGACATGGGTAGGGGCCCCTAAGGGGGTCATTTCAGCTATTTTTATGGAGCTGAAAGAGAAATGAGATGGAATTAAAAATGATGGAACATCAATAATATGTTAATCAAAGCCAGGAGTGTCAGTGGTAAAACTTACTGATCTGGGTGGGGGCAGGAGTACAGTCGGTAAAATTTGCCAATTGGGGGGAGGGGGGTATCGCACTGGCAGATCGATTGGCCAAATTTAAAAGGTTTCACCATTCCATCATTTGCCATGGATATGTAATATTAGTCTTGTATCTTTGCACCATTTTCTTCTCCTATTGAGTTTCTTTGTGCTACCTCACTTGGCAGTGAAATAACCAGAAGTCTGCAGCTACACAGCAATGTGAGAAGGCTGGCTAGCGTTAAGGCCCAGTGTAGGAATAGTCCATTACAGCTGTATATCCTGAAAACTCACTAAAAATGCAAATAACAGACAGGTTGCTATAATATAATTGAGGAAGTTAATTTCAGTGCTCTTCACTTTGCTTCTTCAAAAGGTTCAGGCTTGCGTTTCATTTCCGTGACAGCGGGAGATAGGGCACGTGGCAGAGGGTTAACTGCTTGGGTCTCTGCCAATCTGTGAGAGATTAAGACCGATCCAATTTAACGCACGTGTAACCTCTCTCTCCTGCTCTTGACTAATTAAACCCCTGAGGTACAATGAACTCGACAGAACACTGGTGCCATTTCTGGTTACATGTTTGAAGGGAGACAGTACATGACTTAACAAATGGAGTCTGCGGTCGCAGTGATGCAAATACCTGGTAATGAGGAACGTTGTCCACTTCTCCCTCTCATAATAAAGCACATATCAGCAAAGGGGCAACCATACACGTGTGAGCCACTACACGATAGCAGAGAAAATAAAGTGCATGTAAATTTAACCACCTCGTGTCAATTAGATCTGCTTCCTTTCGGTTTGAAACAAATGCCAGTATGTGTGGTGCAGTGTGAGAAGTGGCCCAGGAATAGTAGGGTGGAGGCAGGTGCGGGGAATTATAGTTTGGCTGGTGCAGAGACCTACATACTGTGAAAATCACAGGGGATCCAGCCATACATTCATTCTGATAATCTCTCTTCCATTGCAGAGTCACATTGAGCCTGGAGCCTGTCCCATAAACAGGGCAAGGTACATTCTCAACAGGATGCCAGGTCATCACAGGGCGCACACACACACACACAAATACAACTAGATTCACCAGTTCCCATAAATTGAATGCATTTGGACCCCAGAAGGAAACCACATGAATGTGTGGAGAACACGCAAACTCCACACAACGAGCAGAGGAGCAGGTAGGAGTCGAGTGCTGAACCCCACGCTTCAGCTGCGTTTTAAAGAAACAATAGGTGCCAAAACATCAATTTCACAGCCTCTCAGCATCAATTTGCAGCTCCATTAGCACTGTCACACACGCCTTGCCACACGCACCGCTGTTGAAATGCATCGCCATGCTGGAATACCATGACGCACCTTCTCAAACCTAGAATGGTAGCTTGAGGACGATGAGAACAAACAAAAACATGTGGTTTAATTCTAGCTTCTGGATTCTAGAATTCAACTTTGATTTTAGCCCATTGGCGGGGGTCAGTCTGTGGATGGTAGCCATGCAAAACGTGCTCTAAAACTGAAAATAAAAGGTAGGGCTCAGACTAGACTAGAGTTTCTCAACCTAGTCCTCAGAGACTCAGAGACAGCTCACATTTTTGCTCCCTTCCAGCTCCCAGCTAATCAAACAAATAAGATACAATTTATTGTTATTGTCAAGCTACGAGTACAATGAGATGATGTTTGGATCGTCCTATATAAGCCTCAGTAAGAACTGTACAAGCGAATGAAAATTTAAGGAGGCATAAAAAAATAAAAGAATAAAATAAAATTTAAGGAGGCATAAAAAATATAAAAGAATAAAATTAAATAAATAGCATATAGTAATTGCAATACACCGTATATAAGTATAGCAGGAATATTGCAGATTAGATATATTATTGCACATGGGAAAGGCTTCAGTTGAGAGTGTAGGAAATGATCACAAACAGCAATATTGCACGGTATAATGGATTAGTGCTAAGTCAACATGGGTGGAGCCAAAACAGTTAAAGTGCATATTTCTGTGTGTGTATTGCCTGATGTGTGTGGCATGCATAAGTCACAATTTAGTTCAGTCTGGTGCTGCTGTGAGTGGCTGGGGTGAGCCCAGTGTGTTTAGCAGTGTGACAGCTTGGGGGTAGAAACTGTTCTGCAGTCTTGCCGTGTAAGTGTGAAAAAGTTGTGTTCTGGGTGTGTTGGATCACTGCAGATGTTCCTGGCTTTGCGGCTACAGCGGGTTCTGAAGAGTTCCTCCAGGGTAGGAAGCTGTGAGCCAGTGATCCTCTGGGCTGTTTTGAAGATGTGCTGGAGGGCCTTCCTGTTCTCAGAGGTGCTCCCTGGGTACCATGCTGTGATGCAGAATGTGATGATGAACTCTATGGCGCACTTGTAGAAGTTGACCATCAGCTGTTGTGGAAGTTGTGCTTTCTTTAGGCAGGAAATGAAGCTTCTGAAGTTCCTTTTTGGTCATGGCCTTCGTATTTGTTGACCGGGACAGGTCCCGGCTGATATGGATGCCAAGAAATCCGGACGGTTCTGGACAGAATCCACCTTCTCGTCGCTGATGTTGATGGGGTGGTGTGTCCTTGCGTGTTGATCTCCTGAAGTCCAGGATCAGCTCCTTAGTTTTCTTCAGGTTGAGGGCGAGGTTGTTGTCCCAGCTCCAGCTCTCCAAGATCTCAACCTCCTCTCTGTAGGCTGACTCATTGTTGTTTGAGATCAGGCCTGTTACGGTGGTGCCACCTGTGAACTTGATTATAATGTTGGAATCAAGGAGGGGTTCATAGTCATGTGTGAAGGGGGAGTATAACAGTGGGCTCTGCACACAGCCCTGCTACAGTGTTTAGTGCCATGATAGTGGAGGAGTTCTAGCCTATGCGTACACTCTGCGGTCTGCTGGTGTGGTTGATCAGTGCTGTACCCAGCTTGTTTGGGGTGATGGCATAAATATCTGGGACAGGTGTATTGGGAGCCAAGAGGGAGCAAAACTGCTGTCTAGGAGTCTCGCTAAGGACTGGGTTGAGAGACACTGGACTAGACCAATAGTCAGTCTGTTGAATGCCTCTTGGTCTATTTGGCTATGCAGTGAGGGGCTTCCTGAATGGGCTGGGACAGACAAAATATTAAAGGGAAAATCTGAGCAGCAGTCAGTGGAGTCCGGGGGGAGGAGAGATGTGAGAAGCTTGGCTGGTATCCACGCCGAAAAGCCACACCACACGGGTCAGGCCATCTTGACATGCGGTAGCTGACAGACACGTGGGGGAAAACCCCACAGATGACAGATGTCTGTACACCATGACCGGGGCCCGGAGATGAACAAAGCCACATGTCCTGGTGCTCCTGACCCAAGCTCTGTGGATTTGGGCAGAAGTCACAAGCATAAACAACGTAATCCCGACATGACTGGAACAAAATGTCAGGCATCTGTGGCTTCCTTCAGCCGCACCTGTACCATACATGTTGCCACGTGTTAGGGCTACGTGAAGTTAGAAATCCCTAAGCCGAGATGAATGTCACTGTGACTATGTCACATCCTGTCTGGTACTTGTTCAGCATGGCCTATATGTTGCTCAATTATGAAAAACAGCATCTCACCTTTACTATTCACCTCCGGTGACCTTTACTGCGTCTTCTGTCGTATTTCATTTGCTGACTCTAATTTGCCATCATCTCTAAAAACAGGGAACCTGTTTGATGGAAAACAAGGAAGGCATATCTGGCACACATATGTGGACTGAAAATAATGCATAAGAATGAAAGTTTTTATTTGGAAAAAACTGAATCGATGGAAAAGTTCTCTAGTCACAGAAATCCGACCTATGAAGATTGATTTAGCTACCATACCAATTCATCGGGTACATTTCGCACTTAGAACCACTGGGTTACATATATTGAAGTGGAAAAAGGGACGTATAAAATTTAACTGAACACAGCCTGATCTGTTACCCCAAATCACCTTGTGGAAGTTGGTTGAAGCTTGAAGAAAGTCTGTAGCTATAGACAACTAGTTTGTGATTGGCTATTCCATGCCTAGCCTGTTGGTTATTGGCTGATAGTCCTAATCGAGCCAATTAGTGGGTGGTTTTCTTGTGCCGGAGGCTACAGATTTGCATAATCAGCTTTGGCAGTCAAATTAACCAAGTCCTAGAGTCCAGATTGACAGAGAATGGAACACTAATAGACATTTTTAGCTTATGAAATCAGCTTGGGCCTGATTTCAGTGTCTAGATAGGGAAGTTTACACTCTTATAGGAAAACGCCTCCCCAGATGAATTTATATCATACTCTTATATAACACATTCTGCCTGATGTTTACCTTCAATATCATTATCCACCAACGCCTTTGGATCCCACTACATCTCAATCCCTATAAATGGACTGACATAATTAATCATTTTTATCTACATAAATTCATTCTATATAATTTCTGTTTACAGTGAAGAAGAATTATGAAGTAAATTGCTGAAAAGTCCATGCAAAACAGTGTATTTATTAAATGTGATTGCTCGTACGAGAAGAACTGTGTCTGCAAGTAAACATGACAATATGTTAAACGGTTTGTGAAGTCTGAAACATTCCTTGACAGAAGGGAGGCACAGTTTGTAAATGAAAGTTAACAGGAAACTGTAATCGAGAATAAAAAATATCACAGGCTAAGCAAAGAGTTTTACAGATTTCTGCATCATGAGGGTTCCCATGAGTGATTATGTAAGACTGTATAAACTCTTTATGGTGCAATTAAAGTATACCTGAAATTCACAGCTACAGACTTGCATTATGCTGCAAGGTCAACAGAAGGGATTTTGAAAGTCTCTCCACGTTTCCTTGTTGAGCACTTAATAAGGTCCTTTCACTTACTCTGAAGTCCGCTGTGACCTTGCTTTTGTAATGTGACATGTCTCTTTCAGGGGTATTCATAAGCTTCTTTTTTGGCTGGTAGAGATATCAGTATTTTTAATGCCTGCTTTTTGTACCTGTGAGACTGCAGAAGATCAATGAGAAAAGGTGCTGTCCCCCTCGTGCTGTTCTCGTCTCCCTATACGTTACCCCCCTTCTCTGATGCTTTTTGATGTTTCCTGCATCATGGAGGAACACTGGAATGCACACAAGGAGCCGTATGGATCTGTGAGAACCGCACATGCTTCTGCTCATCTGCGGCGGATATGCTGGCTTTCCACGCCTCGGCAGAAATTTGTGTGACTTTTCTCTGACATCAGGGAGAATGCAAAACAAACACTCTCAAATATTCAGCCCTATTTCCTCACCCTCTTGAGAGAATTCCACAGATTCTCAACATCTTTGACACCACAGTATGAATCACAGATGGGATGTTCAACATTACCTGTGACAGGTGATGCGACATTGCAGGCTCCCAGATGAAGGGTTTATTCCTAAGCATGGGGGCATTAGTGACCTGAAACTCCAAATTCAGATCATGTGAGAGTGTTGTAGCATTAGCGTTAGCATTAAGGTGATAGTACAGTTGACTACTACGTCTTATTCTGAAGCCAGAACTACAATCTGAAAACATGAATGTTTAGTTTGTTTTGCAACAGTAATTGCAAAGTCAGCACAGGGGGAGGGTGGAAAATACCAAAAGCACTCAGTTGATGCCCGTTGTGTTCTATTGGCTACATGACATCCCAGTTGATAATGACGTCTCATATATTTTTCTGCTCGGTAGGACAGAATTATGAACACTGGCCATGACAGGGAGCCATTGCGTGGGGAAATGAGGAAAAGCCAAGAACACTAGTGGAAGCACTGTGTTTTGTGTCAGTTTAAAAGTTTTGGTAACACATATAGAGTGTCCAGGCACAAGGGGGTTACAGAGAAAGAACAGAGCCTGAGCCAGGAGCCTCAGGGAGCGGGCTGAAAGGAACATGTGAGCTCTGATGTTGCGAGGATGAGATCAGTACATTCTCGTTGCCGTAGAAGTAAATGGTGAGCTGTCAAGACTGACACCTAAATTTCTCAGCAGCCTTGTAGAAGGTTGTGCCCTCAACAATGAGGATAAATTCAAGGTGGCGGGGTTCCACTACCTGAGAGGAATGCAGATGAGATTAATCTTGGAGAGACTCAGGCCCCCGCTGGAGAGACGACAGGCAAACAGAGACCTGCCGACATTCAGGGTATCAGCGAATCAGCAGGAGAAGACGACAGGAGGGGGAGTAAATACAGGGCAGGAATTCAGACAATGGCCTGGGCACATGCAGGATATACTAACGAGTAACACAGATATTACAAAAAAAAAGCATTTAGAAATACTATTGCAGGGTACCTTTGACAAGCAACACTGGCGCTGTCAATGCTGCCAGTGATTTTATTCTCACAGCTCCCGTGGGAAGAGCATGTGAGAGAGCCTGGAAAGATAATGTACAACAATATTTACATTGTCATTGTTCAATGCAGATTTGCTGTCTCCCAGTTACTGTGCCACGAGCACTGCAGCCCACTACAGCTGGCTGGCACACCGGCAAGCTGCAGCTTCCACAGGCAAATCTGGGCAAATGAAAAAGAGCAATGGTAAAATGCCATGGACACAATCCTGCGGCAACAGCAACAGCAAATCACTCCGACCACCATCTCTTGCAAATTTCCCCCACTGTCGTGTCATCACACAGCAGGGATCACACCCCCTCCCCCAAACTACCATACCAGTACATTACAATACAAGCCCGCAAACATTTCTGATCACAAATGCAATGTCACATACCCTACATTTTTGGTAATGCACACAATTCCATCAATACAATAAACAAAACATGCTCCTCATTCCTTGCTACCTGGGCAATCGGTATGTCATGCATTATGCAATATGTCTGCAATCCGGGTATTTGTCAAGTGTGCACCCTAGACACAATACTTATTTAAATATGAGCAAATGGTTGAAGCATATGAAGAGTATTACAACTAACTGCAGATGTTGATCATTGTGTATCTGTGTATTTTTATGTGTGCATAAAATGTATGTGACTGGCTACTTTCTCACAAGTACACTGGGGAATTCTTCTGGAAGTGCATTTTCTTAATATCCATCCATCCATCCATCCTTGGTGTAATTCTTTTCAAGGGTATGCAGAACAAGGAAAAAACGAGAATTGTTACTGCAGGGCATGGCAGTGTGAGGGACAATCCACGTTGCAGTTTATGACAAAACGGACTTTACTGAAACTTAACTGAAAAACAAACAAGAAACAAAAGGATCCACAAGGGATCTAAAACACAGCAGGGAACAGCACAGGAACTAACACAGCACGTACATATAAACACCAGACTAACTGAACAATAGACTAAGGGCAGGTACTTAAATACACAGAGATAATGAGGGCAAAAGGTGTGAAATGAACCAATTAAATACAAAGGAGTAGGAACAACATGGAACAGGTGCGGGTCATAAACAATCAACAGGCACTAAAGACTAGGAAACACTAATGCAGGAGATACAAGGAATACAAGACAACTTTATAAAGCTGAAGACAGGCAGGGAAAACTGGGAGCAAAATCCAAATGCCAGCAGCAATACTAAAGTACTGAATCACAAGAAAACAATTAATATGGGGAGTACGAAATTAATCACAAAAAGTCCGACATAGATGAGGCAGAGGCCTGCCTCAAACCCATGAACACAGAAATGGACATTTCTTAGCTGCATACAGTCTATTCAGTCACGTGGCAACTTGGGGAACGGGGAAACACACTTGGGTGCAAGGAGCTCTAGGGAAACACTAGGGGAATGGGATGGACAGTGACACCAATTGGCCAAACGGGGAAAAGACAATCAAGGCCGGAACAGATCCTGACAAGGACAACCCAACAAATAAGTAAATATAATATAATAAACTTGGGCAAATAACAATAAACTTTGGCAAGTCTAGGACAAGGTTACTGGCAACACAACATGTACTGTATACACTCACCTAAAGGATTATTAGGAACACCATACTAATACGGTGTTTAACCCCCTTTCGCCTTCAGAACTGCCT
>JAAGVU020000061.1:4767724-4785331 GCA_011763525.2 Mormyrus iriodes
GATTGGTTGATTAGATAATTGCATTAATGAGAAATTGAACAGGTGTTCCTAATAATCCTTTAGGTGAGTGTATATCAAATCATATACAGTAGTTCTGTTGTGTATAAGTCTATGGATAACCCTGGATCTCCATGGATAGCCTCTTGGAGCCTTCAGCAGGCTCCCAGGGGTGGACCATGGGTTGGAGCCCATGAATTATGGATGGAATTTTAATGTCAACATCCTTTCACGCAATCACATACACACAAGATACAGGGCCAGTCCTAGCTGATGTGGCACCCTAGGCGAGCATCATCACCTCTGCTCATGTGAAACAAAGTAAAATTGCCTGGCAGGTCAGCGCCCCCTGAGACGTTGGCAGCCCACATCTTGTCGCTCTTATGTACTGCACATTCGAAGGCACGAGACCTTCTAGGGTTGCGATCAAGCCAATTTCACTTTGTCAAATCGACTGGCTAAGTCGGCGCTTCCTCAGTTGGTGCCCTAGGCAGCCGCCTATGTTGCCTATAAGATTGACTAGCTCCGACAAAAGGGATTCCTCCTGAAACAAGTTTTTGCTGACAGAACAGTCTTTATGTAACGATTGCCAGCACTAACGCAGACTAACCATAGGGCTTTTTGGAATCATGGTTAACTCTCTTCAGAGGAGATTAAAGCTGTAAATAAACGCTCTTTTCCTTGGTGCACAGCCCAGTTGAAATGGAAAATTACTCAAGAACAAAGAATTAAAAAAGCTCAGCATTGTTTTTGTTTTGTGATTCAGTGTCATAATTTAGAGGCTCGTCTGCATTAAAGTCGCGCCACGATGAGGAGGCCATTCATCTGAGCCTTGCCCCTTAGCCACCGCGCAAATTAGGCCAGCGCGTGATGCCGGGAAGAGTAATTACCCAGCCTCTTCATCTGTGACTGGCGAAAACAAGACAAATTTACCGGCATCGCAATTAAATACTCGACATGTGATAAGTACGACATCCGGTTGTGTTGTGTGTACAGTGAGATGCGGGTAGAGAAGGACTCCGCCCCGGGGTCTAGGGGAAGATATTAATTTCTCCACCGCACCTCTCAAATGCTAGTTTTGAGCAGCTAGGAAATATTGAAATGGAGGCACTTTTTAATGAGAATCAGAGACCCCAGAGGCACACTAACATTATCAGAGGCCCCTGGGCTTTGTGTTGTCAGAGGCCCCCCTACTGTTTTCTCCGTTTATGTAGTTGTCAACTAGGGGGCAAGGTTAAAAAAGTTTACTAAACAAGGTTAATAAAGACCCCTTTTTAGCGGGAGCCCCTGGGCCTCAGCCTGGGTAAACCTGTGCATTGAAGTGCCCCCGGCAGCCCCCAGTGAAAGGGCAAAAGTCCAAAAGTGTCCAAATGAAACGGAAGGATATATAAACAGTCATGACATCTTAGCTCTAGCTAAAGACAAGCCGATAAAGACTTTTTTTTTACTTTTTCTACCAAGACATCGCCAGTCTCAATGTTTCCTCTGAGGTACAACAACCAGACAAAATAGCTTCAAAGAAACAACGACAGCAGTGGGGTTCAGGCCGGTTCTCCGTATGATGGATTTTACCCTGTGGGGAACCAGACTTGAGGATCTTAAATACGATTTAAATGGGAGAATTGTCCCTTGAAAGGTAGCTTCTTTCCGTCTGTCGGACACGGGGTCACCGCATAGACGACTGAAGAGGAAACGGTGTAAAAGTGACAGAACACAGATATGGGTGAAAAAAAAGACTGCAATTTAGCAGTGGAAAAAAAAAACAATTTCTATTCTTGCTACTGTGGCATAATGTTTTCTTTTCAAAGGCAATCAACCCAGTGCCCTGAAACTTTACAAGATTGTGTTTTATTTTTTTTAATTCCTGAAGGAATTCAATTTTTTTTTTCATTCTAAGATTTGTAAGTAATAGGAATCAGCCTTTTCATCAGTCTTTGAGTGGTGGGAGTGGGGAGAGAGGCACTTTACCTGGGGGACACGGGGGTGGGGAATGCAGCTGGACATGAAAACGGCAGAGGACTCATCTAAGAACAGTTTCAGTGCAGCGCACGCTGTTCTTCAGACTGATTGCAAGTTGGGTGAGCCACTTCAAGCACCTTTAAAGGTGGTGGCGGGGGGGGTGGTGGTGGTAGCATTAGGGTGATGTCACATTTGCAGAACTGAGATGCAGGAGTATGAAATGTTTCCCTCTGCTCCACCATCTTTTTTCCCTGCGAGGACAAACACATCAGGTCATCTGCAAACCTCCTTCAGAACTAAAACCTCCACATGATGTGCTCATCAAATAAGAAGAAACTATTCAGATAATGACTAAAAACTCTGATACCCGTTTTCACCTGTAAACAGAAAAGTTTGGCATCAAAAGGAAGCCAAACATATTTGTGCTTTTTTTAAACTCATATTACACTGTATTTTGCTTATTTCTTTTACCCTTGAGTGCAGCTGAGTTCACTTTAAAGTAGAGTCTGTGAAGAGTAAAGAAAAAGATTTAGGAGGTAAACAGGGGGTAGCTGCTAGCAGCTAGCGGTCAGTGCGTACGGTTCCAGCTTCTCTGGGTGACACCGATGCCACAGGGAAGGCATTCCCAAGAGCGTGCTGGATGACAGTCACCGCACGCCTATCACAGGCATGCCGCTGTGGTCCGCTCAGCGTGTCAAAGTGTCCACGTGCAGAATCGGGCCTTTCCGTCACCAGCCTGTGGTGGATAGAGCCTGATTGCACATTCTGGGCAGTAGGAGCAGGACGCTGGAGAAGCAGGGCTCTGAGGTATCCGTGAAATGCACAGCAAGGCAGCGACGACCCCCGCAACGGTTTACACCACCACTCAAACCAGCATTTGCCTGGGGCCTCAGAGGTCTGGGGGCCTCCTGTTGGCCACAAACAGTCATTACGCTCAAGTGTGGGACCCCAGAAACAATAAACCCCGCCATCGGTGACTGCCCCCTCACCATCTCATATTTTATCAGCAGTTACACCTGAGTAGAATTTGTTTTTTGTTGACTTTAACAGGATTTTTTATGTTTTTTTAGCACTAGAAAGCAGGAAGAAGTGTTTTGGTGGAAAGAATCGAATCTACGAAGGACAGATTCTGACCCCTTTTTGTTCGAAACAAATAATCTTTCCTTTTGAGAGCACTGCCTCACACAGACGTGGATTCATCTGTCAGCCCAGCGCTGCCCAAAATTGAACTGAACAAAAACTCGTTCAGTATTACAAGGCAGTATTAGGCCACGATTCATGAGATGGCGGTGATGAGCATTACTAAGCATCACCAAAGCGGTGGGGTAGAATTTTAAAGGTTTAAAGAAGACACAGTGCTTGTTTCTCTGGCATGTAGGAGGCAGTGGGGGCTGGCGGTGGGGGGCATCTGCGGAAGGTAGGTCACGGGGAGCCTGCAGGAAGCTTTATGTGAGCATCATGTGTGATTTCTATCTCCACTTCTGTCACGTGGCTCCAGTAACAGACACTCCAGGTGGTCGACGGCTTCTCATAGGAATGCATTTGTTTATTTTTTTTTGCCCGTAACCTGGCAACTGAAAAGGCACCTGATCTAATGTAGAGATGTCTCTCACAGATGCCTGACCGCTTTACGTGACTCCACTGCCAGCCGTGAAGGAGTGATCTTCTGAGTAAATTGGGATTGCCCTCTGGTGGACCTCGAAGCTCCCACTCATGAGGGAAGCCCCCGCAGGCACAATATGACAGGATGGACATGGATTTGCCCTCTGCGAGCTTCCCGCCTCTGACTCATTCCAATCTGCTGCAGCAACCCGACACTGCAGAAGGTCTCTCCACAACTCAGGAGGCCGGTTTGGGTCACATTCAGCACAATTTCAGAAATTTAGCTGGGGTCTGGTCAGGCTTTTAGTTGAACATGCTTGATAAAACCTATTAAAAACCTAGCAATGCGCATTTTGTGAAAAATGTAAAGAATGAAATTCAGCTTGTTTCCATCCACCCATCCATCCATCCTCTACCTGCTGATGCAGTACAGAACCCTATGCACAGGAAGCCAGTCTAGAGGAGGACACACACTCACACACCACAAGTAATTTAAAGACATCAGTCAGCCTACCCACATGCCCACGCACTGCCTATGGAAACCAGTACCTGGTATAAACCTACAGAACATGGAGAGGACATACTATCTCCATGTAAACACAGTGGGGACAGCATTCAAACCTCCAGTCTTTGAGGTGTGAGATGACAGTGCTGCCAGCCCTGCCACCCCCCTACTACCACCCCATTCGGCATTCATAAGGTTATCTGTATAAGCTGTACATGCGCAGTGGTGGACTGGCGTCCCATCCAGGCTGTACCCCAGCCTTGTGCCCTGTGCTGCCTGGGATAGGCTCCAGAACCAGGAAAAGTTGTTAGAACATGGATGAATGGATGGATAAAGTATACAGTTCATATATGTAGCATATTTTATCATCCCCTTGTATACTAAGCTGTAGTTAATTCCATGTCTTTGCCTTAAAAATAATCACATTGTTCGGCATTAGGTCAGGTTGTATTTACGTCCCACAAGCTCATCATGTGACTGAAACTCAACACGCCTTCCAAGATGACTCATCACACGTTTGATCAATGCAGTGCAAACGCACAAAACGTAGCCCTAAAATATTAAAGATGAACAAACCTTCCCTGCTTGCTCCTTATTTTTTAATCATTGGCAATCGTTTGGATGCCCCAGGGCACAAACTGAAGCTGCCGTTGTAACTTGGAAGTCCCAGGGTACCTCAGGATCAAAGCCCTGGGGATGAAAGAGCTTCTCAGCGAATTCCGAGAAATGTTCAATAGGATTTGATGCATTTATGTTTTTAAAAAGTCTAAAATGGGAGAGGAAAAATGTTCCTCCAGGATTAAAGCGTACCTGGCAATGTGACTGGTGCTTATTTAGATTGCAGATTGAAAGCAGTTGGCCGCTTTGCGAATTGGACACGGAGGAGGACGAGAAAAAAAAAGCAGGTGAGATGAGAAGAAGAAGGAAAATAACTGGATTTAAAAAGATTTCAAAGAATCAAAAGCCACAGTCAGCCAATTAGAAAAAGGTGTGTGGTAAAAAGCCAATTAAAGAGTGAATGCTGGAAGGTAGGAGGGCCTTATGAGCTCGATTAGATGTGCCGGTCAAAGGCACCGGGCCCGAGGACTAAAGCCTGCGGCTGCTCGGCCTGAAACTGCAGCTCCTGACGCGTTTTTAGCTTCATTCCCCTGCTTTGGTGCATCTTCTAGTTGGGGGGGGGAGTGTTAGAAGACGACAGAGAGCATATTGGCGGACATGTTGCATCCTAATAAAAATATATAGATATATATATAAAACATAACTGCAGTTTGAGCAATTTATAATAATTGTTGTGTCACTTATACCGGTGCTAACCCTGACAGAGCTCCGCTCAGAGTTACGGTCTAATTACGCCGATCTGCCTTCTCGCAAATGAACAGCCATAGCGGGCAAATCTGATGTTTGCTCACCGCTGATTTCCAGATTTTACAAAATACACCTACAACACATTAATGGACTAGAGCAGGGGGTCAAAACAACTGACAGCACATGGCGTGACCTCATAAAAATGACCACAAACGGAGTTTTGCAGCTACCTTTGAAGGCAGGGACTAAAATTCAGCTTTACTGTTGCATTTTTTTGGTCAGCAGCAGTTCATCTACACATAAACAGATATTTTAATTTTTCCAAAGAATGGTAGGGTTACCTCTTAAAACACATCACATGTCTGCCCCATGGCACACATCCCTACAATTGTATGCAAAACACAGCAAACCAGCCATCCTATCCATGTTCTGAAGGCTCAGGACTTTATTGCCACAATACATTGTAACTTTATTAGTATGAATTGTATCAAAACTGTCAAAATATTGAAATTTGAATCTCTTGACGCTTCCAGGCATGTGATCGCAACACTGGGTCTGGTGAGAGTGTACCAGGTCCACACATCTCGTCAAACATCAACCTGTCATTAGACACTGAACCTTAACTCAATATCTGCTTGGCACATTTCCCAGAACGACTGTTGACCCATCTGCTGTTTACTTACCACCAGGATTCAAATTTCTATTACCCTCCACCGACTCCCTTGCTACCGGACATGTTTTGTTAAATTAGATTATGTTAATGCGTTATGGCTTACAAGATGTAATTGTGCTCTTTTATTGAGTATTGTTAATACCTGATTAAATGCTCTGCCTTTCAGCTTCCTTTAGATACGCGACCTCATTCAGGTTTTGTTTCACTACAATCAGAAGGGAATGGAAACACCTGCACTCTTAAATGGACTTGAACCTGGTGACTCTTTGGGGATTAAAGCAAACCATAATGACCCTACTGGCAGGTCATTGCACCTCGCTGGGTGTAGCTCGACACACCGTACTCATCCCAGGGGTGATTCCAGGAGCATAAAAGGGGCCATAATTCATACAGAGGGAACAACTTTATCATTAGCCAATGGTATGTTTTGAATTGGAGAGTGACAGGGACAGGGCACTCCAGTGACCAATCAACTTTCAGCTAGGGCCGGTGCCCCGGTAGCCCTGCCCCTGTATATGCCCCAGCCTCACTCTTCGTTGACTTCATTTCAAGACACCTTGTCAACCGAGATGAGACGTCCAAAGAGCTGTAGACAGGCTTGCTGGCTGGGCGGATCGACTGACAGGCCTGGAGGAGTCCACAGGTGTAGGTCTACTCCACTGCTTCTGTAGGAGGGCTGGAGCTTCTGATGGGACCTCCACAATCTGCAGAGCCTATCATGCCCTTTGGCTCTAAGCTAGATAGGCAGACAAGCTGTGCACTATACCTAAAGACTCTTCTGAAATACGGTAAAGCTGTGGGGATATGTAGATGATGTACATTTCAGCACATAAAGTACACAGTCACATAAATCTACATGTCCTTTGGAGCAAGACACTTCAGCTGAAAATATGTATTTTTAGTGATGCTCGGGGGTGAGAGGCAGATGGAAACAGCAGTTATGACAATATGTGCGGGAGACAGGAATCGACTGACCCGCTTTGCTGGAACACAGGGAACATTTTAACCCTGGGGCTCAACAAAGGCTTCTGCTGGCTCAACACCCAACAGCCGAGAAGAACATTACCATAGTCGCAGACGTCAGTTTTCAAAAGAATTGTTGCTTCAGATCTGGTTTGGAGATTAAGTATATTTGCGGTGTTCACTATTTGTCTTTGTGTCATCTTCCAGCCATCCTGAAGTAAAAATCAAGATGGAGTCAAGAAGCCCCAGTTTCTGGATCTGCTGCTCTGCTGTGAAGATACCAGTGAAGACAACACCAGCAACTGCTGATTAATTTAACCCAGAGGGAGCCAATGGGGTAATTGATGGGAAGTGGGTTTAACCAATCAGTGACAGGCAGCAGGTGTGATCTCTCTGTACATTATGATGACCTCATATATTGTCAGTTGGTTGAGGAATTTGAATGGAAACCAGCTGCATTGTGGGCCGTCTAGAGGTATCCTTCTCCTGTTGCTCCTTTCCAATCGAAACTCACATAAAGGCTCATGGCACCAGTTCTACGAGGCAGTTAGTAACAACTGACATTCCAAGATGAGGCTGCAAGGTGTTTGAGTGGCTGATGGTAATGATTTTATTTCTATACCTTGGCCTGTGGCTGCTAAGATTAAAGTGAATCAGACTGACAGAATTGTACCTAGTTCATGAGTAGACACATCTGCTGCATATAAATTAAAACCAGGAAAGTTATGATGGCTCATGCTGCCAGAAAAGTCCTTAAACTAAACATTAACAGTGATTGGGAAGTGTGTTAAATTCCCAGCGTAGGGCAAAGCAGGAACAGAGCATGTGTGTGTGTAGAACGTGTGACATCTGGTGAGTTTCTAGGCCACTGACACCCACCCTCCCCCCATCTGCCCCCCACCCGGTGCTGGAGAAGCTACCTTTACCAGGACCTCAGCCAAGAGCAGGGTTTCCAATCAGCAGCCAATGCTGGCAGGCATAGGGTGTAATATTTAGAGAGGGAATGAATGGGAGAACTTCTACTGTATCTAGGCCCACAAGACTTAAATCTTTAATGGGTGTCATCTTGATTCTGCTAGTCATCTAAATGGAACAGTCATGAAGCAGAGGTCACCTTTACCTAATGAAGATAAGACAGATGGCGAGAGCATTACAAGTGAAAACAAGAAGATAGAGAGAAGGAGGAAGTATCCACTGACCGTGTTAGCTGTCATGTGGTTACACTGGACCTCGCTCTGAATTTTCAGGTCAGTCTGGTGCCCAGGGCATCCATCACTATGGTAATCAGGATCTGAATGTCTGATGTGCTTCTGTAATGTTTGGCCAGGAAGGATTTCCATGGGGTGTTCTCCACATGAGGTGAACATGAGCCCCCTGTCTAGAGGTTACTACCTTTGAGACCTTTCCGGTGCTTTATCCCCTCTGGTGGCCTAAAGTCACACCTGTTCTGTCTCACTATTGCATCATTAGAAATGATATATTTAGGTTCAGCACAAAGGCAAGGTGACTGGGCACTAAGGTACCGGAACCTTGAAAACCCTCAACTGAAACCACCTATCCCAAGACCAAAGAAGCTTAGCCGACCCCCTGTCCTTCCTGTCCTGCCTCTCCTTCCCTGCCCTGCAGATACTGTCCTGTATGGAAGATCTCCCCCTGCGTATACTGTTATACCCACAGGTCACATGGCAGCTCTTGACTTGCATGAATCCAGATTTACGCAAAAAATATCTACGATACACAGAGTTGACAAAGCGCTAATGCAAAAAGGCACCCTATACCGAAAATATTTAAACTTTATCTTTTCATTTATTTGTGTTATTGACTACATATTACTAGTATATTTTTGACATGTGTTTTCTGTAAATGGTCCTAAATGTTAAGGGTTCGTGGAACGGAGAACTTGTGAGTCGAGAACCGCCTGTAGGTACTTATATGCCTTGGTAACAGCGTGACTAACCCGAAACAACCAGGCTATAAGAGGCAAATATATTAACACTCATGATAGCAGCATTTCCAAGGGGAGGGATTTGCAGCTATTGGAACATTTTCCGGAATTCCCAGAGTGGAATTACAGTTGCTGTAAATCCTGCTGACAGACAGCCACCACTGGTGTCAGTGACCAAAAAATGACCCCGTTATCCGGATTACTTTGATGCTAGCAAACGTGTCTCTGATACGGATCAGACCCGCAGCAACAGCATGGTTTAAAAGCCACCTGGCTCCCGTGCCGATTAAGCACACTGCTCCCTTTGGGACAGTGTCGTAATCTCCTCCCCGGATTATGGATGCTCAACGTTCAACGTCAAGGAGCCCAAGGTACAAAGAAACAGTTAGCAGCCCGAGGCCCCGCCGCCCGCCCTGCGCTTTGGGGCACAGTTCGTGGTGGGACAGCAACCAGGGATGACGTGTCTGGCATCCATGTGTGTCTCTTTTAGGCTGGGGACAGACCTGACACAAGAGTCACATTACACTCCCTGAAATGACTTTGCTCCATTTTCAGAGAAAGAAGAAGGATAGTTACCATAGAGATATTGTTTTCCAAATTCACTGTCATTGGTACCGCCCCTTCACTGTAAGGCATCAAAGCCAGTACATATACAGATCACTTTTGCTTTCTGCACCAGCTCCCTGTCCATCATGTGCATTCTGATTGCAACATAACCATATATATACCATATTTCACCAAGCACAAATGAGCTACTGACTCAAGCCAGTTCTTGTAAGTTATTAAAAAAGATAATTTGATAGGGTCCAGTGCGGATAGACTTATTAGCAATCTTTGACATTTACTGATTGCTGTAGTGGATGGGAGGCAGCAAATCAATACCAAAATCCCCTTCCCATATCTGACTCTGAATATGTACCCTCCACAGACAGGGCTTAGCTTGTCGCCTTAGTGAAGGACTACTCTCACATATGAATGACTGTAACACTGATAAGCCAGCCAGCTAAAATTATGCTATTTCTTTTAACAATCTGGTCTAAAGGTAGTCTGGCGTGCAGATGGGCTCTGTGAATGACCTCAGCACGTCATGGGAAGGTGACAAGTCCCCTTTCTCCAGATAGTCAAAAGTTCACCTGTTTAACAAGGTCCCTAAGTACAAGGGGGCATGACAGCACCCTTTGGGAAACCCTGCAGCTCGCTACCGAAAGATTAAGTTCTGGTTGTTTTTTTTTTGCTTAAAACAAAGTCCTACATTTTTTAGAAAACAGTCTTAAATCCCCAATGTAGTCAACCCAGAAAAATGGCTAGGAATTTGGAAGACTTCAGTCATTTAAAAATATATTAAAAAATATTTGTTTCATTACTTGCAACATGATTAAACCTCCGAGAGACTTTGCAGAAACAAACCACAGAGCTTCGGGAACAAGTAACAAGCTTAATGCCCAATTTTTAATCTGGAAATGAAGACAAATAAATATTTAAAATGTGTATCAACCTGCTGCCCTGTGAAGAACTGATCAAACAGTCAGTAACATCTTCACACCATAGATTAAAGAGCCTGGGCCCACTAGGATTCTGGGATAGCTGGAGGCTCTCCCTTCTGACCCATTTTAAAAAAAAATTCAGCCTGTTTATACATTCAGATGGAAACGAGCTTCTTGACTAAACATTAGGAACTTCTGGAGACTTTCATGCACTGCAGTGCTATGGCATAAATCCACCACGTACGGGAAATTCAGATTATTTTATTAGCTGACATTTTTATTAGAGCCCTCAAAGGAAATATCTTCAACAATTTATTCAAATGACCCCAGATTTGTGCTGAATTAAAACCGTATTTTTCTAATATGATCTGAAATTGCAACATGAAAGCACTACCAATCCTCCCCCCTAAAATTCCCAGTTGGTAAACGACTGATTACTGTGGAGGTCAGATTATCAAAATGAAAACTAATTTGGAATGGCAAAAATTACCCAATTGATAATATGCCCATTATGGTTGTCACAACAATATAGATTGTTCGGGGCACAGTGACGATGAAGGTGGTGGGATGGGGGGGGGGGGTCCTCCATATGATACGTGAATCGCACACAGGTGATGCTCCCAGCTTTGACCAGCTGGAAAAGTGTATTTGCTAACACTGAAAAATGGCACCCATCGCATTTATGACGTCTCGCCATGGGGACATACCCGCCATTTTTAATGGAACCTCAGGATGCAACAGATGTTTGTAAAAATTCACAGCTGCAGGCCTTTCCTGTACTTCCAGTTCTTGCCTCCCCCCCACCACCAGCAACTTGCGGCCATAACTGAACTCCCTTAGCCCCTGCTGACCCCTCCTCCAATCGCACTGATCGGCAACATTGTCTCCATTCTAGTCATGATCCATCCATCCATCCATCTATCCATCTTCCAACCTTTTACTCAGCACTGGCCTGTAAGAGTTTTACATCAGTATAAATGATTAAAAATCCATTTTCATATAAATGTACTCATTGTACTTAATTAAGGAATGAAAAGAAGCTTTTCTTGGACCTCCTTGTGGATCAGTATTTTACCGTCAAAGGCCTTTAAAAAAGTCCTTTCTAGTAAAAACACTTTTAAGTAGTGACATGAAACTGAAAGGATTAGATATTGCGATATCTAACAGAAAACCAGTTAAACAAAGAAGAGGTGCATTGTACTAAAATCTAAATATAAATGAATGAATAATAAAGGTGTTAAAAATATGGAATTAATAACCCCTTGTCTATTTTCATTTACCTGGTACTTAGGTCGTGATGGAGACTGTGTCATCAACAACACAGGGCCCTAGTGTATCCAGTCTTCGTGGAACTTGAACCAGTGGAACTGGAAGGAGGTAGAGGAAACAGAATGGGCCGTTAAGGTGGATGCTGTTTGCTCCTTTAAGGAAGACTGAGTATATAATGCTCAGATCAGATGGTGTTTTATTGTGCATAATAAAACGTTATTGCGCTCAGCACATCCCCTTACGGCATAGCCTCTCCTGTCTGACAGTGGGCAGCGTTTAAAGCTGCTGGAAGATTTCAGTGGCATGCAATAAGCAGCCCGAGGAGAAATGATGGGACATGGGACGCCACCCAAGTATCCATGCGTCAGCAGGCGGAACGGAGGGCGTCTCAGGCAGCATCCTGCTTCACCCTGGAGCGACGGATCATTTATGGAGTTGGCACTCATACCGAATTAAGCTGGAGCAGCAGAGAGGTGATTAAACAATACCAGAGGAGGCTCAGTGAGACCTTCAGCCTGAAACCGCCGAGTGTAAATGTTTTTGAGTTCGGTGCCACTGGGGGGGGTATGCTAAAGGTGTTGGTGTGGTGTTGGCTCCGCCCACAGTCCATGCCACGCCCCCCTACCACACTCAGCTCCCCCAGGGGCTCTGGCCCTGGTTCAGAGGACAGGCGATGCAGGATGCCAGAGCTTTCTCCAAATTAAGCTATCCTCAGAGGCCTCCGCGACCTCATTTTCCTTATCTCCAACCCACAGCCCCTCCACCCCCAAAAAATGCATCCCTTTGCCGGGAGGCAGGATCAGATACACATGGCATGGAGGAACTGGCATGAGAGGCTGAGTGTGTGGAATGGGGCAGAATCGTAGGGCAAGGGGAGGGGGGGTGATTTCAAGGCCATCCATGTCACAGGAACTCTGCTTTTTGTCAGCGACACCCTGACAGTAATGTTAATTATGGGAAGAGTAAACTTTCAGAGAACCCGGGGGCTGCTTTAAGTTGCTGGGGGGGGGGATCAGCCCCCTCAGATAAACTATGACCTATATACCATCTGTAGAGACTCCGGTCTTTGTGCAGGAGTGAGCAGGAATATCTCATTAATGCTCCAGTTAACGGCTCTGTGGGCCTGTCAGGAGCGAACTACCGCTGCATCACACGCGGAAGCCGAAAAACCACTAATGGGCCATATGGACAGGGAACATCACACACAACCCTAGGAGCTGGATAACTTTGGCAAGTTATGCTAAGATCATCACTGGCCAAGAGAAATAATGACTATAACCAATAATAAGGTGAAAATATTTATTCATACACCCCCTCAAACTTAACTACACTCCAATATCACAGTAAGTGCTCAGAATTTAGTGGCTGAGTTTAAGTTATTCACTGTCTCCCTCAAGGACCATTTATATTCCTGGAAGTGCAGAATTGAACTGCAGAACGGCACTGCAGGCTGGAACTGCAGAAAAGAACTTTAAAACAGCACTGCAGAACGGCACTGCAGGTGGGAACTGCAGAAAGGGACTTTAAAACAGCACTGCAGAAACGGCACTGCAGGATGGAACTGCAGAAAAGAACTTTAAAACAGCACTGCAGAAACGGCACTGCAGGATGGAACTGCAGAAAAGAACTTTAAAACAGCACTGCAGAATGGCACTGCAGGCTGGAACTGCAGAAAGGAACTGTAACCTGGAACTGCTGAATGGAACTACGGATCAGAACCTCAGAAAAGAACTGCAGAAAGAAACCGTAAAACAGACCTGTACCATGGAAGTGCAGACTAGAACTGTAAAAATAAAAATAATTACCAATATAGTTAAATAAATAACAGAATTGCTGAACTTAACAGCAGAACCTCAGAATGTTCCAGAATCAGCAGCGTGGTGTTTAGCTTTACAGTCCCTCCAAAGGTATCTTTTCCTTAAGTAAAGCGCGGCTCACAACTGGTAAAACGAGATGCAACATCTAGAAACGACTGGAAAATATGATTCATAGCGGCACTCCATTCTGGGTTAATATTATGCAGAAAGCTTTCATTCGGCAGCAGCAGCCCCCCGCCAAAGCGCAGACCGCAGGCCCGCCGGGCTGCCGCGGAGATGCGGAAAGCGCCATTCCCATCGCGCTGATGATTAATGATGGAGCCATGCATAAGCACCCACGAGGTCGGGGCTGACCGCTGCATTTACACTGCATTTGCACTGCATTTACACGTCACACAGCAGCGTCTGATCGCGGCGTTTATCCAGGGCGCATCTGGATGGCGGGTGAACAGGCGCTGCGGGACTTTACAGTTTCAAATATGCTGATGGGGAAAAAACGTGCAGGTTTATATCATTCATTATGGAATTAGAAAATTACGCTGGTTTAAAGTAAGGCAGGACTTGACTTCGATTTTATTCGTGTTATGGCTGGACGTTTGCAGGACCCTGTGCTGAGTGTGTAGTCCAGGGCGCAGCAGCGGTACCTGCTCGTGTAGCAGCTTGTGATTGCAGGTAAGCCAAAGGCTGCACCATCGCAGGAAGCTCAGAAGACACCAGTGACAGCTGTGATGGGCACCAGGAGCGTCTGAGGTACCCACTCTGCTGACGGGCAACACACAATGACAAGCTATATTAAAATTATAATAACCAGAACTGGAAATTAATTAACACGTGAGATTAGTGGGTAGCACCATTGCCTCACAACTACAGGATTGGGGTTGAAATACATTTCAATTACCTATCGTTCTCCTGCAGACTTCTAAACCTCCGTCATCCCCTTAGCACTATTTTATTAAACATTTTGCAAAGGCAGGGTCAAAAACAAACACGCAGGACCTCCCTTTCCCCAAATGACTATTGTATACATTTACAGTTATTTAAAATATTGCACCGAGTGCCAGAATTACAGAGATGATGTTCTTCTGCAAAACAATCAATTACTCCTGCAGAGAAGAACAACTAAGCAAAAAAATAACAAGATTTTTTTTTTATCACTATTGATCTTTCGGAGGAAAAAAAAACATTACTAAAGTATTAAATTAAAACTGGCTTCCGTTTTCTCTCCTGCTGAAAATACAGTGCAGCCCCCAATGCATCTGATACATAACTGCGGCCTCATTAGAATTTCTGTATGAGTGTGGGGAGGAGGCCGGGGTCAAAGGTCATTCGGCCTCATATTAACAGCCTAGCTTAAATTGAGCGGCCGCAGCGCCATCCCCATCCCCCAATGCTCCATGAAAGAGCTCTGGGGATGACGCCACTGAAATTTGCATTGTACATGTCTTCTGAGCTGTATGATGAATATATTTCAGGGGAAAGAGGGGCCTGTTTATATCGGTCCGCACCCATTATCATTCCCCATGGGTATAAAGGATCCACTAACAAGGGTTCCAGGGCGGGCCGGTGGCTTGCTTGACATTTAATGACTTTCGTTCTGTGCTTGTTAAGAACAATTGACATTTGCATTGTGACGTTTGTTTGCTTGCTGTCTGGCCCGATGGCCAGTATATGAGTTTGCTTGCAGAAAGAAAGACATCATTCTTCTTTCATAATATTAACAGAAAAAAAATGGTTGAGATCTTACAGCAATAATCCCGCAGGGTGGGGTGAGCATGGAGTGGGATGTCTATAAGCTCACAGTGCCGATGGGTCGCCCGATAGCAGGCTTCAGAGGCCCTGGCACCAGGGGGAATGTGGTGAAGTATGCGGTGAGTCCACCTTCTCTGTGTTTAATGAGGACTCGGTCCCAGGAAAAAAACATTACACAGGTGAGTGTACCCTCTCATTCACGAGGTTTGAGTTCCTCTGGGTACTCCAGCTTCCGTATGCAGTACAAAGACACATAGTTATAATTGGCGTCTCTGAGTGTGCCATGAATCTGTGTCTTTAATAGTAATAATAATTAATACTTTTTATTGATCCCTGTGGGGAAATTCTCTTTATGCCTCCCTCAACTTGCTCTCTGTAGGTGAGAGCAAGTTAGATGCAAAGGGCAGCCACCCATAGCAGCACCCAGTTTGCTGGGGGTTAAAGGCCTAGCTCAAGGACCCACAGACATGCCGAGGCCAGGCTTGAACTGGCGACCTTCTGATCACAGGCACAGAGGCTTAGCCCACTGAGCCACACACTGCCCCTTTATGTGCCCTGTAATGGACTGGTATCCCTTACAGGGTATTCCTGGGATAGGCTCTGGGAAGCCTGACCGGATGAAGAGACGCCACCCCACTCAAGGTAAACAGCGGCATGATGGAGGAGATGCCACAATCTCCCGATATTTCCAAAAGGATCATTTTAAATTCTGGGGAAGTTTCTGAATTTCCTGTTTTATTTATGCATTGGATTTCTGTTCATGTGAAAATAGATGCAAAGATGAGTCTAATTGCTTTGCCTCACTTTAGTCAAATGCCATACCCTGAAAAATACTGTAAAACATGCGTACTGGTCCGACCCGATAAGACTCTGTCCACAATAAACCATTTCAGTTTCATGGCATCTCCATTTTCAAAAAAAGACAGACTCGGTTACTGTGAGAGAACAGCGTAAGAGAGTCAGGACACCGAGTCGTAGACTTTTACATCTGAGGGCCCACACTTTTGTTTTGTTGAATTTAGTTTTTGCTCGAGACCACAGCATGGCTCTTGAACAGGTCTGTCTTTTAATCCTCTTTAAATCTTCCAAGACTCCTAAAGCTCTGCAATATTGCGAGACTGAGAGGATTTCTTCCTGTTCAAGATATAGAAAAGAGAGACACATGCATTTCTGTACTGCAGCTAAGACTATCGCAATAACTGCACTCTGAACGCTGTACAGCAAATTCCAAATGCTGCACCAAGAAGCAGAGATTATCACACCTGCTCTCTCATCTCCCCACTGGCCTCCCAGCAGGTTTGGGATTGATTTCAGCATTGTTCTGCTTGCTTAAAGCTATTGAAAGGTCAGGCACCCGTTCCTGTAATTAAGCTGATTAACATGAGCAATCCAAACTGCAGTCTCAATCTTCAGGATGCGTGCTCTCTTCATATCTTCCTGAACATCTAAAACAGGACTACAAACTTACGGATTGGCTTGTCCTACTGGACTCAGCATTCAAATTAAGACTGAAGACCTTTTAGTTTAGCTTACCTTAGACTACATAAGGGGAATTTATTATGATGAACCCTGGCAGTGCTGCTGTCTTACCCATCATGCCTCTCTAGGGCTGCTAGCTGTACTCATCCATGCCTGCCCTCGGTCAGCACCAGGGGAAATGTGACCATGAGATACACGGCCACTTACCCCAACTTGCTACTGCCGATCCTGCTATACCTCAGAAAGATCCGCTGACCCATGGACCATCAGCGGTTTACTTCAAACCTTCACTTTAACACCTGTACGCTTATTTGTGAAGTGTATATGGTCACTCCACCAGAGTCTTACAGGACTTCTGCATTACTGCGCTCCGTTTGCCGTGTACTTGCACACAGATTCTCAGCCGCCATTAACTGCTATGTTGATCTGATAATGTTCTTTGGTGCAAAGGACACAACATAAATGTAAATTGAATCTTACCGAATCGATGGTCTCTGAACACGTCACAAGGGGCTTGAATTTGAAAAACAAACTCTGCAATATTGTGCAGATTAACTTCATCTACAATGTGAGCACTGTAAAAATGTTAAAGTATACGAAAAGCATTACATGCTTCTTTTCATTATTGCCACTGGTTTCAGCCTAGTCTTAATTATGCTGTGCTGCAAATTTCTGCATTTTAATCTTTTTTTGCCTGGTTTATTCCTTCATTATAAGGAGAAACAATTCAGACAATGATTATCCTTTATGGTGTTAAAAAGGAGACACTCAGCATTTCTCCAGAAGGCATACACACAACACTGGAAGCTATATGATATTCTGGAGGTCAAGCTTTCTTCAAGGAAGCCCTTCGGTGGGGG
>JAAGVU020000061.1:4793596-4838819 GCA_011763525.2 Mormyrus iriodes
ATTCCCCCCCTCACCCACCTCGTTCCCCCCGGGGGCCATAATGGTGCCCCCCCCACCGACCAACAAGCCTCACGTGTGTCTGTCGACCATCCTGATCATGAGCAGCATGGCGCTGATGGACGCCTACCTGGTGGAGCAGAACCATGGCCCCCGGAAGATCGGTGTGTGCATCATGGTTATGGTGGGGGACGTCTGCTTCCTCATCGTGTTACGCTACGTGGCAGTGTGGGTGGGCGCCGAGGTGCGCTCTGCCAAGCGCGGCTACGCCATGATCCTCTGGTTCCTCTACATCTTCGTGCTGGAGATCAAGGTCTACTTCATCTACCAGAACTACAAGGCTGACCGTAAGAGTCTGGATACCATCGCCCGCAAGGCCCTCACGCTCCTGCTGTCCATCTCAGTACCAGTGCTTTACATCATCCTGGTAGCCATCGACCATATGGAGTACGTCCGTGCCTTCAAGAAGAAGGAGGAGATCCGTAACCGGCTCTTCTGGGTGGTGGTGGATCTCCTGGACATCCTGGACATCCAGGCCAACCTGTGGGAGCCCCAAAAGAAAGGGCTCCCCCTGTGGGCAGAGGGGCTCATGTTTTTTTACTGTTACATCCTGCTGTTGATCCTGCCCTGCGTGTCCCTGAGTGAGATCAGCATGCAGGGCATCAACATCGTGCCCCACAAGATGATGCTGTACCCCATTCTCAGCCTGGTTACCATCAACATCATCACCCTCTTCATCCGGGGTAGCAACCTCGTCTTCTACAAGGATGCCCGTGTGTCTGGAATCCTCATTGGCAAAAATGTCCTGGCCATAATTCTGAAGACCTGCAGCTTCGCACAGTACCGTAAACAGTTGCAAAACACCCCGCCTGCCTTCGGGGTCGAGCTCCAGAAGAACTCTGTGCCCCACACCCGGCCAAAGCCCACACCACCTCAAGTGGTCGCCCAGGACCAGACGCCACTACCTGAGGTCACTTCCTGTGAACACACATGACCATTAATGCACTAGAGTGGGCAGCCATATGGAACCCATTGGAGCAAAGTGTTCAAAACCAGTTAGCCCAGTAAGGACCCCAGAAAGACACCATTATTCCAGAAGGTTGGCTGGAAAACTCCAATTTTCCAATACTATGAAAAAAGAAAAATCCGAAACAGGTATATTGCGTCTATTTTTTATCCATGAGTGGTGAGTTATGTGAAGAATTTAACCCCCCCCCCCAAAAAAAATGATTGCAGTGTAGTGATGTAATTTTCTTTCCTTCAAATTCTCTATTTTATGTGATTGTAGGATATTGTTACGGCAATTCCAGGCGTAAAAGCAGAATCCGCATTGTGTGAATAAAAAAACAAAAAACAGCTAAACGAACGGCCTTTTTATAAACAAACCGTGTTTGTATGTCATTCTTTGATAAAGTGTTGTGTATATATCAGCGAGTCGTCTTAGTGTCTCTCTGTTCTGGGCAACACGGTTGTCTATTGTAGTGCCTGATTGGGGAGGCACTTGTCCACGCTAATTTCATTATTTAACAACCTGTCAATACTCTGTGTTCAAATTAGAGCTTGACCACGGAGTTTCTTATTAACCCGTCTCACAAAGGAGAATAGCCAATGATTTTCCCCCCACCTGCCCTGTTTTAATTTGCAGTTAGACTTCCTTTAATTGAAAATGCCGCCTTCTAGGTAGTCTGAGTCAACAAGAAACATAGCTTTCTACATTCAGCTTTCTGTGTTGGCCTACAGCCTAATGACATGACAGGCAATAGTGGAACAGCTTGGTTGTTTCGTAGCATATATAGCCTCCCTCCCTCATAGTGCCATCGCGGCTAACTGCCTCTGCTTACCCTCCGCCCTTAGCAACCAGTCAGCCTACACCTAATTCCACAGCACCCCCCCCCATGCTAACTCACAGCAAGGACCAGTTGCTAACTGACAGTGCATCCCTGACGCTAACTTATAGCGCACTCGCTTCTAACGGATGGCATGCCCCCAACGCTAACTGACAGTGAGCCCCCGATGCTAGCTGACAGCACGTCCCCACTGCTAACTGATGGTGAACCCCCAGTACTAGCTGACGGCACGCCCCCTGATGCTAACTGACGTCGGCCCCTGCTTCCAACTTATGGCACGCCCTCGAAGCTAACTGACGGCACGCCCCCCGCTGTTAATGCACAGCACGCCCCTGTGATGCTAACTGACGGCACGCCCCCTGATGCCAACTGACGGCACGCCCCCCGCTGTTAATGCACAGCACGCCCCTGTGATGCTAACTGACGGCATGCTCCAGCAGATAATTGACGGCACAGCCCCCATGCTAACAGATGACGCGCCTCCATTGCTAATGCACAGCACAGCACTGTGATGCTAACTGACAGAGTATTCTCCTGATGCTAACTGACGGCACACTTCCGATGCCATATCAAACCACTGGGAGGCAACTGGTCATACTGGCCAACATTTAAGAGTGCAGCACTTCATCTGCCAGTCACAAAGACCGCTCCATCACTGTGGAACCTTTCAGTACAGGACTGATCCTGATGGCCGGTGAAAATACCCTCTGCTCTACCAGCCACTGCTCTTCAGATACTCTTGGCATTAATTAAGGGCGTCGCGCACACAGTCTGGCTGCCCCGAGACACCTCCAGTGCACAACAAGCCATTTGCTCAGTGTCGGATTAAATGCAAAATCTGATAGCAAAAAATAACCCGCAGGTATATCTGATTAAATGTGATTCTCAAAAGGAAACAAGCAAGGAAAGAACAGTTGGACTAAAGGAACTAAGTAGTGGGGGAAGAGTGCCTTTTCTCTGTGATGATGAAGCAATGGATAGATAGAAGCAAGGCCTTGGAGTCAGTTTCCGGTTTAACTCGCCAAACTCGCAACACTAAGCAGGCAGTAATGGGTCTGCAGGACTGATAAAAAACACAGAATAGTGTAAGGAGACACAGCAGAGGACCGGCACCTTGTCCATACTGCATGTCCATAAAGTTCCTGCATTATAAACTGAAGTTAAGGTGTTTCTGATTTTTTTTCGTTCAGCCATACATACGGTCCAACTGATTTCTCCCCATGTTGAGCTAAGGCCTATTAAAATAGTCATTTACATTTTCAAAACTAGGGCCACCCTATTTAATTATACTCTATGGATTGCTTAAGCTGCTGTATTCAGCTCAAGCTCATTGCTTGTTATCTAAAAGTGTTCTAATTTTCACTCTGGTCTGAGCCTTCCATATCTTTCAATTACATCGCAGGAACATTCGGCCTTCGCACGGTTTAAAAATACAGGATTATTCATCAGATTTTCAGAACAAGATCGTCTATTATGAAATGGGAAGCATTATGTTTCCATTGAAAGGGCAATGAGGCTTAGCGTGATTTTATGGCAGAGAGGTGACTTACACAGCGACACTGCCCTTTTTATCTGAAATCCACCCATTCTAAAAACAAAAACAAAGACCGACATTTGCCAGAGAACTTTTATTCCAAGGGAAAGTCATACAAGGAAAAGGGTCATTCTCCTGTAAGACAAAAATATCACAGCCGCAAATCGGCATACATTTAACCCCTCCTCTTAAAACTTGTCTGACAAAAACAGAAAAAAATATATATTTCCTTTATCCCCACCAAACTGCTACCCAGAATTAATCTTTGTCTTGTTTAGAGTGGCAAGGAATTTCAATTTGTTATTTAGCAAATAAATAAATGAAACCAGCTTAGAAAAATAAGAATGTACAGTTTTTGTAGGACAGCTCAGAACCGGGCTGGGGCATACACTGAACAGAAGGCTGACTTTTTGCGGTGTCCATTTTAGAAGAACTTTCGTCCAAAACTGGCATTCTGAAAAAAAAAATGAGCAAAGCTCCCTCAGGACCATCCCATTAAGGTCTTAGGACCTCTACTTGGCCCTGGTACAGAACACAGAATCAGAGCTGTCAGCACAATCGTCCCGTCAGAGTGTGTGATCACCGCGTGTTTGGTAATTGAGATCAATGATGCAATCAGGGGTCCCTTGCCGGTAGACTTTCCCCTGCAGATCCACAAAGAAAAAAAGAAAAACAGCCCTCCCCCCATCCCATGTGAGGTGAAATCCTTAGGCTGTAACCAAAGGCCCTCACCGGCCCTCTTTTTATCGAAACAACACCAGACACAAAGCAGCACTGAATAAGCTGAAGCGTTAAGCTCCTAACAAGCAGGTGAGTGGCCACAGCGGTGGGGGGGGGCAATTTACACTCCTGACTATGGGGACAGCCCTCCAGCCACCACAGCTGGGAAACACCTCTATGTTCAGGGTGCAACATGTCAGAGGGCAGGCACATGTTAAACATAAGCCACTCTTAACTGGGGGGCAGTTCGCTCAAAAACGTCATTTACCTAAACACATGGAGAGAGGGGGAGAGTTTTAAGGGGAAATAATGACAGACCGGGGGAGGGTGGGACACCCACAAAATGATCCATCAGCTGTCAAAAGCATTTTTTCTGCTTTAATCACGTACCTCTAAAGACCAGACAACTCCTTCGCCCGCACGTACTGCCAATCCTGCCTTGCTTTCCTCCGCCGTTCCGCTAAAAACAGGTCTGATGAGTGAAAGCGCTCAGCCGGGCGCCCGGCGCTATAAGCAGCCTTTCCTGACGTCGCGCGTCCCTCTCAATTAGCGGCTGACAAGCAATACTTGCGGAGGGAACATTTATTCATTTCATTGGCACGGCATTTATTTTGAAATTTCGTCTGTGCTGATTTACAGGGCGAATCCATCTCTGTCACGGCTGAGCACACAGCAGACCGAGCCGGATCTCGGGCGTATGTTATGTTAGCAGAAATACGCAGGGAGACTATTCCATGCGGAGTCTGTGAATGATTGGTTTTGCACGACATGTCAATCAGTCCATGCAGGGTCATTTTAAAATTTTGCCAATAGGCCTACATGTAATTATGATTTTTCCCTCTTAATAAAATCTGTATTTTTGCGGACAAAAGGTATAAAAGAAGTGGGCTAATGGTATGCTATTAAACACGTATGCCATTACAATACTGAAAGGTAGTGAGAAAAAAGCTAGAATTAACCTGGCGATTTTTGTTTTAATGTTTTAATTACAGACACGCTGCTTAATACCCAACCCTCACACGCAATAACGGGGGTGTTACTGTTATACTATGCTTAATTCACCCACCCCCGGGAGATTTACACTAAACATTTGATCGGCTCTCAAACATGCTGATTATAGCGTTTGTTAGTGACATCAAACCGACACGACACAAAGCGCCTGTAAGCGCTTCATTAAAACCGACACCTTATGTCTGAAGCCAGTCTTCGTTCAATCATAAATTACTCCATTTAAGTATCATTAACTTGAAAAAGACATCTTCCCCCAGCATTTCCAAAACACACATAGGCCTGCATATAAATAATTACTAGATGGCGTCCCTGAAATTGTGTGAGCATTGTTTACGCGTCTGTTCAGTCAGATACTGCTAAAGGATAATCCTGATCGTAGCATTTTTATGATTAATTAATGTTATTACAATCTTGATTTCAATAATGCTTCCTTGGCAGCAGGGTTAAGCAAATAATTTTTGAAAAACAGGGTAATCCTCGCGATCATTATGCTTCCTCCAGACCAATTAGTTGTCTACGGCGCGGAGAACTGATGGGGCTGACACCAGCCCACCTGCACAATAATTCAGAAATTTCATTAGGTCTAAAAAATAAAAAATACCATCCACACCGTTTCACCAAACACACAAGCCTGCAATCATCGACCAAAATTTCCAAAGCATGAAACAGTCACCTTTTTAAATACTGATCCAACGACCCAATGTTTCCTTTTTAAAAAGACATTTCCTCATTGTGAGTATACATACAACGGGACCCTATACATACAATGCACACAATACATTGCATTTTAGCATTTATTGTTGCCAATTGACTGGCGATTGCTCCCTGGTTGTATTAAAAAATGGATACGTGCCAGTGCTTTTATGTCTCCTTGTTTCAGCGAAATAAATGATTCATGCTGGTGGGTGCATTGCATGAAAACACTGCCAAACCGCTGCCAGCGGAATGTCGCTTTCCTGTGCGATCGTTTGCCATCTCTGCAGGTTTGTCGCCGACACCGACCCCACTGCTGAAGGCAGACAGGAGACACTCACGCCTGGTCGCATTTTGACATATTTTCCATTTGGCACAATCAGATTCAACCACATCCACACATTCCAAACCTGAGGCTTAGCCGGATAACTTACCGGATTTAAGGTAGTCTGGGCTAAATATAAGTAAACGAAGATAACGCCCATTTAACCTGGGATACCTTAAATCCGACACGCTAAGCAAGAAACGCTGCTTTGCGACCCCCGGTTTCACCACACACCACTCATCACTTACGCCTGATGTTCACGGTTCAGCTGAGCTCTTAATTACACTTAATTGAGATATTAACTGAATACATGAAGTGGTTCAAATCATGACAAAATTTAGCCTGAGGGTTTCTTATTAATTTAATAATGTATAAATTAGCTTTTATTTACCTGTAAGAGAGTTACAAACAAGTAATGATTGTTTAACTGAAAATGCATTGCTGAACCTCCGCGTTATTCATTTTAATGGATAAATGCGTCGATATTAGGCTGTGATTTCTTAGTAAATTATAACGATTCTCAATAAACATTTGGTTTAACAAATTAAATCAAAGTTCAAGAAACTAAAAAAAGAAAATAAGCAAACGGATCAATTAACATCTCAAATCAGCTTGTTTAATAGGAGAGTTAGCTGGAAATCGCCAGGTTGTTTCCACAGTTTTTTTCCAAACACATTGTGTAAGCCGGACCGAGGAAAGAGTCAGGCTATAGTGTTACATTGAATTGTTACATTGTCTAACATTATTATGTAAGTTGCGCAGCAGGGAACAGTGTATTACTTTGAATTGTGATGATATAACTTTAGACAGTGCTGACACAGTCTGTTAGTTGATATTCTGGGTTATTGCATCCCATGACATAAAGGTAGATAAGCAGTTACAAACTTAAAATTGTTTGAGAGAAAATTCCTACCTCAGTGATAAAGTAGTAATATAACTGGATATCTACTGGTAATAAAGTACAAGAGGATTCATTCAGGATGCCAGAATGGCTTAAAAAACCCAGGTTAGCTGGGCAAGAAAGGAGAGACCTGTGAGGAAAGAAGTTTTAACCTCCCTCACACCAGACAGCAGCCATATTCCTAAACACTCTGTTGCTAAAACCTAATCCCTAAGGTCCATGCCATTGGCTGTTGATAGTCATGTGAATAATCACATTTTACCCAGCTCCATGGCTACATTTATAGACTAGTGAGCAAACACTTGAAATCTTGTAGTAGGTGAGATTATTTCTTGTCAATCACTGTCTGCTGTAAACCTGTTCTCCCAGCATCTACCTTTTCGGTTGCCATCGGGGCAGAGCAGGCAGTGACTGACACCACAAACGAATCCGCACCCATTTCTGGATCAGAAACCTGCTTAAAGCTGTCCCACGTATCCAATAACAGCATCGGCCTGGTTTCAAGCAGCCAATCACAAAGTGCATGTTTCCATGTTTTACTAGCCCTCTCAGAACTGTCGTTGCTGACTTTCGGGGTGAATTTTATACAGTGTCAGTTGCATCCTCAGTTTGCTGAATTTTCATGGCATTATTTTGAGCAGGATCTTGAAGCAGAGGCTGAAGGATCAGGGGAAACAGTGGATGTGCAGAAGAGGAGGGAACAAAAAATGGTGGACTTGACATGGGTGGCTAAGAGAAATGCTCACTTATCCCCTGCATCCGGTCTTGAAGTTGTCACTATAGGCAAACCTGAACATGCTCGCAAGTACGGCTGAGGAGACGGAAGACTGGATGAAGCTCCAAGCCACCGCTCACCAACTGACACGACATATGAGCAGATAGGAACACTCATCCTACCGGTGAAGAATCCTGGATATAATGTCACATTTCATTTGTCTTGTTTGGACAGCGAGAGGCATACTGTAAAAACACTTTAGACAGTTACAACAGGGCTAAAAAAAACTTTAAAAGCACAAAACTGGACCTGGAAGAATTATGCCAGCTTTCAGAGCTGTGCTGATCTTCCAATCAGAATGTAGGGCTTCTCAAGGCTAATTTCTTTAGCTTCCGGGAAGTGAAAAATTCCTGGCACCAGCAGCTGGCACTAATTGCCACCACGGCTGAGCCAGATGTGTACATGTGGTTCACTGGACAGCCTGTCATGGCAATAGGGGCAGAGCTTGCTCTGATGTCATGTGACTTCAGTTGCCTTGTCAAAATGATAGAGTCTGCCATTACATTTATTCACTAACCCCATCAATGGGGCTGAACTCATTCCCACACTTTCTGGGGTCCTGAGTCAGCTTGACCTTTTCCTGTGACTCCTCTCTGAGCTTTCAATAGAGAGTTAACAGGTTCTGAAGGCCTCGGGTGTAGGGCAGGTGATCAGCACGAGGAGAGTATTTGATCCCCTTGATGGTTTTTATTTGGGAGGTGAACAGGACTATTATGGGGCTTCATTAATCTGGAGCGAAGCAGTCAAAGGTGCATCAGCACATTGTAAATGTGTGTAATATCCAGCACTGCTCTGCTGGCCTTCAGGAGACAAACGACCCAGCGAGAGGTTCGACGGAGCAGCGCGGGAATGAGAGGAGATGATGGGGGTTGGGGCGGGGGGAGGGGGGGCGACGCTGACATTACAGAAACACTCCATTAGAAGAGAGCAACTGGAGAGCAAGTTCAAACAGTAACACAAATGTCTTCATCTATCTTCTTGGCTATAGTCGACTTCCACAACAACATTCTTCCAGCAGCAAACCAACTCCACACAAACTGTTCTCAATATCACACCTTCTCCAACAGCAAGCTTCCTCCAATGGCCAATTTCAAATCTTCTCCAGCAGAAAGCATCCACCAATGGCCAGCCTTCTCCAGCAGAAAGCGTCCACCAATGGCCAGCCTTCTCCAGCAGAAAGCGTCCACCAATGACCAGCCTTCTCCAGCAGAAAGCCTCCACCAATGGCCAGCCTTCTCCAGCAGAAAGCATCCACCAATGACCAGCCTTCTCCAACAGAAAGGCTCCACCAATGGCCAGCCTTCTCCAGCAGAAAGCATCCACCAATGGCCAGCCTTCTTCAGCAGAAAGCATCCACCAATGGCCAGCCCTCTCCAGCAGAAAGCATCTACCAATGGCCAACCTTCTTCTGAGTCATAACTGCTTCTTATGTGAACTAATAAAAAAAGTAATACAGTAAAGTAAAATATCTAAGTAAACCAAAACAAACTATACTGTAGAACAAAAAAACACTCCTACTACCGTTGGATGTTGACCATGAGCCGCCATGGCCCCCGTTTAGAGATATGATGAGTAGAATGATAGTTGATTGGCGTGTAAAATCACACTGTGGCATTGGCTGGATTCTTCTCGAGTCACCGCTCCATCAGACGGCGACTTTTCACTTCAGCCTGTGCAGATACACTCACCTTGCTAGTTAAGGTGTGATTAATGCACGTCTGCGTTCTGTTATCGATTCTGCACTCGACCCATTATGTTTTAGCTTGAGCTTTTTCTAGAAAATGGCATGAGGGCCATAAATAGCCCGACACATACAGGGCTTTTTACGTAACGGGGCAAAAAAAAGAAAATGATGATATAAGCACAGGAAGATCATATCTGTCTCAAAAACACACGCTGTGGAAAATGCGTGCATGAATTTTATTAAAAGCTGAGAGGACGAGGCATTAAACAGCATAAATATAGAACCAGATGATCTTGAACTGACCCCTGCACAACACGCTGCCTCCTGCTGGCTGTTAGGTGACACTGGTGAAAATTGTGGCTTGAATACCTTCATTGAACTGAGACTATCACCCATATTTGGCCCCTTTGATGTTCCAGGAAGTGGAATGACACATGCAGAAATTATATAAATAAATATACAGACATACTTCCATAATGGCTCAACAGTAATGGCTCCGACATCGTCCCATAATGGTCCCTAAACTCTCCCACGGGACAAACAGCTGCCGACTTCCTGCAAGTGTGATGACTCGTGAAATAAGAGGTCAGGGCCGCCACCCCGAAATCACTCACATATTCTGGGAGTGCTGTTCTATGCTGCTATTATACTTAATTGTATATAATTAGATTTTTTGTTCTAAAAAATCCCTAACCGTTTATTTTTCTTCCGAAAATGTCAGGTCCGCAGACAGCCGGCAGATGAGGAGAACCGTTACCTGGTTGGCTTCAGTTCCTGGCTGTTTTCTTACGTCTTTTATCATCACTGAGGGAAAACTATGGACTTTTGGTCTCAGACAGAAAAAAAGTTAAATGAGCACAAAGATCTTGGAGTCTTCTTTTCAAATGTAAATGTGCTATTTCACAATGTTCTCCAAGTTCCAGACTTAATGAGCAGCTTAGGTCATCTGGCAGTGTGAGGACAAGCCAGCCACATCTGGGGATAACACCAGGGCCTGGAACCCACAGATATCTGCTGCCTTCTACTGACAGGGTGGCAGGAGATCTGCAAGTGTCCCCACCACTTTGTGTCCTCCTCTGATTTGTGGTGATGTGCCATTTTTCTGCTACCCTTTTATATGGGTCTCAGAAATGAGCCCGTAGCAGTAATCCCTCCATCTTTCATGATCACTTACCCGGCACAGGGTCAAGGTGCCTGGAGCCCATCCCAGGAAACTCAGAGTCCAAGGCAGATGGGTTGGGTGCCAAAAGGGGCAGGAAGTAGGGGAGCATTTTCTGACAGGGGAGGGGGGAAAAACACAATAGATGTAACTTAATGGGATTTCCCATCGATTGACCCTCACCTGTTAAACTCCAGCCAGGTGTCATGCGCCCCTTGTGAAAATGCCGGCTCATTTGGGAAACGCTCTCCCTTTATAGCCCCACACTCAATGCGAGGTTTTGTTAATCCATGCGACTACTTACCAAGAGCTCTCTGACCCGACATGCCTGCTGTATTGCCATCCCTGACTGTCAGACCCAGATCCCTGTTCTGTGTATGCCCCCATCCAGTGTCGTCTGTGTTGGACTGATCTCCTCGGCTTTCCAACTTACCTGCTCCTTTACTCCTACCAAGTCTCTGCCCCCTCGATTTTGTCTTTCACTGCCTTGGAAATAATCAAACCCGGCTTGCTCTTCCCTTGGATCTTTCGCGAGTTTCCTTTGACGTAACACCAGGCCTCCCTCACCTTCTTAATCATCTGTTTATTTTTAGGGGGCTGTGTAGGATTAAACAACTCTATATCTCCTACTTTCTGCTTTAACCCCCCCTCCCCGCCCACATTGCAGTGGTAGTGGCTCCATCCCTTGCCCCTCACTTGGCATCCATAGCCAAACACCACAGTATAAGTTTATTATGCATTAGACCTATAAATAGCATATTTCACATGTCCTGATTGAACCAAGCCATCTGTGACCAAGCTATGAGAAACTGCAATGTCAGAAGCTGAATATTAATGGCGTTTCGCTAAAGTTTACCGCCACCAACCAACTCCAGCGAGATGAGACGAAGCTGCCTTTTTATTACATACTTCCAGGAAGAATGTGACAGAGACATGGATGGACTGTTGGAAGCCTACAGCAGCCTGGAGAACTCCCTCATCAATGTTAATAATTGGGTAACACTTTACTTAGTAATAACTCAGTTACTACTGAAGTACAAATCATGAACAAATATAGTTGCTACTTCACATAAAATATGCATCACGATTCATTAATGATGAACAAGCATTAGATCAGTATGTCACTTGTGTTATTCATTACATGTTCCTTCAGTAGTTGACAAAAGTTCACAGAATTAACAGATTTAGTAGCAAATATAGTAACTGCTTGTGATAAAACATGCTTCATGGTTCATTCATGATGAACTAACATGAGATCAGTATGTAACTAAGACTTAATTTGTGGTTAATTAATACATAAGTAATAGCATATATATTATTTGTGCCCCGTCGGGTAAAATGTTACCAATAATTGAAATAAATCTCTTAGCCTATTGAAGAACAAGATTCTGAAAACGCTCCGTTGTTGTTGCTTGCTTATATGATACACAGTCCATAATTTTTCCTAGTAAATATCTGGTTTGGATCTTGACAGTACCAGATGATCCTACATAGAAACAGGATGTGCTTCCATGTGGCACGCGAACAGACAGGCATCCACCTCCTGGTAGTATCTCATGATGGACTCAGTATCAGACAGAATAAAAGTCCTATCCAAATTATCCCTTGCAAACTATAATGGCCAAACAAGGAGACAAAAAAAAGGGCAGTTACTCTAAGGAAAGGCATAATTGGCACATTGAGTCATTTTAAGATTGCTAAAGGACTAAAATCAAGCATCTTTCCATTTTGAGTCATTTCACTTAACTGAGGAAAACATTCACAAAATAGCACAGTAAATTAGTCAATAAATTTGCCAAATCCTTGTCTGTGCCCACATATCTTTTCAGTTAACCAAAAATAGGACTGTACTCAAACCTACACTCTCTACTCACTCCTTAAGAAGTCTCTCTTGACTGTAATGTCTTGCAATGTGGGCTTAAAAGCATTATATATCAAAAGAGTTTCTATGAAGCCGTACGGCAGCAGATCTTTGAGGAGACTGACAGAAGACAAACAGTGGGGGGGCGGGGGGGCACAGTGGGCGCGGAATAAAACAAAAGTGGCCTCGGTGATCGCAGTACCCAGAGACAGAATTTGAAAGATGATGAAAGACGTGAAAGATGGTACCTTCCTGAATCCAAGATGGTGAATTACCAAGCAGAACTCAAAACTGATTCGCAGATGACAGGTACCAATGGACTCGTGGACCAATGGGTTGAAATCTGTGTCTTATCAGCCTATTAGATGCTACAGGCCTGCTTTGCTAGGATCATCTATCTGATGGATGGGAGGAAGGCAAGGAAGACTGAGCCGCCCGGACAGATTGTCTACAGGGTATCCAGCTGGACAGGATTTTCCACAAGACAATGCGTCCATAATGGGACAAAAAATTGCTACACACCCTAACGGGAGACAGAGCTGCACCATCAAATAGCATCCAATTGATTTGGCTCAGAATGACATTCTGAACTGCCATTGCACTGATTTAACGGTGCTTGTAAATCATGGTCTGTCTCTGCCCACCCAGAACGGCCCTCCCCAATCTCACTTGATCATTCATTAGTCGAAGACACAATGACTTGCCCTTCTTTTTTACCCATCAGGCACCACGATGAGAAGTGTGTGAAATACTGCTACTACAGCTGTCCCATGTTCACGATCGACGCAGCACTCAGTCCTTTATCAGTGACAGTATTTTAGGATATTGTTTAAAAGGGATTTTTAGAGATGTCACAAGTCCTTTAGATGTAAGACATTAAATGGTTTAGCCATTTAAGTGCTCAAATTATTTTCTGTCTAAATTGGAGGTTGCAAGTTGTTTTTTTTTTAATTTGCAGTCTGATTAAACAACACCCCCCTCTCTAGGGACAAGGGATCACAGAACAGTGAGGTAACATGTCAAACTAAACATATCCATTTTGGGTGGCAGTCTTTCTCAAGGTGGGGGCAGGGCGGACGGCCAGCCAATCACAAAGTAAAAATGTAAAAAACCCAAGCTTGATAGCTCAAAATTCAGGAAAGATGTTCCTCTTCACTACAGCTATCAATGTCCTTCAACATTTCTAAAAGGCAAAAAAATAAAACACGCCCATGCTTCAAATCACAAAGCTACCCGCCAATAAAGGGGTTTTACCAGAGAAGAGAAAAGTAATTTGCAATTCAATAAAATCTTCCTTGTTCAACACAGCTGGGATCCTGCAACTAGACCTGGCTTCGGCGGCAGGCGCTAAAAATAGCTGCAGATAGCTAATATTACCTTTTCCACAAAAGTGGTAAAGTCTGCTCATTACCACAAGTAGAAGAAACGACTCAACAATAAAGTGTGATTCCTTCTGATAAACAGCGCTTTATAATACCACTGTAGCGTGGCAGGGGAACCCAGAGGCCTCCGGGCCTGATTCTTGGGCGTTTTTGCTTGTCCAATGCTGCATCCACTGTCTCATGTTGTCCTTCCTTCCCACCAGTCAAACCATCTCCACTGCTGGCGCCTCAATTAAAGCCACTTTCTCTCATCACATGGTTCAGTTACAATCCAGGGCGACTGTCTCAGTCACAGAGCCATTCAGCTGCATAAATGGACAAAACTATAAAAAAAACAGGAAGGAGAGACAGAGGTGCTTAGTGCCGTGGATCCAGTGGACTTAGAAAAGATGAGTAATGGCTCCTGGGTTCGCTCAGGATCCGACTTGCCTCTTTAAAGCAGAACCTCAGTCCTGGTAATGGGCCCCAGTGAAACTGGTGGGGGGGTAGGGAGCGTGCAGTGAGGAATAAAGGCGTCAGAGAGACACGCTTTGCCTTTGCAGTGAGCGCGTAGGGGCGTAACCGTACAAGGGCAACGGAATAGGGATAGATGCACATCAGAGAGCTTAGGACACGGGATAAGGGAGGGTGCAGGTTTAAGAGGGTGGGGGCGAAGTAGCAGGCAGACCGCAATAAACAGATCTGCAACCCCAGCGACTGCGGGCCTTCACACAGCGAGGACCTGTGTAGTGAGATCTGACTGGCCAGATGCAGTGGCCCAGTGAGTGCATGGAATGCTTGCAGCTGCCCAGTTGGAGGTAATCCACATTAATTCATGGGGTCTTCATTACCCACTGAACTCCAGGCTCGTGCTGACGACAGTGTGGCGGTGAGAGCTAATTACACTAGCCGTTACCTACGGCACCAACAGCATCACTGCATCGAGCGGTTTGACGCCTTAATTATAATGCTATCCAAGTATCCTGATTCAAAATCTATTCTTTTATACATGAACTTAATTACACTTCTCTTAGCAGTCTGTTTAATGATTTTTATAATAAGAATTTGATAAATACATTTTGATAGTTCTTTCACTGTGTTGTAAGCATGACAGCATTACAGTATGTAAGTTTATCAGTCTGATCTATTAATATTTTTTGTTGCTGGGCAACAAGTAAATGCGAGTAATAAAAATGTGAGCGTTGGATGACAACGCCATTCTGCAGTGTCTGCAGTTGTGGGTCCACCGCATCTGAATTGAGGTGACCAAAGGAGAACTTGGAATAGAAGTGAAACAAAGTGAAGTGAAACAAAGTGAAACGAAGACAACTTTTCTGTTATGTGGTGTATATGCAAGTACAGTATATAGAGAAATGAAACAATGTTCCTCCAGGATTAACATACACGCAAGACAGGTCGTATAGCAGATCCCACGCAGGGCATCAGACATGACAAAGACACCTCACCCAAACACGGATGTGCCCTTTGCTCTTCCCTTTAATTTAGCCTTTATAAAAAATAATACCTTTAAGAGAATGCCTTTAAGAGAAGGCAGCTTGCTGGCCAAATATGGATCGACTGCAAGCGTTTAGAGAGCCCCCTGCAGGAGAGGAACACAAATGACGGGTGATCGTGACAGGAAAATGACTGTTATTCTGTTTAAAGCATGAAAAGAAGATCAAAAACACAGGATAAAGGCAATTCCTTATAAAACCAATGTGCAGAAAATACACGGACCTGAATCTGAGCGACGGAAGTGTCTCTCACACCCTTCCAGCCACAAAAGCGCACAACACAGGGGTGACAGAAGTAAATTTTTGCTTAAATTAAGAGCCCGTCTGTGGTGCAGATGCAGTCAGGGTCCAACAGCCAGCCATTTTGGAGCAGGAGACTGACAACCCAACATCTCCATGCCAAATGGTCTTTGACGGGCCTGGCCGGCATACCGCCACAGAGCAATCCACAACACCAACACGTGTATGATTACCTGTCAGTTCGCCATATAACTAAAGTAAGCTAATTTAGCAGTGGCGGGCTATTGGCTGCTGGTAAGCGGGTAGTGATGGGGAAGGGGCTGCCTGAGGTGGCGCAGGTGTCCACCGGGGCAAAGTTAACGAGCCTCAGACCAAATGCAAATGGATGCAGCCCCATCCCCCTGAGATTGGAAGGACGATTACGTTAGGAGATCATCTGTCAGCCCTGGTGCACCTAATAAGACGTTCCATTCCTCTTCTCCATTACACATCTTCCCCACCCTCACGGTCTTCCCATAAAATCTATTATCGCGATGAGGAATTATAGCCGTTAGCTGGCTAGCCATTAACAAATCTAATGAGAAATATCCAATCAGGTGGGGGGGTGGCGGGAACGGGCGTGTATACCTCCGATACGTCATTATTCCCCATATATTTAACGTTATACTTCAGTGTGACAGCACCACGTAGCTTACCACAGCAGAACACCAAGAATCTGCCCGTGCTAATCCAAGACAGGGTCAGGCTGGGCCTGGAGCCTATCCTAGGTAGCAGAGGGCTCAAGGCTAGAGGACACCCTGGCAGGGATGCCAGTCCATCGCAGGGCACACAAGCTCACACAATCATGTGCTATGGGCCGTTTAGTCAAAGTCAAGTCAGGTCAAGTCAAGTCAAGTCAAAGTATGTTTGTTGTCAAATATGGCTCATGTTATCCATGGGTCATACACTGAGATAAAATTTTGATCTCGTTGATCATAATGCAAGAAAGTATTAAATAGAATTTAAATATGTCAAACATTTAACCACGACATACTGCGATATGGACATAATATATAGACAGAAAAATGCAGTTAAAAATATAGTTTAAAAAATAAGTTAACATAAACGTAACATAAACACACAGTTAAAAAATAAGCTACCCAAAAGACATTTTTTTGGAGAGATAAGCAGAATAGACAGGAGAAAGCTATACACACACCAAGAGATCATGCACAGTCTCCACACAGGGATCAAACCCAAGAGCAGTCCATACGTCCATTCTGCCAGCTACAGTACCATGCCACTGGACACTGGTCCTACTGATCACCAATATTCTGTCACTTGTGCAGCCTGAGGATCCAAAAGCAGAACCTCAGTGATAAGAGAACCACCATCATCACGTGTTGTTAGAAAAGAAAGACAAAGGTCCCCGAGAGCGGTGGCACGGTTAGTGACTTCAGAAGACATGGCTCCTGGCTCCGCTTCAAGGGGTCGATGATGACAGAAGACAGGCGAACTCGAAACGACAAGATGAATAAAACATGGAGACGGGATGTTTACTGATCTGATGGATCCAGGGATGGGTTTTTATCTTGAAATGCCATTTAAAGTGCACAACTGCAGGTGCGGCAATATTTATAAAATACGTCTCCTGGCTCCTTAATGGATAACCAGCGAAATCGACCATGTCTGACGGAGTAATCAGCATAAATACACTTGTTGGGATGAGCTCACGATGATGACGGGGGGGAGCCACTTTTAATTCTGTCAAATCCCATGTTCCTCCTTGGCTGGGAAGCCTTGGGCCCAAATCCGGATTCGCTTGGGCTTGTGTACGGAAATTAATTAAGACTGTGACATGTGTGCTGGGAGCTAATCCCAGAAATCATTACCAAAAGTACACAAAAAATGCTTCACCGGCCCCAATGAACCTCCATGCTGGTACTTCCTGCAGGACGGATCTGGATTCAGTGTCGTTTTGCCACATCAGTTGTCTGTGGTGAGGCTGGCTCTCCCATGGTTGGGTTGGACAGGCAGAGGTGCACTAGCACCCTCCTGGGGGCCTATGTTGCTCGATGAGCGATGAGTAGGGGCTAGTGCGTACCAATCTTGAAATTCTCCCTGGTCAGGGTTCGTTAAGGAAGCGACCACCGGAAAACTGGATATTCGCCGGTTTTAGATTCGGAAAAATGTGACCCTGCATAGGACAAGTAGGTACAGAAAATGGATGGATGGATGGATGGATGGATGGATGGATGGACGGAGGCACAGCATCCTGGCTGGTGCTCAGTCATCATCGGGGTGTTCCTGACAATGAGGACTGATTCAGGGTGTCTCTCATTGGTTTGGCTTGCTGGATGTCAGACAGAAGTTGTTCATTGGCTCAGGTACATCAGAGATAGACTATGTGATTGCACCTGGCTCCTACAGCCAGCCACCTGTGATAGTCAATAATTGCTTATCATTATTATTATTTTCAAATCCCATCTAAACCATCTGAAAACAGCCCTTGGAGCTTGTCCCGTCTCACTAGCCTCCACCAGGGACCTGCACGGTCCCACGACTGCTGTGGTGTCTGGGTCCAACCCAAATAAATGGATGGCACCTCCTTGGCTGTGAACGGCAGCTTGTCAAACGGTGATGAGGAGAGTGAAGAAGCCCCCCAGCATAATTACCCACTGCGGCTCGAATTGGCTGAGAGGGGCGTGGCAGGGATGCCCCAAGCCCACCACGCATCAATTCACTGTGAGAGTGACAGAGGTCTGGAACCGTGGGTGGCGAACAGATCAAACAGATCGAATTATTGAAGCGAACGAGGGCGAATCTGGCCTGAGATTGCCGCCACGATCGACCATCCATCTCCCCTTCACATCTCTGCTTACAAGCGTGGCAGTGAGGAGCACGGCTCTGGGGCAGCTGCTTACAAGCGTGGCAGTGAGGAGCACGGCTCTGGGGCAGCTGCTTACAAGCGTGGCAGTGAGGAGCACGGCTCTGGGGCAGCTGCTTACAAGCGGGAAAACTGAAAAACCCTTAAACACAACCTTCATGTCATTCCTAGAGAATGCAGTTTTTGCTCCATCTGCCTCGTGATGGAAAAGCCTGGCCGAAATGCTATCAGGCAGCTTCCTTTGTCCCCATCCCTGTCCCCTACACATAAACACCCCCCCGAAAATGTGCAGAACAAAATGATTAGCCCTAATTTACTCATACAGGGAGTGAATTTTAATCTTAATAGATCACACCCAAGGAGTAGTGATAACTTCGACGACCTTTGAGACATCTGTGTTTTCTGGGGGGGGTGTTTTCTTTTGTGTATTCTCCACAGTTTTTAACATAAGTGAGGTTCTGGATATGTTATCAAAAAATCCTACAAAACATCTAATGACAGAATACCGGGCGACCCGTGTTACATTGTAGATGGGGACATCTCTGGCACAGGTTGCTGCAGGACGATATGCCAATGACTCTCTGGATGATTTTATGCCAAACCAAGTGCAAGGCCTGCATGTCGGCTGAGTGACCGGAGTTTCTCCCCATGCCGGGAGTCTCAGAGCAAAAACATTACCCCCGACACCCCTTTGTACTTTGCTCTACATACATAGCTTTCTGTGAGGGGGTGGAAAATGGTAGGGAGAGCGTGGGGGGGCCACAGAGGCTGCAGTTCATGCGGTGCAGAGTCATGCTGCGCCAGACTCGGGGGGGGGGGGTACATTAGTGACCATCAGATCAGACTTTCGATTTCTACTCGACGACTTTCACAGGGCCTCCTTGGAAAAATAAGGCCCCTGCGGAGCCTGGCACAGCTATGCAAAGGGGGGGAGGCTTTCAGGACCGCCTTCAAAGCATGTTCTGTCGTGGGGGGGTGCCACAAAGCCACAAACGTGAAGGTGGATGACATCTTCAAAACCTGAAAGCCATACCGCTAAAGGTCCTCCAGCGTTAATGGGGTGCTGCTGTCGCTATAGGGAAGTCGATAGGGATGGTGATCGAACCCCTCAGCTCCCTGGCGTGGGGAAACTGGAGAAAGATACGGGGCTCAAGGTGCATGCTGGGAGCTGGCAGATCAACCCGGGGTCCATTTATGCTGTCACCGCACTGCCAATGGTTTGGGTGACATTGACTACACCATGTGACTAAGGGATTCTGGGTAGAACATATCTATACCCAACTCCATGTTGATAATGAATTCCTTTTCAATCAGGGGTGGGGCAACTCCCATCCAAATGGTTCGTCTAGCAACCCAAACCTTAACATCTGTCCATCCAACAGAGATAGACTAATCATTACTGATTTACCCCCCCTCCCCCGACCACTGACACACTTTGAGCACGGATGCCCACCCAGCCTACCCAAATGCTCATACCAGAATGCCAATCCTGATAACGTCACTGTTTGCATGCCTGCAAGACGCAATAATGCAATTACATTAATAGCACATAATAAGAAACACACATCAGACTTGCATTTTTCAAAACCGCTCAGCACAGCCATGTTAGAAAATTAACGTCAGTGCTCAGGGACCCCCACAGTGTCAGACAGGGAGCAAAAACATGGATGTTCTGGGGGTCCCCGAGGACTGGGTTGGGAAACACTGCTCTGAATTTCATTTTAATAGCTGTGATGGTCTGTGATCACTGCACATTTCATAGTAACGTTTCACTGCAAATCTCACCACGCCTGTTGCAACAGTGCTGCAATAACGACCCACAGGCCACGCCCCCCCAGCCACCTGTGTGATAAGAACGCCCACCTCCCCGTTCCACCTCCTGTCCATGTTGTTTACTGTCAGCATATTAATCTTTGTTTATCTGCCAGCTGCTTTTACTCGCATATCTCCTTTGGTTAAAACAAACACACCATTCGACGTCAAACGGCCGATACCTTCCGGAAAAATCCGCATTTCCCTTGGGATAAAGGTTTACTGACAGACAAGTTGTGGATTCACATCTGGGGCTTTGCGGGGGATTCGCAGCGGTCCTGAGCTTTGTCTGATGTATTAGCAAGTTTTTTTCACAACAGATATATCCTTAGAAATTTGGGAGCGAGGGGTAATTCCAGGGAATATTCTGGACAGAGCCGGACGGAGTCTCGATGGGTTCACTTCCCTTCCTATCCTGTGTTTTTATGTCTGTTGTTTGGGCAGGATTCCGCCAAGTAGTCCAAGCGCTTTGGGGTGACTCTGTCGTGAAAGGCGCTATATAAGAATAAATTGTTGTTGTTTCTAGGAACCTAAAAGTCTGTAGTTTCGGTGTTTTTATCTTGTCTGAACAGATTTTGTGTTTTTGCTCCTCACATTATCTGGAAGATGCAAGCTCATCCAGTACTCTGGGGGTGATTTTGATTTCAAATACCTTCAAAAGGGCAGGGTCCGGTCACCCTTTTCCCCTGCGTACCACCCCCACTCCTTACTCATCCGGATTTAAATACAATCCACCAAAAATGGGAAAGACATCAAGGAAAAGCATCAGGAGACGACAGGAAGGATCCCTGAGTGGGAAAATGGGGTAGAGAATGGAAACCATCTGAGTTTTTGCCTGAAGATGGAGAATGCTACTTTACATAACCGTGTAACTAGAGGCAACGTTTATTTTCCCTCCTTTCATGTGTTTTTGCAGCACGCTTAGCCACCCAGCGATGTGCTGTGAATTCATTCTTTTGTTTTTTTCTGGTCTGACGACGTTGCAGTTACTGTGACGTTGAGAGACGGGACCAGGAACGTGATGCGGGTGGCAGGAGACGGTGGGAGCCGACCAGTCAGCCAGCCCGCGGACCCGGTTCAATGGCAGCTGGAATGCGGATGCCCAGAGAGAGAGTGGAAAAAGGCACACATTTCACATTATACCATCAAAGAGAAAAACTCGCTTTAGACATTGTCTCCCAGTCTAGTTCAGAGCGACAAGAAATTTCTTAACTGTGGGGGTGGAAAGGCGTAATATTACATGACAGCATGACAAAGAAGTATATGCTCCCCCCCCCGTCCATTTTTCCAGCCCACTCACAGAGGCCGATACAAAATAGTGAACTCATTAGTGAGCAAAAAACGAAGTTGGCGAAATGATGGATGTCATGCGTATCGTGGACCGAACGGCCCGGAGATAATTGAGATTCAGATTCAGATCCATTTTTGTCATGGTATGGAGTACCACAGAATTTTAGCAGCAGTCCAATCGGTGCATTCACACAAACAAGTATTCTGAACAATTTTGGATATAAGACATCATATAGGACATAGCAAATAATACCATAAACCCAGTGTAGACCTGTGTACCATAAATAGATGAGTAGGGTCAATAATAATAATAATAATAATAATACTAATAATGCAATTATCAGTACAGTTAATACAGATAAAGTTCAGCTGGATGTAAACATTGCAGCGTTGTTTAAAGTGAGCACAGTGACAAAATCAGACATATGACAACTATTAGACATAGAACATCACACAAGACATGATATAATAACACGATGAGTTAGAATAACATCATAATAAGAGGCACTTGTTGAAATTGGGGTCCGTCACTGCCAGAGTGGGGAGACTGATATCTCTCTGTCATCATACAGGGGTCGCCGTGGAGACAGGAGGGTGTCCTGCACATTGCCAGTTTGCGGGTGTTTGTTCCCCCAGTGTGGCCGCACTCAGAAGCCCTGGAGCTGACAGGATCTCTTTGAGGAGGAATCACGGGGAGAAACAGAATTATCCAGGTTTTTGGGTTCTGCACATGGCTCCTCTTCACTCCAGTTTGACTGTGGTGTGACGGATGTGCCGAATTTCAGAGCTACAGAGGGAAAACATTATATGCATATTTAAAAGAAATAGCAGCTCTCCGTTATAAATAGACTAAAAGCATCACAATAGCTACAGGTAAACAGCTTCTGAGACGGACACCTGATACACCACTAGGCTTCATCAGACCATCCATCGTCTAAACCCCCTTCTCCCATTCCACCATGTTTCTGTACGGCGACAGAAAGCCAAGTACCTGGCGGATACCCATGTGACGGGGGGGAGGGGGGGGGGGCACGTCAACCGCACACGTACAGAGTAGGGGCTGGGAACAGGATCCATACGTGGTAGGTGTGAGGCGACCCAGCTGCCTACTTAGGGTGATAACAATCAGAAATATCTGGGTTTCTGTCACCAAGTCATCTGGGAGTGGTGTGGGGCTTAGGGGGTTAGGATCCTGTGCTCATCAAAAGAAGGTTGCTGGTTTGAATCCCACAATCCACAGAGCGATTTCATAGTTTTTTCATTCAGCATGCCCCTGAACCCCCAGTTGCTCCAGTGACCATCTGACCCTGCCTTTTCGAACAATGTCTCTTGCTTTGCTCTGCTAAATAATGTAATGAACACAACTGGTGTGTCCTGGCCCTGCCACTGGATCAGTGAAAATACAGAGAGTGTGCTCCGTATGCCCCAATGTGTGCAGTGACTACGCACAGCTCACCTTCTGCTTATATGATGAGAATGGAGGGTCCAAGTTTTTATCAGGCAATTAAAGTCAGTCACATTAGATTAATGAGGCTAAAAGTTTTCAGTGAGACACTAGGAGAAACAGAGACGATGCTGGGGGGGGCATCCTCGCTGTCACATGCCTCCCCCCCCCAGCCACCAGCAGCATCTCTTGCTGCCAGGGAAAAAAGTTATTAATTTCATCCTGCCCTAATAAACCTCATACTCATCAGGGATTTTTCACCACCCCCCAGAATTCTGCCCGACCGCAGTCGGGAAGGTCATCAGTGGTGGTCGCTTGAAGACCCGGCCCGAAGCACCCAGACAGGGGTGATGGATCCATGCTTCATGCTGACATAATGGCGTGTGGCGGGTCCTTATCAATCACAGCTCGGCTGGGTGATTCTTTCGTGTTTCGGATATATGGCATTAAAAGGACCATTTATAAACTGGGAGAGGGGCGGGGGGGTAAGGGGGCAGTGGTCCTTGCAGCTCAAAGACTAATTGGCTGATAAATCGTGCTGCAAAATCACAAAAAAATGCAATACATGCCCTCCCCCTGATTTCACCAAATACTGCCCATACCCTTACACTGTCTCAGACCTGCCTGCAGCATTGTGACTTTTAGCACCCCTCCCCCCATTTGGGGGCAAATTCCCCAGCAGGGGATTCAAACCCGCAAACTCTGGGAGATCTGGCAAGCTCCCAAGCAGGGGACTCGAATCCACAAACTCGGGGAGACCTGGCAAGCTCCCTAGCAGGAGATTCAAACCTACAAACTCGGGGAGACCTGGCAAGCTCCCAAGCAGGAGATTCAAACCTACAAACTCGGGGAGGCCTGGCAAGTTCCCCAGCAGGGGATTCAAGCCCACAAACTCGGTTAGACCTGGCAAGCTCCCTAGCAGGGGATTCAAACCTACAAACTCGGGGAGGCCTGGCAAGCTCCTCAGCAGGGATTTCGAACCCACAAACTCGGGGAGCCCTGGCAAGCTCCCCATCAACGGATTCGAACCTGCAAACTCTGGGAGACCTGGCAAGCTCCCAAGCAGGGGACTCGAATCCACAAACTCGGGGAGACCTGGCAAGCTCCCTAGCAGGAGATTCAAACCTACAAACTCGGGGAGACCTGGCAAGCTCCCAAGCAGGAGATTCAAACCTACAAACTCGGGGAGGCCTGGCAAGTTCCCCAGCAGGGGATTCAAGCCCACAAACTCGGTTAGACCTGGCAAGCTCCCTAGCAGGGGATTCAAACCTACAAACTCGGGGAGCCCTGGCAAGCTCCCCATCAATGGATTCAAACCTGCAAACTCAAGGAGGCCTGGTAAGTTCCCCAGCAGGGGATTCGAACCAGCAAACTCGGGGAGACCTGGCAAGCTCCCTAGCAGGGGATTCAAACCTACAAACTCAGGGAGGCCTGGCAGGCTCCCCAGCAGGGATTTCAAACCCACAAACTCGGGGAGCCCTGGTAAGTTCCCCAGCAGCAGATTTGAACCCGCAAACTCATGGGGAAGCCCACTGAATCATATCGCCAGGGGAAACATAAATTAGCAAGACACTGCTACAAACAGTGACGTATGTGGGGACGGGGCCACAGGGCCACTGACCCCATCTGAAAGCTGATCGGTCCCTGGAGTGCCCTCTCCCCTGTCATTCACCAATTCAAAACATATCACTGGCTAATCAGAAGGTTGGCCCTCTGTATGAATTAGGGATGTCTTGCCCCCCCCCCACCTTAAAAAAATCCTAGAATGGGTGAACACACCCAGATGAGCACCAAGCACCCTATGGGATCCACCAGAATCACCCCTCCACAGCCTCCCAGGCCTGCAGGTCCAATTCAAAAATGTCAACTTAGAAATATAATCCACAACTATGCCTCGGGGTGCGGTTAGTATCTAACCCTGCCTGCCATGTCCTTACCCCGGGAAAGGCAACAGCGAAACAGCCGTTATTATCTGCTAAATTGTTTAGTGTAATCAGTGACATGGATTCATAGACACAGATTATAGTTTTTACATGCCTGCTGCCTGCCAGGAGTTTCCACCTGATCCTTCTAACGAAAAACCGAATGTCCCCTGCATGGTATCCAAGGGTAAAAGCCAAAACCAAACACAAACTCAGGGGGAGGATTTATCCACTGGCATTATGAAGACCCCCCTAGTGAAAAACTGCATCGCGCCCCCGCACATCTAACAGGCTCTGTTCACCACATCATTGCCATGACCCCTTGCCTCGTTACCCCACCGTACAGCTATTTCTGGTCCACAAACAGGCTTCAAGCGACCAGCTGCGGTTTGTCATTTACAAAGGCATGTAACCATGAATTCCTGTCTGTATATGTTAAGCTAGATTATTGCACATGAGATTTTTGCCCCCCCCCTCCAGTTATGCTGTAATGTATTCTCTTATTTGTTGGTTTAGGGGTATTTTTGTTTTATTATTGGAAGCCCTTGAAAGATTGAAAACAATCACTGACCCACTCCATGGCAGGAAGGCGGGCCTAGTACCCCGCCCTCCGTGGCTGCATTGTGGAGCAGGCAGGGCCATAAGAGGGGCCAGAATTCATACAGGATGGCCAACCTTATCATTAGCCAATGATATGTTTTGAATCAGTGTGTGACCTGGGAGCAGGCCAATCAGCTTTCAGGAGGGAGAGGGATTGGATTGGTGGAAAGTCATATAGGGACTGTACAGCGACTAGAACTCTGGGCTCCTATTTGAACCAGCCAAAGTGCATTTAAACCCACTTTGGACGGCTCAAATGACCAGAGAAGGCCAGCAAACCAAAGTGCTATTAAAGATTGCCAGCCATCTAGTCATCCATCTTCCAGCCAATCACAGGCAGCATGGGGCACAAGGCTGGGGTGTAATTTAAATTCCGCATGGGATAGCAGTATTTAAATAATTTCAACCCCAAAATATCATACTGTATTTTGTTCTTTGTTGTGCCAGGGGACCTGTTATCAGTTAAGGGAGCCAAAGTAAGGGCCCTGGGGTAGCAGTCTGTAATGTACTCATGGCTAACAGCCCTGAAACGATGGAAATGAACTTGATTCCCTCTGAAATATCTATTGTGCTGATTATGTTGCCACATCAGTAAAATGAAATGAAATCAAATGAAATGAAATGGAAAGAGGAAAACAGGGAAGGTGGGAGTCCTCTTTTGGATCAGGCTTAGCAGTGGTCCTCATGCAGAGGTGGGTAGTCCAGGGCCAGAGAGTAAGAGTCCAGACAAAGAGTTTGTTTCAGCCAACCAGTTGAGCATAAAGAGTCACTGTCACAAAGTACTCAGCTGGTTGGTTGAAACAAAATCTTGGTCTGGACTTTTACTCTCTGGACCTGAATTACCCACCTCTGTCCTCATGCTTCCTGTCCGCGCTGCCCATCGCAACATCACACTGGTTTCTGAGGGACACAAACCCTGGCAGCTGGAAAGGGACCGACATGGCATTGGGTCTAAACCCTTCTGGTTGGATCTGGCCCTCATATACGGCAAATATATCTTTATATATATATATATATATATAAAGAGAGGATGGGACATTGCTCTTCAATTGTATACAAACTAATTTCTAAAACTCCGTCCACAGGAAACGTTTTCACGAAAATTTCTGTGGGCCGAGTGAGTTTTGGTTCTCGGTGCTGTAGCATATGATGAGAAAGTCTGACTTTAGGTCTCATTTCAAGGACAACAAAGTGAGTTTCGGAAATATGCTCTTCAATTACAATCTGTAAACGCAAATGCAACGGGCAGAGTGACTAAATAAAAGCCCTTCACACAATTACGCCGTTACCGTACCACCAGCCAGAAAAGCTGAAACGGCAGACAGTTGAAGTCGCACGACTCCTTTGAATGCAGTGGTGTGGTCGATGAGATGTCGATAACCTGACTGCCCTCCTCTGGTGTGAGATGAAGCCCAGCGACCGCAGCCCCTTTTCCCTGTCGCTCCCTCTCAGCTGTGTCTCATGCTGATGGGTCACTTCAAGTGTCAAAGATGCATTGAAACTTGATGGACTCAATCTCTGCTGTCCGCATCCATCTTTTATGAGGTTGCTGCGATTTCCCGCAACACAAAGGGGTGTTAACATTTCAGAAGCTTTCTTTCTGCCCCCTGCCCCCAGCCCCACGGCACCTGATCCCGAAGCAGCTCCTTATTCCAATTCGCCAACTTCCTCCAAAGCCTAAATAGGGCTTGCATCACTTTCCAAATTCAACTGAAGTGTTTCGGGAAAAAAAAAAACTGGATAAAAACTTAAAAGAGCAGAGAGATTTCCCTGCTCCCACGCGCATTAGCCGGTAACCCAGTCATGTTTGGAAGACTGAAGAGGAAAAAAAAACAGGCTTTGTTAATCGCCACCCAAAACGCGTCTGGGGCTCAGCAGAGGCCGGCTACGCCCACGGCGGGTGCCATAGGGTCGAAATACACCAAGGAACGAGAACCACGGGGTGGAGTTGGCAAGTGACTGGAACGAGAGAAAGGTTGTAAAATAGCATAGCAGGTCTATGGCACCACACAGGGTCGAGCCAGGACTGATAGTGTGTGCGACTCAGTGGGTTAGGACACTACGCCTGTGATTGGAAGGCTGCTGGGTTTAATCCCTGGATTGGCCCATGAGCAAGACCCTTTCGCATAAATGTATGTTGCTTTGGATAAAAGTGTCGGTTAAATAAAATGTAAACTCAGACTTAGATTCTCTGTGGCACCAATTCTGTTCATGGTGGGTTTAGTTTGCTGGGTACCCTTATGTTTCTGGGTTCACCTTGGCATCACAGGCCTGATGTTCGTCCCTTTGTGCTGAGAGTATGACTGACTGCGTTTTACACACGTTGCCTCATAGTCTGAAATGTTACTGACCAGCAGACCTGCTGACAGGATGGAATCAAATCCTGGAGTGTGAAGGAGATTGTGAAAGAGAGAGACAGGGGTCAGGAAAACACCTGCATGGAGGGTCATTTTCACCCCTGAAATCCCTCTGAAATCAGACCCGTGCAGAACCAGCAGTGCAGCGGCAAGATAATCAGAGCAAATGTTGAAACAGAAAAATCCTTCCTGTTCCACCATGCCAGAAATCCGTGACAGCCTTTGTTACCGTAAAGGTCACAGATGGAATTGGACCAAGAGCAAATATATAAATAAAGTGTTAGCGTTAAAACACAAGGTACGTTTTGGGGGGGCTGGGAGCATGTGGAGGCTTTGAGGACTGCACCACTGTTGCTTGCGGGGGGGACGCTGTCCGCATGTAGCCATTGGATAATGCTGTGTCCTGTTGCCTGAGATGTGGCCAGTTCCATTTTTCCCCCAGGGGGAATCCCTTCAACGGAGAGGCTTCCCAATTCGAGGGGGGGTGGGGGATGGTTGGAAGGAATAGATTAAGAAAACATTTGACCAGCTAGACTCCAATTAAGAGTAAGCACATGTTTGTATTGATAAACTCTATATTTATAGATATGGGGGCCTCAGCATTATTTTGTTCTAATGGAAAGATACTGCAAATGTATCATTTTATGTCTCTTTTATGATTTAATCTTAAAACATAAAAATGCAAGATTTACCTGGTATAGCGGTTTAATGTTTCGTCTGAGATGGATAGTCAGCCGCAAACCAAGACAGCAAAAAGGCCCCAATCCATTCCCACAATGCCCCCCCCCCAAAGGCCAAGCAGGTACCTCATTCAGGGGGATTCATTGGGGGATTATCATCAGTTACAGCCAAGATGAGCTCCGCGGGTCTCAGAGCTCCGGTCAGGGAGGCTGGGGCCAGATGGAAGATGGAGGCCCACCTCCAGCCTTCAGCACTACAAGCTGCCTGGAGGCTCAAAGGCCAGAAAGGGCGCTGCTCTTGGACCTTTGATTTTGATAACACGATTCATTTTGCTTAAACAAAATGCAGGCACATCTCTTGCCGGTGATCTAGGGCAGTTACGAGCCTGTTACGGCTAAATAAGCCTGATGATGTTGTTTTTAAAAAAGGGTTACACACAGTGACAGGAGAACAACCAGAGTTGCAATCAATGAAAGTGACGACAGATGACGTGACGAGGGTAGAATCTTCCCTAGTAAGTCTGAGCCATGCAGAAGTGAACATGCACGCGTACTCAGACACACATGCAGACACACACACGTTTGTATTCACACCTTTGTGAGGACCATTCAATTATTTCTATGGGCAAAACCCGTAGATTTTTATAAAATTGAGCTTCCCCTTATGGGGACTGAGAAAATGGTTTCCACAACATCAAAATAACACACATACACACACACCAGACAGACACCTGGGACTCTTCCAAATGTGATGGATGCAGGTCCCTGCGGAGTCTCCACCCCTTGGAACTGCTCCAAATGTGACGGATACAGGTCCCTGCGGAGTCTCCACCCCTTGGAACTGCTCCAAATGTGATGGATGAAGGTCCCTGTGGAGTCTCTGCCCCTTGGAACTGCTCCAAATGTGATGGATGCAGGTCCCTGTGGAGTCTCCGCCCCCTGGAACTGCTCCAAATGTGATGGATGCAGGTCCCTGCGGAGTCTCCGCCCCCTGGAACTGCTCCAAATATGACGGATACAGGTCCCTGCGGAGTCTCCGCCCCTTGGAACTGCTCCAAATGTGATGGATGAAGGTCCCTATGGAGTCTCTGCCCCTTGGAACTGCTCCAAATGTGATGGATACAGGTCCCTGTGAAGTCTCCACCCCCTGGAACTACTCCAAATGTGATGGATGCAGGTCCCTGTGGAGTCTCCGCCCCCTGGAACTGCTCCAAATGTGATGGATGCAGGTCCCTGTGAAGTCTCCACCCCCTGGAACTGCTCCAAATGTGACGGATACAGGTCCCTGCGGAGTCTCCGCCCCTTGGAACTGCTCCAAATGTGATGGATGAAGGTCCCTGTGGAGTCTCTGCCCCTTGGAAATGCTCCAAATGTGATGGGTGCAGGTCCCTGTGAAGTCTCCACCCCCTGGAACTGCTCCAAATGTGATGGATGCAGGTCCCTGCGGAGTCTCCGCCCCCTGGAGCTGCTCCAAATGTGATGGATGCAGGTCCCTGCGGAGTCTCCGCCCCCTGGAACTGCTCCAAATGTGATGGATACAGGTCCCTGTGGAGTCTCCGCCCCCTGGAATTGCTCCAAATGTGACGGATGCAGGTCCCTACGGAGTCTCCGCCCCCTGGAACAGCTCCAAATGTGACGGATGCAGGTCCCTGTGGAGTCTGTGCCCCCTGGAACTGCTCCAAATGTGACGGACGCAGGTTCCTGTGGAGTCTCCGCCCCCTGGAACTGCTCCAAATGTGATGGATGAAGGTCCCTGCGGAGTCTCAGCCCCCTGGAACAGCTCCAAATGTGAGGGATGCAGGTCCCTGTGGAGTCTCCGCCCCCTGGTGTCCCTTTGAAGTCCCTCTTTGCATTTGAAATCACGTTCCAATTATTTTCATCCATCTCCTTTCCACCCCTCAAACAAAATTATTTTACACCCCCCCCACATACCAAAGTAGTTGAATTTCACATGGTTTCGGCACTGCAGGGAAGACCAAATCTTTCTCGAAATCTCGAGCTCGAGAAGTAATCTGGACAAATTTCGGGAGCAATCTAAATTGCTAATCCCTGACAACCCCCCCCCCCCATTCCGGGGAATTCAGCCTCACTTCTGGATGCCACAGACGCTCCACTTGCGCTCCTGATGAGTCCCCTTAGCATTCCAAGGTCGTCCGCCCGAGTTAAATGGATGAACTCACTACCTGTGATTGATAATTACCAGACTGGGGGCCTCATGGGTTCAGCCCACAGGACAACCAAAGGTATGGGGAGGAGGGGCAGCTATTTATTTTAATTAATGCTTTTGGGGGGGTGGCTAATGAGATGTCTATTAAAACAAATGATGTATAATTAAATGATGATTTAATGCCGTACCCAGCATTAAAAATAATGTGTGTACATGTGGGAAATACTTGAGGTAAACAGCCTGAAGTAAAAGAGAAGCTCACATCACAGGTAACACCCAGCAGTCCAGAGCTGTTGTTCCTTTTCAAAAAAAGTGCAACAAGAAAGGAAAATACACAATAACATGACTCTTCCTTTTTTAATGCCCTGAACAAACGCTGAACAAACACAGTCTTATATCCGCGTGCAAACAAGCTCTTGTGCAGGTTATGGTCAAAAAAGCAAAAAAGCAATATTGACATGAAGCCCAAGGGTGGGATGAATCCACCCAAACAATTAGCCTGTCCTACTCCATCCTACTCCACCCTATTCTGCCCCACCACTATTCCATGCTACTCTATCCTACTCCACCCTACTCTGCCCCACCACTATTCCATGCCATTCCATCTTACTCCACCCTACTCTGCCCCACCACTATTCCGTGCTACTCCATCCCACTCCACCCTACTCTGCCCCACTCCTATTCTGTGCTACTCCATCCTACTCCACCCTACTCTGTGCTACTCCATCATACTCCACCCTACTCTGCTCCACTGCTACTCTGTGCTACTCCACCATACTCTGCCAAACTCCTGTGCTAACTCCATCCCACTACACCATACTCTGCCCCACTCCTACTCTGTGTTACTCCATCTTACTGCATCCTACTCGCTAAGCCCGCTCACCAGTTAAATTTTTACCCACCTTACATTTACAACGGATCTGCAATGGATTTGGGAGCAGGGACTCTGAAACATACACCAATGCAAAGCTGCATGTGCACCATAGTAGGAAATCTACATGTGTGTTTATTGCATCAATCTGGGTGGGGGGGGGTTGTCAAAGGCCCCAAAAGCTGCATAAATCTGGCCCGAGCCGCAATTTAACCCTGGAGTGTATTCGACGATGCATCATACCTCGCAGATAAGAGACAGCTGGGGGGGGTGGTGTTCAATTCCCAGGAAATAGCACAGCTGCCAGAATTGTTTTCCCAGCACTGCTTTATGTTTGTAAATATATCCTCTCCGTGGCCTGTTTGTAGCGACCCGTGAACTGCGCCAGTCCTGTGGAGGCACAGTGTCCTGCAGATCTTGTCCCCCTGGGGTTAAGTGCCGCTGCAGTTGTAAACGGCATTTTTATACATTCATATTTATTTATAACTTAATTTCTTCATTTTCTTCATTTCACTTATCCAGTGCAGGATGGTGGTGAGATTGCATCCAAATTCGGGAAGCACAGGGCACAAGGTGCCGGTCCAGAGCAAGCCACAGACCCCCCAGAGCCAGGAAGAAGCAGGGACAGCATGTGAAGCCGCAGAGCTGCTCACCCCCCTCCTTATTTGCCTTTATTATAACTGTTATTTTAAAATAGAGCTTGGCTCCCATGGTAACACTAGCAAACAAATGGGAAAAGGTACAAGGGCTGCCAGGGACAAAAAGGGGGCTGGGCTTCTGTACACAAGGGGCAGGAACTTCTGTTTAATTCAGTGGCCCAGTGGTGATGGCCAGAGCCTGAGCAGGAGGAGTCTGGGCTCAAAGTTTTACGTCCTCCAGCCCCAGTGGGAACAGGCGCTCGCGGCCGGATTCTCCGACTGATTTACACACACCTCTCGCCTGAGTCACAGAACGGGAACACGGTATCAGCAAAACGGGCCTTCCCAGCATCTGTCACCTGCCGGAGGGCTTACGACCACCCAGTCACCCCAACCTCACAAACTCTTATCACCACCTTCATCATCTCCATCACCGTCGCACAGAGAGACCAGCGTGCGCCATCCCACATAACGCATCGAACCTACAAGCTAACACACCAGCAGAGTTTCTGTCCCCTTAAAGTGGGGATATGATCATGCACCGCTAGATAAACTTATGGATTTTATCTATATCAACTCGTTTATATAGCCAGATCAGACGCCACACTGCAGTATTTTGGCTGCCAGCATGCCGCAGTAAACACATCACCACCTGCATCCCAAATGCCAAATTTCCAATAGGTGTGAAAGTGTATGTGTACGGTGGCGTGCCCTGTGATTGTCTGGTACACGCTCCATTCACATACACATTCGCAAAGGGTTCCTCAAGCACAAAAATGTAATCCAGAGAGGAAAGATGAAGTTGTATCTAATCAATGGTTACACAGCACCTCAAGAGCAGATCATACTGAGAAGAACTTCAACAGATTTAGAGCTTGTGGAGATCACACTGGAAGTGGCAAAAATAATGCTAAAATAGCTAGTGTTTCTAGGGGTTTGATTCTAATCGTTGATCTTCGTTAATTGGTAAATATTGGTTTAGTTTTTGTTAGCGTGCTAACTCTACTGTATCTAATGATCCGTATTCTGTTTATGGCTGTGGTGACTGATGTAACTTATCGTGACTGAAAGTATGAATATAAAATGAGATTTTAAGGGCATTTCTTTACGTTGTTTTATTTTGTGAAGTAGTTTCTGAGAAAACATCTCTTTTTTTCCGCTCCTGAAATAATGAATTTTTTGGAGATACGTGTCATTGGACAGTGATAATATATAACATGGAGTCAGTCATAAAATGCCGTTTATTAATTTTATCGATGTGAACAAAGGCCTCAGTCTAGGCACTGAGCTTATTCACGATCATTTGGTACACATTTACACCTCAAGGGCTAGCGGCGGTGAGTGACTCAGTGGGTTCCTGTGCCTGTGATCGGAAGGTTGCTGGTTCAAATCCCTGGGTTACCAAAGTAATGCCACCGTTGGCCACTCAAAATGCTCAACGGACCCTGTCCCTGCCTTTGAAACTTTGAATAAGAGCATCTGTCAAATAAATGATATGCATTGTATTGTAAATCTGTCAGTAACAGCAAAAGGTCACTTCTGTCCTGGAGCCCTCCAATGGACTGGGGCAGGAGGGCAGCTCGCTCAGCCACAGCAGCATTCACTCGATAAGCTCATCCTTGGAGCTGTGACTTCGAGTGGAACCAGGACACGGAGCAGAAGATTGATCATGGCACCAGGTATTGACACCAATAGCTTTGCTGTGTGAGCAGATCATGCACCCGGCGAGTGTAGGTCAATGCAACCAGCACACAATTCTGTATCAAAACCAAACTCAATCATTGGCTAATATACTTGGTGTATTAAAACACAACCCAACAATCATAACAGGGGCAGTAAATTTCAGCACTGCAAATATACACCATTAAAATTTACACATAAATTTTTAGAAGGCACTTGAACAGCACTAAAACTGGGATCCGCCTGAAATATGAGCCAAGAACAATATACAAGAACAAGTTAGAAATGTCTAAAACATGTAACACAACTGATATAAAGCCTTTAACTACTTTAAATTCCACTTAAAATGACGTTACAACGGTGCTATCAGATTGCAATGAATTACTTTGACTTGCACGGCACTTTAAAGGTTGCAGGGTCAATGGTTTGCTTTCTTGGGTATTGACTGTAAAAGCCTGCTGAAGGACTTTGCTATTGACCCCATTATAACATCCAGGCAAACTCCGCTGTCATGAGACATTAGGCTGGCTTGCGTGTTCATGCACTGTCCAATTATGGCTGATGGATTGGCCCACGAGCACGCCCTCGCGCCTTGTACAAGAGACATCTGACAAACAGGGCTAGCCTGGCTGTTATGCTAGAGCCTCGCACTTGTGAGATTGTGGGATTGATTCTATAGTTCAGTCTGCATGTGCAGTTTGCATACTACTTGGTACTACAGTTTCCTCTCACTGTCCAAAAACATGTGTGTAGGTGGATTTTGGACTTTGCCGAAAGGTGACTGCAAATCAGAGGCAGCCGGTGTGGATAATATTTTAGTAATGAATTATTTAAAAACTCATTCTCTCTCTTCTTTTATGATGCCGTAAAATGCATCATCTTCTTACTGCCCTGTCTTTCTTCAGCCAGTAGGACTTCCTGGGACTGACTTCAGGCTAAAACTAACATGACAGGAAAACAGTCTACCTGCACCACAAACTCACACCGCAGAAACAGCCTCACTAAAATCGCCGGGTGAATCCAGGGCCCGGAATATTCTTGTCGGAACAGGGGAGTAAACAGAACATGCAGAAGATGACAGGGTCTTTGCTTGCTTTGCTTGCATCCTCCGCGTCTGTCTGGTTGGTGATCATAAGGGTCGGCTGCCATTACCTTCAACTGGCGCTTCCCTTCAAAATGAGACACCCGATGGCCGAAAGGCTTAATTGAAAGACTTCCGACAAGGAAACTGATTACAGATGAAGGCGTGGCCCGCGGTAGGATAATGGGAACCAGCGGCTGAGTACCACGTCGGTGACAGGGTAAAGCACTAAGGTCCGCAGAATCTCCAACGGAAACCTTCTGAGCTGGAATCCACTCCAGCTCTAAGCATGACAGGCCATTTAATAAGTGCAGTGCCAAATAGTGCTGACACGCGCAGACACCTACACGCTCACCCTATTTCCTGCAAGGGGAACAAAAAAAGCCTAGCAGTTACTTTGTCGCTTTTACTGTGAACGGAGTTCACTAGTAATGGGATAAAGAAACCAGGCACTAGATCAGTCACGGAGGGTCTTTCTGACTCTCCTGCATATTGGTGTCACGCTCCAGCATTCGCTGCCCTACGCTTTTGCACCATTGATATGACAATTTAATCAAAGCAAATATCGCTCTTCCTGGGATGTGACCCCAATCCATCGACTGATTCTGCAGGCATCGGATTTCCATTTTTGTTAGGATCACAGAGGAGAGGAATTATGGGTAGAGATCTGAGACGAGGGCGGGGCTGACTGTAATGCCTTAGCGTTTATTATGTCAAGCCCATTAGTGAGCGCTCGGGAAAGGTGCTATGTGAAGAAAAATGAAATGAACTGGATAGACGGAAGCTGATGGAGGAGAAAAGAGAGCGGATCAGGGTGAGCTTCTTGTAGGAGCCACAAATGTCTCCCTCAACAGCACCGTCCAATTCTGAGTCCATCTTCATCCCATTCAGGCAGCGTAATCGCGGTTCACATTAGCATAAATGACGTCCCCCACGGCCCATCTGTCAAACGACTTTTCAAGCCATGAAAAAAAATGAAGAACCCTCCCTTCAGAGCTCGTCTGAATAATTGATCTGGCTGCTGGTCAGCACGAACGGCGGCAAGCCAGGAGAGGAATACCCTGAATGCCCCTCACTGCTTCTCTGAAGTTAGGCCTATGCTAAGACATTGAAAAATGCAGAAATAGTGGAGATGGGATTAGAGATAATTGGAATCACCCCCCCCCCCAAAAAAAAACATCTCAAAAACAAAATTCTCTTTGTGTCTGTGAGGCCCCCAGCTTGGAGATTGGGTGGGTTTTATTGGAGAATTCATTGTACTGAGATTGGGCTGTGTCAGGGCTGCTGTGAATGATGGCGCTGGTGCTGAATTGGATTATCCGCATTCATTTTGGGTCTTTTCGCCCAGGCCGACGGCTCATTTCGGATTCAGGGGTCGGGGTGCCATGCTGCCTGACGCCAAGCACCTGGGATGAAAAAAACAAAGTTGCAAATATATTTCACTTGGAAACTGCAAATAAAAAAAAAAAAACGAGAGGGGGAGGTAAAGTGGATAATGGGAGGGCTGCTGTGGCGGGGGGGGCTGAGCCAGTGAGAGAGATCTATCAAAGGTTTGAACTTCAGAAATGGCAACGCAAACGACGGTTCAAACACGGTTCAAACAGTGGCTGACCTGAAATGCCATCACAAAAACAAAAACCAGACGCCGTCTCACCCCTGGTGCACTTCAACATTCTTGCCAGCAGGGGCAAAAACAAAAAAAATCCCTCAAGGTTATGTTAGTGACTCGCTGCCAGCAGATAGCATTTGATTCGTATGATTTACCTTGAACCTATGCAGAGGTGCAACATAACATACAGATTACTCACTGCAAGGCAGGGAGCTTGTAGGTGTAGGATGCAAACAGGAAGCAGGGTACCATAACAAGCATGATAAATAACATATTAATAGTGAGCATTAATAACAAATACACAATAATAACAATTAGAATCCACAGGTGGAATAAGATCTGCAGAATGATCAAAGCTGACTGCCGGATATCCAGCTAGTTACCACACAGTTTGGAAACTCCAGGACACTTTGGTATGTTTTTGGACCGTGGGTGGAAACTGGAGTACCAGAAGGCAACGTCACAATGACACAAGGAGAACATGCAAATTCCACACACATGGAGCCATGGTGGTGACTCACACGTTGGTGCAGTGCTAAAATGTACACAGATATATTTCTGTTGGAGTGACGTGACCTTGTAAGATTCCTGAGAGGGCAGGATGTTGTGGGAGTCAATCCTCTTGCAGAACAGTATCCAGTCGCTACGTGATGCTGGTGACTAAAGGTTTAGCTATAGCAGCCCAACCAGGGATATTGACCCTGTGGAGCTCCGGGCGAACAGTTCTGGTGGAAACAGAAAAGTTATGGTACGCATTTAATTCTGGTTTTCTATTTTATTCCTATATTCTGCTTTTGGATACGATCCGGGCTAGTACCCGGAAATCCCTTCCAGACAGCTTCCTTTTACTTCCAGAGTTACTTCAGTTGGATGTGGTCCATCCTTCGTGGTGGTATGCTGACATTACCATGGATACAGTGGATCTCGATACGCCACAAAGACTTGCACCAACAATCTATCCTCTTTTGAACTCTGATGTGTCTATCATTATGTTGTGTGGATTGCAATGTTTTATGTACAGCTGTGTTATTGCTCTGCTAATTCAACCTTCACACTTTGCTCTTACTGATGGAATGAGTGCTCAGTGAAGATTGACCATGCATTCATAGGCGTGAAACCTCAAACACTGTTTTGGCAAGTGTTCATTTCATTGTACCACCTATACATCTTTTGAAGATAGCAGGGCCAGCCAATGCCATGAGCAACTGGGGTTTAAGGGCCTTGTGTGGAGGCACAACAGCAAAATCACTCCGCCGACCCAGGGATTTGAACCAGCGACCTTCCGAGCACAGACACGTTAGTTAAATCCACTGAGCCATACACCACCCCGTGACTCACCTGCATTTCAAAACTGAGATACAAACAACGTCTTCACACTTACAACAACTCCACTACATAAGACTTCCCTCAGGAAAACCTGCACGGTGGTTTCAAGCCATCACACACTAATTAGTTAATTGAGATTTAAAATGCATGGTAATGTGCTCATTGATCAGTCGAGCTTTGTGATTGGACAGTCAAGCACACATTTGCATAATAGTTACAAGCCTTCCTCCCAGGGTGGGAAAAAATACATACGGCAGAGCCATTTAAATCTGATTTACTACTGATTGTTAAAAAAAAAGATTCACGCGAGCCCTGCTCTTCTCATTTCCCCGTCACCGCATTGCAGCTTCAGTTATTATGTAAATGATCGCAATAAATCTCGCTTTATACGGCATCCCGCGGTGGGAAATGAGAAGGACTGGATTTCCAAAACAACGCGCATTGGTGCGCATTAACAGAACCCGACTGGGCAAGCTGGGTTTTTTTCCCTGTTTCACAAAACCAGCCGCTTAGATGCTAAGGCTCAGACAGGACTGGTTGCTTTCCAGAAGTTAATGGTACCTGCTTTTGACAGTGATGGGCCGAGACTAAAGGTCGATAGGCACCGCCCAGGCCATCCATTGTCAGCCACCCCACCCAAATAAATAAGTCATTAAACCTACATCAGTTATTTATGACACCATAAAGGGGAAGGGCTCCACCACCTTCAATGAAAACAAACCTCCTTTGAACACCAGGCTGGTGTGGGTGGGGGCAGGGCTGCTCGCCCACACCCCTGTGGATTCACAACTCGCTGAGGGCTGGGGGTGAAAATCACCACCCGTATGAGAGTGGCAGGTTGCAACTGACCCTCCGTGCTGCTGCCAATCACAGCATAGCAAGCTAATTACAGACATGATCATGTGACCCTGACCACTGGCCACAGTCAGAGAGACTGGCGGTGCTATAATGAGCTCAGACTCCCTCTGTTCACCCTGCCCTGCACACAAAGGCTCTCCACGGCTCCCGGCATGCCCGTGTTCAAAGGTGAAATGAAACAAAAGGAAGCTTTATTTGTCATCTGTACAACTATGAGCACAGATACATTGGAATGCTTTAGTTTTCACATATCCCATTATGTTCTCCTATATTATATATACCCACACATTTAGAGCTGAGAGCAAAACTTAGGGACTGACACAGGGTTATCCATCCAGTCAGGGGGGAAAAGGGCTGCATTCAAGGACCCAACACAGATGCAGCTAGTGTGTCCAGAATGGGATTCGAACCAACAACATTCTGATCGCAGGCACAGAGGTCTAACCTGCACAGCTACACATTTCCCTCTGAAGGGGACGGGTCACGTGACACCCCACTCACTTCCGTCTCCCTCCCTTTACAGCAGTGCGATCTGGGACAGAGTGCTATGTACCTGATGTATAGAGATTGTGCTGAAACACACAGTTTGTCACCATGACAAATGTGGGGGGTGACTAGCGACGGTCTCTCTCCACCTCTATGACAGGACAGATTTAAGGTGTGGGTCCCATTTGTACTGCCCCCTCCCAGAGGCGAGATGTCTCCCCCCTCCCCCGCTGTCATTCCCTTACCATAGGTGTTGTTAGTCTTTCTGCTTCGGCGGAAGGTTCTGGGAATTTCTTGTTACTGGGCTAAAATCCCCTCTCTGCCACAGTCATTAAAATCCCAGCATGCAACAGGACCTGCAAGTTGCAAAGGGGAAAGCTTTGTAAGCATGCTGCCGGTTTTAATGAATCAAAATGTAAATTAGGGCATTAACAGGACAATCTAGAAAATCCAGCTAGAACTATTTAAGGGGATTATTGTACTAATCTGTGAAAAATTCCTAAATGAGAATGGCAGGCACACTGAAGATCTAGATATGAAGAAGAGCAATGCGCAGAAATGCTTTGATTTTGATTCTTAAAATTAAGAATCCAGCAGCGTGCAGAACTCAGTGCACAATTAAGCCCATCGTCAGGGGAGACCATCACGAGTTGCAGCAGCCACGCGCCAGGTGGCGTCCACACCTGGCAACCCCAAGGTGCGGGACGTATACAGTCTAAACAGGGCAACCCGTGTGTTAATTAACTGCCGCCCGGGGTCACTCATATAATAGCCTTTAGTAAATCACCCACTAATTCGGCATTGCTGCCCGAGACAAGTCACAGTCCCTGCTTCTTGTTTGCTCCAATTTAGTCAGTCAACCCTGCAGTTTGTATCAGCAGGACCCAACTCATGGATTACCTCTACCGAGTCCTCGTTGCCGATTTGGATATGAGGCAGTTAAGGTAACAGACGTGAGCACAATGAAGAGATAGATAGCTAAACTGCAAGGAAATCCTGCGACTTACTGCGTCCTGACTGGCCACATGCAGCCTGAATTATCCTGCTTCGACTAAGGATATAATTTCAGCCTCAGCCCCCAATCAGGATTCCCGTTAAATGCGTAAATCTTTAGGGGGACATTCGTTAGGCAGCACAGTCGTTAAATGGGTGGTAGGTGGAGTGTTCAGATGCGTCAGGAGATGGGTATACAGCTGTCTCCATCAGTAGTTTATTAGGAAATGGGCTAAAAAGAGTTTTCGTAATTACCCAGAGGTACCGAGGAAGGGCGTGGTAGTAAAATTTACAACCCCAGCCTCAGCTTCCGCTGGCCGCGCTTCCCTGAACACCTCCATTTTCCTGTGTTTTCCTTTGGGAAGTGACCAGTTTATCCTCCAAACTTTGCATGTTTGCTAAATTTTATGGTTCATTACAGAGCTGAAGTGAAGCTGGAGCCGTTCCAGCCCCTGTAATGAGTTTCAGAAAATGATTGTTTTTCATTTAATAATTTACTGTTTATTATGAGCCTCGGCTCTGCATTGCAGGAGCCCGGCTTGTATAATAAACTCAGGCGTGTGTGACAGTTTAAATGTGGCGGAGGTGTAGTAACCAAGGCCGGCCTGCAGGGGTCACACTTGGGGGAGGCTTATTAAGTGCCCTTTTGGTTTTATTAGCAGGGTGAGCAAACTTTTACCAAAAACAAATTCCTGTAGCTGTTTTCCCCTGGGTTATACATGTTCCTATAAAGGTATTGAACATTATGGGATGTTATTTTCCCTCTGCAGTTGTCATAGTAATCTTGCATCATTCAGTCAGCCACTGTTGGTGTACACGCCCCCCATATGTGCCCTCAAAGGCCACGGTTTTTATTTCCCACTGACTCCACTGCTTATTAATTGGGTATCGGTCACAGATTTCAGGGGTCCTGCTATGCATAAAGCACACCTCTTTATACCCCATTCTTTCACGATATTCCTTCGGATTTTGTCAGAAAATGCTGCCGGTTCCTCCCACTCAAGCCTCCTCTTCCTCCTAAAACCGCAGCTGCTTCGTGACGCCAGAAGTACCGGAGGAGCAAACGCACATTAAAATCCCCTCTCGCGTAAGTTCATTATGTGGAAACGAACGCATCTGTTTGCCTGGCACCGACAGGCTCCCGGCTGAATCCACCGGGGCTCATGGCTCTGTGAGGGAGCCTGAAACCATAGAAGTATGTGTTTCACAATTATTTTCATCTTAAAGGACGGGGCCTCGGAAGCTCAGCTCTTCTTGGAGGTCATTAAAATGCCTAATTCCAAGTTTTATGTGTTATTCTCAGATCGGGCGATCAGGAGAGCCAGCTTAAGCATGCAAGGCCCCACTCTTGCAGGCTGATAAGAGCTCTGAACCGAAGTGGCTCGTCTAAATCAGTCCGGCGCTCGTTGCCTCCTTCATCTCCTAATCCAGCTCCTCATCCAGTTCTTCCGTTTCTTGAGGCCCCCTCCAGAAAAAATAGCCCCCCATCCCCGGAGTGTGTCAGCGTTCCTTTCCCCCACACGTCCGTGTGCAGGGGGGGCAGCGTTGGGGATCAGTATTTAGATTTGCCTCAGAGGTAATTTTCCACGCCAGTTACCACCGGTTCCTCCATCGCCACGGTGCGCAGCGACACCACCCTTGCTGTATTTATGACGTCCCACTGAGTTTTTCTCAGGTCCTTCTCATCAATTTGAAGAATGGAAGTCTGCCCCAGAACTGGTTTGGAATAAGACGGTTTAGCATAGGCTGGGGGGAAGGGGGGCGGAGTTAACACAGAAGTGAAGAAGTCCCCGGTAAGCAGTGTGTGCGCGGGTGGGGGGTGGGGGCATTAATCACAGGCAGGGGGTCCAGGTGGGGCCCATTTTCCAGAGCTACTTCTCAGCATGTTAAAGCAATAGCTCTCCACTGTGTTACCCCCCCAGCTGGGGAATGGGGGCAAGGCGGCACACAGAGCTCAGAACCTCAAACAGGATGAGCGAAGCTAACACTTAGCCCCCCCCCCCCCCCAAGACAAGAGAAAATGAATGGCATTTGAAAACATGTGCAGGATTCCAAAGCCTGCAGGCAACCCAGTCAGAAGACTTCTGTACAGTCAGAAAGAAATGCCCCCTAAAGAATCTCTGGTCTGCCTGAAGTTGCTGATGTTCCCAGAATATCCCCTGTTGGCTGGATAAGTAAGGATGAGTCTCCCTTGTTTCAACTAATTAAATAAGGCATTAAATCAAAAGCAAATGCTTGTTTAAATGCTTGTTTTGATATTTTGCTTCATTCAGCAGTCACCTCCAGCTGCCAAATTACTAAGTGACAGTTACTGTCATAGGCTTGAGCTGTGAAAACAGAATGGATGAGGAAGGAGGGGTCAGAGTCCGAGCCTTCCTCCAATCGGAGAGGCCGAGGCTGCATTTTGGGCACCCATGCGGTGTTAGACAGGAAGTGAGGCCATCAGAGAAAGCCAACATGAAAAATGGAGTGAAGGGGTTAGAACATACAAGACTGAGAGAAAGGAGGAGGGAGAGAAAGATCCGTGTGCTAATGGAGAATGTGTCTTAAGCCACGCAGGGCCACAGGGGTGAGATTTACAGCATGTGTCCCCGTGGGTGGGGCCTGATCCTCATGTCTGAAGACCCTGACCGCATGTGGCCTGTTCAGGACCCGAAGAATCACTTCAGCGGTTTAAATGCCACACAGCCAATAAGACGCTCATCAGCCTGTCACCGCTCGTTTGTCCATTGGCAGAGGTTGCCACGGGCAACAGGATTCTCCCAATTTGTGTTTAATTTTATGATTTTTTTTGTCCCCGTCTTCCCCACGGATGGACGTGTCTGCACAGACTGGCCCTATTTGCCTTGTGAACTGGCAGTGGGAAAAGGTTACTGAATATAATTGGACATGAATTAATAGCCACATCCTGCCTAGCGCACAGGTCACATCCGACTATTTAAACATGGCTGTACAGAATCGTGACAGCTGTCATATTTAGAGTCAATTCTGACCTCAAACTTGGTTTTATCAGCTCTGTGTTATGAGCTGGAGAAGTTGTCACGTCCTCGGGGACACCTCTCCATCTGTAACGCCTCGCCAGCATGCCGTTGTCTGACTAGGACATGTGGTCTCGCGATGCCGCCATGTTGAAATTTTCAGCCCACGGTAAGAACAGAAGCTAATGCTATCGAATCATGCAAGGCGGAGTTACAAAATGACGTGATCTAAAACCTCTTAAAGGCCGTTTGCTTTTCCTGAGTCCCAAAGCCGTGCCACGGGTGATTATTAACAGCATTGCTTTGTTTTGGCAGGCGCGTCGACGCATTAACATTTCCGATTCATGCGCTCAGCTCACAGCAGGAAATGCTTGAATTGTTTTAATAGCCCCGTATTCCCCAGACGAGGCATTTGAAAAGCCATGTGCCTTTTTTTTTTTTTTGTCTTGATACATGACAGCAAGGCCTTCTTCTCAGACAGCACAATAAATATTTATGACGGTGGCATAATGACACAAACAAGCTAATACAGCGAGCTACATGACCAGGCAAGCGAACTCTCAACAGTTTTAAACAAGCCGTCTGTAAATTAAGAGATGGATGGTAATGTAAATAAATCTGTTCTGAGATGGGAGACATAATGAAATCCCAACAAACGGGGTAGTTTGCGACGGCAGCTGTGAACTAATCAAAGGTAACATAGCCAGAACGCCAGGTACTCAACCTGAACGTAGTGCCACAGCATGTGAGTGGGATGGAATAACTAAGCAAAGCTGACATGGACAAACAGAAACGTCCGGAACGAGGCCCAGCCCTCGAATGTACTCTGCTGGGGAATAACTTCCAAAACCAGTAACCTGATTAAAATGCTACAGCACAGATACAGCGCAGATACTCCCTTGTATAAAATGTAAATTAGGAAACCAACAATGTATTCTGCAGTATTTTAGTATAGCTGTACAAAGAGAGGCTTTAACTCAGACATATAACCCAGAAACTTCTAGAAGAATACGCACTGCTTGCTTGCACAAAGCAATCTACTGAATGAAGTACATTTCAATTTCACTGCGTTCCCGGCATCTTTCGGAGCAAGATTATACAGCAATATGCAAACGACTGCCTCTCATTAGCAGCCTTCCGGAAGGTGACAGACAATCTCGCTCATCTCACTCTGTACAACTGTTTATAAAACCGGCAGCCATCGCTGACGTGGCGTTATTGCGTTTAGCAGCCTGTTTGTGGCTCACCCCAGAGGTGCGAAGCCGTGGGAGGGTGCTACCGGCTGTTGTTTTCCCTTTGACACCCGACTAAATGAATTTGCGCAGAAGACGCTCTCAAAGATGGACGCAGAGCTGCAATTATCAAAAACGAGGAGTGTTCCCTGAACGCTTGAACCGGTGTTACACTTGTACTCGGACCCCTCCCCCCGCCCCGCCCTCATCACGACATCTGTGTGGAGAACAGCATATGAGTTTCAAAACGGCACAACTTCACAACAACAAAGGGTGGACGGAGACCACCAGTGACAGATACTTTGCAGAGAGCAATGCAGGCAGTGCTTAAACAGGGTATGGATTTTGGAGGCGGGCGGTCAAAGAAAACAAATTGTGATGAAGAACGAGCACGGCCCATGGTAAGAGTGATCTTTAAATCACCTATTAAAAGAGTTTCTCCTTCTGTCCTGTACAGGTGGAATGTAACCCCAATGTAAGTTTAATAAAGGAGGGACAGCTCATAACTGTAAGGTAACAGCAGACCCTTAGAAGGGCCTTAAAGTTCAGGGATGTGGCACAAACAATTACCTCAAAGAGCAAGATCCCCTTTATGGGTAATTTTAACCCTTACATCCTAGTGGGGTTTTTTAGCACCCCACTAGGGGTATATGGGGTGCAGACCCCCAGATGGGTCAGTGTTCGTTTTGGGCTTGTGGTAAAGATGGTGTG
>JAAGVU020000061.1:4857050-4885275 GCA_011763525.2 Mormyrus iriodes
CTCCACTGTAGATGGAGTGATGCACCCTGGGTGTAATGCTAGTCTATCGCAGAGTGCACACACACACACACACACACCCCAAGCTCCTCCTGGCCACTTCAGGGATAATTAGCCTAACTGCACATCTTTGCACTGTAGGAGAAAACCCACCTCAAGGGGAGTGCATACAAACTCAGGAGTGAGATTTAACCCCCACCCCCGACGCTGGGGGTGTGCACTCCAGTCACAGTACGAGTCACTGCATCTTTTGGATAGCCGAAAAGACTATAGATGGTCGACACCCACAGTTGATACCCATCTCCCTTTCAGGACCTCACAAGCCAGGCATGAGAATTTCATTTATGGCACTCTCCAGTGGTGGGTGAGGGGCAGTCCCGTTGTGGGCATGCTCAGATCTCAGCTCCTGACCAGTATCCCAGTGTAGCCAGGTCACTTTTCATCCATGCTGGATGTTGGTAATACAAGCTCTGTTCAGCCTCACACAACAGAAATAGTCCACAGCGATTACAAGGGAAAAGTCACAGTATAATCAATCAATCAATAAATAAATAGTATTGGGTGACGGTTATATTTGTCAGGGGATGCACTCTACAACAACTTCACCCCTACCCTTTACTAGGAAAATACAATCACAAAGATGAAAGATTTTGCGATTCATCCGTTCCAGTTTTCACAACAAAAACCATAGAGGGTCATTTTCCTTAAGATCTCCCCAGTTTAATGATCACTGAGAAATAGCGAACATGACAAAAGTCACAACAATCCTGAACCTCGAGGGGGGGGGGGGGCAAACAGACATCATGTTAGCGGTTTAACCGGTTCTTTTCTTGTGTGGATAATAATTGTGAGGACGTTTCTCCTAGGGTCAGCACGGCTGAGACCCGTTTAGATCAGACAACGACATGCACAGATCTCACCGATACTTTGCTACAGAGTGGACCTGTTGATGCATTTCCCCTGAGAAAGAGAAGGGAAAACATATCCGAGGCAAATTAAATACACAAAACACACACGCAGGTCTTGGCGGCTTTCGCAGCCCGGGGAAGCGGCTCCCTCGACGCCGTGTCTAAGCGCCTTTGCTGGGGTCGGTACCGCCGGTCCCTTTCCAGCGTTTGACGGATCTACCGCCGCCCGAGCGTGGCTGTCACGGCGCAGGGGCAAATTATCGCTTCTTCAGGTGCCAGCCATGGATGCACGCAAGATATCAGCCTAACAGCTGGCCGGGCTGACATATTGCTGGAGACGTGTCAGACAGCCTTATTTACGGCGGCGGCATAGGCGGGGACGCCTTTAATTAACCCCCCCCCCCGACGTGTCAGCGTCATCTGGCCGCTGAAGTCGCGCCTGCAATTTGCTGACAATGTATTACAACCCAAATCGGTTGTGTTTTGTCTCTGTTTCCCTCCCCCCCTCGCTGCCTTAATCACTAACTAAATGGTAAATGTCACGCTGCGACCCAAATTGTGGCTAATTTATTCGCATTCATGCCTAAATATCAGAGCTGGTGATCTATGCTCTGCCGTGCAGGATTTCGGCATTGGGATCTCTCCTCAATTATTCAGTAGATTGATGTATAATTAATCCAAAGTCATGGCAGCTGGAATTATTACCTATGTGCTTAGTCCACCGGGACAAAAAAATGAAATACGAGGGGCAGCCAGACGTAACCGTGTGATGATTAATTCAGTGTAGCACCGCAAATCTTGACAGTGACCGGATTCATTCACTAAAAATAAACAAGCTAGTTTGTAATTATCTCGTTTTCCAATGCATTTGTTAACATACAGCGTTTGTCAGAAAGCATAATAAGTTAGTATTATTATAAGTTAATACTTAATGGTGCCTATAACCATGACATTTCATAAATCCTGTCCCATTACGCTTTAAATTTTAAGTTTATTTCGGAGAGTAGGTTTCCATAATAATGTTCAATACTTTCCACTGGAACTGTTTGCGGTTACACAGTGCATCCTACTTACCGCTCGTAATATACTACTTCACACAGACAGCCTTCCGAAGCACACAGTTAAAACCTAACGGCAAACAAGCATCTGTTCTTGCGTCCTCGAAAACGTGGGGAATCAGTCTTAGGACCTGGCTGCCTTTCATTGGCCTACGGTAATAAAGGGCTTCCTTGCTGTCGGTGCACATTTAGGAAAAAGCTTCGGGTCGGTGGGGAAGTCCTTAACGTGACCGTGATCTTGCAAAAGGCATTACGCAAGTGCAAAGATTATTTTACGCTTTATACACCATCATCACCATCAACAACAGTAATAATGCACTTCTAAAAACAACAGTGGGTCTACTCCTTAACAGTGATGTAGCATTTAACGGCAGTAATTCAAAGCTGAAAATAAAGTCGATACTGGTCACAACTTCTAGCGTCGCAGCACGCATCCTTGCTGTATATATCCGTAAATCAATTAAAATCTAACAGAACAGTGAACTCAGGCCTCCGAGTTTTCTCTTGTGCCGACTCGCCATACTAGACGAATCTACAGATTCCGTCTTAATTACCCAAATTACCGTTTCATAAGACTCACGATTACGATCAAAATTAAGTGTGTGGTTGGATCTATCTTTATTCCAATCATTCGGCACTTCGTGGTCTCATCATCCCCTAATTCCCCACAATAGCCCTTATGTTTTTGTCCCTAATAAAATGAATGACAGGATATAATTATTAGTACAATTGCATTGTGCGCCCCCAAGTTTCGGTAAAAGCAATTATTCTCGTTAGGTTTTATACAATAGCACCACCTGGTGGCCACATTTGGTCATTCTACATTAGTGTGAAATTGTTTGTCGGAGGAAATTGTCTGTTGGAGGAAATGCCTATTAACTTGTTGTCGTGACTTAACAATCTAAAGAAAGAACAGTTTCTTTTATGTCTATACTTAACTAACTCGCAGATGCCTGTGTGTGTTCAAATCGAGCATCTGTATAGTAGCCTAGATCTTCGGGGATCGGCGTGCGGAAAGCAGCTGCGCGGCGGGAACCCCGCGTGGCCGTCCGCGTCCTTACTGGGTAATTCAGCGCCGATAACCTTCGGGGTCACCCCAAGTGCAGGCGTGTGGCGCCGGGGCTGCTGTCGAATGCGGCGCAGATGCTCCTCTGGGACTTACAAATGCATTGTGCTGATTATCAAGTCTCAACTGAACGGGGGGTGGCTTATCTTATTACGTTATATCAGACAGTCAACTGATAAGGAACTGCTAGTATTACAGTTATGGTCGGTGGAATCTATTTCAGAGGACACTGACAGACTTAATTTATTAAATGTAGTCATGAAGGTTATTTTCCTGCAGTGGCCAGTTTTATTGTCGTTTTATGTTCCCAGGCGAAAACTCTCATTTCTTGCAAATCATTGCCGGACATATACTACTATTCACAGAACTCACATAAATTTTAAAATAATATACATTATATATTATGTGTAGAATTTGAGCACTGGTCCCCCTGCTGGAAAGGCCAGGTACAGCAGCAGTGTAACGACAAGGGCCAATCAGCATCTTAGTAACGGTCTCTGTACTCATTATAAAACTGCTACCAAAATAACTACCCGTCAAGGCGATTATATTCTTGATGCACTGAAAAGCATCACAATCTCCCACACACTGACCCCCATATCCTACCATATTTTACACAGTCACCACATAGCATCACGCATGAATAGACTTTAATGGTGCATAGACTTAGATATGTTCAGTACACTTCTCAAGCGAGGAGAAGTGGGTAAAGCAACTGGTAGGCGCTCGGAGAGGAGAGTCAGTGCGGATACTCTTTCTGGGTATAAATCGCGTCCACAGATGCCTTAAGGAAAGGGCCGTAAATGAGCATTAGACTCTAAATGATCTCAACTGGTGGGATTACTAACACATCCTTGAGGAAGGACTTATTAGTCCCCTTTAAACGGTTCCCGAAGTGTTAAAGCGCATCAAAATCGTCCGCCGCTGTGTTAATGTGATTCTGTGAAATGTCCAATTTTCCCGTCGCAATGAATTCTAGAGAACTTGGAATGAACAGAGCGCTGCACTTTAATTTAAGATTATCTTTAGATAAGTTTAAATATCTAATAAATGAAGGTGCTAAAGAAATTAGACAATTAACTGCGACTAGGAAGTTGAAGATCGCAAGGACAGCGCCGATCTTCTTAAAGCGGCAGGCAATTTGAAAATGCGTCAGCGCAATAGTCCGCTTCACTTTAAGTGTAAGATGCTAAAAAAATGTACATCGTTGTTCGATAAAACAGTTGGTAAAGAAACGAAAAACAAACAACAGTCATGCAATGGGGCAGGGTGCAGTAATTTGGCTAACAATGAATCCTCAAGTAGTATTACAGTTTCCCCACACTATTAAATTTACAGCGGGGAAGACAGAAGTTAATTAAAATCGGATGGTTCGTATTCAGACTCTTCGTTCACTCCGATGATAAAGAAAATTAAATTTGTTGCAAAATATAAAACTGTTTTTGTAGCGTTCTATTTGAATCAAAGTGAAATAATCCAGTTTTGCAGTCAGAAGGCTTTAAATAGCCTAATACAAGAAGGCATTTTCATACAATACAGTGATTACCAACGTCAAATAACAGGATTTTAGTAGCACATAACTGGAGGTAAAACAAAGGGCTGTTTTATCTCAGTTTCCACGTACGGCATGTACAATTACTCTATTCGGGAGGGAAGCTCATGGACAGAGTGTAGCGCTTGAGAGGGTCCCACGGGGGAGAGCGGCCCCTCAGTGCGGCGGGCGGGCCCGTGCACTCATTTAGATTAAAGAGTTTCAAGCTATTTAAAACAGATCAGCATTGAATTAACTAAAGTTCTGTTTCCACGTGGAGTGAGAAAATAGGGAAAAGCTTGTTGGGACAGGGAGTCAGTGAGTGTTTAATGGAGGCAGTTACACGAAAGCAATGGCGTGTGTTTTTTCTATCCAACGAAGGCAGTACATTAAACTCTTCTGTTAAATAAAAGGTTCATTTTTAAGACACAACAATACATAACTGGGCGTATTAATCTGGTGCCATTTTATCGTAAAAGAAAAAGTAATGATTTCGGTAAGGTGTTGAAATCACGAAGTTTGGTTTAGTACGCGGCAGAAAATTCACGAATTACACAAAAATATTACTGCTGTTGCACAATAGGTGGCGCTGTTGTACGGTATTCTATGTTCGGGAGCTGTCCGGTGCTGAAACCGTAGAAATACCTGCTTGCATTTCCATAAACTAGGCGAGCCTGGAGTCTGCGCCATGAAGCACCGGGCACAATGAAGGCGACACCCTGGTCGGAATTCCAGTGACTATAACTATAGACGCTCAAACATTAAATCACAATATATTAGTGCGTTTGTTTGATTTGTGGATCACTGTCCTCAAACGCTAAAGTGCAGATTACTCTCTAACAATGTTTTCAGTTGTATTTATACTGTAACCTAAATTTGGAATTCATTGCTATGCCCTCTGAGTAGAACTAAGATGATTATATTATTTTTAATGACCTTTCATGCTGTATGAGTGTCTGTAGCTTTCCTTTTTGGCTGTAGTATAACATTTTTTATTCCTGTATCTAATGGTATGTCCCGAGGTTAATTGTTGTATCTTTAATTACTCGCACTGACATGTAAGATGCTTTGGAGAAAAGCAGACTGACAAATTACATGTAAATTTAATAAGGTACTCCACTCATCCATTTTAATATTAATGACTTTTATTAACCATGTTTTAAGTACAAAAATATAAAACAGAAAATGACAAAAAAAAAGAGAATAAGATGAAATGCGCAAAATAAACTCATCTACAAACGTCAATACCAACATATACTATTAAATACGACAATCTGTCGACCCAAAGGCTGAGGCTGGTGCGGTATAAACATGTCCAGGCTTAAATGTGCCAGATCTATTGCTCTCAGTCACAGAGAGACTTAGTCACACACAGCAATGCAGTTCCAGACCGACACTAGCATGAAGAGACAAAGACATGCTGTCCGAAAGGCACGTGAGGTCCAGGCTCTACACCTAACGTCAAAATGCGGCAATGAATATACAGTGGAGTCGCATTTAAAGCAAAACGAAATCATTCTTCTATCATTTTGAACACTCCGAAGAGGTAGTATGTTTGAGATCGATGCATTTCATCACAATTAGTTTATGCCCTCATTTTTGATTCTTGCGATTGTTAGGAGTAGATCTGGATGATCGTGTCCATTTTGTACCAGACGAGTTTTATTTTCCCCTTTTGCCAATACAAAGTAAACGCGTCTTTCTCCGACTTCACGTGAAAACAGACTAAGTGCTCATAAAATTCCCTTCCCTGTCCGGCCAGTAATATACCACACATCGATTCATGAGTAGCACGTGACCTCATTACAGTAAATACAGCATAAAGAACAGTGATCCTAATCATACAAAAATAATATTGTACAAAATGCTTCTACAAATTACGCTATCACTACAGGTTTGGTCCATCAAAGATGACGCGAAACACCCATTTTCTTCACGTTTCATCAATTATGGCTTATTTTCTTCCCTTTTCTGTTACTGTTGGAGTTGCGTGCTGGAAGCCAGTCCTGCAGGACATGTGGACAGACTTAGAGAGTCCCCCTCTGGGTCCGGAGAAGATGCCGGCGGTTGCTATGACAATATGCCATACACAGTCGTACGGTAAGTCATGGACTTATTTCAGTACATGGATTCTTCGGCGAGCTCATCTGCATGGAGAAGTAGGAAAACAAGAGCATGACGAGCTTGAAACACTGGAGCTACTGTCAAACTGACACAACCTCAAGAAGAAAAACGAAAATGTTCACATCAGGCGTTTTCACGGACCTTGCTGGAGGGTACTGTGCAGGTAGCGGCTGAGTTGATGCAACTCATTTCTGTCCTCGTAGCATCCGGGCTTCACCAGGCAGGAATCTAGTGCAAGGTGCATGCTGGGAAATTGGTCCAGGGAGGGCTCCCCCACCAGGGTGAACAGGGTTGCAGATGCCTGGGAGATCAAGGCATCCAGGGACTGCCCCCCATCCTCCACGTGCCCCTCTGAGGAGTCTAGGTCTCGTAAGATGCTGTAGATGACACCTTCGTCCAAGATTGGCTCGAGTTTGGGCAGGTGCGAGCCCACGTCTGGCAAGTCGCAGGGGGGCACAGGGCCTTCGCTGGGGGTGGAGAGCTTACTATTTCCAGGGGCCAGGCCTACACTGCGGTACGTGTCAAAGCTACTAACCAGCGAGGAGATCTGCTGGGCCAAGATGCTAATTTCTGCCCTCTCCCGCTCACTGTACTGGAAATGGCACTCGGTTGTAGGCGAGGGGTCAGGGGTCAGCACAGGGGTGTCTGAGACATCCTGATGGACTAGGAAAGGGCTGTCTCCCCCTGGTGGTGGGGTGGAGAGCCCAAGGTCATCAGGATGAAAGGCAAAGTCTGACAAGCCATCGGCCACGTCTAGCCCCTGTAGAGAGTCTGGGACCAGGTGGCTTCCTGTGGGGCAGCCAGGAAATTCGTAGGAGGGGGATAGGTGGGACTCAGGCGACTGAGCCACAGCAAAATGGCGGAGGCCAAATATGGGATCCGTCGCAGCCTGGAGAGGATCCGAGGCAACGAAGCGGTCCGATACCCCGGAAAATTCGCCCTGGCCAGAGAGGTAGGGAGGAGAGCTCTCTGGAGGGGACATCAGGGTCTCGGCGTAACTGTAGGCATCCAGGAGGAAGTCGGACGGGCAGTCCTCCTGTGCAGCCGGAGAGTGGGACGAGGCTGGGCTGTAGGGAGGAGTAGCAGGAAACACAGTGCTGCTCGACAGCACCCCCTGCTGGCTGCTGTCTTCTGCCCGATTGGTGCAGATCAGGTAGCAGGCGTTGGCTTCCCGGCTTGTCTTTGGCTGGGGCTCCTCTCTCGCACAGCAAGCCTCCCTCTCCCTCTTGAGGACCTTGGTGACACCATCTCCGTGACACTGGGGGGTGTCGGAGTACGACGGCTGAGGCTGTTTCGGAAGGAGGGGAGTCAAGGAGCTGGAGGCACTGGTGTAGATCCTCTGCTTAAGGAAGCTGGCCTCGGTTTCGCTGAAAATCAGATTAAAGAATCACTGATAAATCTTCCACTCACCATGATTGCAATATGATACAACTTATCTTTTCATATTCAGTTAAATGTCTTTCTTACCTGACAACGTAGTTCATGCAGCTCACTTCATGTTTCCCTGAATCCTTTGTGGCTCGAACATATAGCCACACCCAGGAGAGGTTCCTATGTTGTAGTCTGAGGACCATCTCGACCAATGTGCTTTCATCTCCTTCCACTGCCAACAGAAGAGGAAAACATTTCAACGTGCCATCTTATTGCTACACGCTAAATAAATGTCTTAAACACAATATGGCTGTCAAATGATGTGGTTAGGCTGTTTTTAAATCGTTTCTTTCTGCAGTAGAGTACTCAAATAATTGTAATCAGCCTGTGTGTACTTACACAGACTCTTGTGTTTTGATGCACACAAGGAAAGATCTTCTGGGTGAAGCAGGCTGTACCAGGATCGACCGATCACCTCGCCCGCTGTGTAGCCCAGGTGAAACAGCAGGCTGTAGAAACGGTGGGAATAATGTTTGAAATGATACAACCAGGATCCAGGCCGTAAGCTGCAATGTCTAATTCCGTCATGCATCTGGGATGTTGCGCGTGATGCACACCTCTCAGGCGCATAGATGAAGAACATGTCAGGCCTGTGGAGTGTCCGGAAGGGCTCTGTGGAACAGCGGGGGTTACCGTCCCGCCAACGATCTGCTGTGGGGGTGCAGAGGGCCACAAAGGCCATGTCAGGCTCGTGGCCGGACAGGGAAGCGTGGGGAGCGGCCTGGAAATGGCCCCGGATCAGCATGGAACAGCCGCTGCCGTGCCGGAGCCGGAACGCCTTGGACATCAGCATGCGGCACACGAAGGTCCTCTCTGCCAGGGAGAGGTGACATCGCCATGGTGATGAGGGGGTGCTGATGCAGCGGAATGATCGCATCATTTACAGCAAGCATGCGGACATGTCGTAGCCAATAAACGCCCTCAGAACGTGGTTGTTACTATGTAACATTGTTAATATTTATTACATCACGATTCTGTACTATGTTGCTCTTAGGACTTAAACCCTCCTTAAATTGCAGAACATGGAAATTTAACCCACTGATTGCGGTTTTAATATTCTGTAACTTGTTAACTGTACAATGTGTTTTAAGCTTTAAAAACATTCGTTCGATCAATATAAATGAAAATGAAAGTGATGTCTGCTTTTCTTGGGGGTTTATGCTACCTGTTGCTGGCAGGCCCTCAGCCTCCAGGTTGGATTTCACCATCTCCACATCTGCGCTGTCCACCATGTCATAGATAGTGTCTCCCTGAAGTACATCCACCTTAAGGGAAAGTGGAAACATGGATGTCTTAAGCAAGGATCACAAGTGACTTACATTAACTGTTCAGCCTCAGAATCCATCCAATTTCTGTAACTGCTTAGCCTATTCAGGGTCATGGGGGGCCTGAAGCCTGTCCCAGAGGATATGGACATAAGGCAGGGAACAACCTAGGATGGGGCGCCAACCCATCGCAGGGCATAAGCATACACCATCCATTCACACATGCACACCTATGGGCAATTTGGTAACTCCAATCAGCCTCAGCATGTTTTTGCGCTGTGGGGGGAAACCGGAGTACTCAGGGGGAACCCCACAGGGAGAACAAGCAAACACTCACGCACATGGAATCCTGGCGGAGAACTGAAGGTCCCAGAGGTGCGAGGCAACAGTGCTAACCACTGCGGCACCGTGCTACCCCACCCTCAGAATCATTACACTAAAATTTGAATTTAGTTAAGTCTACAGAAAGGAATTTGAGGTTGTTTAAGACCGCCATTTGGTTCACCTACCATCGAGTACCCCAGGTAATCGGCCACATTCTCAGACACATAAATCAGCTTTCCCTCTCTGGAGGTGGCCAATATGAAGCCAGGCAGGGCTTGCAGGAAGTCTTCATAGGGCAGGAAACAGCTGGGTCCATCAGGCTGCAGCTCTAATAAGGGTGAGAACCGGCGGAATTAGCCAAGCCCACAGACGGCACTCAGACAACATGTGCAAACGCGCAGCCAGCTCAGCGTACCTTGGAAGAAGACGGACTTCCGGATGAAAGTACAGATGGCTGACATGGAGTGCAGGTAGGACAGGCGCTCCTGGTCCTCCAGCGGGATGGGCAAGAGGGCCCGCATGCTCCGAATCTCGCTGTTGATGTGGTCGCGACGGGCCTTCGATGCCCCCTTGGTGGACCTGTAAGGTACCAGCATGTCACGTGATGACCGAGGGCCTCGTATCCCTAATGCTGCCGCATCAGAGGAGGACAAGAAGCCTCCCCTGTAAAGGACAGACCACTCGCCCCCCCCCCCCCAGCACTGACAACAATCTATTGCCCCTGGATGGCAGTCCAGGAAGGCGAGCTAGCATCCCACAATCCCAAGCTGGGCTGCAGCTTCGTCGTTGGTGAGAAGAAAGGGGGTGGCTCTGGTTCCAAGCCAGAAAGCCCCCTGGCAGGGTGCAGACTCACGCTAATGTGGCCAGCATTGTCAGCGGCCGCCGGCTTTATGTAGCGCACACTGTGGGTGGGCGTCACTGGTGTCACTCCCGACATGCCCTTAAAAGGCGCCCCGGACCCTACGTCATGTTTACGATGCAAGTGACGCACCTCCCAGTCCCCCTTGTCCAAGCGGCCTTCGCTTCCCAGTTTGTGAGTCTGTGAGTCACAGTGATTTTCAAATCACTCATCTAAGGGGGCCAATACAGCATTTATCCCCACAGTCTCTAACTCTCTTATTTTCAGGCACAAATTAACGCAATTTAAGTCGCCGGGGCTGATACGAAAAAGTCAAAAGTCAAAGCATAAATAGTCTGTGAGTCAACGAAAACAAGAATCTATGATCCAAGTCGAGATTCTGACAGCGTTGTACCGCCTAGGTGGGGGTACACAGAGTTACGGCTTTAAACACCAGATCTAATAAAACATCTGAACACCCACTTTACGCGAAGTAATACAAAATCAGGTACAACTTTGTTACGTTAGAACGGTGAGGTTTTTAAACGGGCGGTTTCGGTGCGGCCACTAGGGGGAGCTTCTCTGTCCCGAAACGCGAACGTCACGCCGCGGACTCACCGAAAGCGCTTGCAGGAGACTCTCCGGGTCGCGGTGTAGCACCGGGACGAGCAGTGTGCCGGGCCGGACTTCACGTTGATCGGACCGTGGCAGGACTCGCAGCACACCGTCATTTTCACTCTTTCTCCGATTTCCTTTAAGCACCAAAATGAAAAAAGAAATAGGACAAATAAGAAAATACTTCCTCGCCTTAGATGAAAAATCTGTTATAATATCTGTTGTATTTTGTTAAAATATTTCGCCCAGCAAAAAAAACCCATTACTTTGCAAATTAGCACCCTGAAATAACTAACGACACCAATATTGAGCGTTAATAAATAACAATAACCTACCGAACTGCATCCGATGATTAGATAGTAAGTAGCTGCATGCAGCAGGCATCGCGGACGGAGTCCCTTACCTTTACAGGAAGACTGCCCCGATGCTTCTCTGTCCTGCCTCCACTGTCTCCTCCCTTTTATAGGCAGCCTCAGGATTAACCTGATACCTTTGTTTTAAAATTTGGCGGTGCGTAAGAAAAAGGCGGCTAATGTTACTTGTTGTGACGTAACGACAACTGACGGTGGGATATTTTTAGTTATCTCGACCCTAAAAATAACTCCACTCAGACTCCAACCACCGCCCCCCCCTTACAGAAACATAGTGGGCAGGCAGCTCCAGTAATAAAATGACCATTGATCTGATGTGCAGAATCGGTCCAGGCGCATCCGAAATGCAGTTAAAATGAAAAGCCAGAAATGAACAGGCGCACGTTTGAAGCTCACCTGCCCGTAGGAAGCGGCTGCGCCCGCATTTCACGTAGGTACGAAAGGGGGACACAAATTAACAATGATCAATCATGGTAATTCCCCGGTAAACTCTGATCAGGAGTTAAAACAACAAGTCACTTTAGCTCGTCGGCGTAAAGCAAACAAACAGCGGACACGCGAGATGCATGCCAGTGAAAATCGTGAGTTAGTTAAGGACACGAGAGTCGAGTACAACAATATTGTTGCTGCGGGTCCAATTTCATGAAATTATGTAGCCGATTTATTATCTTCCGTTTTAACGTTTTTACATGCTTACATTATATAATATTAGGCAACACCTTGGTTCATGGGTTTATGTAATTAAAAATCCTGCAAATCGACCCCAGTGAACGGGATGGTACGACCAAATGATTACTTATTTATTATTATTATTATTATTATTATTTAAACTACTTAATATTTGACATTGCTACAATTTGTTTTATTTATATAGCTCCAAAACTAGCTAGAACATATTATATAGCTCCATAACTAGCGACCACTGACTCAGAATAGAGGTATTAATGGTAGTTAGTTATTTAGGCAATAACGGGGACCGAGACACCGTCCATTCCTCCATTGTGACGTTTAACATAACCTTATTACTTCTAGTTTTTCATGAAAAATTCATCACTTTGTACAACATTTCAGTGCTATAATTAAGCAAATTGCAGTCATTATTTTCATACCAAGCCATATTACTCCTGATGTGACTGGATCACTGCTGTATATCTATCCATACTGAAACTGCCCCATTTGCTGACTGTATGATAAGAGTCTTTCATGTCATGCAATCTTTGCCACTGGAGCTGATAATGGCACGGTGATGTAACCCCAGTGTGTGATTTATTAGTGATTTGCAGGGCTCACACTATGCCCGACGCACAGGGCTGGTCAGTCCAGTAGGAGGCATCGGTGGCCCCCAGATTCTGACCCTCTACATGCTTCTTGCTGCTTCTGTGGTGCGGGGGAGGGGGCAGTATTGGATAAACTTGCTTCAGGGTCCACATAGGTGACACACGTACCAGACCTGTAGCCCCAGTCACATTAGTAGAAAGGTGGTGAGTTCGGGTGGCAAGGGGGGAGGTGGGTGGCTTTTACTAGGATACTCACAGTCAAGTTTTTTTCAAGTGCCCTCAACAGCCAGTGGCGTCGACGGGCTGGTCACCGCCAGGTGAAGTCTGTTCCGACAGGGGGTCTGCAGATTTTCAGAGTGAGGTGAGGACAAGGATGAGGAGACCACGAGGAGGAGAGAGGTGTCTCGACAGGAGCCTGAGACGTCACGGCGTGGATCAGAGCTGAGGTGGGCGCTGTTGTGGGATGTGGGCCTAGAGCATCAGTTTAATTTCATGTCATGTTGCTTATCTGATGTGCCTCATGGACATCTTCACTGTCATCGATACCATCGATGGACCTGGAAGGTGTGACATGATGAAACCAGCTTTGTTACAAGCGGAATAGTGCTACATCAAAAGTCATTTAATGATCTTTTTGCTTTTGAAGTCTGCCAGGGAACATGATCTATTGCATATGTACATCTCTTCATAGAAATAATTTTTAGTATTAATTTGTATAAAATACACCAGAATAAAGAAAAATAAAGAAGTGCTGACCAAAAAATAGACGTACCATCAGATCTATGTGGCCTTATTGTTTGCCCGTTGATTTCACCATATAAACAAACAGATTCTTAAGCACTGATTCATAAAGAAAACCCAGAAAGCAGTTTGGAATCACTATAGCCCCTTCCAGACTCAAGGCCATCATTTTTCTACAACCAATCAAAATTTCGATTCTCAGAAAAGCACAGGGAGGAGACGTGCCCACACTCCCAAGTATCCACTCTTCAGAAAGCTCAGTTGAAGACAGAAAAATGAAAGATGAGACATCAAAAGAAAAAGAAAATAAAGGGGGGGGGGGTGAGATGAATGGCCTCTTGGCGACGCTGGAAGCGTGTGTCTAGTACAATGGCCAGGTCTGCAAATTGACTTTTAAGAGTTCTAATGGTTATTTAAACCAAAAGGGAAATTGTCAGGCAGTTTTGTGGGCCGTCTCCTGGCATTAACACTTGAGCCGACCCCTTTGCTCTGGGGCCAGACGGGGCAGCAGTGGACCCGCTTCCTGTGCGCCGGGCCGCGCGTCTCTGCGGCCGGTCTCTGGGTGACCTGCCGTCTGCAGCCTACACTTAACGCCACAGATAACGGGAGCTTTATAGCGGGAGTCTGGTGACAGACACGAGCAAACTGCCGGGCCGGAGAGGGACAGGGAGAGGGCTCCAGGCTCGCTGGGACTGGGGGCTGGGGTCCGTCAGGGTGGGGGTTTGGGGGGTGCTCGGCCCGCCAGGGGCAGGCCAAGGTCCGTGCCAATCTGCGTGGCCAGACAGCATGGCTGCCTCGGGGCCCGGGGTCAGATAATGCAGCCCCCTGCAACCTGCATGGACACCTGGGGTTCTGCTAAGAGGCAGCACAGAGGTTGCGCAAGCAGAGTGATGTACTCCGTCGGCTGGGGAAGTGGCCCAGGTTTATCTTTACAAGCATATAGCGGCATCGAGGCAAAAAACAGAAAAAGGGTAATATGATCTAAAGTTGGACCAAAATGCTTTTTTTTTAAAAAAAAACCCAACTCAAGTTGACTTACAATGTAACTGGTTTTCGGGTTATCTGCAATCTATTTGCATGATAAATTAAATTATCAGAAACCGCTTTCCCCCCTCCCCATTAACATATAGATTTTGGTCAGAGGACAGCACCAGCCCAGATTCTGCCCCCCCATGGGGTATGAGGGTTGGGGCATTAATGAAGGGGACAGTCTCACTTGCACACCAGGGCCCCCATCGACACAGCGACTCACGCCATCCAGCCTTTAAGCCTGATTTATCACCACACTTGAAACGTCACTCAGACCGTCCATGCCGCCCCCCCCAGCACGACGCACCCCAAGCTCCTTGCCGAAAGCCAGCGGAGACGTGACCGTCGCTTGCCTTACGCATGACGAGCCCCGCCTGTCGAATCCTGGAGGCTGATTGGAATCTATTAGGCCTCCATCCTGCTCATTCACAGGGTCCAGTTTTGACTTTGGCGGCCCGTCGTGGGAATTCCAGGTCACAACAATCCATAACTCACGCATACAGCAGTGATTTTATCCAATCTGCTAAATGGCTTCCCCTGGGGGTGCCACGTTCGCGGCCAGCCACCCTGTCGCTAATTTCCCCCCACCCCCTAGTGTCAATTCAACACCCAGCCATTAAGTTCACAGAGGCTGGACCCCTGGCCAACTTGGGAGGGAAACACGAGACTCCTCGCAGACGGGGTCTGTCAAGATGCACCCTGGGCATCCACTTAACCTTTAACTTCCGTGGCCTGGGATGCATGGCCTGCCCCCAGCCATTATGGTGTGTGCTCGTGAGCGCCGCCCCAGTGGGAACAGTGCTACATAACTCCCCCCACAAAACCACACCCATTACGAAACATGGCACTTTCAGAAGAAAAATTAACACATGCCAAAGTGCAAATAAAACCGCATCCATTTTATTGACACAATTTCAAGAGCATATTGCACAATAAAAGTTTTATTCAATCTTGGTAGGACATATCTCATTTTTATTATATAAATGTAGAGCAAAAAGCCCGTGACCGCACACCAAGAACCTGTGGGACTACAGAATATCGCCCACATCCTGCCCAAGTACTGTAAATGCCTGTCTGTGGTTAAAGAGTCATGACTAAATTCACATATGACAGCAAATCATTACCGAATTCACCCCACACGTGTTCCTCAACAAAAATGCTTAGAAGTTGCCGAGCACCAATTGGTTAACATACTCACAGAGATACAAAACACACACTACAATTTTCAGGGGATAAGGATTAAAATGGGGAGGAGAGGGGGATTAGATAAAAAAAAGAGAAAAGACATAAACAGTATGCCAACCGCCTGGACGACTTGAGCGGGATCCAAACAGTCCGCTCGTTCTTAGGAGGAAGTCTTCCTCGATGTTCCCCCCGCCCAAGTCCACCTGGCCCAGGCGGCTGGTCCATCGCTGTGGGTTACTCACGTTTCCGCCACTCACTGCCCACTCCTCTGCCTGTCTGAGGTGAACGTGCAGCTGCACACATGGCCAGGGAGGCAGGTGGGGCGCGATGGTCTGTAGGGGGCGCTAGTACTGCGACATACAGCAAGAAAGGAAGCAAATTCTTGAGAAATGCAGGTGTTGGTCTCACGCCACGCTCGCCCAGGGACCCAACGCCGTGCAGCCAATCCTCATCCGTCTGGCGAAGGGTGACAACGCATGTGTTTGGCTGAGACGTGTTTCCATGATTGAAAGCAGAGTTGAAGGTTAATCGCGAATCTCTTTTGTTTGGACAGAGAATCTGTCTAATCAGAGAGTCTGTTTAAAGATTAAAGGGAGGGGCGGAGTCACAAAGGCAAAAAATAAATGGATTCACATGTAAAGCCCATGGTTTGCTTCAATACATGTCAGACCATGGGCTGCAGGGGGGGAAAGAAATTAAGTAAAAAGAGCAAACAAGAAACCAAATACACGAGCGTGGGGGAAGGTCGCCACGGTGACCGTACAACCAAAACACGATTACCGCAATCAAGTAGGAAAACGAGGCGGGTTACAGACATGGGCCCCCGGTGCCTTCAAAGGCAGCGGCTGCAGGTTCGCATGGTGGGTTTGTGCGACATTTGCCACCATATGAGGGTCATCGGCTGTGGGAGGTCATGGGGTACAGGATCCTGTGGCACCTGCTGACTTGCAGGAAGACGTCACAAAAGGTCTCCACGTCCAATTCAAAGGGGGGGGGGGGGGGGTTCCCCTCCTGCCTGCCAGTGGCTACCACTTCCTGGTACCAGAAGTAACAGGGTCCAGGCAGAGGCCCAGGCTCCAGAAGAGGCAGCCGGATGGCACCAGTCTCACGTTCGGAACTCCCCCCATACAAAGGACGGAGTAACGTCTGCGTCCCGGTTCCGCAGATGGTGCACAAGGGCGACACAGTTTGGAAAAATGTCTCACTGAGGATAACAGCCTCCAGAAATGGAAAATCACGGTGTGGAACGTGTACAGCTATTGGACAGGAAGAGGGTGGCATTTCCTGTGCACTGCCAAATGAACTCACACATGGCCATTCAAACACACCTTGCTCCTTTTATTTTTTAAACATTGGCCCTTCTTTATCCAAAGACGTCTGCAGGCGTATGTGAGAAAGAGGAACAGAATGAGATAAAGCACCTCCACCCACATCCCTAGCTCAGCGTCCTCTGAAGGAGAAGGAGAAATACTGAAGGACTGATCCCAAAAAACCCGCAAACCTGTGAGGGCGGATGCAAAATGAACAAAAAAAAAAAAACACAAAACGGGACAAGCTTTGTGACCGGCAGCACGCAGACGGGCCTTGCCCTGCCGGAACCTGAGGTGCGGGTCGGCCCGGGCCAGGCCGGGCTCAGCCATGAGATGAGAAGATAGGCCTGCTGATGTTGCTGTTGGTAGTCATGGCCGTCAGCTCCCACCTGTGGAAAAGGCAGGAGGTGAAAGGAGGACCCTTACTTATGGTCTGGCCCCACACCAGGCTGGTCTCACAGCAAAGCTGGGACAGTCAATTATGAAACAGGCTGGAGAACAGCACCCGGAGGGCGGTCCTGACAGCTTCACAGAACACATGTGTTTATCAGCACTGTCGAGGTCCTACGAGAAGCACTTATCACCCTACACACACACACACAGCCATGCACAGATAACTGGGAGATTTACGATGCCGGTGCATGGCATTTTTGAGTCTGGTGCATCATGTCAGTGGACCAGTTTGCTATCTCTCTGCGAAAAGGGCCACCCCTCCAGGCCAGGAAGGCGAGGAGTCTGCCTCTCCCCACCAGGGTGGCAGGGTGGGTCCCGGTACCCTGGAAAGCGGACACTGTGGCAGGCCCAGTGTTACCCCACTGTGGGGTCAGGGGGCAGGTGGCCATGCCTCACTTCAGAATCAGGCCCCCAAATCCATGCCCCTGAGTGCGGTAAGACGAGCCCCAATGACATCACATTACAGAAGTACCCACTGAAATAAATAAAGCCGTAGGGATGTAAAAGGGCAATAAATTTTAAGGGCAGAGCTTGCAGGTGCTTCCATCTTACCGGATGTCATGTGGCAGCGCCGACTGATCGAGGCTGTACTGAATAACGGCTATTTTGCATAATGTCTTCAAATTAGGGCCTGGAAAAAAGGAAAGCCAATAAAAGTAAATGAATCATCTGCACAGCCGAATTAACGGACTATTTTTATCACACCGGTCATTGACAAGCCTGGCCCGTTTATTCCGGTTCGGAAGCAGTGGCGTAAACCAGCGGTTCCAAGAAGGACCGGATCAAAGGGGCACCCAGTTATCCCCCCCCTCCTTCCAGCCACAGCCAGGCTCAGTCCAGCACTCTGCCTCTCAGAAGGAGGCCGCGGAGACTGCCGACCCCCGGCCCTTCATCCCAGCATCCTCTGGGGGGCAACGGGCGGATCTCCAAGCTGCCGCCATATGGAAGGCAACGTGAGAAGCGGGCACAAAGTGGCCGGGGGGGGGGCAGAGACGGCGGCGGGGGCGGCACGCACACTGTGTTCTTACCTCACCTGCCACCTCGTGCCTGCAGGTTGGTTTCCAAACGCCCACGCACAGACACGCTAGCCCCCTCCCACCCTGCCCGTGTTTCTGGTCCCGCCTCAGTCTTGCAGGAATTGGCTTTATTTGGTAATGGGTCCCACCGGAAGGGGGTGGGTCATGTGCAGGAGAGCAGGTGACCAGGAGGTAAAGAAAGGGGAGGGGCAGCAGGGCCAAGTCCCGACTGCAGGGTGGGAATTGTCATTGGACCGTTAGGCGGGGATATTAATAACCAGACTACTTCCCACAGAAATGTGCATCCCTGATGAGAGTCGGGATGGAGAGGAGTTGAAGGTACTCACTGAAGTCCAGGATGTACAGGTCCGAATGGTCCATCAGGTTGAACTCATCACCCATCCCTTGTTCCGGACACGGGCTGCAGGGACACCGGAGTGCAAAGTGGGTCAGGTGCGGTCCAGATGGAGCCACGTTCCGCACCGTCGCCCCCGCGCCTCATCGGATAACCAGGTGGGTGTCGGGGCTCATCACTGTGGCGTCGGACCCAGTAACACCCGGCGACTGCGCTGATTAATGGAAAATGCCCCCCCTACTGCACCAAATCTCCAGCCGCGTGTTCTGAGTGTGTGTCAACCTGGCAGGACAGACAGGAAGCGGGTCCTTGGGTGGGGGGCACGTCCACATCCTGTCACTGCCTTTCAGAATAAAGTACGAGTTCCTCTGCTCCTGAAACCTGCGCGCCATTCCCCCCCGCCCCCCACCTCTTCCTAAGCCATAGTGACTCACGGTGCCACCAGCCGCTGGCTGAGCGTTTGCCCAGCAGGGGCAGACGTGATTCACCTGGCAGCTGCTTTCAGAGGCATGCAAGCACTGGAGTCATGTGCAGACTCATTGACATACACACAGACAGAAACAGACCAGGGAGCAGCCAGGCTCACTGACACAGACAGATAGATAGGCTAAGCTAAGGCTAACTGACAGAGACAGACAGAGGAGAAGCCAGGCTCACTGACACAGATAGACAGACAGACAGAGAGGAGCAGCCAGGCTCACTGATACAGACAGAGAGACAGGAGCAGCCAGGCTCACTGATACAGACAGACAGGCAGATAGGTAGTCAGACAGGAGCAGCCAGGCTCACTCATGCAGACAGAAAGACAGGAGCAGGCACTGAGTCAGACAGACAGAGAGAAAGACAGACAGACAGACAGCCCTAGCTCTCACAGATGACAGCTTTAGCTTTAACGCACCCATCTCTGCCCATGGAGATGAAAGGGAGCTGTGGTCAACAACCACATGCTCCTGTGTGTCCCCCAAGCCCAACAATCTCCCAGCCGGCTTTTATCACCCAGGTACAAATTCAAGAACAAGCGCCAGTCAGAATGAGGGAGTGGTAGTGGGGGGTCTGTTTTGCCCCCCCCCCCCCAGGGGAGATCAAACGGACAGCGTGGCCGTGTGCTTATCTGGTGTGCGCCCCCCCGCCGCCCGGTTGCGGTGTGCAGGAAGCGGGGGTCCCGGCCGCGTGGTAGCCTGTGGCCGGCTGATAGGCCCGCCTGCCCCATTATTGCAGCACATCTGTTTCCTGCCGAAACCAGAGGAGAGCTGGGAGTCAGACACCTGCATGGAACCAGGAGAGCCCCCCCCCCTCCAAACGCAACAGCAGGAAGGCCGAGAAGTGCTGCTAGGATCACCACCATGGAGTTACATCCCAACACTCACATGGAGAAGATTCCAAGATGTGACAGACTACTAGAGTAGCACTTGATGAACCAGCAAACATCACCAGCCAGTAACCCAATCCATCTACACCACAAAGTGCACCAATTACGGTCTGTGTGAACATCTCAGAGGACCCCCCCCCCCAACAAAGCATGGGGAGATGCCTCCTAGACCTAAAAGACGTTTTGCTTCCCTTTACTACCATGTTTTATTTGACGACCATTTTTATTTGACAATGCTGCTCATTACACCGTCCCCTGAGGGGCCTTCTGACCGATGATGGTGGCCAGCCACAGCCACGTACCTGTGAGAACAGCCGTAGTCACACCTCAGCCTGGGACAGGGCTATTTGGTAAATCAGCCAGCACTCACAGCTTCATTCATTAACTGCTTCTGTTCCCCCCTGTGAAACCCATGACATCCAATTCACTGACAATAAATACAGCCATAAATATTCCCCCATAACATGGAGCAAAAACTGCACCTGATTACTGTGCCATAAACTACAATTTTTATTGGACGACATTCTGTCCTCCATATGGTTGGATAAGGAGGCTATTTAAAAACGTCACACCTCAACGCGATCCTGCTCAGAGACGCAAACACAGGGGACCCAGGCGCACAGGAATCAGGGCGATCCGGGCCTACAGAGGGACGCCACACTCTGTGCCCCGATGCCCCCTCTTTCAGTCTCAGTCCAGGATGTTTTAAGGCTTTTACGTCGCTAATCTTGCCTAAACAAACGGGGGTTGGGGGGGGACATTTCGAGTTAAGCGGTCCAGTAAGAGGTGGGGAAGGGGGAGTCCCAGGAGACCAGATGGGGAACTCATTATGGCTCACCCCCTCTAACACCCCCACCACAGGAGGTCACTCGCCGCGGATTACAGCGAGACCTTTATCAGCCGCGCCCCGCGACTGTGGCCCTGCGCCGGACCAGTGCGGCCCACTGGGGTTGGGCGCTGCATTAGGGCAAGTGGGTATTTATTTAGCCTTATCTCCGAGGGCACAGCGCAGTGTTAATCAAACGTGCCCTATGAACTCACTAAACACCCCCCGAGTGTTGTTCTGCCCCGTAACCTTTCTGGACGGGGCAGCTGAAAAGGGGGGGGGGGACACAAGAGGAATTTATTGTTGTTGCAGAGGAAATTGATGCAACCCCACAATAATTCAAGCCTGTTGTTTTAATCCACTAAAACTATGTAAACAGCAGAGGAGCACATGCTCCCCTAAGCACGATCCGACTTCGTTCACGTACACAGAACCGGAAGTGGCACCACCCCCTGCACAAAGCTGGCAGGAGTGAACCTCTTACCAGACTATTACCTACAGGAGTAACCTCAGCATGTGGGGCTGGGGAAGCTAGCATCCTATTCGCATCGCACACCGTAACAGGCACTCCTCCTTAACACCACAGGCACTTGGGTCTTTCTGGTTCTTGTGGAACAGTCCAGAGCAGTCATGTAGCCATCGAAGTGGTCATGGCGGACCACGGACTGGGAGGCAGCACATCTACTCATGGTTCTTCATCACCTCGCTGTAGCGGGAGGAACATCCCATGCAAGGCTGAACTCTGAACCTCACCCCAGACACCGTGAGGACGACTAGGACGGCAGTAACAGGTGAGTCCAGCTTTCGCGGGCAGGACTGTACTCTTTGGAAGTGGACCTGAGATGAACCAGAGATAGGCCAGGTATGTGGGGTGCCCCCAACAGAAGCAGGAAGGCCGTCGGGACGCACTGCTCGCGCCCGTCATAAAAACACCGTTAGATGTGAAATTGACCAGAACGTTAACAACATGTCACGCAGGATGGTCACCCCCCGGTTTCCCCTGGCTGCTGTCAGGAGCCCCCCAGGTGTGACTTTCCTCTCTCTCCTGGTGTTTGACGGCCCGTGTCTGTGACGTGATCAGAGGAGAGCCATCGAGTGTAATAAACGGCGCTCCCCTGGGGAAGGGGGACACAGCGTGGCGGGCTGCCGCTGTGAACCCAGCACTCACCGTTTCACACACAGCTCGGGGAGGGAGGGCGTCTAAGCGGGACCTCCAATCGCAGAGGCTTCTTTTTCCCAGCCAATTTCCGGCCCATTAGGCCCCAGGGACGTTTACAGGGGCCTTATGCAGGCAGTGGGACGAAACGGGGAGGAGAATCACCATCCTGCACAGGACCACCCCGACCTGACAGGTTCTCAAGCTGTTACTCCCTTCAGCTCTCATTGGAATGAAATCAGCCACATCCTCATTCCTGCAACAATGTGATCTGTGCCCCCCCCCCTTAAGGAAAGTCATCATGTGCAATAACTTCCTGTAGAGCCCCTTATCTGCTGGGCCAGATGCACACTGTCTGGTGGTGTCTCTCCTGCTGCGGTCCTCGTGCTGCATGACGGCCGTCACATACCACACAGGGTACATGTGTGGAAGGGCAAGAATCTTATTCTGAAAGTGACATCGATCCAAACCAGGTCAAAGTCATGGGAAGTGTGAATGGGAATGGCTGCCAGTGGCGGACAGATTGACGGGTCCAGTGAAAGCCTGAGCGTGGGGTGCACAGTGCTGCACAGGTGTGCCCCTTATTGCACGTCTCACCCATCACACTTATCACGTCTTCATCACTCTACATGCAAAAGGCTACATCCGAAATTGTATACTTCTTTGCCATGTAGTAGGTGAGATACAGTATGCGATGTGAGCAGAATGTCTGAATCCTCAGTATGGACGAGACAGTAGTGGAATGGTACCCCTGTAGCAGCACCCGACATCGCTTGCTCAGAAATTTGTGGTAAAATGGCAGCAGAAGTGGAAATATCAGTAGAAAACAATAGTTACATAAGTTGACTTGAATATTCACTTTTTTCATTGATTGTTTTTAATACTTTTTTTTTTTTCGCAGGTGTCAACCTACGTCATTCGTAGACATTCTGGTCAGGCTTTATGCAAGATAGCAACCATGGCCCAAACGCATGCATACTGTTTTCATGCATACATGTAGTACATACTACATTGATGATCGATTAGTAGGCTTCTAACAAAAATCAGTACATACTGTGTAAGTATCTGATTTCAGACGTACCCTATATTCCTGTTTTATGGTCAACAGGGTTCGAAATACTTTATTATTATGGGCTGGCCGGCGTGTGGCAGGGGGGCGGCTGTAGAAGAGGTGCTATCAGACGGTACGTGCATCTGGCCCAGCAGACAAGGCACTAAGATTTCAAGACAGTAATTATACTTTCTGATTCAGTCCTAAATAAAAACATCAAATACACAGAATATTACAGTAAAGTAATGAAGTAATAAAGTCACACTGTTACTGACCTGCCACAAAAAACAAAAATGGAAACTATGAGCCAGGACACACCTCTTACGTTACACACCTATTTTATTGAGTCTTTATAACTCAGCTGAGTATCTTCCGCTTCACATTCGCCACCTGCACTCCGTAACAGTTATGATGTAATATTTTCAGACTGGTTTGTTGTTGTATATTGAGTATCCTGAAAGGTATGTTTAAATAAAATGTATTACTGTTGTTACTGTTAATTTGTGTTGCAGCAGTGAGCTGCGTACCAGGCGCTGCTTTTGTGATCCGACTTCAATCCGCTGTGTAACAGACGGAGCTTTTCCACTGCCGTACCCGAGCCGAACCGTGAAGATACGGTTTCCATAGCAAATTATATGAGCCGTACCCAAGCCGTACCCATGGTGAGATGGAAAGTGCTATTAAACCGAGCTGGTCGCGTCACTGCCATATGATTGGTCAAAATCCAATCAGTGCATTTCATAGATACCGATGATGTGTCGATATGCATGAATTATATTTTTAGTATATTATACTAAGTTATTCATTATTAGTAGTATTGTACATTACAATGTATTGATGCATTCCTGATAACTAGGAACTTGAAAATTTCCAACCTCCTACTTAAAGTACTACAGAACAGTTGAAGGGACCGATGCTAATTCTGCTTGCGTTTGATGCTAATAAAGCGATTCTCAAAGATGTGTTAACGGAAGTTAGCACATAGTAAATAGCGATGTACACTGTGTGACCGGTAAATACGCATCTCCTCTCTTTACGTCACTGGCACTCTCTAAACCTGGCAACACCTTTACCGAGGCGACCCTTCTGCAGTGGAAAACTGAAGTGAGATGGTACCGCGCTATAAATAGTGTCTCTTCGCGGTATGGGTCGGGTACGGCCTGGTTCCTGTATGCCAGTGGAAAAGCGCCAAGAGAGGCTTAGGCCTCTGTCTGCTTCCCCCCTGATGTCTGGGCTGTGCAGGTGAAAGGTGGGTGTCAGCATGTCTGTAACTTTACTTCAACGAACGCAAGACATCAATTCACATTATAAGTTAGCGCTAAGACCAAAAGCAAGACAATAAAATTTTATTAACTGCTAATTTATTAAGTGTTGTCTCGCCCAGATTAATTCTGCCTTAATCTACGAAGGCCCGAAGCCTACCCTGCCTGTCCTATCTCTGCCCCCCACCAGGCCCGGACTGGGAGGGGGGCAGCGGATTAAGGTGCCGGTGTGGAGTTAAGCTTCAGATGAAGCCGTAGATGTGAGCCATGGGCAGACACATGGCTGCGGGGTTAAGATTAGCGAAGTCGACATGACAGACAGGCCCGAAACTTACGGCTCGGGGTGAAACCCGAGACCCGAAATGGGTCTAGGTCCTGATGTCTGCTCCCGCTGCAAGTGGGAATCAAAAGGGTGTGACGGAAATGGAGCAATCTACCACACTTGCCCGACATTATTGTTCTTGGCGGCGGCTTTTTAAAATCGCGGAAAGAGATGGTCAGGAAGTTTCAAGTAACAGCAAGTGAGCATCTCACAGCTTTGCGGAGGAAACGGCGCAGTTTCACCGATCCCCAAGCTCACGCCGGGCCGGGGGGGCTAGAGGACATCCAGGCCGCCACCAAGGACAGCCGCGTGCAGGAAGTGGAGGGGCAGTGCACTGACGACAAACAGAGCCTGTCAGCTTCTCCGACCGGCACGTCAGACGCGTGCAGCCTGGCTTTCCCAGATGTCTCATTTTGTGCTGCACTTAAAACCTCGTTAGCAGCATGGGGGGGTGAGCACCATGCAGTAATGAGAAGGAGCACGCCGACACCAGAGCCCCACATAACCCCACTGGCCTCCCCTAACCTTCGCCAGCACCTCATCTGCACCCACTTCCTGTACATCGAGGAGCATTGCTCCCCTTGAGGGGGGAAGAGATTGTACAAAAAGTGCATCTGGGGGGAAGTGTGTGTTGTTGAACCCCCCTCCAGATTTATCCAGATATCACCTGCATACATGATGGAACTTCTGTCACCCACAGGCTGACCTAGAGGTCGACATGTGCAGAGTCAAGCTGTGCGGGGGGGGTGACAGTTATTTTTTCTTTTTGAGGGACTGTGCCAGACATTTGGCTCCCAAGACTGCAGCATCGCTGTCTGGTGTGTGATTATTAGTGAACAACAGCAGAAACTGAAATATGACATATGAAAACTCAAGGTGAAGAAATTGATCTTACCCTAGTTTCCCTTTACTCAAATGTAAACAACACGGGGGGGTGTTATAGTTCCCTCACTTCACTGGCACCTCTGTTTTGACATCGCAGTGAGTAAAAAACTGCAGAGGACCATTCAGGTTCCTCTGCAAGGCCAGCATAAGAGAGAGGCCAAACTCGCCTCTCAGGACACCCGAGAAACAGCGGGCCGTCTTGAGTCACCCCCCGTCGCCATCTAGTGTGCAGAATTATGCGACCGAGTACTGAGCGACACGAGAGGTGGCGTCCGGTGACGAGGCAGTGAGTCACAGTGGCTTCGCCCTCTGAACCACGTCACCGCTGCCTCTCCGGAGAGCGTGCGGGGTGCACACGTGGCTCCATGCGAGCGCCTCGACAGATTTTTCCGCGCCCACGGACCTCGATGCGGCAGATGGTGCCCCCGCGGCCCGGAACGGCGGAGCTAACCCAATCGCTCCCTGTCACACACCTTTTTTCATGTTTATTTTTGTCCAAACTGCAGCTCTTTTAATTCTCTGCAGGGATCGAGAAAGGAGTGTCAGCGGACCCCCGATACAAACCCAGCCAAGCTGATCACCGTCTTCACACGCCACAGGCCAACTTCCATGGGTGCCATCACTCACAGCTGGCCACTGCTAGACAGGAATGCAAAAGAATAGAGAAGGGGATATACATTCTCAATTCCACCTGAACATGGTGCCCAGGTGCCGCATGACAGCACTCATTTTGCCACTACTGCTAGAGTCTTACTTCAGAACAAAAACACAAACACATGAAATGGCCTTGCGGTAAACTGCAGGGCAAGGTCACGGGGTCACCAACGCAGAAGCGACACAGCCCTCGCAATCCCAGGGTCACGACGGCGTTGACAAATTAGCTGGACAATTCGCGGCCACAAACAAACAAAGGTCAGAGAAGCAAAGCACGTGGATGAAACGCACGTGGGAGTTAGCTAAACGCACCGGGCTCATCCCAGTGATAAAACTTTAGTGCTCAGTAATCCAGGAGTTCTTAAGGTTCAATTTGCAGCTTTCATCCACTAATCCACCATTAGTGCCCTCGGCCTAAAACATACAAATATACACAGAGGCGCATTGTTACTACGGACGGCGAATCAGGCACAGTAGGAGCAGGTCGCAGCCTAGCCCCCCGATGACGATTCAGCTAAAACTGGTTTTTAAATGAGGAAAATGAACAGCGCACAAAAACTCTAACTTATTACTGAATTCAGCTGATATGAACTGCTTCCAAGATGGCCTTGTTATTGCGTTTCCTGTCAGACTGGGCCTCTCATCCCACCTCCCGCTGTGCCTCGACGCTAAACATGTAACGTGCTGACGCAAACCCCAGTCGGCACGTCTTTAACCGGCGCTCCGAAACCCTCCCTGCCGCCGTTTTCCCACCGGAACGCCAGGAGAAATAAAACAAATAAATAATAAAAGTCCCAGGAAGAGTGACCCAGCGCTGTCGCAGCCAAGCTGCCCTCTCCCAGCATGCCAATCTGTCGTGTCCCCAGCAAACATCCTGTCGGGCAGAGAATGCCCTGTTCCCAACCCTGTGGAGACCAGCCGGGGCTCCTGGCCTCAGCACCACGTGAGGTGGCGCACAGGAAGGGCGATGACATCATGCGCGTGTGCGTACACACCCACGGCACACAGCACAACGCGAAGGCAGTGAAACACAGGAGGGGCGTGAATCTGCAGGGTTATCGCTGCCCGTCTTCTGCAAACTCACACTATTCCAGATTCGGGTACTTTGGATCAGACATACTAGTAACTGGTCCCATCATGCCTACGGTTGACTTGTGTTAAAACGTGTGGGCCAGGTAATAACTGCTTTGTGCTTTGCTGACTGCTGTAAGACGGTATAAGCGAGGTCAGTAAACAGCAGCAACTCACCACGGTTAACCCAGCCATCTTGCAGTCGAGGGAAAGCACGGACAAACTCAAGATGGCCGGCGTGTGGTCAACCTGAACGAGGAGTCTCCCCCGGCTGTAAACGAGTTCAGCAGAGCCTGGGTCCCGCGGCTGGCTCAGGTTTCATGCTCAGGGGGAGGGGGTGGCTCCCAGAGGCAATAAATCAGGGTGTCCGGCAGAATTTCACGCCCCTCCACTGCTCAGCAGGCCTGTTTACACTGCTGTAAGTGGCGCTGAATGGCTGCCACTAACATTTAGACTGCTCAGGCCCCGTGGGGACTGTGAGCGTGCACGCGCGCGCACACACACACACAAACCTGGAACAGGACGAGTCATTCATTTTTACCAAAAATGCTAAGCAAGGACATTTAAATTAAAAAATAAACCAACCCTTCAATTACAGATGTACAAGCCTAAAACTCATAGTCACAACATAAAAAAAATTGTCTGTTTAAGAGACTTCCTGTTGTCTCAGGCCACAGATGCACAAAGAAGCCATTGAACAGCACATGCCCCCCCCCCCCCCCCCCCCCCCCCCCC
>JAAGVU020000061.1:4885375-4923835 GCA_011763525.2 Mormyrus iriodes
AAAAAATATACTGGAGATACACTGGGCTACTGTAAAAAGACGACATGTATAAACTACCTTTTCATTCATTTGATATATATTCTTTAGTTTGTATTATTAGTATATTTTTGGCTTGTGTGTTTTTTCTATAATGTGTCTTGAATGGTATGGGGCGGAGGCGGCAAATGCAATTAATGTACAATCTGACTTCCTTGTGTCAGTAAGATCTGCCTGTATTCACCCAAATGTGTCTTCCGTTGTTTACATGGGCATGTGCCAGACCATTAATTATGCAGTAATATCAAAATATAAGAAGGCACGCTGCTCATGTATAGTACAGACATTTTTTCAACTATATTTATGAAAACTAAATGTACAATAGGAAATAGGACAATAAGGTATAGATACGCTTGCATGGTGGGGTGGCTGAAAGTCTGATCAAGCAAATTATACTAAAATCTTTGCCTATCAGTGATGACTTTTCATTGGCTAATGACGTTGCAGATAGACAACAGCAACACTCACTGTATGGGGGCATCGTTAACCACCAGGAAGTCCTTCTTCTTGTGGAAGACAAGCCAGTAGACGAGAAAGCCAACGATGAGGGAAAGAAGGAAGATGTTGAAGCTCCTGGTGAGTGAGTCTTCCTCTGCCACTGGCTCTGAAGAGGGAATGTCCATTTCAGGATCTGTCATGACGTTACTAGATGCTGTCGATGCAGAAGGACACAGAGAATCATAAGATGGGACACACACACACTGTGCTGAAATCCTTCCCCTTCTCGGGAGGCTGTATCGCTTTATATTACTGCTAGAAGACACACCTGCCCTACATTCATCCATTACTAATGACGAATGTAAGGTTACAGAGAGTCGGAAGCTTATCCAAGGAAATATGGCTTGCAAGGTGGGGAACACCTTTGACAGGACTTCAGCCTATTACACAACAGATGCCCACACATACAAGAATGGACTATGGACCAGTGTTTCTCAAACCAATCCTCGGGGATCCCCAGGTGGTCCACGCTTTTGCTCCCTTCCAACTCCCAGGGAATTGGGAGAGAAACACTTCTATGGACAATTTAGACGCCAGTACATCTTAATCTTGAAGGCATTTCTTTTAACTGTATCAGTTTCTTACATCAGCTTGGAGGAATTTTTGGCATTGCTGCATGCAGAATTCCTTTAACTATGTGATTTTTTTTGGGGGGGGTTTCCTGCATGTATGGCCATTTTTACATCCCCCACAACATTTCATTTGAATTAGGATCTGGAATTTGACTTGGCCATTGCACAACCCTCCATTTTCTTTTCTTTTTAGCCTTTGTAGATTTGCTTGTATATTCAAGACCATTGTTATGTTGAAATACCCAGTTAAGGTCGGGCTTTGTGATGGATGGCCTCTCTGGCATGATGTGGAATTCACTGTAGACATTCTGATGACGTGATGGCCAGGCCCAGAGGCAGCAAAGCCGCCCCAAACCAAAACATTCCCACCACCATGCTTAACAGCTGGTCTGAGGTCCTTATTCTCAAAAGCTATTTTCCCACCCAACATAACATCTGCAATTGTGCCCAAACATCATCACCATTGACTCATCTGTCCAGGGCACACTGTTCCAGAAGCGTTATCACTTGCGTTGGTGTTTAATGGCGAACTTCAATCATGCGTGGATGTTCTTTGCTGAGAGCCGAGGCTTCTACCATGCTCTCCTCCCATACGGCCAAATGTGACTCCTGCACTTTCACATGGGCTCTGGCAAGAGCCGCCTGCAGATTCCTTGACGAGACCCTGGGGTTTTTCTTAACTTCCTCTGCACTTGTCTTGTCCAGATTGTCAGTGGTCTGAAACCCATGACTAATGACTTTCGTGGTGCATGTGCGTGTGTAACTGCTGACTGTCCAGCAGTGTTGACTTGCTTGTGGCAGCCCCTGGGCAGACCTTACGTTCTTTATTTTAGTCAAATGGCAAAGTCAGGCCAGACTTTCCACTCCTGGTATGCCTGGGTCCCATCTGTGCCCAGGATGGACATTGACTGGAAGACTTCTATCCTCAACTTATACCACAGACGTGTGGAAGTCCATTACCAGCCACCACTTACTGTCCTAACAGCAGACTAAACAGGCCAGCAGTCCATTCCAGAGCAGCACTATTTACGCACATTTCTGACTTCTGAATTTTGCATGGTTGGGGGGTTGGATAGCCACCAGTGGCATGTCCAGGTGGTTGTTCCTAGTAACCCATTAACTGGCAAAGCAAAACAATGTCGACCATAACACAAAGACATTCTTCAGTAAGGCAGACTATTACTTTACCACGTGACGTGATCGCTGCCAGACTCATTGTTCTTCAGAGTGGGTACTGGTGATAAACACCTTCATCACTTTACTGCAACATTTGTACCAGCAGAACTTTACTACGGACTGCACTTACTCTGACTCCTGCGTAGGTTTGTTGAAGAAGGCAGACTGCAAAATAAGCTGCTTTAGCATATAGATTAAAAAAAGCGAGAAAATAAGCAGACAAGGCATCCCAATGTCAGCTCCCGTCACTCACTGCTGGCAGACAGCAATGAAAGCGCATGGAGTTGCATTAGGCTTTTCCTAGGACAAGGGAAGCAAGCTCAACTGGTCTGTTTATTGTATGATTTTTTCAAGAAATGATGTAATTATTGTAATTATTGAACTATGTAATTATGAATGACCCCCCCCCCCCACCGAAGTCATTCACAAAGTCATCTCATTCCGCTACTGCCCCACTTTGTTTTTTAATTATATCTCTTTGAATGACTGCAAACTGCCTTTTACATTTTTTATAGCTGGTTCCAGATGATTAAACGCATAGCAGACATAAGGATGTAAGAATGAAAAATTAAGATTAATTTTAGTGCCACTGGAAATCTGTCACCATCGAAGTTCAAACTGGCCTCAACAGCTCAAATCAGCTCAAAAAAAGTATTTGTGGAGTCAATTGAGGACTAAAAAAAAATAATAATAATACAACCCCACACAGCCCATTAAAAGCAATGTTGAATGTTCATGTTACCGTTAAATCAGGAATTCCATCCAAGATGTTTTCAGTATAATTTTTCACCCCAGACTATTTTTATACCCAAACTAAACTGTATGGGATGTAACATGTAGAGGAGAGACCAATTTTCAAGATCATTCTCAGAAAAATGAGAAATGTTTGCGTTGACGTGTTGAATTGGTTCCAGGATTTTCTTCACTAAGTGGGATATGCTTGGCTCTGCAACCTGTGAATCTTCTCTAGATCTGAGGACCAGCATCTATACCACGTGTGTGCAGTTGGTTGTCTTCTTTCAAGGAAAATGTTCAGTCTTTAAACCAAACAACAGGGCACCCATTTTAAAAAGGATTCTCATGTAACCTTCTCAGATATAAGCCCTTCAATCCTCCATGATTCCTTAACAGTCTGATAAAGTGAAAAACTCTAAATGATGGCTGCTAAATCAAGGTCTCGACCGGTGCCCCAGGAAACAGCTGTGCAAAGGCTCATTTTATTACTATGAAAATAACATTTTGGCATTACCTCCTGCCAGAAGAAACATCAGAAATTACTACAAACTGATAAAATTGCTATCAGTTTATTTTTAATTTTCTGACTTGCAGGTATAAATTAAATGTTCCCATTATATATAATGTAAAATATATTAAGCCAACAGTGGCTGGACTGAGCACAATTCAAGTGTCCCAATAGCTCTCACATACTGTTATTTAGAGGGAGCTTACCAGGAAATTACCGAAAGCAAAGGCATCACGTAAAATCACAAAACACCTGGACCAATGAAAAGTCAGTGTAATATGAGTGTGTCCCAACACGAGAAGCACTGACCTATAAAATCCTTTGGTGGGTTGCTTAGCTCATGTCAAGGAATTCTGTCCCACGGCTCGTGTGAAACAGAGAACAACCAAATGCCAACTAGCCGATTAAGTAAATGCTGTCAAAGATTTTATAGACGTGGATCATTCTTTACGGTTACTGACGATAGCAGTATAGAATGGAAACAGTGCAAATCCAGAGTGTATTTTACAAATACAGAATTTAATTCACAAATTGGATATTCAGATAGTAACACTGATTTTCTTTCTATTGGAGTATGATTGCCAAAAGAGGTTTTTAATCATATGATAGTGGTTTATTCAGGATTCTCGTACGCAATGTCACAATAGTGGAGGGAAAAAAAAAAACAATAAAAACCATCACAAAAAATGAAAGAAAAACTCACCCTAACACAAACTGTTTTGCGAGAGGCTGCACTTAAACTCTCCAACCAGGACTTGTTTCACATGAGCCGTTACCAGCTATCTAAAGCTCACCAGGGTGACTAGCAGCTTTTATACTGTCAGATGACGTTGGGAATGGTCATCTTGCATGGCGTGATGCAGCAGTATTTCAACATTGCATAATTCACTAAGAAATTGCTCAATCAATGGACACCACATTACCAACGTGAATAAAAACTAAAGCTTATGTTTCAATCTTATACAAAGAACGGAGGAAAAAAATAAACACTGAATATTTCAAGTGTTTTTCCAAGTCCAGGCAAAACCATCTCATCACTTTAATGTTACTAAGCGGTAAAAACGGATGCACAATCAAAAAATATGGCCATCTGATTTCACTGAAGAACTGCATTTGTCTTGGTGCAGTTTCAGGTTTTCTAAGAGGAAATTGGTTGATATCAGGAAATTAAAATGAAAAAAAGTAAACCAATTATACTGTATTACGCTTTTTCAGAAATAATGCATTCTTGCTTAAATATTTATACTTTCCAGGAACTCTTAAAAGAGTGCATCTATCCTCAAAAGACATACGTGATTCATTAGCACTATCCATCCATCCATTATCCGCCGCTTATCCGGGTCCAGGTTGCGGAGGCAGCAGTCTAAGCAGGGATGCCTAGACCTCCCTCTCACCGGCCACCTCCTCCAGCTCCACCGGGGGAATATCGAGGCGTTCCCAAGCCAGCAGAGAAATATAATCCCTCCAGCGTGTCCTGGGTCTGCCCCCGGGGCCTCCTTCCGGTTGGACATGCCCGACACACCTCCCCATGGAGCCGTCCAGGAGGCATCCTATATAGATGCCCGAACCACGTCAACTGGCTCCTTTCGATGCGGAGGAGCAGAAGCTGGGCTTTGCGCCCCTCCTGGATGTCCGAGCTCCTCAGCCTCTCTGTAAGGCTGAGCCCGGCCGCCCTGCGGAGGAAGCCCATTTCGGCCGCTTGTACCCGCGATCTCACCCTTTAGGTCATTAGCCAGAGCTCCTGACCGCAGGTGGGGGTGGGAACGCAGATCGAGCGGCAGACTTATACGCACCAACACAGAATGATACAGCGTCCGCATTACTGCCGTCTATCCTTTTGTTCACATTATATTTATCGTTACTGAACCACGCAAATGCTTCGTGTTCGGTAATTAAATCCGTAACCATCTAATCCAATAACACTCATTTTAGGACTTTCTTTACTGTCACAGGGTACACTAGTTTCAGAAGCTGTTAATTGCTTTATAATGACCTGAAACATCCCACAAACGGAAATGGTTCTGGTGCAAAGGCGATGCTACATTACCAACTTACTTTGATTTACCCGACACGATTAAATTTAACTCCAACGTATGCTACGACATTACACGAAAATAACATTTCAAACCTGGAAACTTTTGTAATTTGAAACAAAAATACGTACGGGAAAAACCAACGCTTACAGATAACTTTCTCATAGAAAAAAATTACTTAAAAAAAATGTTTTCAAGTTATTTTTTAGAGGGTATTACCTCCCATATCCCCAGAATAAAGAAGCTTCACTCTGATTGGCCAGGTCGTCCCGTGTCGTCATAGACAAAAGGTTACTAGAGTTGAAGTTGCAAGCAAGTCTCCTCAGTTGTCAATGACTGATATACAAATGTATCGATTGACTGAATGGCACATACCAAATAAAAAGCAGTAATTACTAACAGACTTCACTGTTTTCATTGCATTATGCAAAAATCCGATTAACTATAATTAAAAATGGTTGTCATTACAAATGTCAGGAAAATCAGTTATACTAAGTTAATAATTAAAATAATCGTATCGGGCAGCTCATTAAACAGCAATACTACTTGTTCGTGGTACTTAAAAAGCATACGAAATACGAAAACATCTCCGCACAAATAACCATACCCGAGGGAGTTAACGAACAAGTTACCAGGGTAGCCAATAATAAAGCCAAGTTCCCCTCGTAATTTGCTTTCAGTAACTTCGCCTTTTACAAAAGACACATCGCAGCGGGAGACGTGGAGCATCACGTAAACTACGGAGAGATGCCTCGGGCATTTTCCGGAAGCAGATAAAAAAACTTATAAACGTGGAAAATGAGTACAGATGGACACTTACCAGCACTATTTACAGGCTGCGCCGAGTCCTGCGTATACCCAAGCGCACACGTCACGAGCCTAGGTGCGGGAGGAGTCCTAAGCAACTCACTAGGGGAGGTGGCTGAGGCCGGGGGGGGGGGTTAAATGTGCAGGACAAGGGCAAAACCGCGTCTAGGAACAGTGCAACATTTCACAAAACACTACTAATACGCATATTATTGGTTCCCATCAGAAATTTCAATCAGCATCACTATTATGAACATTTAAAAAAGCAAAAATCCTCCTCCTGACATTCTGATGGTCGGAGCTGTTCGGACCGCTGACGTTCTGATCATGTGATCAAGGATATTTAAAGAGCAGCGGGTAACTCACTGGTGATGCTTTGGTGACATGGTCTATGGTTGTAGTTGAAGTTAAAATCAAATTTACATAAAGCATTCATGATTTTGTTTATAGATATATAATGTTCTAAGACGCTTCAAAAAAGGTACCTGAAGATCCACTGTGTGTGCATGTATTTTGCTTATCTTCCTAATACGATGTGATTTATCCCTGTTTACTTAGATAATATTCCAAGTATCCTTTCGATAGAGTAAAGAGTGAAAGACTTCCTGCTGGTTTCAAAGGAGGGGGTATCACAAGCCTTTTGTTACAAATTTATCTGAGCTCACAATTGCATCAGGTGAAACACTAAGAGGTTTTCCTAGGTTTGTTATGCTCCAGCGTAAAAACACCCTACTCATTTTTCACTGACGCATTTATAATGGAAAATACAATGACTCAGTGTCTTTTCAGCCCTTCGAGGCTGGCAGTTCAGATCCTGCCTTGACTCTGTTTTTGTGTGTAGTTTTCATGTCCTACATAACTATGTATGACTGTGTGTTTATGTACCCTGTGGTGGATGGGCATACTATACAAGATGCCCCCCCCCCACACACACACACACACACACACACACTGTGCTGAAGAAGATGGAAGGAAGGACATCTGTACTGAAACATATTAAGACATTTTATTGCATGGCCAATACTATAAGGGGCAACAGAAGGTTTCGTTCAGGAAGAAAACCAGCTTCGGTGAAATGCTTTAAAAATGTAGCCAGTGATATGCTCTTTTGCACTTTTTCAGAGTTACTTATATAACACAAGTACTAATTTCAATACGGAGCTTTAATGCGCCTTTAAGAAAATAACCCAATTAGCAATGAAATGAAGCACACCTTCAAAAACAAAACTCATAAAAACAACAAGCCCACACGGTACACAGCTGAAAAGACACTGTAATTGGTACCACTGGTATGATTTCTTCATAATGACATCATTACCTGACATGAGACACAATGCACAAGTATCACATTCAAATTTATTGAAATGCACAAACACATCCAAGATATATTTTAGTCAATTTTATGATCATCTAATATACATTTTAACGATCTAAGCAATATCCTTTTAAAGGCCCATTTCATTTAATACATTCACTTGATTTAGTGTTATAAAAGAGTGGAAAATCATATGATTTTTGCCTTGCCTTATACGTGACATATTTAGAAACTACACATTTTCTATACAACTAAATCGTTATGGGGAAAAAATAGCTGTACCATTTTACTGAAGTTGTTAAACTATTGTGACAGCACAGTGCAGCAATATAATGCAATGTATAGCCTCTCTGCAGGTTACGATGGGCTTACATTCCGATATACCTATCATAAGGCGAAAATGCATTTTAATACAGTACACCTAAGCTAACAAACATCATAGCCTGGCCTATAGCCTACCTTATACATGCTTAGAACACTTACATTAGCCTACAGTTGGGCAAAATCAATAATACAAAGCCTATTTTATAAAAACAGTGTTAAATATCTCATGAAATTTATTGAACAATGTACTGAAAGTGGAAAACATTTACCCATCGTAAAGCTGAAATATCGTAACACAGACCATTGCAACCCGGGGGGCATCTGAATTCATCACCTGGATAAGGCCTTGGAAAAGTAATATATACTTTTCAGTATCTGCCATGGTTTGGCAGGTAGTAAAAATGGAATGAAAAATGTTTTCAGATGCTCTCTGAGTCCATGACTTGTGCCAAAAGGTACTGAAATGTAACTTCAGAAGGGGTTTGAAGAAGTTAGCTTGGAGTAACCCTGCCTTATTGTACAATAACACTCACAAAACAAACAGACCTACAGTAAGACTGGAAAACGTATTCTGTTTACATGGCAAATGTGTTCATCTCTGGAGACAAACTGATATATAAAAAGAACTTTGGTTAAAAAATGTCTGGTACATTGGTAAAGTGCAGGGAGCTGGTTGTACATTAAGATCGCTCTCTTTGCAGGTCTCAGAGTTCCTTAGCTTTGCCCCGAGTTTGCTTGTACTTGTGGTACACCACACCAAGCGTAGTGAAGAAGTTCCCCATGAACAAAACAAGGTAGGAAGCCCCACACATGGCCACCTGGGAAGAACATTTAAAAAACAAGTATCATTATATTGTACGCAATAAATGTTCATATTGATACATATGATATGTAAGTGCATGTTTTTAGCACTATATACATATTTGTCTGGACTTATTATTATTCTGTCATTTTATTTCAAATATATTTCAAATAACAGTTTATTATGAATAATGTATCTATCGAACATTTTAGCAATAAGTGGCACCAATTAGCCATTTACGCGTTTCACTGTCTATCTGGTAGCTCTGTAGCTGCAACCAAATACAATATACATTATCAATAAAATGCTCTTACACTTACATCGCATTAGCTTTTAGCCATGCATGTCCTTCATCCAGTGAAACAGATATTAAGATTAAACTGTACAGCTCATAATTTCTGGATATTGAACAACAAGCAAACAAGCAACCGAGCAGCAGCAGCTTCATACATGGCTTAACCCCAGTTTGGGATTTGGAATAATTTTCGAGAAAAGATCCAACCAGGCACACAATTTAGCAAAGGTTTTGTGGTCACACTGACCTGCCACTCTTTACACTCTGGGAGCTGGGCCATCCTGAAGAGAGTCAGCCCATTGTAGAGCTGCCAGAACTGGAACAGAAAATAAAAGGATGAATCAAACATTTTTAGTAGGCAGCCGTCATACGTCCGTGGCTACAGAAGCTCCTACTAGTATGGAAAAATTACCATGATTCAGATCTTACTCAAGTGTCTAGAAAATGTATTTCACCACAGTTAACCATGACCTGGCTGATTTCAGATACCGGGTACGTCTTCATTGCCGATTCAGAATTGAGCAACGGTTAGATGTGACGCAGCTCCGAGAACGAAACTGCCAGGAGAGACCATGTGAAACTCACATGACCAAAGAAGAGGAAAGGCAAGAGGAAGGTCAGGCCTCGCCACATCCAGGACTGAAATCCCTCTGAGACAAAAAAAACAGCAGCCAAAAAAAATCACCATAAATCTAGCATGACGTGGAACTAGTATACATTAAATATGTAATAAATCTTTTCTCAATCTGTCCACCATGTATTGCAAGCGGAGGTGGGAAGTTCAAGACCAGAAAGTACAAATCCAGACCAAGGTTTTGTTTCAACCAACCAGTTGAGTATAAAGGGTCACATTCACAAAGAACTCAACTGGTTGGTTGAAACAAAACCTTGGTCTGGATTTGTACTTTCTGGACCTGAACTTTCCACATCTGATTGCAAGTGAATAATTAAAAATCAGTTACAAATGTTAAGCATAATATCAACTAAATCAACGTTATATCAAAGTGTTATCAACATATAAGACAGTAAATGGTTAAAGATAAATGTTTAGCTTGTGTAAACAGTGAGCTGTTGCTTATGTACCACAAAAGCATTTATTCGTCTCACCGACAGTAAGGTCCATGTTGTGTCTCTCCCCCAGAGCTCGAAGTCGATAGAGACACCCACTCTGATAGTAGTACTGGAGGAACTGCACAAAGCCTGTGTTCACAAGCACAAACGGTAGGAGCACTGGCGTAAAACGCTTTCAAAAGCCACACGTCAATACAGGTTCATTCTGGTTGTCCGGTGCAGTTAAATGCTGTTCAAGACCGGCACCCACGCATCCCACACTCACCCCAGCAGGTTCTGCGGGCACAAACGAGCGAGCAGAACTACCAACACACAATACCAGCCAACAAGAGTCTAGAAACCACAGATGGCAAAACAGCAAGCCAGAGTTTGGTGAATTGGATTCAAGAGGTGGGGATATGTCCTGCGTTTGCATTACTTGTAATTTCAGCTACTGTTTTCATCACAGTCTTAGGCATCTTTAATTCAGCATCTGCCACTGGCTGCCCAGAGTGACCTTGTGTCCGCTACGGGTAAGGAGACCGCTGAAGTGGAGATGTGAGGTTCTGCAGGACGGACCAAAGGGCGTGACTACAGGTGGGCGTGTCTAAAGGTGATGCATGCAATAGGGCAGGTGTGACAAAAGGTTATTTCTATTGGCCGAAAATGCTGTCAATAAACGTTATTTCAGAAAGAGACCATTCACCAGACATGTACGTCACGCAATGACTATGATTAACAGATATCTATAATTAAATGCTCGTTTCATATACAAGCATACAACATGTCCTATGCTTGTTTACATTTACCGCCATCCTTTGCTTGTTTATACTTATTGCCATACTTCCAGAAAGCACAAATGAAAGCATGTGTGGTTCCACCCACTTTGCCACGCTCTCTTCCTGTCAACACGCCCACAAACCTACTGTGATGCCCTCCTTTAGACACACCCACAAACCTATTGACACGCCCACAGACATTGACACGCCCACCTTTCGACACACCCACAGACCTTGACACGCCCACCTTTCGACACACACAGTACCCCAGCCTGCAGAGACTTGCTGAAGTTGTGCTACTCCAGTCAAGAGGCACCATGAACGATGACACAGTGCCGCTTTTTACTGCTAAACAGTAACCAAAAGCTATCTGACAATCTAGGTAGAGTTATGCGACGTGAGCAGCCAAGTAATCAGCAACAGCTGCTCTCCTTACATCAGTAGAGTCAAATTTAACTAGGGGCTGCCCCGCAGAAAGTTGCAAACACCACAAGCCAGATTCAAGCAGGATTCTAGAATCTGACCTGCAATTTATATACTGCTGCCGTGCATAGCAAGAACATTTCTGCCATGACACTTACTTTGGTACAAAGAGTAGGTAAGGAATTGGTTCCTGAACATCTGGTACAGCTTGCCATCAGGCCTGTGGGTTTTTAAAATGAGGAGGTGAGGGCACATACCAGGAATACAGTTAAACACACAATACCAACACGCAACACAGAATGCGGTTTACTCGGCAATGTAGCCAGAATTACGCACAATAAACTGACTCCATCTGTCTAAGGTGTTTTAACAATCTAAAAATCAGTTGGGGGGGGCAATTTCTGATCAAAATGCTAAGCACAAAGTGGTGGTAGAGGGGAAAACTGACAGGATGGTTTAAGCTACTGCTGGTATCTGGCCAGGAAAATGAAGCCAAATATTAAATTGATCACTTGGAACAGTGCACAGGAAGGGTGTTGACATTTTGGGTCAGGGGTAAGATTGGAGGACAAGCCTGTAACCAATTTCCTGTGAATATCAAGCTAGTTGCTGTAAGTGTTAGAATGAAATGGTCTAGGAGCAATGGTCAAATTCCCTTGTGCTTATACTTTGCTCTGAGACCAAAATGGTTCTGCTATTTGCCTATTCGTTTGTCCAACCACCCCTAAGGGGCTAAGAAAATCTTCCCAGTCCATTCTCCAGTAACAGGGTCTTATGGATCTATTTGATGGCCAGAAGACAGAGGCTCTTCATAGAATGATTCTCTTAAAAAAAAAATTCAACCCACAACTAAACATTGCTGTTAAACATGATTGTTGAAACGTGGAAAGACTCTACACATTCACTACTGGCAGTTTTACAGGACGCGCTGGTAACACAGATGATCCAACTGTCATGGCGAGAAAGACAATACACCGTCCCTCCGCTCTAGGTTCCTATTTACCAGTCCTAAATGAAAATTGTGTGGTCCTCACAAACTTCTGAAAACAAATCTTGGGTGGCACAAAGCATCAGTTTCACAAGATTATACAGTACTGTGCATAAGTCTTAGGCAATCAAAGAGAATGTTTAAAGCCATTTATCTGGTTAGAAAAAATATATTATTTAACATTAAAATATGGACTAATAAAGAGTAATACAATAAAAGGAACAGGAATATCTTCTCGTCTCCACACAGTTACTGATATCTTGCTGGATGGCAAGATGAACATGGATCCCAAACCTCTCCTCAGGGGCACCTCATCCATTCCATGCATGCGTTAAATTTCACCACCAGCTCACTTTATTAATTACCTCAATTAATTAATTAACTTCACGGGGTATTGATTGGGTCGATATCTGAGTATACTGGAGTTTTCTGGACGGCAACAGTAAACACTGTGCTGCTCACCAAGTCAGCATGACTCCTGAGAGGAAGGTCGACACATAGTGGTGAAACACCCACCAGCCTTTGATTCTGAAACAACAGGTCAGGACTCCATTAATGACGAGACAGTGGCTGACTTACAACAGTGCTGCTGATCTGCAACATTTTATAACATTTTATAACTCCCCCAAAGCAGATTAGCTCACTGTATATCTATAAGTGGCTGTGTGCATGTTGATTAGACTTACTCAGAGACAACTAAAACGGATTCATGGGTGTTTTTTTGTTAATTCTGTATTGAAGTCTATAGTTTTTAAAATGAACTTTCACAGCATCCATCCATTTTCTCTACCCATTTGTCCTAATTCAGGGTCACAGGGGTCCAGAGTCTATGGGCACAAGGCAGAGAATAACTCAGGATGGGGTGCCAACCCATCACAGGACATATGTGCACACACACACACACACACACACACACACCTTCGTAACTTTTCATTTCAGCTTGCTTTTAGACTGTGGGGGGGGAACCGGAGTACCCAGAGGAAACCCCATAACGACACAGGGAGAACATGCAAACTCCACACACACGGAGCCTTGGCGGAGACTTGAACCCTGTCCCAGAGGTGTGAGGCAACGGTGCTAACCACTGCACCACCACACCCCCCTCTTTTATATTTCTATGATGTATGAATAGATTGTGAACAACCAAACGATGTCAGGAATAACATTAAGACACCTTGGCCCAAACAGCTGAATCTCTCACATTCAAATTATACTTACCGTCAGTAACACAACCCCCCCCCCCCCCCCCCCCCCCATGCCCCCTCTGCCACGGGCACCGACGGCAAGTCGCCCCAGGTGCTGCTCCGCCAGTCCCAGATCTCACCCCTTTGAACACAGCCGGCCCGAGGTGTCAGCGGTTTTATTGTGCTCCACTAAAACAATAAATTATCGCGCAACAAATTCCTGCGCTTAAGTAAATATCATAAACAGCAGGGAAATATCAAGCAAGGGTGCTCTGTCTTGCATCAGTCTGAGAGGGCGCCGTTTCCAGGAAACAAGGGGCCAAAACGTAAATCTGAACGGGTGTCGCTGGCCAACCCGACGCAAGGTGCCCGCGACGCGCTCCTCAACTGCGGGGTCGCACAAACAAGCCATTATTCGTCCGCCCATAATCACTTTGGTTATTTCGACGACGTTTCTCCAAACACAAATAAACACCTGATTTGGCGTCTGGACTGTTTCAGCTGTGGGAGGCGTTATAAATACGGAGAAATAATGAAAACACCTTTCACAGAAAAAACTTCAATGTAAAAGAAACCAAAATGAATTCCCAATTAAACAATAACACACTTCCTTAACAGCAGTTGTAGTTCAGCTTGACAACACACAAGTTTCCCCAGGAGACAGAAAATGACCATGCAGACCAGATCACATTGGCAGGGGGGTGGGGGTGAGCTTTTACTTTCTCAGCCCCAGCAAAAATAAACGGTGGAGCTGCTGGGCCTTGCGGGCCGCCCCGGCGCAAGCAAGCGGGCGGGCCAAGCCTCTGTGTGGTCCGCTCACGCCAGGCTTGTCGGGATTGTGTTTTAATTTGTACAGTGACTAGAAACAACGCACAACCAGGAGAGCCCCGCGGAGCACGGGGCGACAGACGCACAGCTGGGACCTGCCGCCCCACACGAGGCCCATCCCCAACCATCTTTCCAGCCAAAAAGTAAGAGTTTCTTCAGAATCCTGAAGAACGGGATTCCATACCACTGCTGAGTAACGCGTTACAGTTCTGCAGGGGTGTACCTAGAAATTTTGGGACCCAGACAAAATGTCATCTTGGGAATGATTTTATCTATTCAAGAGCCCCAGCCAAGTGCTGAAACCCCTGAATATGCCAGGGTATCCATGCCCCTCCGACATCCCTGTGACTCTGATGCAGAACACGTTCCTCAGAGGCTGTAAAACCTCACCACTCTGATTTAAGGGCCCGCTGTCACCCAAGGCTTCATTGTCTGCTGTGCGTGTTCCTTAAAAAATATCACAACTGGCCTGCTAAAATTTTACTTCAAAAGTTCGCTAGTTGATGTATTAAGAGCTGTTAAAAATAAAATTGTGCTCGTCATAGAATACATTAAAAAAAAAAAAACCTCAGCATTGGCCACTAAGTTTACCAGATGCAAGACTGAGATAATTAACTAACCACTGAAAAATAAACAAATGGACTGCCAATACAGGACCGGCTGCTCAGCAGACTGCACCGGCAGAGAGTGCTGGAAAAGTACTCCACAGCTCACCCTTTAGGAGAAGCTTGCAATAAATCTGTGGGGTTAAAATAATCGTTTTCTTTGCCTTGTCAACTTAAAACCCCCTGCTGTCACTGGTGGACAGGAAATCATGATTCCTGAAAACAAACTCCTCTCTAATCCCAAGAGGAAGCCATCAGGCTGAGCCAGCCCCAATTAATAATGCCCAAGTTTCACTCTCCTGTCCCGCCTGCCCATGCCTCACTACTTTCCCTAATCCTGTGCAAGCACGCCCCCTGCCCCCACTACTCCCCAGCACAGTTCCAGGTGTTCTACAGTCCCCATACCTCCACGATCCAGTTTATCCTCATTACAAAACTTAAAAACCTAAATCAGCTTGCAAACACTTTAAGATTCTTACATGGTTGCTCTTAAAGGTTGAAGAGGCCAGCCTGACTCCCACAGGTTGACCGCCCACTGTCCCCATGACAATCCCTCCCACATAACAGGCAGTCGCTGTGTCCTACAGCAGCTGCTCTGGGCACTGCCAATAGGCCCATGCACAGGAGTTTCACGTTCTAATCGGCTAACAACGAGAACTGCGAATGGAGCGGGGGGGGGGGGGCTCCCTGGGGGGACTTATCAGGGTGAGCGTGCCATGGCAGAGCTGCAGACAGCTAATCCCAGCACCACTGAGTCCAACGGAGCGCCCTGCTCAGGCAATCAGCGCCTGGCTCAGTGGGGTTCAGCTGATAACCCCACTACGCGTCCATGGGCCGCTGATAACGGGGGTCTCCTGGATGGTGCCCAATGAGAGAGGCGGGGGGGGGGGCGATCAAGACTCTGGGGGGGGCGTCTCTGCCATTAGCTACCTTGTTACACAGCTACTGGGCTATCAGGGCGTTCTTAATTAAGCACCCCCACCCACCATACCGAGCCTTAGCGAAGACACCGTTCCCAGCCATTCTGGAGGCTGGAGCTGCAGGAAGTCCGCCACCCCCCCAATCCCAAATGCAACAAGATTCCATGCTCAGGGTAAAATTACGACAAAAGTTTACAAGTGAATACAACTGCGCTACAATAATATGTTCTGTACATGAATCTATAAAATAAATGAGATTGTGGCAATTGGACTAGTGCAACCAGTCAACGGAATGAAAGTTGTGGAGTCTGCATATCAAACAGTGGCCAGCAGGGGGAGTCATCATCAAGTATGGTATAGTGCACCTCTGGGCCCTTTACCTGGTTCCCCCAAACAAGATGATCTTGTCTCCCACCATGCAGCAGCACTGACGCCTGCGAGGACATGGACCTTTCCCCTTGGGATCCACTTTCTTCCAAGTGAAGCTTTCTGCAGGGGACAGAAATATACGCACACACGTTTAGTGCGGAGCCTGGGGGGTTCTCTGACAGCAACGGGTACTGAGTGTGTGAAGGAGTTAGACTCCACAGCTCTGGTCACATGGCACAGCTACTGCACACTCTGCCTGCCACCTCTGCCCCCCCAGTTGCCCTTTTGCTGAAATGATGCAAAATGACTGGGCTGCCGCTCGCACAGCAATGCCAAATAAGGAAAGGCTCCGACATGCTTAGCCAAACCAGCAATTCGGAGGCATCATGCCATCACCATGGTAACAGATCATCTAATCCAAGAGCACGTCACCAAATGAACCCTGAGCAGCCGCGGGAGCTGCAAACCCCCAGGACGACTTACTTTACTTAAAAATGGGTCACAGGCACAGCCATTTGCCGAAGGGGACACCATACATAAATAAAAACACAAGCTCGGGACACTTGGAATTTTACTATATATACCAGCACACCATCTAGTGCTTTTAAATTATACTGATTTATAACGAGAGAAAGAAAAGCAGGTTCCATCTACAGGTCCGCAGCATGTAACAGAACAAATGGGACACCTGGCTTTTAATTCTGCACCATGTTCAAGAGCAAAGGGTGACGGAGATTGGGGGGGCTCCAGCTTTTTAATAACGCGTGGGTGGGAGCCTAAGTCAGCAGAATGAGGCCCGGAGTCCGGCGGCGCATCGCTGCGAGGGACGGCAGAATCCAGCTAAACTTCGTCTGAAATCCAGGCTGTTTAACCCAGTGCTTAACACATATTGCGTGTTTTTAACCCACTGTAAAACTCTTGGAACATCACGGGGAAAAGCAGCAGCTAGATCAGCGCGTGGATCTCACAGCAGCAGCCCTGCTAACGTAAACACTCACAAATCGAAGCCCTCGTGGCCGAAAGTGGAAAGCGCCGCTGCAGCTAATGGATGGGATTTTAACGGGAGTATCACTGACCTGGACTAAACTTCCAGAGATCGTTGAAGTGGCGGTCCAGGCGGGCGTTGTAGCCTCCGAAGATGAAGAGCTCTCCGTTATAAGCGACTGCAGTCAAGGAGGAGAGGGGACACGGACAAGAGTTACCAACCCATCTTTGGAACGAGGAACCACGCAACGGCACAAGTTAAAGAGGCCTTGGCCAGGCCCTCACTGTATGACACAGGGTGAACTAATGATTGTGAATGAGCAAACAGCCCCAGTTTATCCTTCTGCTCACCAACACATCTGATCTGGTGCAATTGGGCCACATCCATCCATCAATTTTTCTGCCGTATCACAGTGCGCATGCATACACATAAACTATCATATGCTATGAGCAAATCAGTCATGACAATTGCATTTACATTTATTTAGCCAACATTTTTATCTAAAGAGACAGAGAACTGAGAAAGCAGGGTCAGACCATCCCTATAGCATTTGGGGGTTAAGGGCGTTGCTCAGGGGACCAACAGTGAAAAAACCCTGGATTTGAACCGGCGACCATCTGAACACTGGCACAGCAGCCAAACTCATAGCAGGGCATACCAAGTCTACATACACAAAGCAGGGGCAACATTCGAACTTCTAACCATGGAGATGTAGAGGCAACAGTGCAAACCACTAAGGAATGCCACAACAAATTAAAAGAGACCTGAAAAACTGCAGAGTAAAGTCTGTGCCCTTTGTCAAAGAGGCATCAACACCAGCTATCTGACACAATCACATGAGCAGAGTGCTCAGCGAGGCAACCCTTCAGATGACCTTGCTGGCCCCACAGTTCAGGGTGGGCAGTGGTAAGTCTCAAGGAGCTGCCTCACCCAGCCAAGAGATGGGACCTCGCTGATCAGAAGGGCTTCAGATAAGACAAGGGCGACAGACCAGCTTCAGTTATGAGAACAAGGCCAAGCAGAGACCCTATCCTGGAATTTCACTGGATTTTCTTAAGCCACTTTCACAAGTTACCCAAGGTTACACAGTAACTAAGAGTTTAAAATTTATATGTGCACAAATGGACCTTTTTACAGTACCCATATTTCTCAGAATTATTTCTAACAATAAAAGTGCCTCATTGACTATTACTGGTAATGACCATTTTGGACATAGTATTCAACTGTGCCACTGTGGCGCCCCCTAGTGGTGAGACTGATTTGCAATATCAAATCCATCTAAGAGGTTTTGAAGAAAGCATCTGTAATTAGGAAATGAAATTCCAGAAATAAACTCTCATGAATTAACATAAATTTCAAAAATGATCCAGGCACAGTGTGATAAATGTACCTAACTATATACATATATATACATGATTGAGTGTGCATGTGCTATTCATGAATGAGAGCCTATTTGTGTGTATACGTTGGCGCCACCCACAGGCTGAGTGGCTCCGGCGTCCCTCGGGTAGCAGCTGTGTGGAGGGGGAGTCCAGCCAGCAGTTGGTGTCTGTGTCAAACACCTTGATCTTGTTGCAGTAGATCTCATTGTTGGAGTGGAAAGGTCCAAAACGGTCGGCCCGGCCCCCAAACACAAACATCTTGCTGCCAATAATAGTGGCAGAATGGAAGTCCCTCCAGCGGGCCGGTGTGCCCTGGGTGAGAGGAGCAGGAGACAGGGAGCATTTACACTGCACTGCTGACCGCCTCCAGCTTTTATATACAGGCTGATCAATGGAGAGCCATTTATGTATCATCCTAAACTTCAGAAATCATTATTAAAACTCAACATTTATTCTTTACAAGAATTCATTGTACATTATGCTCATTTTCCAGAAGAAGAAAAAGGTCATATACATTTATTGTCTCTCCTTAGAAATAACACGTCAGACAATAACTTGGGCAAACACTGCCATCTGGTGGCCTTCTTCTGTAACAACTTGGCAGGAGACCAGGCCTGGCTGAATAACCTGTTAACGAAATAACCGACCACAAAGCAAACGGTCCACGCCTTTGTTTACTACTTAAATAGACCCATATTGTTAAAAAAGATCACCCATTTCCAGAAAGTACAGCGATGGAATATACATACAAACAAAGCATAGGGAAGAGCAAAACCATGTGACAAAAACTGAAGGAACGTAGAAACCTAAGACGCGTCACAGAAGGACCCTTCCCATGATGCCGTGTCTCCTTCAAAGCAGCCCGGCGGCTGACAGGAGCAGGCGAGGCAGGGATATGTGTTAATCCGTGACGACAGACTGCCAGATCCCTACAATCCTACCCACATGGCTCTGCAGACATCAGAGCATCAACCAGGCCCAGATGGAGCCCCAGAGCCGGGGTAGTGAAAAGACCCTAGACAAGGGATCTGAGATGCTACCTGGTCCCAACCCTTCCAGGCCTCACCTCAGTGGTGATACCACTTATTGGGAAACCTCCACACTACCACAGCCAAACGAAGCTGTTAAGTTTCTTCCACAAAAGACACCTGAAAGTTCACACTTTCCTGCTGCAGGCTCTGGAGAAGTAGTTCAATTCTAGGGCCTGCCGTCTGAGGTCAAGTAACCAGCTTAATTCGCTGGTACCGCAGTCCAAGTTAAAGATAGGAGTGTGGGCTGTTGCTGCTCATAGGCTCATGTTAGGTTATCCCCTCCGTTGCGATTTTTAAGTCTCATTCAAAGACATTTTTATTCTTTGGCTGGTGGTCCCTTTAATGCCCTGCTTAACTTGTGTTTATTTTCAGTTTATTTTGCTTTTTATAATTTTACTTATTCATTTACTTATTTTCTTTCTTACTCAGTACAGCACTTTGGTACAACTTCGGATGATTTTAAACAGGCTAAATAACTTTGCCCTTGACCTTCATTCATAGACAGGAAAAAATCGGAGAGGGCCTAGAAACACCATGACCATGCTCTTTGGGACAGCTGCTTTCACGTGAACACTGGTGACGCTCACCTTGGCATTGACCAAAGACCAGGTCATGGTCACCGTGTCTAGCTTGTGGATGTCATTAGAGAAACAGTCAGCCTGTAAGGGAGAGACAGACATGAAAATAAACGGACGTGTCTTATTCCCACTCAGGATATTCTGTGCTGTCAGACATCATCAGTGGGCGCAAGTTATGGCCAGAATCTACCTACAAGCTGCTCATATCCACCAAATATGTACATGGTCTTCCCCAGGACACAAGCGGAGTGTCCATCTCTCGCTCCTGGGATCGTCCCGGAAACCTTGGGCGTGGACCACCTGTGATTGCCTGTGGCACCAAAGAGAGGGGGCTGAGGGGGATGTGGCCTTGCATGGCATGACAGAAGTTGCGGGCCTGGTGGCTTCTTCCTTGAGGCACCTCTGTCTGCCACTCTATTCTACCACGTCTCAAAGGCAAACAGAATGCTGAACAGATTGCATTGTGGGTACTGGCGGATACTCACTGACGTTGAAGGCATAGAGCACGTTGCAGGCCCCCTCTGTGTCATTGCGGCCCCCCCACAGGTAGATAGTGTCGTCCACCAGCACAGCTGTGTGGCCATAACGCATGTAGGGCACCTCCCGCGCATGCTCCCTCCCGCCAGTGCGCACAGGTGGCAACTTCATCCAGCGCAGTGACACTGAAAAGGGAAAAAAAACAGAGGAGGAGCTGGGGGGGGGGTGGGGTCATTGACACAGCCACACCCATATTCACCTGACACACCAATCACATTCTGCTAGGCAAATTAGTCTCTAATGAGGGTTCTAACTAGCAGGGAAGCCAATCAAAATTTCAAGATTCTGCCCTGAAACGGACGTCAAATTCTTGTACTTTCTGAAAAAGACACAATCTGAGATGCACACGAGGACAAACTGGGTCATGGGTAACTACAGCTGCAAATCGACAAGCTGCAGTGCTTATGACACACCTGCTGCGGCACTGAGGTTTTAAGGTGGGGTTTCTGTGCTGGGGGGTTACAAAGACACAGTCAAGACATGAAGGCGAGTCAAAATAGGGCCCCGGACGGAAGAGAGGCACCTACACAGGGTTGACACCTGCAGTGAGGCCTCGAAGCACGCAGGAACTGGGTGGCCCGGCGGTGGTTAGAGCAAGGAGGAAATTACGAAGATGAGCAGCCGGCTCACCTGCGTTGAAGACGTGGACGTCGATCTGCCGCAGCGTCTCGTAGTCCTCCCCAGAGCAGTAGCCCCCGAAGGAGTAGACTCTGTGGCCCACAGCCACCGCCGCGTGGTTGACCCGCCGCGGCCCACCCTCCAGGTGCACCGTCCACCGCAGCATTCCACAACCCTCACCCCCTCCCTCCCCCCTGCTACGCTGGCTCTGTGCAGCCACTGGCTAGGCCATCAGCTCCAGGGCGGGCCCAGGCATCATCCTCACCGCTGACCCTCGGAGGCAAAGAGACAACGGGAGCCAGACGTGTGCTGCGTGATGGAAGTGCAGGAAGACACTGAGCACGCGAAGAGCTGACTGTTTCCCACCGATGCCTGCCCCTTATCTGCCCCTCCTGGGTGAGAGAGCGAGAGAGAGAGAGATGGAGAGAGCCATCCTTTGAGGTGATGTCACAGGAAGCCAACATCTATATAAACTTTCAACACTACATTAATTTTCAGAAGCAGTGTGCACAAGGGCTAACGGGCACCTTGTCAATCAACCGCTGTTTGCCTGTTTAGGGAGCCACATACACCCTCCTGCTCCGACTAGGGAACAGCAGCAAAGTTGACATTTTCATGCCGGGGGGGAAGGAGCTAAAGGCCAAAGGACGTAGCGATTTAATCCAGTAACAGTAACAGCTGTGGCATCTGGAGCAGCGGACCAGGGAGACGGAAAATAAAAAACACCACATCTTGCACTGCATAGATGTCACCAAACCACAGAGAGTCCATTATCGAATGTATTACAGAGTCAAAGGCAAACAATTCTGAGCTAGTACATTACACCTGGAAGCCTTTTGTCTGATAGGTAAAAGATCCATGAGCTGGTTACTCCCAGAGAAACTCCGGGTGCACTTTCTATTGGACACTAGTCATATTTCTGTTTGTTAGGTTGCAGGTCAACACTGTTCTTACAGAGACACTTGGGATTCATTTTTTAATTCAGCCACCTGCATTTGCACACAGCAGATATATATAGAATGAACCTGATCGTTCATTGGCATAAAACGACCCAACGGATCTGAACTGACAGCATTTGGAACACGTGCCAGTTGTTCAAAGCAGCCCTGGGTTCCACGGAAACACAACAACACAGGACAGTATAATGAGCTGGTGGCAGGCTGTTCATTCTCAACCGTGGGTGACAGAAGATGCCTTCTGTCACACATACAGTCAGAACAGCTTCATGTAAAGGGGCTGGCTGTAAGCCAGTCTGGGAAATTCACAACGAGGAGCACTTTTAATCTCAAAATCCACACAAGGGAGAAATATCTTAGTTGTTATTGAACTTGCTGTCAATTTTTCAGTACTGCACCCATGCGGCACCTAAAATCAAAGCATTTCCATAAAAACAAAGCTAGAATGAATAGCTCTGATGCTAAAAATGGACACCGAATTATTCACCGAGTAAATAACATTACACAACCAGAAAAACAAACGCAAAGGGACTATAACCCTCCACAGCACCCCCTCACAAATACCAAACATATAAAAACAAGCCTATGTTAATAAATATCAGCGCAGGCAAGGTGCCTAAACTAACAGATCAATGCTGGAGATCAGCGAGGGCGAGTGTCCCTGCGGAAACACCATCTGACCGGCCCCCTCCCCTCCCAGAAGATTGGGGCAGATGCTTAAATTACACACGGGCGGACTTACCTCGAGTTCAGCTGAAAAGCGGACCCACAAGGTGACTAGAGCCCAAGAAGGAGGGAGGGGGAAAAATAGCTGACAGCGGCTGTCAGGTCACGAAGCAGCCTCGCTACAGACAGGTGGAGAACACGGGCAAGCCACGAACCAACTGTTCAAGTGAACCTCAACCTTCTCACTGCTCTTAAAAATAAATGCTGGCACTGGGCGTTTCGCAGGCAGACTATTTCCAGCACATCTATCAGGCTGTCCTAACCCATATCACAAAAGCAAGCCTCCAGCTGACATGTGACATGAAGCGCAGGCTTGTCCATCTGGATACGGCTGGGGATAGCCAGCTGTTATTTCCCTATCCTGACTGCGCACATACACACCCCCCTTGGGTTACACCCTGCCCTTAACGTTCTTTAACAGAAACCGCTTATCGTGATGCCCTAGAGTTCACTTCAAATTTGATAAACCCCGTCCTTACTGAAGGATCTCACAGCTTACGCATTAAACAGTACTGCTGGGAATTTGACCAAGAAACCAGCTGACGTATTATAGGACCCGATCATATTTAACAGACTATAAATCGCTTTAATCCTCTGAACGTCAGCGGAAATATGCCGCCAGACTGGAGTAAACCTCTCCCGGCGTTGTAAAAAGGCTGGGAATTGAAAAGGAACTGGCTGACTGTGAGGGGTGCGTAGGGTAACCGAAGGCTGGTTTTAGGAGATCACCCGCTGCTGGTTTTGGCAGTGTCACGCCACACAGCTGACCAGCCAGTAACGTAAACAAGAGAAAGTATCGTGTGCCCCCCGTCTCCCCACTGAAGGCAGCATGTAGCGGGCTAGATGGCAACCGAACCTAGTTATCTGCGGCCGCAGTACCGCAAACAACGTTCACTCGTTCGACCACGCTAACTAACTGGGCCAGCTGCTAGTTACCGACGGGTTCTTCACTAGGACTCGGCTCCAAAAGCCAGTTAGCCGCCTGGCGAGCGCACGCGAGCCCCGCGGCTAACGGCGTAGCTCCCACGCCACCGCGCGAAATACGCGCACGAAAACCGGGGCGTAAAATGCTTACCTGTCGGTCAGCCGCGCTTTCCACCCGCCGCCGCGTCGCCCGTGACGTTTTGTTTACCGCCGAGCTGTTGGCAATATGTAAAGTTATCGTCAAAATACGTAAAAAATCAATATACTACTAGCACACGCTAACGAGCTAATTACCCGGAAGGCTCAACTTATCCTTTTGAATATCATAGTTTATTAACGTTTATTCATGTGTTATTTTAAAGTCACATCGATGGGAATATTTTTATTGTTTGAAATACTTAGCAACACAAATCAATTACAATTACTTTTTCATGGAAATCGGAATACTTCACAAAGAGTGTGCGCGAGCGTTACAGCGTTGCATTGTGGGTGTGTATTTTTAGCGACAGCAGAGTAAAGCGGGAGAATGAGTTTCAAAGGGGGTAAAAAAACTACAAACACAGTCGTGCCTTGAAACAACCCTTACACGTGATTTGATCCTCCCACAAACCAGGAGAAACGGCACAGTCGGATTGGAGGAAAGTGAGGAGTGTGACTGTAAAGGCGTTACCTGTATGAATAATTTGGGCAAAGTATTCATTATGTATATGCAAATATATATATTTTTTCAATTATCTGTGTACGTTATACATTTTCAGAATGATGCTACTTATATGATAATTACTCTTTTAATTTTGGGAAAATGTATGCTTTTTAAACGTGACTTTATGTGTTTACAATTGAAAGCTTTTCTTTTTAATTAATATTTAATATTTATGAATATAATGAAGCTATGTGAGATATTTAACTGTTTTAGAACAGTAGGACATGTGACGGATGTCAAGTTCCTGAATTTTCTAAAGCAACATGAATATACCGCACATGATTACACTGCTGTTGCACACAGTCACCACTAGTGGTCTCCCAAATATAAATTGGCAATATTTATAGAAGTTAGTGAATATGGGATAATTATTTTTCGTTATGATATAAAGCATTTTGCGTAGTCATTAGATTAAAAGTTAATAACAGGATATTAAAGATGACAGCTCATATAACTCATATATTGTTTTTAATCAAAGTGCACCCACATATATGCCTAGCTTATTCTAAGACTGGTTTAAAGGTGCTGTCTCTGTGTGAATTATATATAACTTATATCGTTATATATTTTACACCCACTGGTGAAAGTATAAGCATAAACCTCGCGCGTCACCCCCTAATGTTATTTTTTCCTTCGCTTTTGCTAACAATAACAGCATCGCCATGAAGATTTCATATTGCGTCAGTGACATGTCGGTAATGTTATTCAGAGTATAGCATGGTTTTATGTGTCAACCAAAGAAGTGCAATAATAAACCAAAAACTTAAGCGGAAAAAATAAATAAGGCAATAATAAAAATGAAAATAAAAACGTGGCGCGATTCTTGAGATGGCATCAGATGGTTCTTGCTTGGTTTGTGGTTCTTGCAATAACTTGCCAGATGTAAAACTGGCACAACTGGAGGACATTTCTTGAGTTAATTCCAAACCGTTTTGATTTGCACGTTACGTGCTGATATTTCAGGCACGCTATCATGGATTATAGCACCATTTTCTACTGTTAAACTGACTGGAAAGCTGGCCACAAAAGAGTTTTTAAAATAAAAAGTCGGGGGACCTTATAGTCTTTGGTAATCTGTTCTGTGGTTGTTAATTTCATCATTTTCCAGGGGTTTTTAGTTCACCCACTCAGCACATCGCATGAATTGCGTGACTGTGTGAGCTGATGGCGTTCACATCACTGCACACATGTAGCAATTTACACTGGAGAAAGGCACCATTTTTACACTCGGAGTTCTCTCCCTCCCTCACAGCCATGCACTGTTTTAGGAGGGGATAATGTCTCTGCATGAGACTGCATGATTACTGCGAAGCGATTCGGTGATTCACGTGCCGTGCATGGTGTAACACATTTTCTTTTTTTTCATTTTATTTTGAGGCAAAGCCCACAATTACCAATGAAATGCCTGGATTTCAGGGTAAGTTGTAGGAAATCAAAAAACAAGTGCGGGGTGAGGTTGAGGTAGGGAGGTTCAACTGTCCCCGCCCAGGCTCGCTACCCGCAGGCGGCTGCCTCATTATGCCCTCACATTCCTTCCCAAGTCAGCCGCATGCCGCATATACAATGGTCAGATTGTGCTGCTGCCCCACCCAAGACAACAGCCGCCTGCATCCTCACCCCCCTCCCCCCCCCGCCCCGCTGCCCAGCACCTTCTGCTCTAATGCTGACATAAAAAAGATCTGTAAAATATCTGGGTACGGCGTCCTGTCCCTTTCGCCGCCGCGCTGCCCGCAGTCACGCAACGCATAGTCAGCGACGCATAAACTAATTGCTTCACCACAGATTTCTCACACAGACCTGGATTATCCCCGCACATAGTAAAGCTCCGTAGCATGTCAGTCTGCGACGGAAGACTCAGCTAACTGCTGTATAATGTGATGTAATGTAAAATAAAACATAAAGTATGCTACTTGTATTTTATTTTCCCGAGACCCAGACTAGAATAAGTGTTTGAAACATGGCTGAATGAATGTATAATTTAACCAAATGTATAAAGACAAGAATAAGCCATTGTGAAGGTACAGAACCATAAATAATTCTGTCATTTATATATTCTGTATTACATACCCTGTTATTCATACACCTACTGCATTTCTATGGTTTGTTTAACCACCCAGGATATTTAAACAGATTTTTTTCCCCTCTAAGACATTTTCTCCATGCATGGGTCAGTATTTTTCTACCATTGATTTGTGCGTAGCATATAACTGTCGTCTTAACCCACAAGTGTTTTGATATTTTGCCTGCAACAACCCATTAAAGTTGAAAGTCGGAGAATTCTGCATTGGCTTATGTGTTCACCCAAGAGGTGCAGAAGGAAACCAAGTGTTCAAGTGACAAAAAATAAATATGGCCTGAAATTAAACGGAGATATCGCTTGATTAAAGGGAGTGCGTGTCTTGCAGTACCGGCAGATGGTTCTCAGTTGGAATGTGATTCCTGCAATAACTTGTCATATTCAAAATAGGAAAAAATGAGAATGCTTATGGACTCCGGGCTCCTCATCCCGTGCCCTGCTGTGATGGCTGGCATCCCTGTCATTCCTCAGCCCTCCAGCTGGTGGCGAGCTGATGGAAACCATCTCCTTTCCTGCGCTAATGGGCTGGCCCACCCGCTCAACGGCACCTGTTTAATTTTTGTGTACTCTGTCTCGCACTTCACACTTCTGGCCTTGGAGGGGCGTGACAGCACATGTGCTTTCCTGCCCCTTTAAAGGCGACAGATGTGATACTGCCCCCCCCCCCCATCTCTCAGCAGCAGGTCCCTCCTGCTCAACAATCGTGGATTCCAGGGCAAAGTATGCAGAAAAATAACAACTGCAGGCGTGACAGTTGCTCCTGCACATGGGATGCCTGTTCCCTCTGCAGCCCTGGTGACGGAAGAGCTCTGAAATGCTTTGTGGCAGGGAAAAATACAGCCTGGTCTATAAAACGGCCAGTCCTGTTACCCTCTCTCCTGCCCTTTCCCTCCAGCCATAAAAGGGGACTTTCACCACACTGAACCGTTAATTTCATAAATAGACACTTTCGCAGAGACGGGTTTTGCTTACTTCCACCTAGCGAGGCTAATTTTCTGGAACAGTCCAGGAATGATGAAAAATGTACTCCGCGATCCACCTCCATTCGCTTTCTGGTGAGATAGAAGTTTTTTTGAAAAGCATCTTCAAGAACCATAGCTGTCGTGGGTCTTGACTCAGCCGAATACTCAAATCTTGGTCTTTAAGGACCCATGAGAAGCATTCTGCTTCATATACAATCGGCCCATGTATGAGCTTCGTACGTTAAGTACGTCTTCTTAAGCTCATTTGCACACAGACAACTGGGTCAGAGCATCTCCAAAACAGCAGGTCTTGGGGGACCTTCCCAGTAAGCAGTGATCAGTACCAACAGTGGTCCAAGAAACACCAACCAGTGAACCGGCAATGGGGTCATAGGTGCCCGAGATTGATGTGCATGGGGAGCGATGCTGGCCCATCTGGACCAATCCCACAGGAGTGCTACTGTTGCACAAATTGCTGAAAAGTTCATGCTGGCTATGATAGAAAGGTGTCAGAACACAGTGCATCGCAGCTTGCTGCATATGGGGCTGCATAGCTACAGACTGGTCAGAGTGCACATGGTGACCCCTGTCCATCACCGAAAGCTCCTACAATGGGCCCATGAGTGTAGGAACTGGGGCATGGAGCAATGGTATAAGGTGGTCTGGTCTGATGAGTCACATTTTCTGTTACATCATGTGGACGGCCGGGTGCATGTATGTCGATGGCACCAGGATGCACTATGGGAAGAAGACAAGCCGGCAGAGGCAGTGTGATGCTCTGGGCAGTGTTCTGCTGGGAAACCTTGGGTCCTGGCATTCATGTGGATGTTACTTTGAAATGTACCACATGACACCTTCAGAGGTCTTGTGGATTCCATACCTCAGAGCTGTTTTGGTCGCATGAGGGGGACCTTCATAATATTAGGCAGGTGGTTTTAATGTTATGGCTGATTGGTGTATGTTCAGTTGTAGGTTGGATTGTCGCCCCATCACTTGCACCAAAAGAAACTTTTTGTATTTGGTGAATAAAGATTCTGATTCTGATTTACTGAGACCTGGACCAAGTCTGTGAACTTGAACCCCATTTGACCCAAAGCTGCCCTAACAGAGAAAGACGCAAGTATAGATACAGTAGTCAAGATGTTAAAACTGGATTTCTTCCATAAAAATCAAATTAAGAGTGAGAGTGATGCATCAGAGGTGATTATCCAATCACAGTCCAAACCTGGGATTCACAATCGCCCCCCCCCCCCCCACCCCGCTCAAACAGCACACAAAGGAACATATAGTTTAGGTCAAAGCAGAGTGGAAAATGGGAAAAAACACACAGAGTTGTAGTGATTTTATGAATCAGAGTGGCAGGAGTCTGTAGCCAGATGTGCCGTAGCGCCAAGGCCCTGCGTGGGCTGCATTTGCAGCGGCCCCGCCGCGTTTGGCCAGAGCTCCTTGGGCCGGACGCTGCGGTCAGGAAGGCCGTGAGGGCCGGCCATCTCCTCTGCAGAGATGACGAGCTGCCTTCCAGAATAGCCCCCTGTGTTTGAGAGCGGTGGGTGCGCGGGGCCAGCTGCCGTTCGGGTCGCAGGGTCGCTGAATGTGGAGTCGCCAAAGGCCTGTGTGACGATCATCTACATTTGGTGCCCTGATCCGACTGCGCTTAACTGGGTTAAGTTGAGAGACGGTGCAGTCCAAGATGATGTCATAAGGCATGATCTAATTCTAACGTGAAAGGATTAAATCATACATTTCCCTTTAATTCTGGGGTAATTAAATGAACAGTGCCCTTTTTTTCATCTCATCTATGCGTCAGCTCCTTTCACACGGAACCGCATGATCCTGTCTTGTTTATGGAGTCGAACTTAAAGCCACACCTAAGGAATCTCTTCAGCGCCCCCTATCGCCACCTGATGGCATTACTTGCGCTGAGGTTCCAGTGCAGGACAGAAAAGCTGTTCATGCTTGAGACGAGTAAAAGGAATCTTCTGGCAATGCAACAGTGGGATCTGCAGAACACCAGCGCTGCCCCTGGCTGTAGGTTAGCCTCATTAAACCTAAAAAGATATGGGCATTTATTTAAAAATGGGGCATCTATTTTGAATTTCTTAGCGAGGCCACGCTGGACCATGAATGAGAGAGAGGCTGTGGGACAATATTACACTCAGAGGTAATAATATAGTTCTTAAATTGCGGTGGATGCCAATGGCACAGACTGGGTCCATAGAAAATAACAGTAGCATCAGATTTGCTGAAAGCGTGTGCCATGGCATTATCCTGATCCCTGTCTATGGGACGCCCCCTCCCCGCTCCCTGGCCCAGCTGCTGAGAGACAGTTGCTACGGGGGTCACTGGCTCACCCTGCCGGCTGTCCCAAGCCAGACTGTGGCCACCGGGCATCTGTCACTGTCACTCCCATGGGCTGTTGCTGGCTCCTTCCAGCCTGCTTCCGGCTCCCAGCATTCCCGTCTCCGTGCAGCTGTGTTCGGGGCCTCGGTCTCCCAGCTCGGGCGAATCATATCAAAGTGTGCCCTACCCTGTTCTGCGGTCTCTTTCATTCCCACTCTCCTCTCTTGACATTCCTGAGAATTCCTCCCTGATTCCTTTCAAGCACATCTCTGGTATTTTGTGTTGTCTTAGTACTTTAACATGAAAAGCCCAATCTGCAAAACCAACTGAAAGAGGACCGTTTAAAATCTGGAGGTTGCTTCTATGAAATACTACAATTATCACAGTAAACACAGCGGATGCTCCACATAGATTAAAGTCACAGCGAATGTCCTAAGCACGCCTCCTGCTTTGATGGGGTAATGTCTGGGTGATCCCCCCCTCCTGCTGGTGTTGCTCTGGGAACAGAATGACGGCGGCCCTTTAGCCTGATCTGGCGATTCCCCCCAAGTTCCGATGATGTCAGACACAGGACTGTAAAGCACGACACACTCCAGACCCTGTCATAGAGGCTGTGGGCTTACAGCTAATCCCCCCCAGAACTTTGTATAAGGCGTTGACTTCTCTAACCCCGCCATCTCCCCGCCACCCCCCCTTTGTCTCCATAGAGTATAAAATTAATCTAAGCTTGCACGTGTCTGTCTGGAGTTTGCATTTAAGACATACTTGTTAAAAAAAAAAAAAGAGAACTATTTTAATGAAAGTTTATGACAGTCATTCCCGGCTCCAACTGCCATAATAAATGACTTAATAAATTAATAAATAACAGAATTAGATTAATGACGGTTCCCCTTATGGTTCTGTTGTGGTACCAAGTCATGCAGGTTGAGATCCACATCAGGGCCATCTCCTTTCCTAATAACACGAAACGTACAGTACCAGGCAGCCCGAGATCTGCAGGTCTCTGCAGTCGGTTATGGCAGATGGATAAGTATCCTTACCTTACCATCTTTCCCGGTGAAGCTTAGCACTTGCTAATGGAAACGCCGCTGTGAAGGATGCAGGAGAGCCATGTGGCAGTACCACAGAAACGGGACGACGGTAATGAGGTAAGAGGGCCGAGCAGACAAACACAGCTGTGAAAGTTTTCGCAGTTTCCACCTATTTACATATAATTGGCCGCTTACTCCCCTTAAGCGCCATGGCTGTGCTGACACATAAAAACGAAACTGCAACGGCGCGTTAACGTACATGCAAGATGTGCTGCAGTTTACAAGCAGCCCATCTGTCCGTCTCTCATAACCTCTTATACAGTACTGGGTCACCAATGCAGGAAGCACAGGGCACCAGTCCATCACTGGGTATACAGAAAGTCATATCTTGTAGGTTAGACTGCAGTGTTTCTCAACCCAGTCCTCAGGGACCCCCAGACAGTCCACATTTTTGCTCCCTCTCAGCTCCCAGCCAATCAAGAACACCGAATACCTGGTAGGGGTTTGCAGATGAGAAAATGTGGACTGTGCGGGGGTCTCCAAGGACCGGGTTAAATACCACTGGGGTAGAGGGACCGCAAACCAGCACAGAATGAGCCGATCCACATACAGAGCCAGGAGTCGAACACGCAGCCCTGGAGGTGCTAGCCGTTGAGCTACCATGAAGCTGTATTTTTATTTTTCTGCAAACTCCCATACAGGGAGACACAAAAACTTCATGGCGCTCAGTTACAGCAACGGAGAGCACAGGAGTGCAGTTACACCTCATCAGTGGGGCCTCACGCCATCGTTTCTGCTCCTAATTAAAATTTCATACCTGTTTCTAAAAGAGAGCAAATGTCTATAACACATGCTGGGTCCAGGAGACATGCCCGTGTGTTCAATTACGGGCCAATATGGAGTCAATAAATCATCATGGCATCTGCATCAGGAGTAACGCAGCTTCATAAAAGCACTTAGCCTACCACATCCATGACATCATGGGTCAAAGGTTAAGGCCCCCCTATCAAAGTGATTCATGTCGTGTTCGTAGGGAAATAAGGTACAGCTTTGGCTTTCGTTCTCACAAGTGCTCCACCTCTGATATGTCAAATTGCTCCCTGCATCCGGAGCCCGTGCTGTTAGCCCATGATGTCACTCAGTCTGGCCCCCAGGCTGCTGTTTTAGGGGAGTAACCTCATCCGTCCAGATTTCCTTTCTGCCTGATTGCTACCTGAAGCTTCCCATCCAGTCGCCTACAGTAGAATCCTCGGGGACGATACAGGTGTTTGACACTGGATTAGAGTTAATAAGCCGTCGAGTGCCGTGGAAAAACCTGTGGTGTGTTAAATGGACCGACTGTTCCAATTCATTTCAATTAAACATCTGCCTCCATAAGAAATGCCACAGAAAATGCACTTCCAGGATCTTTCCAGAAGGGTTCGTGAATACACGCATTGTCATCTGCGATTTAACGGTTCCACAAGGCTTGGCAGCCACACCCCTGATTTTATACCTCTCCGATGGTACACCTAAATGATAGGGGGAAAGACATACAGGCTTTCTTTCCAGCAATAGCATCCATGAATCCAGTCCAGGTCACCTGATCATCATTCTCAGGAGCTTCCAAGATGAACACACCAGACCGGTTGGTGTTACAGACTGCACCCTGTAGACTGAGTTGAACACTGGGCTGTCTCCCAATATAAAAGCTCTTATTTTATTTCTTCTTAATTTATGCTCTATGTTGTTCGTGAATAGATGCACAGATTCTGGGTAGTGGAATCCCTAAATCAGGCAGCTGTACCTGGCCACGTGAATTCTGCTTCTTTGACCATAAGGAAAGCTGAAACCCAACCCAAGAAGACTGGAAGCCCTTTTCGTGGACCCCCATAGTCAGTCGGGGCAGTTTGACCTACTCCTGACACAGGGCTTCTTGGAGTAATTATTTCTGAAAAAAAACGCTGAGAGATTTTTGTCACAGGACAGCATTGTCTGAGAGAGGGTCTGTCTGGGGGTGGGGCGGCATAGATCAGCTGAATGAGGGTTATTTCCTCAGTTTGATTCAGTCACAGAAGAGTATTAACTTTGCTCTTGCTGCCTCACCTCCTCAAACCAGCTTGCTAATGTAGCCAGCCAAAAGCAGATGGCTCCCCCCTGCCAAAGCTCTCATTATGCCAGAGCTCGTGCCCGTCGCAGCCGGGAAATATTAAATAATCAAGGCCGGTGGTCCCTCGTCGTCACAAGGACAGAGAATCCCTCGCTGGCACGGGCCAAAGCTGCCGTTTTCTTATGCGTTGGTGCTGCTGTAATGATCTTGACGGCCCCCTGCTCACTCTGGCCGGGGCTGACTGTCGTCAGACAGATGCGAACCGAGGCGAAAGGGCCATAACACAGAACTCAGGCTGACGTACACTGCCCCTGATCCCGGTCTCTTCAACAGTCAGGTTTCCTGCTAAATAAGCAAAGAAGCATTAATATTGCTGCCCTGGCATTTGCACTTGCAATTAATCAACTGTCTATGATGTTACTGCTCCACAGAAATAAGCAGTAATAGACAGATAGATAGATAGATAGATAGATAGATAGATAGATAGATAGATAGATAGGTAGATAGATAGATAGATAGATAGATAGATAGATAGATAGGTTGTTCCAGTTCAGTTGTGGACTGTCTGGGGGTCCCTGAGGACTGGTTTGAGAAACACCGCAGTCTAGCCTATAAGGTGTGACTCTCTGTGTACCCAGCTGTTCTGAATTGCTTGCATCCTCCTCACCCCCCTGGAGTGTCGGGTGGTCAAAGGGCAGCTAAAATGGTGCAAGATGAATGCCGTGATGGGGTCACTACACTCCTCCGATTCACGAGGCCCAGGCCGTGAAGGTGTCTCCCTCAGCGATGCCTGTGAACAATAAGGTATTACAGAGTGCTGTGGTATTTCTCTGGAGGATGATGTCACCTCTGTACCCCCTCCCCCCCTCAAAAAAACAATGATAAGAAGAGCAGCCGTGTGAAATGAGATCCTACAGACTCGCACTACAGGTGTGCGACGACATCAGCTGCCGGGCATGCTGCCCCCCACCCTTATGCTGCCGTACGGACCCCCAGACCCTCCTGCGCATGATCAAAGCGTGAGGTCATGGTCAAGGCAGCCTCTGATGCAAGGGTTTCTGCAGTGGCCCGTTTCGGATATGGGGACAATGCACCTGGACTGTCCAACAGCATCTACCATTCTCCTCCCCGGGACATAACGTTCTCTGTCTGTTAGGTACGAAATAACGCCTCTTGTCCCTTTTCTGCAAAAACATCCATCCCCGTTTGGCCGCCAGCATGTCTGCCGACCATAAGAAACACAGTGAAACAGGACAGGAGCAGAGATCGATGAATTCATATCGGGAGTATGTCATGTTTATGCCTCATGGCCTTCTTCGCAGGCAGAGAAAGGAATGCTAACGGTGGGGGGGGAGGATGCTAGAGGGCTCTCGAGCTCCGGACATGGGGGCTGGACTACAGAGTTTGGAATTCCAGACGATGTAGGTACTTGAGATATTTCATCTGAAAATTACGGCCCAGCCCTCCCTTTCTCCTGTGTGGCTGTACCCCTTGGCATCCTGTTTTTGCAAACGTCTCCCAGGCCCACCGCTCACGCCCTTGATAGCCCCCCCCGCTGCTCACGCCCCTTGACAGGCCAAACAGCTGCCCCCCCCAGGCCCTGCATTGTGTGAGCACTTGCCGTTCAGTGCTGGCAGGCGACACTTAAACTCCAGCTTCTGGCCCCATGAACACTGTAGTGAAAGGTCCCAAAACTACTAGGGGCTTGTCTCTCACCTTACACTGTTTACACGGGTCCAGGTCAGGCCTTGCAAAGAAGACCACATGACCACATAGATGAAATATTACTAGTATGTGTGTAATTCTCTACCATTGTGATGTAAATAGTGACCCTGTGAGTGTCTTTGTGACCACGCACCAGTTTACTACCCACAAGATGGTTGGCCCCCAATTCAACGCATTATCCGACTGTTATGTTGTCTATAAATTAATCTGCACATCAAACTAGTTCTCATTTTGAAACTGGTTCAGGTTTTGGGGAATTATATGGTAATTACATAGAAAAATCTGGGCGGTAAGGAGGAATCATTTTCCACCAGCATCTAATTTTCATTTGAAAAACCAGAGCTAAGAAGCCAATGATCTCCTAAATCACTGTGGTCACTTGTGGGAAGAGGTGACCACAACGGGGTGAGGCGCAGGCACCAGCATTGCAGGACTGAAACGCTTTTATAAACACAACCAGACATAAATCATGAGCTGGACCTTTGCGGAAAGATTAACAAAGAGAACTAGTGAAAACAGATATCAGAACACAGCTGAAAAACCACTGCAAAAACAAAGCAATGCACTTCACAGAGACTCTGATGGGAGTTTTACTTACACAACAATGTTCTGAGGGCAGAACAAAAAATGATTGGTTCAGAGAGATAACCAATCAGATTGTAGAGGAGGTGGACCGAAGCAACTAGAAGAGACAGGGTCAACCAATCAGATGTATTGGTCACGCCCCCTCTAGTTGCTTGGACCCACCTCTTCTGCAATCTGATTGGCTATCTGTCTGAACCAATCATTTTTCGTTCTGCCCTCAGAATATTTTTGTGCTAGTAATACTTCCACGAACTTCACACACAGAGAGTCTTACACTCCTTGTTCCTTTACCCAGCTCTACTGGCCATTTTTAATCTCTGAAAGTTGGACCAGCTGTCATTAATGGACAGTTTGCATGAGACCGTACATGAAACCACTAGCAGGTCCCACATAGGCAGATATCCCACCTTCAGGATATTGGTTTCAGGGTGATGGATGGGGAACATCATTCTGGGTGGCTAGGCTTGGGTGGTATTATGGTATGGTATGTGATGGTATTAAGCATTAGATACTGCCCGAGTCTGGGTGGCTGGGAGCTACGGTGGTAAAATCTGCTGCTGGCTACTTTTACGGGCACTGAATAGCGGAATGACAAATTCCCAGGACATTGCGCATCATCTGTGTCAGGGAGCAGCTCTCAATTTGTGGGAGACTCCCAGAAGTTCTGGGAAAGGTGGGATGTTTGCGTATGTGAGCGAACATCACAGGAATTTGTGGCGAGGGGCAGAGTTAGGATGATTCCAAGGGACCCTGAGTGACAGGGGTCCTAAAAAATTTGGAACATAATCCTTAGTGGCACCTCTATGTGTTGCTTGCAGGGTAAGAATGCTGTGCCTGTGATCGGATGGTTACCAGTTCAAATCCCAGGGATGGCAGGGTGATGTCATCATTGGGCCTTTGAGCTAGGTCCTTAACCCCCCCTGCCATTTGCTCCAGGGATTGCCTGGCCTGGCTCTGAATAAAAGTGCCTGCTGAATAATGTAAGTATGATACAGAAATGAGGTGCCGGTGCCCTTTCCATTAGCGCTTCACTGGCACCTGTAATAATGTTGCGTCTTCCTGGACCCTGAAGAGCTGAATTTGGGTAAAAACCATCACACATTGGAGCCTCTGAAGCCCAGTGTTCTGCATCCTTTATATAGACTGAAATCCATCACTTTCACAGCGTAGCCTCACTTCCTAAATCCATTATATACCTATAAGGACATGGAATCTATACCATGGATTTACACCCAAGAGTGAGAGCAAAAGAATCATAATAATTTATCATAATGAAATGAAATTAAATGTTGACAAACTCACCCCCCCCCTTTTTCCAAAATTTTGTTTTATGGGGGTCTTTCACCATGGCATAATCACTTGTGCCGTACGTGCGATGGCATGCTCGTCGGTGGAGCTCCATGAAGCGCATCTAACAATGCCTACCGCCAGCCAGACCTGGGGTTAACTTAGCGTGCTTTTACGACCGATCCGTCGCTTTACCACCGTCTCCTTTCAGTGTGAAAAGTGCTGCGTGTTCCCCTCAAGGCCCCCTCTACCCAGAGACATAAATCTCCCCCTTAATTATCAAAGGTCCTACCCTCCTGACTCCACCACCCAAAACCCACACCTGGTGCCTCTGAAAGAATTATTTAAGATGCAGACTTGCACTAGCACACGGCTGCCACATCCCGACCACGTCATCCAGTGGCACCGTAGGTGAGTGTGTCATGCCACATCCTCTGGCAGTCCACCTTGCACACCTGTGTCATGTGACCGCAGGCTGGCACAGGTAACTCCCCCCCTCTGTGGGCTTAATAAAATCCACGCCGGCCAGTGCCAAGGCCAAGGGCTAAGGGTCACACCTAGGTGGAGGAAAAAGAGCAGGAACATGGAGAAGCGCTCTGTCTGGAAAAATCCGGAAGGTGTTACAGTGGCCCAGACCAGAGTTAGCGGTAGACTTTGGCACCTGGTTTGCATTAGGTGCTGTAATATCCTCACAGGCTGTGGGAGTTAACTCTCCTGCTTCTCGCCAAATGTTTACGTGACAAATGTAAAAATAGATTCCCGCCTGTTCTGAATAAATGAGGACTATTCTGAGGAATCACTGCCGGTTACTTTGACACTGCACTAAACCACAGGACCCCTAATTTTTCAGCCCCTGACCCCCAAAATAGCAGCGCCAGAGACTTGCAACCCCCATTTTACCAACTCGGTGTTGGGGGGGGTCGTCTTGGTAGATTTATCGACTGGATGCAGTTATGGTTAAAATGAATGATGGTATATATTTTTTTACACTTTTAATATTTTATTAACATATTCTGTGAATACTCTTGCGACCCCCCCCCCCCCAATTTTGTCCAGCAGCCCAGAAAGAAATACAGCAAAGGATGATGCAAGTAAAATGACAATAACCATAAATGTTATTAGTTATTAGAGAATAAATGGTACTGCTTTGCAATACGGTTGCCCTTATGAAGGGTTAATTATCAGGTTATTAATTAGGTTGTAACACTTTGCAAAATGCTAATCGACAATTATAAGCAGGTTATACGTTTTTTATGAATGAGTAAGAACCATTTATCAGTGTAAAGTGGCACCGAATGAATAATTAAAACAAAACAGTGTAGCACTATGGTAAACATATTCAACCTCTTTCATTATTGACTATTGCTCAATGAATGCACTGATTGATAAAATTGTAAAGCCGCACAGAATAACTGAGCAGATCACACACAGAGCTACGGCGACATCTATTAACATTTTAGTTTCTCGGTTTCAAGTAACAATGATTATAGTGATAATTAGCAGTATTTTGTTTTAAAGCTAGCATTATAATGCCAGAAAGTGACTTTTATGGGTCCCCCAATCAGTCAATGTGGCTGACAATTGGATTATTTGGGCAGTATAATTTGCATCATCCTCAGTTCTGCAGGTCATTTTAGTTTGTACAGATTATAGCTGTGCCTTGGATTGAGATGCGGG
>JAAGVU020000061.1:4932560-4973824 GCA_011763525.2 Mormyrus iriodes
ACACACACACACACACACACACACACACACACACACATACAGACTCCTGGCACTCCAGCACAGAGGCAGAGCCAGCTTGATCTCTTGCCCGGTCCCAGGGGTGGCAGTCTGGGACGGCATCATTCCCACGGTCTAGACGGGGATCCATAACAGCACAGAAAAGCGCACTGGCATCCCCGCCGTGCAGCTGGTAATCGACCCGGATGATTAGCGAGGTCAGCGTGGCTTAGGCCGTAGGTTCCCGTGACATCATCAGGACGAGCCAGTGGCGAGAGGGGTCGCAGCGCTTCGGAAAATTTCCCTTTCCCCCATTTACCCGCATGCAGAGCTGTCCTTCTTATTCCCCCCAAACCAACATCTTCTCACAAGCCCCAGCTTGTCCCATGCCGTATGACCTCATACGTATGTAACTGGATACGTAGCTGTCGGCCGTCCTGCTTCCTGCCACAGTCGGAGAGCTGGAGCAACAGCATCGCACCCCCGTGGTTTTGACATAGCAAGCTTATTCTCAAGCTCCTGTACTCTTTCTCGCTATTTTCCACACTGCCCTTCCACTGCGTCATATATCATCACGTCCTTATGATTGGTCAGGCTTGCCCCGGTAATCCCGCCTTCATTTCCCGGACAGGTCCCCGTGCCCGGGTTGGCATCACCCAGGAGATGCCCACCGAAGAGGGAGAGCCCGACCTCCAGAAATGCAGATGTCCTTTCCGGCAGCAAGCCTATCCCGGCCCAGAATGACTGCAGCTTCACTCAGCGCAATGCCCTCTTCAACAAAGAAGTTCTGCAGGTATTTGATGGATGGCACTCTCAGCCAATCAGATGCATCCTGGGGGTGGTCCTGAAGTCCTAGGGGCCTCTGCATTGGGTATAGAACACCATTTTGTTTCTCTCACTCACTCACACACCTATGGGCAATTCAGTAATTCCAATTAACTTTAGCATGCTTTCGGACTCTGGGGGGAAACTGAAGTACCTGGAGGAAAACCCCACGATGACACGGGGAGAACATGCAAACCCCACATATGGAGCCATGGCACAGACTCAAACCCAGGTCCCAAAGGTGTGAGGAAACAGGGCTAACCATTGCACCACCATGCTGCTTCAACGCAGCTGAATTTGAAATAATTGTAGAATTCAAGAATAATTTCAAATGTCTATAAAAACTGGTTGGCATTTTGAATTGTGGTCCCTTTTCATCAGCTTAATAATAAATGTACAGATAAATTCAAGCTACAAGAAGGTAATTCCCCACCAGGAGTCTGTACTATCCTATGAGCCCACTCAAGATGACTTATATTTACATAATTTTTTGGGATGTACAGTGTCTTTCGGTGGGAAATCCAATTTCTCCATCCCCCACCTCAACTCCGCCTCTGTCTATGTCTGTCTCTGTCCATATAGCCTAATTTATAGCCTCAAGATGTCTGACTTTCTAAACCCGGGAAAAAGCTCCAAGCGGCTCATGCACACGTTAGAAAGAAATTCTCAACTGACTGCTCGTCCGATGACAGTTTCATGTGTAACCCAGAGGAACGTGGGGATGAAAGCGACTGGACGCTAGCCTCATGTTCCTGGTGACGCCATTAAGGGGGGTTCGCGATGACAAAGCATGCCGTGCTGTCAGAGCTGGTTCACAAAGCGACTCTGTAATAAGTGGGGGGGGTCTGTAGGGCAGTGCAACATAGTACAGCCGGCTGAAAACCATGAACTATTTAACAGATCTTCATTTATTGACAAATGAGGTACAGTGTCGGAGGAGAACAGCAAGGGAGACAGACTGTTTCTAGGACCTGACCCGGGGAAGAGTTTTGCATTTTTTGTGCTGAGCCTGTGAGCCGAGTTGGGGGCTGGGGTCTGGTGGGGGGGGGTAGCCTCCAGAGGAGCAATTATTTGGAGATGAGATCATTGTTTGGCTCTGTCTCTTCAAGCCTGTGGCCCGCCAGAGACCAGCCCGTGCAACACGAGGCCCGTGTTATCTCATCATAGCACACAGTCCCATACACAAGGACATTTTTTTTTTTTGCACGGGTTCGGCTTGGGGACAGCAGGGCCAGCTGTCTGCGTGGACACCTTTACCCCACCATCTCTCATTTCAGAAGGCGATTTAAGTTGGTGCAAGATTGCAGCGATTATACAAAAAACAAGACAGTAAAAGACAGTTTCTGCAGCGCAGAAGCAAAAAAATGATAAAATAGCCCAACACTTGCATCGACAGCGGTTCCGTGATGGTTTGTTTTTCCCGGACCGGCCGTCGGCCCTTTGCACGCTAAAACAGTCTGGGTTTTGGAAATAGTCGAATTGAATGTATTTGTTTTGTATGCACTTCAAACCACCAGCATGAATTGAGCACAAAACCTCCTTCACGGTGATGTGGTCTGCTGATATAGTCGATGAAAATTTGTTTTTATAGCATTACATAGTAGGAAGAGGAAGCGATTGTACAGGCTGGGCTTTTATTCCAGTTATTTTGCAAACAGAGCAGAGAAGGTCAACAGCACAGTGTAAAAGGACCGTTCACAAGCTCTTTCCTGGAGATTGTCTTGTGGCTCTGCTGTAAAACATCTCAGGTTCTCCATATCTCCGTCCCACAGAGAACGTCCTCCATGACTCACAGAAACTGGACTCCTGTTAATACGGCTCCAGTCGTCAAAGACAGGATCTTGGTCTTTAATGGGCCTGAGTCGAGGCCGTTGAATATCATATCACGCCAAAGTTTGTTTGGAAGCCCTGGTGTGAAGTTACTCTGCTCAATATCCGCACCAGATTCAATAGAGGAGTTTTAGTGACTTTGACCTGGGTTCAAACCCAGTTTGGGGCCTTCCACATCCTTCCTTCCACATGTTAGGGGTCACCTCCTAGAAGACTGCTGTCTATATCTAAGAGCAGAGAATATCAAACTACACTACTTTAGCTGAAAAACATCTGTTAGGGTGCATATTCCATGTACAATGCAGTTCACATTTGGTGTGCTCCCAGTCAAAAAATACATTGTGAAAATACATGCAAACAGTTAATGTCATTTTTGAAGACCGCGGGATAGCACACTTTTGCCAAAACCTGTCCATCAACCATGGAACGGGTAACTTTTAGAGCATCATTAACAATTCAGCGATGAACAAACACAAAAAAATACCTTCAAATAATTTAATGCGAACCTGAAAAACAGCTTGAAGCTTGAATTATGTGCTGGTTTTTTAAAACAAAAATTGGATTTTCAAACGAGTAAAAATATTGATATTTACCAGTCAGCCATATTTTTAGACTGTATCTGAATTATTTGAAAGCAAACTAACTAGTGGATACTAGTGGACCCAAATTGTTCAGATGCGTTCCGTGGTCCACGGGTACATTGGCAGCTGTAACGGTTCTCATGTCAGTATTAGGTAAGCGGATAGTGTGAGAAAGCAGTGTATCCATTATGGTACCATTAAGATCTCCGGTATAAGAGCTCTGAAAGTTATTGTTGCTAACTAGGCAGCGGAGATTCAGGGAGGCCAGGGTGATGTCAGACATTTACAGTAAGGTGTGTAGTGTTCCTGATGAACGGCCCATTGTTTTGCGGGACAGGAAGAAACAAAGGCATGGGGACTTCCTGTCTGAGGTCATCGCTACAGAAAGCAGCAGCATTGTACCGGGAGCCGGCGTGGGGCGATTGGAGCGGCCTGTTTGTTCAGCAATGTTGTTTTTCTCCTTCTGCTTTCAGAACCAGGAATACCGCGGTGCCGGCGGGAGCCATTAACTCTAATGAGTGCTCAGAACAAACGAGATGACATCACATTTTAATTTCATGCAAAGGGCTGTAGTGTTTTGGCCGGGGGGGGGGGGGGGGGGGCAGGGCTTCGTCTGGCACAGCGAGCGGTTTCATGGAATCTTCAAGGTGGCTGGGTTTTCTCAGTTGGGGTTCACGTAGCCCACACACAGGGAGGCTAAGAGTGCACGTGTAATCGCTGCGACGTGGGATTCAGAGTGGCAAGATACTTCAGGAACAACAGAACCCCAGAATGCCCCTTGCCTAAACAGCACTCATGACTATTCGTTTTGCCATGTAGCCTTTCTATGGAGGTTCCATTGACGTTGGATGGCATGAGAGCTACATAGTGTAGATAGACGTGACGAACACTGATGCATAGACAGTAGATGGTGAAGATCTGACTGTGATGCATGTGACTTTGCAGGCTGTAGCTAAGCTGTGGGACGCTCCGCAGCTCAGGGAAACGGACCCGTGTGGGACTGGCTTCAATTTGATGCTCTCTGTTTATAGGCACTGAACGAAAACAAACACAAGGAGACTTCACAGATCTTCCCAAGGAAATCAGCTTTGGCTGTTATGAGAACAAATAAAATAAATTAACACTGTGATGGGCTCTTCAGGTCCATCTGTGGCTCTGGTCCCATTTACTGCCAAAACACACAACAGAGGCACGGATAAAAATGCAGAGGCAAGATTCAGGTGGTAGGAATCAAACCGAACAGGACTGCCAGCTGATGGATGGCGGCCTTCCGTCCCCCACACACTCTCAAACAGGCATAATTAAGAATTGCTACACGTGAAAATGTAACATTATCTGTCAGTCGGACTTGCTGTTCATGCATGATGGATCCTCTTTTCCAATGACCCTATGTATTCCTTGGCCTTGAAATAGAGGCGACTGAAGGAGGCTCCACCCCCATTCCATAAAATATACAGAGGGGACCCAGAATGACTTGCCCCTGCCCTATGGAAGTAAGTGCTGGAGTAGTCTAATACATGGGTCATGTGCTTAGCAGCAAACCGTAAGGAAAATGTTTAGCAAAACCATATCAGGGCACGGTCAACAGGGGGTGAAAGGGAAAATGAGATTCCCTGTACCCTTCTGCACTCGGAATTGTCGCCATGCCGATGCGGGTTGACTCGATGTCACCTCAGACGGGGCCGAGAGGAGCCGAAACATCACCGTAGCTTGTCCACAGCTTGGAAAGCGCCTCAAGTGACAGGCCTTCTTAGCCGAACTGAAAAAGTAAACAGTGTCATGTGCTCGTGAAGCGGCCTGTGCTGGTTTCTATCATCTTGTCGTTGTATTTGTCCACTTGTCGTGTTTGGACGTGCCCGCTCCATGGCTACTCTAGCAGTACGAAAGATGAGGCCAGATGCCGGCGGAGTTCTTTGCGGTGTTACCGCTGTTTCCATGCCAACAGTCTCACATGTGATTCTGTTATGCCGTTTCTTAAATAGATACTGAGTGCAACCACCAATGAATGTGGTGCAGATGGGTAATATTGTGACATACAACAATGGCATGATGGGTAATATACTGACATATGACAATGGCATGATGTCATAACAACTGAGAGATGAAGAGGTTGGTCTTCAATAAATTGTCCTCACAGACCTGCTCTTCGGTGGAGTTCAGCTAAGTGTCCATCATACCCCACACCATCTCGCTGGTGGCTGACGTGTCCCTCCTGCCTGCAGGCAGAGGAGTGGATCAAGGGCAAGATGAGGGACCTAAAAGATGGCTGCATCATGCAAAGGTGTCCACTGCAGGACTGGGAGGAGGTGTCCCAGACCCTCCAGAGGGACCTCAAGGACTTTGAGAACAACCTCATACAGCTCAACCAGGTGAGCCCCCACCTCCCACCCAATTTTAAAGTGGCATTTAAGTAATTCTTCAAAATGAAAAACCATTCAAGTATACTTTGCATGGTAGAAGCTGACAACATTATACTATATTATTTGCAACAAAACCAATTACGACTTAAACGTTTATAGCCTAAAATCTTCATCAGACAGAACACTTTAATTTCTCTAACTTCATCAGCTAGTGTGTGAATCAGAATGACTTGCCTCTGCACCAAATAGCTTGGTGTGGCCAAGGTTTAGGCCTGGAAGGAGGACCTCCTCCCTGGGTGTGTATAAGAGATAGAATGATTGAAGCTATTAAACCTTCGAGAACATTTTATGAATGGAGTCATTTTAGAAAGTCAGGCCCTGTCATTAAGCTGATCTCCAAATATAACTAACATAGAATGATGGCGAGTTGGACAAAAAGTCATGTGTGACACTTGCGGGAAAATGAAGGATGAGGATTTACACTCCAGAACTGATTGTGTAATAGCAAGTAACGTCAAATGGGATTTATTGTCATACCACCCATATGTAAGTATACAGTGGCATGAAATAATGCTCCCTCAGGATCAGGGTATGACATACAAACAGCACATGACAAAAGGGGGGATTCACAGTGATTTTAGAGTTACAAACAAACACAGGACAATGAAAGACAGGGGCGGCTGGGCTTTATATATATATATATATATGTGGCCAATGGCAATAAATAAGTATCAGTAAAATAGCTACAAGACTGTCAGGAATCTGATCATGCAAAATGTTTTTGGGCAAGTACTTTGTCCAAGAACTGTAGATGTGAGGTAGACGAGTATTCGCTGTCGAACCCGGGACCCCGGGGCCTCAGAAATGCTCTCGCAGCTGTGCTGTGCCTCGCTCTCGGGAGATGAACATGGGTCCCGATTCTTCTGCTTTTTCGGAGATGGGGGAGCAGCTGGTCTGCTGGGCGAACCCCACCTCGGAGCTGGTGAAGAAGCGGCTAGCTCAGCTGAAGGAGCAGTGGCAGGCACTGAAGCAGACGGCGGCCAGCCAGGCCAGGGCCCTGGGCGGAGCACGCAGCCTGCAGGAGTTCAACCAGAAGGTGGACCGACTGGAGGTCTGGATACAGGAAAAGGTACTGCAGCTTGTGTATGTTCCAGCGGAGATACAAGGGCATATGCTCTCAGAGAGTGGCACTCTCAGCTATGCTTGGTCACCCAGGGTTACGCAATACGGAAAGAAAACCGTGTTTTGGGTTTGCAAGCCGTCACAGAGCCTTGAAACCAAAATAAAATCCTCCAGGAGGTTTCCTCACTGTTTCCTTCCATTCTGTGGCGCGTTTGAAGCGGCAGAATCATTTAATTTTTTTTTTTCGAGTGCATGCATCCTGTCGGTATGGTCTGACTCATCATTTTTACGCCCGTGGAAATAAATGGAAGACAGAGAGGAAGGCGAGGATGTGAGAGGAAATGCAGGGCACGGACGGCAAGGTGTGGCCTGGAAGGTGTGGGCATTTTCCAGGGGATCTTCAGGAGAGAGAACGCACCCGCCCTTTTTGACCCATGTATCCTGGCAGGCGCTCAGCACTGGAGGCTTCAGAGTCCCAGAGGAAAGGCTTATCGGTCTGCGAGCGACAGCCTACCCACTCTTTCTGCTTATTTGGCCACCCTGTAGGTGGGTCCAAATGACATAATTCCTTCATATCCTCTTAAACGCACAGGGCCTGTGTGCTGATGCCTGCCAGTTAGCATGCAGAGGGCCGTGTGGCAGGGGGTGAAGGGGTGGGGCCTGCATTTTTGCGAATGAACAGCGATGGCAATGTGGCTTACCCATGATGCCTTGCAAACGAAATGAAGTGATGCTGTATTTGACGTTTGCACTCGTACTTTGGTGTGCTTCTTTTTGCAAATCCCATCTTGCTTTCCTTTGTCATACACACTCACATTCAGGTGTGAGCAAAGCCTGGGGTCTGAGCGCAGGGTCAGCCATTTATCCAGCACCCCCAGAGCATTTCAGGGGATCAAGGGTCTTATTCAAGGGGCCAATGAAGATTTTCTGATTACAGGGCTAACCCACTGAGCCACACACCGCCCCCCAGTGGTAGTACAGCATTACAACGCGAGCTGTTGCATTTGTGTATTACAAAAATGACACAGTGTCAGCTTGGTTATAAAAACCCGCACACTGAGCATTGTCGGCTCCTCCCTTCCTTATTTTGGATCTCTAACCTCTCCATCCGGTCATGTCACCTGTGCCCCCCTTTCCCCAGCCCCCGTTCCTTCCAACATCTCCCGGTAGCATGGATAATTGAGAATAACAACCTCGCTAATGAAAAATTCATGTTCCCAGTTAAAACAGGCAACGGCTTTTAAGTCTTCCGTTTTATATATGAGCAGCAGGAAGAGGAGCAGTCGCTAGTGAAAGTTCTGGGGGAGAATATCGACAAAATGCAGCTGGCAAGAAGAATCCTGGATTTGAAACAGGTGAGCATTGTTAAAAGACGTCTGCTCACCACCTACTTCACTGGTGTCTCATTACCTCGTGTCTGCGCTTTTATGGAAGGCAACCGCAGTCTGTGTATGTTTTTCCGTTTGATCTGTGAGGTCTGAAATTTTGAACAAGGCAGGCTGATTTGATGATAAACATTTACGTTTCGTTTATAAGAGTAACAGAAGAATGACCCAGACGGTAATAAAACTTGAAAATCTAGACCATTTCAGCTGAAACTGAAAAATTGAAGTATATTTATATAATCGCAAGTAACATAATTATCTGATAAGATCTGTACTCCATCAGTTCGTTGCAGATTTTCTCACAAAATCCATCAGTTAGCTGAGATGCTTGTAACACCTTCTGAGTTGTATTGTCCTGGTCTGGTCTAATTCATCGGCAACAGATGGGACAGCAGAGTAGAAGAAGGTGGGAACAGCCCCCCTGTGGTGGTTTTGAAGCTTTGCTAACATTTTCCCCAGGATGAGCAACAGTACAGAGCTCTGCATGAGGACATCAATCACTTGGCGTTAAAGCTGGAGAAGCAAGGCAAGCCGGAGAGTAAGAGCATCTCTGCCAGGAGGAAGCATATCAATAAAATGTATGTGCTCTCAATGATTATTTTGCTGAACGATCTGCTGGTAATTTTGCAAAGAGTGGAGAGGAGCATCCCGTAAAAACTGAGAGATGAGATTTCCAGAATATTGTGGCTCATTCATGGGAGTCAAGGAAAGACTTCTTGGAGAAGTGGGATGTCTGAATTATTAAGCTATACTTTTTTGTATATCTTGAATTAGCTGTAAGCTTACTTATGTTACTACCTCAAGGATCTCAGTGCCTCTCAAAGGACTTGAGCCTGAAACCTTCTGGTACGACTTACACATAAATAGGCACCTGACTGTCATATGTGGATTCCCTGCGAGTGATTAGACCTGACCTTGCATCCTTTACTGACAAACAAATTAAGTCAAAGTAGATTAAGTAGATTGCTGTTCAGCTAGGCCAGTAAGCAGCAGGAGAGTGCACCTTCAGGAGGTCTTCATGATGTCTCTCTCACAGGTGGCTGAAGGTTCAGACTCTTCTTAAAAACTACCATGAAAGTCTGCAGCTGGCCCTAGAGGTGTCCTCCGTCTATCAACAGGCAGACAGCGTCCTGTGTGGCATTAGTGACAAGGTAAAGATGCCAGCTGTTTCTTGACCCTGGTCAGCTGTTGGTTTTCCCAACACATGTTTTTTACAAGGGTTGGCAGGTGCTCCTACTAACAGTAGCCTATAAATTATTCACTCATACACTGTGACCAAATTAAAAAGCCTGGTATTTTTACTGAAGCCCTTCAAAATACGTCAAGGGTACAACAGTAGTTCCCTAGTATAATGGTTTATGAGAACTGGATCTCAAGGATTCTTGGGATTTGAGCCTGTCCACTGAACGTTCACCCATTTCCACCCTGTGCACAGCACTACATCGGTATTTACTTTCCCCCAAAACACCTGGAAACCCCCTCATATTGATGGAATTCTCTTCCTCATCTTACCTCCATCTGCCTCCTTTTGTCCTCCTTTCAGGGTAAGAGCCTTTCTGACCCCGAGGAGCACAGCAGCAGTGGAGATAGAGAGATCAGGGATATCGCCAGTCAAATCATGGTGAGTGACAGGAGCCGCAACCACAATAAACCAGAACGATCACTGATGAAAAGCATAAATAATAGATTTTTTCCCCTGCTAGTCTCACTGAGCAGGTTGCATTTGCTAACATCCTCTGAAGAGTTTATGCTAGTTTGAAACATTCTGGAAAGTAAGCCAGGCAGGCTGAGAACACTCTGCTGCGGTCAGCTTTTGGTTCAGAGTGGCTGACTCCCAACCAGGAAAATCCAAACCTAATCTGGGCTTTGTGGGGTTTCCTCATGCCACAAGACTCCACTGTGGATACGTAAAAATGATTCTTCTTCATCTTCATAATAGCTGTGTTTGACCTAACTTTTTAAGAGCATGAAGTGTATCTTGTTCCAGGCCTATAAATCGGCACCAAACTCGTTGAGTAATTTCCTTCCTTACGCCACACCCCCGACACACAACCCACACATATGCACTCAACACACACCATCCATCCTGTCTTTCCCCCACCTTTTTTCCCAGATGCTGGACGTGACTGTTTCTCAGCTGTCGAACCTCCACCCGGCCCTGGCGAGCAGGGTGATGCAGAAGCAAAGCGAGGTGAGGGACGCCTGGGCCGCCCTCCAAAAGGCCGCCAGGTAGGACTCTCCCTCTGCCCTGTGGTATCCATGCCATGGACGTGACCCATTTCACTCCCTAATGGAATCTTAGCGGTCTCAACAGACCTGGAAGTGCTTTTCAGTGTGATTATTGTTGTACTTCATCTCCTCAACCGCCCACCGAGGGCCAAGGGGACCCTGTCCAAATAATAATTAGACCTCCATAAAAAAACGTCTGTTTACTTTTTGACTGTTACCAATAACTTTCCATTCACAATTAGTTCTATGTTTGGTTTGGGTTTTATTCAGAGAAACATATACAGCATCCATTATTTTTTTGTGAGCTCTGTGAAGACTGCTGGGAAGAAAACTTACCGTGAATTAAGCTATCGTTGATATACGAGTCTACTGGTATATTGACCGTTAGGCCTCAGCACAGAAATCTCGCCTAAGCCTTAATGGAATTCACTGCCTGCCTCATAGTAGAACATTATGGATCACTTTGTGAAACATTCCTCCCCACTTTTACATACTAGTGACGGGCAGAAATCGAGTTTTATTTTTTTCAGTCCGCACTTTGTGACATGCCCTGAAAAGCACTTCCTATTTCCTGACGTGAAGTGAATTGATGGCATGGATATTTCTCTTATTCTAGGACTTCTGTCTGACAAGCTTCACACTGTATGGTGTTGTATCTCATTTCCTTTCACCTTGCCCAGTAAACAGTCCTTAGTGTTCTTAAAGCCAAACAAGGGCTGTTTTCCTCAAATATCTGACCCCATTCAAATCATTTCTTGAACACTGACAGAATTATAAAAAAAAACACAGGAATCTAGCATTACTAAACATCACATTTAGTAAAAATAACCAGTTTCCAGGCAACCCTCCTGGGACAGGCAGACGGGACCCCCAAAATTCATGTGCATTTGTAAGTTTGGAGGTGATGAGCCAGCATTGGGATTTCCTCTGGTGCAGCTCAGATGTAGATGTGGTTGCAGATACACCATAAGTCAGTCAATACCTGCCCCATCCCCTAAGGGGAAACACCCAAACACCTGACAGCCACTTCTGGGTACATAATTGGAAAATCCTTCGGGGTTCTATTTATGGAGAAATTGTATCGCTTCACATCTGTCTGCCTTCATCGCTTGTCAAGGTTGACCATGTTAAATTAGCGAAAACCAGATTTGCGTTGTAGGCAGTCGCTGCCTAGTTTGAGTTCCTCTGCAATTGCACACGTTATTAATGTTTGTGCCAGCCTGTCAGGTGCCGATTTTCATTTTTATCACTGCTAAAATTTCACACGGCTAGTATTTCCCTAGTTTCGCTGTAGGCTGTCACAAGCAGGCGTCTCTCACCTCCATTTATGCACCGTTAGTTCCACGTCTGCAAGCGAGTCGTGCGCGTGTGCTGGAAAATATCTGTCAAGCACATTCATGGAAAGAATGAATGTCTAGATAAGACTCTGCGGTGCTGATTTATTTTTGTTTACGCTTTTTGTTTTCCTTTAAACACGAAACCGAACAAAATGCTACAGCCGTTAAAACAAATTGAGGATTGTTCTGCTATCAGTTCTAGGCGTTGTGGGGGACATTCCTGCACTACATCATATGCTTTTATGGGTAGATAGCGCCCTGACATTACGTCACCCTCCACTCTGCCTGCTGCTTCACTTTTAGGCAGACAGGAATATTTGAGAAAGCGTTACGTGAGTAGTTGACGCCCTTGTCCAGGGGAAGTTTAAATAGCAACCAAGGTCAAGTGCTTTGCCCCCTAGCATACAGAAGCAATGTCCCACCAGGAGTCTGAACCTGCAGGCCATCGGTAACAAGCTCGCTTCCCTTTCCACTACCTCATACCGCCGCTGAGTATAATTAGAATCAGCCAGGGGGCCTCCGTGCGGCCTCCTCGTGCTCACAGGCGCTTTCAGGTTTAACTCACAGCCTCCTTGCCCCTCCCCAGGAAAGAGAAACCGGCCCCTCCCTCACCCGGCTCCCATTTCACCAGGGAAGATGGTGACCCCGCGACCCCAGCCGGAGACTCCCAAGGCAGCGTGGGAACGGAGACGCACAGGATTATGGGAAAGACGGTCAAAGAAGAGCAGAACCGACTCAAAGGATGTGTGGTCAGTTGTCCTACCCTTTTGTGGCTGCTTTCCGTGTGACGTCCGCCACCCCCGTCTCCACCATTCACATTACAGATAGATGAAAATCACAGATTCTTTCACACTCCTGGATAATGGAGAAAAGCCTACATTTATTTTGCTAGATGACAACGTTGCTCTCACAGCTCAAGACTGTTCAATTGCCTCATTACATGTGCAGTACAGAGGAAGAACTTTTAAAGGTGATATTTGAACTGGCACAGCAGATCTGTGTGCTTCCAGCCAAACAGTATGCTCACAGACAAGGTGCCAGTACAAATACCCACCTCTTTTAAAGTAAAAATCTAATAGTTTTCGTATCCCCTCGACTTGGGTAAATATCATGGTTAGAATAATGTAGATGTAGATGCTAAGCTCAGAACGGGAGACACACTCTTCAGAAGATGTGGTTCTATGTGGAAGTTATTGGGCGGATTCCTTCAGTACTTCCTCTGGATCACCAGCCTTTATCTGACTGCTGCCACGCAGCTCCTGGACCATGACTGAATAGTAATAAAGCTGAGAAAGATTTTGTTGTGCTGTCAGCCCAGTCGTTTCACCTCCAATTACTGCTGGATGACTGGCAGGAAATGGGAATGTTCCTGAGATGTTTTTTAAGGTTGGAACGTCTGCCCAGAGCCATGTTAGCTGTTTACTTGTAGGGCTGTGTGTACACAGGTGGAAGAGAGGCCAAGCACTTTTCTGAAAGCTACAACAGCAGCTGTATGTCTGTCTGAGGGTTCAAGGTGCAACATCCCGGTCACGTGTGCGGATCTGTAACTCGATTTATCCGAGCTGACCCAGAACGCCCTTTCAACTGGGCATCCAGCTTTCCCGTATTACTAAGACGTTTTACTCACTTCTTCTCTTTTAGCTTTGTGTCCGTTTATATCAGAATCGCTTGGTTTTAGGTCCGTTATTTTGTGCCTGACAGACCAAACCCGCAGCCCCATTTCCGGCATTTTCTCTCAACTATGATGACCTATTCTTTTCATATGTGACATGCCGACCCAAGCCAGAGGCTCAGGAGCTGCAGTCACTCTCGGTTGCAGCAACCGGTCGACCAGAAACGGACTTCCTCTCGTAGCTCTGGGAAGTCGGAGGCTGTGGCCGCCATGACCTTCGTGCTGGAGATGATAAACACTGTCAGCGACCTGTGCCTGGATCGGGCAACCAGCTCCTACTTTCGCAAGAATCCCCACTGACCCTCATCCTGGTGCCGATTTCTAACGAACTGTGGCGGACGGGTCAGCCGGGCATGGGGGCGACGGCAGGGCCGGGCTGCGGTCGGTGCTCCGCGCCGGTGGCGTGGCGTAAACATGCTGCCGGGGCTGTTTTTCCTGCCTAATTGTGTCCAGATGGGTGAGCCTGTACCAGATGGGGCGTGAGAGGTGGGGGCCACGATGCTTCTTGGCTGACATCACCCCACAACTTGACGCTGAGAGAGAGAAAGGACTCAGATGGAGCCTGACCACGATTGGACGGAACGTTCACTCTCGGGGGGCAGAAGAAGTCAGGGAGCTATTTTTGCCTCCGGCAACATAATTCTCCTCCTTTTTTTGCTGCTTTTCTGTGGAGAGTCAAAGAGCTTGGGACCATCATTTAGCAAAATGCCTGATGTTGTTTATCATGGAAGCCAAGGGGAGAGATGAAGGATGTGAACGAACGTCTGGAGACCAGGCATCACAGATAGTAATCGGCGCTTTTGGCCTAGCTGAGCATGGCCATTATTTTCATGTTTGGATTTATAAATAGGCCAATGTGCCCCTTTTGCAATTAAGCGCCAATGATTTATGGACTGGCATGTTCACAAACTGCATCAGACCCCATACATGTTACCCTTTCCCAAAAGAACACGCTCATTCCCAACATTAACATCTCCTGGGGGAGGGCAAAGGTCTCTCTCGTAGCACACCCTTGCAAATCATTGCTATCGAGGGGATATTGACCTACTGTGTAGTCACATGTCCATAATATGAACATTTTAACCCTCGCTGGCACGCACTCAAGCTTGATTTAAATCTCCAAGCATTATAAACTAAATATATCATCAAGGGGCTGCTGCCATTTTTGGGTTCTTTCTGCAACTTGAACTGAATATCCTAAATCTGAAAGCATGGGTTGCTGAACTGGCTGTGTTGCCTTGGATCTCCCCAATGATAAACTGCACCCCCAACCTTCTTGATCTTACTGCATCCAGCCAATGGTCCTGTTGTTGGATGCCATAGTACTGTATATGCTCTCGGAGGGGCATGGATACCCTTGATGGGGGGGTCCTTGAATATGTAAAATTATATATAAATTTTGTCAGGGGGTCCAGAATTTCTAGGTACACTTCTGCATACTGTACCTACTTGGCAGAGAAAGGGGGCAGCCAGGGCCCCCACACTTTGAGCCCCTAGAGCCCCTTACTGCTGGCAAGTGGCTGGTAGCAGCACCAGGGTTATGCAGAGATTCTGGCTACCCTCCCCATCACATGACCCATGACACCATTAAAGACTAAGCCCCAGTGCCCGGTTACACCCTGGCCCGCTTCTGAGGAAGTGCTGCAGTCCAGTCAAGTGCTATTACGCCCAGCCAGTTCCCCCTGGCCTTCCCTGACCCCTCCCTGCCGAGCCAAAGCCAGGCAAGAATGGAAAACGGGAACACACCAAAGCAGAGAACCTTCCGGCTTGGAGGAAGGAACGAGCAGCCTGCGGTATCCGTGGGGCATAAAGTACGCCGTAAATCCGCCTCTTCAGGCAGGCTCCACAATGAGCCCTTCTCAAATGATAGAAAAAAATCGAAAATACGGCTTTATTTACTGTCGGTGAGACGCGCCTGTTGGGATACCTCTGCAGTGCCCCCCCCCAGCCAGGAGAGGGACATAAACACTACGATCTCTACTATTTGTACTGATCCACAACCTGACAGCCCCAGCGATTTCCCCACCAGAGACGTCTGCAGAAGAATCAGTGGGCATGAAGAACCCCAGAGGCTGAGGGTTAGAGTCCCTGGAGGCCCCTCTGAGCATGACCCTCGAGAGCTTCTGTAAATATCCTGTCAACAGAGCAGAGACGTGGTAGGCAGGATCCTTTAAGTCACAAGTCACCGTAATTAGAAGCATATGAGCCAATGAATCACTTAATATGACGGTGCGGCAGTGTCCTCTCAGACATGTGTGTGCGTTAGATGTCTCGAGGCCCGGCTTGTTAAATCTGTCCTCGCCTGCTTAAGCGGGAGGCTGATGTAATGTTTGATATGCATATAAAGGATCCCTTCTGGAGATCAAGGCAAAGTGAGACGCGCTGTTGAGAGGAGGATTATAGGGAATGTTTAAGTTAATAAGTGAGACTGGCTGTTGCAGTACCGCCTGCAGCCTGCAGGGGCTCCTTTTTTGTTTTTCCCCACAACAAAAAATTGTTTTTTGTGGAATGGCAGCATCACACCGGTAAATGCTGCTTATATAGATTACCCACTTACATTGGCGGATGTTTAAAATTCAATCCACTGGTCAAGATCATTCCGGTACCTCCCACTTTAGTCCCAACCAGCCTAAAGGGCATGGTGACACTGGGTATACTGTTCTGTCTGGCAGGGTGCGAGAGACGCTGGAAGTGGAGCAATGGCAGTGGACAGCCAAGAAGCAGAGGCGTTTCCGAGGAGCTGTGCCACCCAAGCGCCAGGTTGTGGCTCCGGTCATGTAGATGATGTCATCAGGAAGAGCCAGACAGAGGGGGAAAGGTGATGCATTCCCATGCCATATAAACACACACATACACGCAGATGATGTCATCAGGAAGAGCCAGGCAGAGGGGGAATGGTGATGCATTCTCATGCTATACAAATGCACACACACACAGATGATGTCATCAGGAAGAGCCAAGCAGAGGGGATAAGGTGATACACTCCCATGCCATATAAACACAATCACATACACATGCAGTCACAGAACATGGAAGTTCTGCTTAAGGAAAGCGGTAAAATCGAGTCTGTGTTTGAATTTTCAGAGCAGTGCTGAAGGAGTCCAAGCCTGGAGTGGCGGCCGCACGTGGCCAATCGCAGCTCTACACGCAGCTTCAGAAGTTCACCGTGTCTGCAGATAAGGTGCCTGGCCTGGCCTTGTGCCCCACGTGTCTGTCTGAGCAGGAATACGAGGGAGAGGTTAGAGTATCTTGGCTTCCGGCTGGGCTGCCTAACTGTGCCCTGAGTTGAGCCAGCAGCCAATGAGATGCAAGACATGAAGTCATGCAGGCTAGGTCTACAGGGGGGAGTTGTCACCTAATACAAAGAGTGATATGCTTGTTTGAAAGAGACTGAACGTCAAAGATCTGCGCTGGCTCGGGTCAAGCTGTCCAGCTTCCAGGAATTGTCCTGGTCTCAGAGCCAGGGCAGTAAAGAGAATGTTACTGGGGGGTGGACAAGCTGAGGAGTGGGGGCAGAGAGGCAGATTTCAGGAGCAAAGTTGAAGAGGCTGGACCATGGTCCTCTCTCAAATAAGCCAGATGGCAACATAAAATATCGTCCTGTTTGCGGAATGTTGGCTTCACTACCGGTCCTGTTCTTTCTCTTGTCCATTTGGCCTCTGGAAGACTCTCACTTGGCTGAAAGACAATGTCGCCATGGCGACCCACATCTGCTGTACCGCCAACCTGGATGGGTTTGAGGCCGCGAAGAGGTGCCAGGCCGCCCTCGAGGAGGAGATCCTGTCCAACGGGGCTAGAATTGAGGTGGTCAAGAAGGTAAAGAGAACAGAGGGCCCTCTTGAATTGTTTTACAGAAATTAGGACTGCCTGAATATCACGGCCTGAATGTTGGGTATAGCAGCTGGGTTTCTAAAATGCTTTCAGAAAGGTATTTAATTCAGCACAACTTGCAACATCATACCGACACAGGCCAAATATCTCAATGAAGTTCATCAACAGGTCAAATGCTAACAGAACATAGCCCAGCTGCTAGACTCCCTCTTTCATGTACGAAACATTGGATGGAGTGGATGTGTACATAGACCATTGGTAATAAGACACGTATTGCTTAGACAATCCTCTTACCCAAGGGGGATCTTACAAATGAGCAGCAAGATTTTGTAAATGTGATTCAGAAACCACGTTCCGTTGCCTCTTCTACAATTTAAATATAAAAGTCAGGAATCGGGTTTCTTAGTCACTACCGTGAGCTGCCACCTGCACCTGGAAGCCTATCCCGTATCCGAACGGCCCTTTACAGGAAGGCCGGAGTCTGGTTCGTGCCCAGCATCCCGGGAGTGCCAAGATCGAGGAATTCCTAGGCCAGCTGGAGGCGCTGTGGGAGGAGCTGAAAAGGAGGCACCAGAGGAACGTGGTAGTGCTGCAAGAGTCAGAGAAGCTCAACCTTAAGGTAGGCCGGCCAGCAGCAATGCACCAAATATGTCCCTCTGGCATGGCCTCCAGCTGTATAAGAAACAACCCATCCAATACCAGCCCAGAGCAGTATTTCCCAATCCAGTGTTTAGGGACCCACAGCTGGTCCATGTTTTTCCTTCCTCCGAGCTCCCTGTCAGACAGTCCACATATTTGCTCTCGGACCAGATTGGGAAACATTGGCTTAGAGGAAAGCCCTCCCACTCACCACAGTGCCTGGTCTTGCCACACCTTTATGCCATGGGCGTTTTCCACAAAAGCTAGCCTTTTCGGAGACCAAGTCTACAAAGTGGCATTACACAAAGTTTTTATGATGGTGTGAGGCAGCAGACAAGAGCTGGCTAGCCCTAGTTCTGACTCAGATCAGGGCGGGTCCAGCGTTTTACTGCAAGAGGGGTGAAACTGAACTTGACCTTGGTTGCTCAAAATTTGCTTATCTCTCTTCTCAGTCCTCACTTGAACCTTCATCTTCAAACACGCATTACAAGCCCTTGGCTTCACGTTGCAATAAAATCAGAAGAATTTTCCAGTTGTTTGCAGAATGAGGCATGTCAGCAAACACCTCATAGTTTCACCTAATAACTCCCCCCTCCCACCCCCATACAGGCCATGAATGTCCTGAAGGACCTGAACAGCCTGGAGACTTGGCTGCAGTCGGTGGAGCGCTCCATCCGGCAGTCCTCGCTAGCTGGAGACCCTGAATCCATGAGCGCGGCCGAGAGGGAGAGCTGCCTGTTGGAGAGGGAGGTGTCGTCCCGGGGCCTGGAGCTGCGTGTCCTACGGCAGGAAGTGGATAAGCTGCGCTGCCGCCGTCACATCCACGCCGAGCGGCTCCCGGCGCGCATGAGTGAGGTGGAGGAGAAGTGGGTACCATTGCAGGATGGCCATCCCAGAAAGGCGAATAATACTAACCTATGAGTATATGGTGCAAAAAGGCTGGTGTCCCATTTCATGGTTACGGCCGGGCCATCGCGGCCCAGAGACTCCGCAGACGTCCATTTCTGCGGAGACCGATGTCAGATCTCGTTTCCAGCCGAATAGTGTTCTGTCACTCCTTCTAACGACTGCTGTGTGCTGGCCTAAATCTACAGCATGACCCATAGACTATAGATAATAGTCGAGCAGATTCCAGGACACTCATGTAAGAAAAAATTCTGTATATGAAACTTATTTAAAAAATACATATCACTTATAGTGCGTGCAAATAGGATAATAATTCATGCATTTGGTGTCGAGTTGCCTGTTCTCCCCCGTACTGAGAAAGTAACTCATCCCAGTTTTCTTACTGGCTAATATATCTCCAGTAATCACACAGACCATCACTCTTAATGGATTCATAAACTGTTTGTCAGAGACTCGAAGCACAGCCACGGATAGCCTGTGTTTTAGTGGAGACAGTGTTTCACCGCCATGCACATTTTAGGATTACAGCATTGAGTTTGGTCAGGAGATGTTTTCCTGGTGGCCCTTGTAAAAGTATACAAGGCAAGGTGTTCTATTAGATGCATGTATGTCTATAAACACAAGACACACTCTGTTAGGGAAAGCAGGCGTCCCAAGGAAAATAACGCAGTGAAAAAGGCCCCATTTATCGCTTTCCAGCGCAGCAGAGCACATTTGAAAAAAATGAAGGAAAAAGCTACTTCAGAATAGACTTTTTACATGTGCATTTTTTTTTCAAAAACTTCGGATTTGGTCAATTGATGTAATTTGTTTGCCGTTTCACGGTCCAAAGCAATCGGGATGGTTCTCTTTAAGCAAATCCCAGACTCGGGGATTTCCCATCATGACCTTAGAGTGGCATGACGCAGCTTGCCTCTTGGTCAAACGCAGCATAAATGTGTAAGATCGGTACAGGAGGAATATGAAGGCAGAGAGTGGGAGGGACTTATTGTAAAACTATTGAGGGTAACTTCTCACAGCACGTTCTGCTTAGGCGTTCCCCAACGAAGCAGAAGAAAGAATATCAGGTCCACCTTGCTTTCAGATGAGTTTGCCAAAATGTTCTTGCCTTTAACAGGGGTTTTCCAGGGGCTGGATGTTGCCGCCCCATTGGCTGACGGATATTGGCCTCTCGTTCAGGTATCGCAGTGTGTGCAGTGCCTTAACACAGCAGAGCGCCGAGCTGCAGGATACTCGCATGCTCACTGAGTTCCTGGAGCGTGTGGAGCTGGAGGAGGGCCAGGCGCTACACGGGAGCCATGGCGACAACCCAAGCCAGGTGGGAGGAACCTCTCGCCTGTGGGTGGGATGACTGATGGGAGGAGGAGCCAATGGGAGCTACTTCCTTGATAATTATCTGTCGAACCCAATTAAAAAAAAAAAGTAATGGTAAGATGATTATTAACTATTTGCTAATCACTAAGAAAAGAAGTTCCATCAGAAAAAGGTGTGACAAGAAAGGAATCAGGAATGTTGAGTTGACTAAGTGTCACGTCCCTCCCAGCCTCTCCAGCATGACCTGGGGGCGGGGCCTTCTCTCCCAGGCCCAGTCGGTGTCCCACTCCTGGAGGACATCGGCGACCCCGTGGAGGAGCTCCGGGAGGCCGTGGTGATGCTCAATGACACAGCGAGGGAGAGGGGCCGCTCATTGTCCCAAGACCAGGGGATTCAGGAGTTGCTGACTCGGGTAAGAGCTGGAGGGGGCTGCGATCAGTATACCTGCCACATTGCCTTTCCTCGGCCAGACACTAGAGGGCCATCAGGACCTGTTGCTTTCTCACAAGGAGGGATGTTGGAAGCAGACATGATGACAGAGTGATGAGGATTTTGTGCTGAGCACATTGCTGTACCCAGTGAGAACTTTAGCCTTCGCCTGGTCAAGTGAGGCATCCCTCTTACTAAGGGATTCACAAAGACACTGGGGCTTTTGTTCTGCCAATGCCCCCTTCTGGGCGCCACACAGCTGTCGAACGACCGTTTGGTATGGCTGTCTTGGTTTGGAGCCTCGGGCACCCTTCATTGTGGCGGTTTGCGTGGCTCACCCTAGTCTGACCCACTTCAAAGTTTTTCATTATTACTAACTGAAAGACAATGTCACATACTCACCACAACAGAAAAAGGCATTTAACTTCATCATCTCAATCCATTACGATCCTTATGCATTCAAGCTAGAAAAGCTCAATAAAAAAATCATATAAATAGCTGTAAGAATCATGCAGGGGGCACCCTGGTAGCTCGCTGTTTTGCCTGTTCCTCAGTACTCCTTCCTGGGCGTGCGGATCCAGCAGGGCCTGTCGCAGAGTGAGGAGCTCAGCGCCGTCATCCAGGAGGCCGAGACGGACATGGCCGTAAAGTGCGAGCCGCACCACTGCGGCCTAGAGAGGCTGCGAGAGCAGCAGGACGAGCTAGAGGTGACCTCTTGACCTCTGACCCTGTGAACCCTGCTCCACGCTGCCATGAGCTGTCCAGCTTCAGCTTTGTGTGTTTCTGCTTATGGGCTGCTAGTTCGCCGAGAAAAATGGATGCAGATGTGTGCACAGGCACAGACACGCTCGGGGAAGGACACGGGACATGCATGCTGGGCCGCTGATCCAGTCGGTTGGCGGCGGTTTGATCGGAGTTTAAAAGGGACTGGTGCTACGAAGAGGAGGGGGGGTCGATCTCTTTTCATACATCTTCCACGGCCCACAGTCTGTTTCCTGTTGCGCCGAAAGTCCCGCCCGTCCACATAGAGGCCCACGCTTCATTTAACGTTGGATTCAATTATATAAACTGCTGCATCCGACCCCACGCAGAAAGAGCCCGGTTTAATTACCCACAAAGGACTGCATTGTGCGTGCATGAGGGTCTCTGGGACTGAGGGAGGTGATTGCGGTGGGCCCCGTGTGCATGGTGGGGGGTGTATTCTGCATGAGTCATATTTGGGCAATGTTGCGTTTATCACATGCACACACAGCTGTCTGGACACGATACCATTAAAGAACAAAAATGATCTCATCTCTCATACGAAAATAGCGCCGCAGTCATGGAGCTGGCATCTAGCATCCTGCGTAGCTGAGAGGGCGGGGTTACTTGCAAAGAAGCGGCGACTCGCTCTCCCCTTCCCGCCGAAACCGTGGCTCTGTTTATTACAGTCTAGGATGAAAAAAATGGATGCGTCTAAAGTGTCTGGTCCTCTTAGCAGCGAGGGGACCGAAATGGCCTAGCGCACTGGCGGACCGTGGAACGCAACTGAGAGGAGGGGTGTCTTGTCCATTTGTCTGTTTGTATTTCAAATAGTCAGATGTGTCGTTTTGTTTTAAAAAGCACGGATATAATTCAGGCCTTAATTGGTAAAGTTTTATCGATTTGCATCAAGTTATTTGTAGGTAATTTTTCTTTGATTGTTCATCGCTGCATCCTTAACGATGCTCCAAAAGTTACCCAGGCATATATGCCTGGGTGCCCCACCCCTCCCCGGTTCCATGGTCTGGCCCCTCACTTGCCTTGTTTCCACCAACACAGAACCGGTGCTGATGCTGGTGCCGGTGCCGGGCCGGTTCTCCCTCGGTGCCTGTTTAGAACATGCCCAACAGATTTCAAAAAAGAACGTGACGGAAATGTTACATATTCGGTAGTGAGAATAAAGTACAGTTTGGTGGTGGAGCCGTAAAAGCAGCCAAACCTAATGGTGCTCAGGCCAACAGCCGTGTCCTGGTTCTTCCCCTCCAGGTTGACTATGAGGTGCTCAGAGAGGACGTGGAGGAGTCCCGGCGGTCAGCGGCTCGGTTCCAGGTGCTCTGCCCCGACAGGGTGCATGCACTGGACGGCGAGGCCCGGGCCACCCTACAGGCCTGGGAGAAGCTGGGCGCGGCCATGGCGGGGAACCGAGCGCGGCTACAGAACTTTGCGCGGCTGCAGGAATTCTTCCGGAACTACCTGGCCATGATGTGAGTGACTTGGGAAGATGGGTGATGCTCCCTCTCCTCTAACAGCTCCCGTGACCTGGACAGCAAATCCTGCACCAAAACTGAATAAGAGCCCACGCAGAGGAGCTCGCCTCTCACGCGTCCCACTCAGAGAACAAAGCATTCCTTCATTGTGACTCAGCCCATGTACAAGGACAACTGTTTTTTTTGGTCAGGCGACACATAACTGAGTCTTTTAACTGTGGTCCAAGATTGTCATATTATTTTTGATCACTCATACATCAGTTATTACTTTATTAATAACGTGACATCACATCAATGTCTGTGAATCACTGAAGTACTATTTCACAAATTAAAAAGGAAATGCATGAGTGCATCTATGTGAAATACATCATTTGAATGCAAAACAGAGCAGAATTTCACATTATTTGACTTTAAAGACGATCAGCCGCCATTAAGTTCTATAGGACATTAACTGAGTCTCTCTGTAAATTAGGTTGAGAAGTGGGGGCCTTAAAGTATCGATTTATTCACATGATTAGTTCTGAAGCCGCTGTGGGTGATTTCATGACAGCTGGCTTTTGATATAAATCCTGGAAGCTAAGGCCTAGATTAGCATTAGCGTGACAGGATTTGCATCAAGGGTTCACCACCCTGTCATGTTCCCCCGCCTCCAGCTCATGGACAGAGGACACCAGGGCACGTATCTTTGACAACGTCGGACATCATGGGAGCGCAAGCCAGGAGCCGACCGTCACAGAGCTAGATTTGATGATCGAGCAGAAATTTGATGAATTCAACGTCCTGGCTGCAGCGGGGCAGGAGCTCATTGATGAAGAGCATCACCTGACCAATATGGTACATTTCTGTGCAGTGCCAGATGTAGAAAATACATAGAAATCCACTCAAAATTTGCCTCTGTAAACGGTGCTCTTAAAGTATTAAGTGAACTACCAATATAGTTTGAGGGTTGCTTTTGCGTTATCACATACATTGACCTCTTTGTTGTGTGCGACATCTAAAGATCCGAGAGAGGACTGAGGAACTGCAGAGCATGCTGGGATGGATCCTGGTGCGCTGGAGAGCACAGAAGCACCAACGGCTCCTCGGGAAACCGAAGTTGGAGCCTAAGGGAGATGTGATTTACTCAGAGGCCACAGTTTGTACTCCAGCTCAACAGGTAGAGACCGCACTCGTACAACCTCAAGCTCAGCTTTCCAGCAGACAGTTACCCTGGGATGCTGGCACAGTGCAAATGGACCTCTGTCAAAAAAGTTTAATATTTCCATTAGGGGAAACCTTGGCAAAGTTAATTGAAAACCTGAGTTTCCTCTTAAAATTTCCAGCTGTAAAAATGGGTAATACTGAACACTGAAAGCTGTGTTGCACTATGTTAAAATTAAATACATACAGAAAAGCAGAGGGTCTCAATATAAACATAAAACATAGGCAGAGCGTAAAAAGGAGAGGGCTGTTAGCTAATATCTGACTAATCTTCTTAGACAGCTGGCTTTAGTTTTTCCTCCGCACACCACATTCCACTTTCCGTCCTACACAGAGAGTGTCTCCACTTTGCGGGACCCGGCAGACCGCCGAGATGGCTGTCGCTGGAGACGCGAGTGGCCGGCGTGAAGGATGCGGCTGGGAGGAGTCAGAGAGCGGATACGAGGTTATGGGCAGCATCAGCCCCAACAGGAACAGAAGCATTGCAAGCTCCCCCGCTGAAATCCAGCAAGGTCCAATGGCCATTAAGACACCTAGGTCGCCCTTCCTTGTCGTCAAAGAGCCAAGCACCCCTGCACTGGGAGGCACAGTCAACCTCATCCTCAGTTTCGGTAAAACAGGGGACAGCCAGCTACAGGAAGCCGCGGAAGAGGCTGAGGTTACCGAACCAGTACATAGGGTGAGTATCCCGGCTGATATACCGCAATTCACAGAACACGCTGTACAGGAAGTGACACAAGAGGAAATGACGAGGAACCTAACGGAGAAACACTTAAGCACAATATCGAAGTCGTGCTGAAAGTGGAGTTGAGTGTGCTTCACGCCCCATGCTCACATTTGTTGCTGGAACCGAAGATGGTTCGTTGCTCGATATCCATAATTCCATCCGAGAAAGTCAACCAAAGCCACAGTGAATGCTGCAGATACCGGAAGGAACGTTTCTTACACATCAAAAGCAGTCAAAATTCTTTCATATGCCATTCTTGCATAGCAAATAAAAACAATACCCTTCCTTGCTAGCGAGAACATATTCTCATAATGCCTCGGGTTTAATAGATCAAGAGCTTGGCGTTAGGTCTTAAGCTGACAGTGATTGGTAGGCCAGATACAAACATGTTTGAGAACCCGAGGGCATCCATGGATGGTTCTGATCTGTGCGTTAAAGGGGGACCAGGAACATCACAGCCTTTGGGTATCATGTTGATCTGACATCTGTATGTTTTTCTCCGTGCAGTGATGAGTTTCATCATCTCCGCAGCCCCTCCCTCTGGCTGCCCCTCCACCCTCGATATTCTTTATTTTGTTCTCTTCCTTCTTCTCTCCCTTTCCCTCAGCCTGCTGAGTCTCCCTCCTCTGCCTGTAAAAACTTTTGGAGCCGTTGCCAGGGCCTTTTGGGAAATACGTTCGGTAGTTTAAAGCGAAAGAGAAAGATTTACCGGCAGAGTGCGGATGAGGTAAACAGCGCTGCTGCATGTCCAGGGTTGGTGTTGCATGGGCCATGGTTGAGGGACGGGGGCTTACTAACAGGGTGAGGGAGAGGCTGTCTCGTCGCCCCTGTCTTTGTCGACTGCATTTCTCACAGCCTCCGTTGTCCGACTGTTGCCACACTTTCGCTCTGCCATGCATGGGACAGTGAGGACGAAAGTGGTCTATTGATACCCCTCTTGGTCATTAAAATGAAGGCTTTGTGGTCAAAAGAACCTGAAGATGTGTACTTGAAAACCCAGTAGTTACACATCAGTAGGCTTGACTGTGTTACAGTTTGGTTGGTTAAAGTGCCAGTGACCAGTTGAATTGTGTTTAATTCCTTTTCTGTGTGTTGTCTGTTTCTATTGATGGAAACCTTTTGCATGCTGATTGATGAACTGAATCGATGATGCTTCACTTCCTTTCAGACTGACATTTCTATGACATGTATTGACTCGCCAGATTTCAAAACCCTAAAGCCCACTTTTACTCAGACGCCTCTGGCACAGTTATTTCTGCTCCTGACCTGTTTTCCTCACCATTTACAGAAAGCACAGATTTAAAGATAAGCCTCCACCTCATTGCTACATGGGGCTAGTTGTGCCTGATGAAGTTATTACACTGTCTCTCTTAGGTCACAAAACACTTGTAAGTACTGTTTTTCAAATAAGCCTAGCAGTTAAAAGAATATCCATCACCTGCAGGGGGCACAGTGTCCCAGAGATCCACTAAACTAGATCCCCAGTGTGTTTTGACAACATAATGCTGGGAAGGCATACTGCTGTCTACAACACAACGAGGCCTAGGAGCAAGGGAGGGATTGAGTCAGGAGCATCAGAAGACAAAACTGAAGCAAACAAAAGACTGTTTCTGTGTCCCAATATACCTGAAAATATCATTAGGAATTATTGGATAGAACACAATAGAAAGTATTTACCTTAGAAAAGTGACAGTAAACTGCAAATTTATAAAGGATAATGTACAGGAATGGACTCCAGATAAGTTTTAAATATACTTCACAGATCTGGGTGGTGAGAACAAAACACGAAAACAATCACGCTCCTGTAACTTTGTCATGTTACGTTTATACCAAAAACCTTACGTTCTAAGCTTGCACAGCTTATAGGTCAACTATTTAACCATATGTGTATATGGTATGCAAATAGGGTATATATGGTATGCAAATGGGGTATATATGGTATGTAAAGCTATATGTATTTTCCTGCTGAAGAAATTTGGTTTAGACCCCATCAGGGTGTAAACATAACCTCTTGGTCACAAATCCAGTTCCACCTACAATATAGGCCCTTGCGGTGGTGCAGGTTTTCACAAACGTGTGAAATTTCTGGTGTACCCAAATATACGACAAAATAGAAGCGGCAAGGACAAGCACCAGTAAATTACTCGAGGCAGTTTTTGCCTGCAAAGTTTACCACATGTCAGTTCCTGCATAAACCACTGTTTTATGAGCATTTGACTCATATTGTTTTACATCATTGGCCAAAAAGGTTCCATTTGTATCGAATAGCTGTTGCCCCGGGGCAGAGCTTCGACTTATTACTGCGACCGCCATAGACATGCCAGCATGTTTACTACATTTACTTTTATCAAACCTACTCTAGTCCTCAGGACGCCATTCCTGTGAAATCCAGACATGGGCCTAACATCAGGCCAGATGTGACTGGTGCTCCATTCTGTGGAGTGACCTCATGCATCACTCCCCATGAATGGCACCTCAACATGGTCCTTAGCAAGAGATGGCCAGGGTGTGATGTCAAGATAAGAATATAAGCTGCCAGGATAACACAGACAATCAAAACAGACTCTGTGCAGGCATGTGAAGGGCATGTTATGTGTTTTTGGTGAGGTTCTGATAGGAGACCGTTCGGTGTCCTCCTCTGGTGTCGTTTTTCAGTTTTACGGCAGGCTCTCTCATCTTGAATCGGGACAGAGCAGCCTGTGTCCTGTACTCTTTCTTCCCATGGTCGCGAATATTTCCAGTTAGTTTTCTTGTCGATCTTACTCAGGTTCTCGTGTCTCGTACAGCAATGTGGTCAAGCATTCCTGTTCTGGTTTGATGTGAAACAAAAACATGTCTGTCTTCAGAAGAATGCAAAGCTGCTTTTGTGAGCATGGGGCTTTTCTTGGATAACCCTGAATAATCATATTCACAGTAGTTATCGGGAACCCAGAAGTTCTTGAAGTTCTTAAAGGTGTCCTTTCCTTTCTTTTCCTTTCCAGGTGAGTACTTACTTGCATGTAAAGGACAACAAAGCCGCCTCGCCTGAGTACGAGAACATTACTCTGCCCCGCATTGCCACTAAGGTTAAGGTGCCGATGGCTTCCTCATCCTCGTCCTCCACGGGCTCCTCTTCCTCCACCTCTCTACTTAAGAGCAGCCCCAGCTCCGTCATCGACAGCCTGAAGTGGAGGAGCAAGAAGCGGAAGAGAAAGGGGGAGGAGAGGAGGCACACCATCCAGAGGGTAACGGGGGAGGAGCTGGTAGAATCTGCATCCACCTCTTTGGTCCAGCAAGTCATACACTGCACTAATACTTGGCCTCTAAAGGAGAGGAAGGAGGTCTCAAAAGAAGCAGCCTCCCCTAGTGGCACAGAGACCCAGGACTATGTGAGGAACCCCCTACTGAAGGATATAGATGCTGAATGTACAGAAGACCCATTCCCTGATCAGCCTGGTGTAGCGAAAACCCCAGCTTCAACCCCAGCGAAGCATGGCAAGAACCACTACAGATACATGTCTCTGGGGTCCATGCTGAGCTTTGACCTGCCCAAAGACTTGAGCTTGATCCCCAGCATTCCTGATGTCATAACCATTTGCCCGGCAGATCCTAAAGGAACAGACCACATCAAAAATTACACAGACCCTCTTGACCCCAATAGCCGTTATTCTTGCACGGAGAGACACACGACAATGACCACGTTCAAACAAACACGTCCACCACCTGTCTGTCGAGGAGAAACATCCAAACTCAGCCCAACAGGGAAGGTGACCACTTCTGTTGTCTCCCATGGCATTCCACCTCCAGAATTCCAGCCTTCTCAGAATCACAATCAGACCACAGCAAGCAGTGACCTATCAGATCTCCAGTTAAGTCATCTCTCAGATATCAGTGGCCAACATGAACAACCAGGTCAAGAACAGGACAAAATGGCTGTCATGCTGGACTTCAGTGGACCCATGCCTAGAGAAAGCTTTATCCCGTGTTTGCATAGAGAGGAAGAACACCCTAAAACGGATGTTAATGGTGACAAATCTACTGTAGTTTCAGTGAACCACATATGTCCAAGTGTCCACACTAAAGTTCAGGACCTCAAAGAACATCGGTACCACAAAAACTCCATCGCAGGCTCAAATGTAGCTTTGAACATTGTTAAGGGGCCCAGGGCTTCTGCAGGTAGGATGGAGAGTTCAGCAGGCTTGGGAGCACGCTGCTCAGAGAGCATGAAGATCTGCACTGAAGCAGCACACCAAGTGTCCTCTAACCTCCTTAGGGGGACGGTGGGTAAAGCAATATTTGTACAGACCGAGAACTGTGATGGGGACCCTACTGGCTTCAAAATGAAGGTAGTACCCACTGCAGAGGACAGTGTCCATCCAGACCATCAGCAGTTTGAGGAGGAGGAGGAAGAGCTGGAGGACATCTGGAATCAGACCAATGGCTACCGGCAGAGTATATGCTCTGACATCATGTACCAGACACACCAGGAAGAGATGGTAAACTCCCTACCCAGCCATCCTCAAGAACCACCCACCCAGGGTCAGGCCGTGCTCTACAGAAAACTTGTTACTGCCTCAGCACCCAACCTTCTGATAGCAGAGTTCAGGCTACCACCTTCAGTCCAGTCCCTGTTAGGCTACAACAAGGACCCAAATAATGAAGGCAAGAGCCTTTCCCTGGGGAACAGGAAGTCCTGGGCTGCATTCCCTGAGAAAGAGCCAATGAGCGGGCAGATAGCACTGATAAATGAGACAGCCTCCAATTCCATGAAGCTGCCTAACACAGAGGACCAGGAAAAATACATCTACCATTACAGAGAGGATGAGGAGGAGGATGAGGATGAGGAGGAGGATTTGAAGGAGGGCACAGGTTGTCCGAAGGTGAGGGCCACCTTCACAAAAAGTCAATGAAATTCCCACATACTAATCAATGCAGTTGCGGTATCTCTGTGCCTGTGTTTCTGTGGCAACAGTTGCACAACACAAGCACAAAAGGAGTTCATAGCAGAGGTGCTGGTTTCAATAAGTACGCCTAACTGCCAGTTAAGGTTGTTCTAATTCTAGGTCTATTTATATTTCATAGCTATATAATTTCAAGTTTATCAATGCAACCATATTTATGTCTAGGGCATACTGGAATATTTACTCTATTAACCTTTTACCTAAACAACTGCTCTGTTCATTTTCTATATCCTCACCTTTTCATAATGCACCTAAAAATCTAATATTCAAATATCTAATCTCTGGCGCCATCTAGTGGTCAACCAAGAAACAGATTTGACTGCACATTTTCCCTTTTGACCATACAAGTTAGAATGTCTGAACACCCCACAGGACCAATCCATGAGCCTGTTCTCAGTTCACATGGGTCTAGAGGAAGCTCGCTATCAGGGAATGGGCTTGGACTGTGACAGAGTTGAACACGGACATACAACCACCCCAGGAGGGCATTGTAACTCAATGGTATGATACAACTTCTTGCTTTTCCAACATATGAGTCATTGCTACAGTGAAATCACTAACTAACATTTTTAAAAAGTGACCGAAGCGACCCTCGATTTCAAACTCAAGAATTGGAATTGTTTTTATTCCCTTGTGTGGTACCAAGCTGCCGAAAAACTAGGTTATGCTCGGCCATGCAATGCTAACAAATATAACATGCCTAAATAAAGCTCTGTGTACTGTGGGGGTTTCTCCCGTTTCAGAATGGGAAGAAGCCTGAGTTCCAGTCAATGGAGGGGACGCTGGAGAGGAAGCACAAGCTGCAGTTAGGAGGGAAAAGGGTAAGGGGAGGGGCTTTGCCGTTTTGGGGGTGGGTCCAGTGGGAGGAGCCTCAGTTAAATGCACCTCCTCTACATCTCCAGCGATCCTGAAACTGCTTTGGTCTCTTCAGCCACTTGTCCCTGACCTGGTGCTCTACTCCTTGCAGGCTCCCTGCCGTGCCTGGAGTTCATATCACGCCATCCTCTTCCGGCAGACACTGTGCTTCTACCAAGACCGGAAAGACACACTGAAGGTAAACCTCTCAGATGGGCCGATGTGGGCAGGGGTTGAGGATCTTCGTGCGCCATCAGGAGGTGCCCATGCACATGTATGCTCACAATACGTAGAGCCCTTATAAACATAGCCACAGAGTCTGTGAAAGGTTGTATGGATTAACACAGCGTTTCTCAGCCTGGTCTTCGTGGACCCCCAGATTTTTGCTCCCTCCAGTTCCCAACACACTTGAATCAAACAAACAAGTAATCAAGAAAACCAAATACCTGCAATGGGAACTGGGAGGCAGCAAAATGTCTGGGGGTCCCTGAGGAGTGGGTTCAGAAACACCAGTTTAACGCACATTGACATGTATGAGTTGTACTCATAATCAAAACCTAGTCTCATCTCAATACCTACAGCTCATGTGAGTCTACAAGCCATGTATGTAACATTCCCAAGCAGAGCTCTGTTTCCGGGCTGCCCCTGAATCTCACTGGAGCCGAATGCATGCCGGTTCCAGAGTACAGCAAACGGTCCAACTGCTTCAGCTTATGGTGAGTGAAAGAAGCTGCCCTCAGTCATCTGTGACCCTTCGCCATGTCGTACACCAGGCTCAGTCTGATGTTTCCATCGTGGCTGTGTTAAGTCAAGTTCTTGGGTACTTCGACCCTCCATCTAATATCACTCCCTGTCCCCCCAGCCTACGTGACGGGTCTGAATACCTTCTCAGCGCCTCCTCCCGGTTTCTGATGAAGAAATGGATGCTGAAGATTCAAGCAAATTCAGGTACAGAGTTAGCAAATCACAAACCCATCTGTCACCTCTGTACTGTATAATCGCACAATATGTCCTGCAGCACCAGCCTTTAGTCAGTTTCTCTAAAAGCTGTTGAATGAATGAAATACCACTAGTTTTTTTCTATACTTTACAGATCCAGCATTGTTATGTTTATGTTGCCGAACCTGCACAGCACATGCACTGACTGATATAATTCCTGTTTTTTGGGGGGAGCCCTTTATAGAAGACACCTTTCTTTCTCAAAGAAACAAAGCATCTCTGATATTCATATTCACCTATTTTTGAGTTTTTGTTGGAGTGAAGTGTATAAAAACGAGGCATAAAATCCCTGTCAAAGTGTAAAGCGGCCTACCTGTGTGTTTGTCAGTACTCAGTGAGGCAGACCCCCCGAGGCCCCTGCCCCCAGCCTCGGTGGAGGACCACATCCTGGACACGTAAGAGCCGCCACTCCACACAGAGGCGACCTCCATGAAAGTGGCAGCCTCCAGCCGATTGCCATGACTCACTACACAAGTCACTCAGCTACACACCTGCCCTGTACAGGACATAAGAGATCCAACTGCGGCAAGCAATATACCAGTGCACAACAACTGAAGTGCATAAAAATATGGCTATTCCTTCTCATAGGTGACTGTTATGGTCATTTTTAAAGTCAGCCTTTCAATGAGGCTCCTTTTAAGTCTGTTTTATAACAGTGCAATTCACATACTGAACACTAGAGGTAGTACGAGTGCTTCAATACCATAGCTGATGCTTCCTGAGTAAGTCATCATTCACCGTCTGACAGTCTGATCCAAGCCGACTTCTCTCTATTCACGGGGCAATCGAGACCAAGTGCTTTTCTTTGTTGGAGTTGTCAGTTTGATTTATGAGTGGGACAGCTTTCAAACGGACTTTCATCCTGCTTCCGGCTGTTTTCCAACTGCAACCGTGGGACGAAAAAAAAACGCCACTCGATGACATCAGGGGTGGCATCCCGCCGTCCTCTCCATCGGGATGCAGCCAGGTGAGCACAGCCAAAGGAAAAGAGATTGTGATCCTGCCCAGAGACAGCGCTCAGATCCCAGAAGGACACCGCAGGAACCTGCAGGACTTGTCCTCATCCTCTTCACACACAGGTCATTACACACTTAAATGTTTAACATGTACGTCTGAATGCATTATAGAATGTGACTGGTCAGTTTCTCTGCTCTGATTGGAGGAAAGCAGTGCCTGATCAGACCTCACTGGCTGGCATGTATTGTAATGGTAACATGTGACTATGGACCACTGAACTCTCTGCCCCTCCACAGGATGTTACTACGGCTCCCTGAGGCACAGACCGCCTCAGAGCCCTTCAGAGACCGCGCCCTCGATCCCCCACACTTCATCGCCTAGCAGTAAACACCGGTCTCACTCCTTTACCTCAGGTACCCTCACTACCACCACTAATGCCGAACCATATAACAAACAGCACACACACCCTCTCCTCACTACTACAACTTGTACCAAGAAGAGTCACTCCGTACTAGAGCTTATATTCACCTTTTAGCTCACTGAGATCTTTGGCATAGCATTTAGCTCTTCCCCCTTGCACTTACGGGGTGAGAAAGTGGTACAGCGCATGTAATTAATCCTTATACAGCAGGGGGCGTAGTGGTTAGGGTACAATTCCAGGCAGCACATGGAAAAATTTGTTTTGAGGCCAGCGGTAAAAATGGGTCAAGTGTGAAACTGTTGCTCTGGGTTCTGCTACACAAATAAATGCTGGAATCTGATCTCCCTTGCAGCCACATACCAGAAGATCACCCCCGTGACTATGCCCCCCGGCAACTGCGATGGCGGCTCCAGCTACTCAGTGACTCTGTTCATCAGAGACCAGCTCTCGGAGGCTGGGCCCACCGGCGCCGGTCCAGATCCGGCACCGGTGACATCCTGGAGGCAGGGACCACTCATGGACACACCCCACGGGAGAAGCTACGCGTCCCTCCCACGGCCGCGGAACAAGTCCGTCTTCAAGAAGTTCTTTGGGAAGAGGGAGTGACCGTGGCGGGACCAGCCACGTGACCTCTGACCTTTGCATTGGGAAAAAGCCGAATGAATCCATGCAAAATCACTGACGCCACTGAGTGTTTAAGTTCCTGTGTGCAGAGCACATTAAGTCGCCTTGTTTTTTTTTGAATATTTATGTTTGACAAGGAAATCAGTTGAATCCACATATTTGCTGTTGCTTTGTTGTTTATTGTTTCTGTTATTCCTCCAGTTATGTCCCCTTTCTTCACACCACTGAGGTCACATACATTCAAAATGTTCACTCTGTTTGTTCAAATTCTTAATTCCTTTCAAGCACATTCTCTGCTAGCTACTAAGAACTCAAAGTAAATCCTACTGAAAGACTAATTTAACAGAACGACGATCACTGAGGCTTCATGATGGACCAGGAATGCTTTCTACAGAGCAAAATTATTCAAACAAGTGTGAATAACATGAATAGGAAACGCCCTGCACAGCTTCATTGACCGTTGCCATCCCTTCCCTTATCATGTGTTTTGTTTGATGGATGCTTTTTCCCACAACTGTGCAGTTGATTCGAATTAAATACCAGATTTGCGTAACAGAGACTTGTATGTCGTTTTCTGCCCGAAACACCTAGCGTTTGCTTCAGTCTAGGCATTTGGATCAGACTTTGAACATCTAAGACCCAACGATGCTCACCAAAGAAAACAACCGTTCCACTCTGCGGGTATGAACGCATCCCCGCCCCATTATCTTCTTTGAAACGACAAATTGTCTTTGCTCATCGTTTAAAAACCTCAGCGCTGCAGATCTCACGTTGATATTTTCTGTTTAGGCACCGCAGGCTAGGACTGATTCATCACCTCGTAGCTACGAGAGATGAGTTTCAGGGTCACAGCTGGCCACGTATGTTAGGAGATGACATGGAGTTAAGAGGTTATTTTTAAGCTCGTCTGTCGTACTTACATGCAGCGCGCAGAGTATAAGAACACATACAGGAAGTCCTGCAAGGTCCCACCAGTTAGCATGACTGGGATTCCTCCAAAGGTTTGAGCTTGAACATTAGCAACTGCAGGAAGTACATAACTGATTTAAAAATATGTAACCTTGCTAATCAGAATAGAATGAGGAAATAGTTCTCGTGTACAGGAGAACATCAGCCATCGTTTCTCCAACTATGAAACACACAATTTTATTTCTTTACAGGGAGCCGCTCCAGTTCCCTGCGTACATGCCGTTTCTGGGCTCATTTAAAAAGACAATCCCTCTCTTGCCCATCACCCACAGTTGTTTATTTAGCTGTCTGTGCTGAGCATCTGACCGGAATTATCATTTAAAATTTTAAAGCAACGGGTCCTTGGACAGAAATATGAGTCAGACCCTCCATGCAGAGGCTAAAGAGAGCTACAGAAAACTTAGAGAGGGGCACAGGAAAGCTTGCAAGAAGGATGGGGGTGGAAAAGATTCATTTTGGTACTTGGTAACCCTCCGACTTTGAGAATTGAGTAAGCAAAACATAGGGTGTTGTCAGGCAGGTGAAATGGCAAACTGATCAGAGAGGCCGTGAGTAACAGGACAAGACAGACTGTGGGTGTTTAGATCAGTAAGTGCCTTTTTGTTTTGTCAGTAAAGGATTAAAAGTTTTGGGGGTTGTGACATAAGCTCAATTTCAATGTCCCGTCGTTCAAAGAAAAGCCCATATCTGGCGGTTATTTAGCCGTGGAGGCAATCAATATGCTTCAGCACCACAGCTGCAAATGTGCACCACACTGGCGGAGAACGTACCTTGGACAGCAAGGCCTGCTCCCACAGCCCTAATCCGGTGAAAGTCAGGAGAATGCAGATTGGTCACCAACAAAGAATAATAAAAAGACAACAGATGGAGAAAGAGGGAAGTAACAAGGAGACAGAAAGGAGAAGAGTGATGGCTAAGGGGAAGGGAAAAAACTGATGGAGAAACTCTGCCTGGAGAACAATGTGCCCCCCCAGGTTGCATCCTCTAGACCAGTGTTTCCCAGTCCTCGGGGACCCACAGGCAGTCCATATTTTTGCTCCTTCCCAGCTCCCAGCCAATTAAGAACACTGAATAGCTGGTATGGGTATGTGGGAAGCTGGGAAGGACTGCCGGGGGTCCCCGAGGCCCGGTTTGAGACACACTGCTGTAGACAGTGTGGGCATAATGCGACAGCCCTGCTGCGCCAAAGCTTCTCCTTTTCTCACTCATCACCCAGAAACATAAATATTGTGGAAACCGCCAAGGCGGCTGTGTTTGCGGCACAGTGTTTTAATCTGGGGCCCCTCGCTGAGCTTGAGGCAGCCTTCAGTAAACCCGACTTAGAAAAGGCTGCGTCACATCAAAGACAGGCACTGTCATGACGGACATTTCACGTCTGGCTGAAGGTCACATGCGCACACTGTCCCCAACATGCATGCACCCAGCTGTCTGCCATTATCTGCACTCCCTGAAGTTTTTCAGGTTAAAAACAGAATCGCATCACTGTGGGTCTCAGTGCTGAAGATTGTGGCGCTTCTTGCCGCGCGCGAAACATGGGACTGAGGCAGCTTCCTGTCCCATCTGCCAAACGGCCAATCTGTTACCAGCAGGAAAAGAGGAAAAACAGAAGCATCCTGTCAAATCCCAGCTGTTGGACCTTCATGCAAGTCGGAAAAAAAAAAAAAGTAAATGATTGGCAAAGCTGTGAGTGGACACCTTGGCACAGAGCGCAGATTTGTACTAAACTGGTAGATTTTCTGAGTGAGCCTGGTTAGGGGGCCTAATGCAACAAAGACTTTGTCTCTAGTCACAGTATAGGAAAGTTACAGGCAGCCCAGGCCTCGACAGTGTGCTCAGCTCTTCCCATAATGCACAGCAGTAAAACCTCTGACTGCAGCCAGAATACAAAGACGTTACTTGAGGGCAAATGGCGGTGGGGGGAGGGGGGTGTGAAAACGGAAAGCGTGATAGATATAGCATCAAGCGTGTAGTTTCCCCAGGGTTGGAAATGTAAAAGGCAGAGGGTGGGGTTGGGTCATAGACCTTGAAGGTCAGGCGATGCTGTCACAGAGCCGCCCAGGAAGTGAATGCGTTCTGTCATCTGTCGGTTAATCATTGTCGCAGCCTGTGTCAGCGAGCTCACTCCAATGATGACGCAGTGATTTTGGTAAAAAAGACAACAGCACAACCCCCACCCCCCCCCAAATCCCAAGGGCGCAAAAACACTGACAAGCCTGACAAGTCAATACCTCCAAAATACGGGCAGGCTTTTCATCATAATGACCTCTGCTTCTCCCAGGACAATGTGCGCACTCATCGTAATCAGGGAATTCTCTCAACCCTACAGGTACCAAACTCATTTGCTAGCTATGTCATTACACGGTAGCACCACTAGGGGGCAAAGCCACACTTCTCCACACGATACCGGTTCAGTGCACCATCAGAAGGCACACCCATTAATTAAATAAGGAATCAGCTCCGGCTGCCATAATGCATCGTCCTGAACCACCATTCAGAATGAGCAAAGCAAACAATCATAATGTAATTACGCATCAGCAAGGCTTTCACTGCACGGCAATCCTGCCGATGTATCTGTGGCCTCGTTTAAGCAAACGGGATCTGATCCACGCCTTGTCACAGGCTGTGTAGCCACCCCCGTTACCTGCGGTCACCGTAAGAGGGTCGCTCACTGAGTTTTGTGACCTGATATCGAGTGTCTGATTGATTGTGACAGGCAGGTGCACTCTCATACACGGGGGGGGTTACTGCAGACTCCACATTCAAACCAGCCTGTATCGATTTCAGAGCAGGAACCTGAGCAGAGGTGAAACTTTCCCTGCGCCTGAACGGTGGCGGTGGTGCTGCTGGGTGCAGGTCGAGCCTTTCCCTGCGGCCAGTGATGAATGCGACTTAAAGGATCTCATGTGTTAGTGGGTGTCGCCCCTTGGGGGGGGGGGGCTGAGCAATGATCGATGACCGCCTGGAAAGCGTAATCTATGCTGTCTTCCAGCTCCATGACTCTCTTTTCCTCAGGCTCTCTGCAGGACACCCAAGGGGGCCTTGGGGTTCATATGGCCACCTAAGATGGGACGGGGGGTGGTGAGAGGAGCAAGCAGTCATCAGTTGACAGGAACTGTCGGAGACCCTTGAGATGGAATGAAATGATTAGAGCCACGGAGGTTGGATTCAAAGGGACAACGTGGCCCCTGGGCACCTTCTGTCCTGCTTCTCTCTAACGATAACCACGGAAAGGTGCCTTAAAGGGCCCCAAACACTATGGTGATACAGGAACAAAGTCCGCCATCAGAAGCTTTCAGGCGTAAATACAACAGACAGTTTAACTGACCTGTTTAACCTCCCCATGCACTTAACCTCAGTTTGCTCAGGTGGGAAGCTGTGCAAGGTGATACTGTCGTGTAACTCAATGAAAGCCTTTGAACTCTTAGACCAGCTACTTCATCATTCACACAGATCAGAAAAGCCGAATCCTCCGAATTTAGCTGATAAACCTTATCTTTGGCTATACATTTAAAAAAAAATGGACAATATTTAACTTCCCAAATGCCAGCCTTGTGAATACCTGCAGACACCAGGAACAATACCCTATTTGTTAAATGCTGCCCACCTCTTGTGGATGGGAGGGGGGGTGTGTGCTCCTGTGAAATGCCCATCCAGGACCACCCGGAACCCGGCTCAGTATTTGTTTAACCTGCAATACATTCCAGCGGCGTGTCACAATCATGCATTGCATGTTGCTCCTGGCAACGAACCGCGAGCCGTGGGGGCTTATCAGGACCACCGATGCTGAGCAGACAGGGATGACTCTTAAACTAGGATGTCGTATCCCAGAATCCCCTGCTGTTCTCTGACACCTGCAGCTGGCAGGTGGACATCACAGTGATGGTGACACTCGCACGTTAGAGAGAGGCTCTGCAATTCCATAACACACAGGTTCAGTCTCAGAGCAGCGATTAACTCTAATTACTGGTTTAATGACACAATTAAAATCGTTTTAGTGCAAAAATGGCAAGGTCGCCTGCTGCCGGTGTAATCGAAGCAGTCTGATTTCCCACAGACACGTCGATGAGGCTGAGCCAAGAGTCCCACAGTTCTGCGCCATACGTGCGACTCTATGGACGGGCTGTTAATAATGGATTCTCACAACACATATGACTAATTAGGCCACTGCCCTTCATGATTTCACCTGAAGGCCCACTTAATCACCGGCCCTTTTAAAGTGGATCTTTCAGAATGCTTCACGCACATGCAATGGCACATGGATGTACACACACGCCGCTGGGGAGTCACACGACATTCAATGGGGCTGCAGTGACCCCACCCAACACACTATTCTCATTCCTCAGCCTGGAGTTACGTTTAACACTCCTGTATACTGGAAAAAAGGTCCAGGTGTGTCCAACTTGCAATATTACCCCAGATGGCACTTTTGAAAAGTCCTGTCCTCCGCACACATTTTCCCCCCAGCAAACTTGTGCAAAAGAGACACAGCTGGACTGTGGACACTATTAAAATCTCATTAATCTCATCCTGTCTAGTTATGGCAATCCAGTTGTTTTCGAAGCATGATCTGAGCAATCCAAACACAATCACCTTAACTGTAATTTGCCGAAAAATACGTTCCTTGTTTTCAGAGTTACTGTTTTTTGCACCCCCCCTACCCCCCAAGGTTCTATTTACCACATGTCCACAACTGCATCCGCGACATAATGGAGCAATTTCATACGAACGCGCAGAAACACAGACCATTTATGCAAACACAGAGAACAAAGAGAGCTTTTTAAAGGCAGATGCATGTTTTATGCATGCAAAAATTAAGGGATGTTTTGTAACAGAATTGACATCCATATTACATCACATAAGATTAAAACATCAGACAGAATGCTGCACAGATTTCCAGATGACAAAACTGCTGGTTCTGTTCCTGTACGGTGGTGTTCACACACATATTTAACCATTTCTTACAAGTTAAACCAAAATCACCCTCCACAAAATATGAAACCTTATGTACATATAAAAAAACAATCATGCTACCAGCCACAACATTTCTGACTTCAACTAATCTGTTGGGAAATTTAAATTAATCTGTGGGCTTGTTTATGAACATGAACTAACATTTAGCTCAAAATCCACTGCCCTCGGAGACCTGGAAGGTCAGTTAAATGTGCAATTTTCAAATCATAAGAAAAACAAACAAAAGTTGCAGACCTGGTGGTTTTTCATACTGACTTCTTAAATTACAAAAACTCACAGGCAGTGATGACTATGAGAAAGCCAGGTCACTGCACTTAACCACCTTTCGCCCACCAAGCCTCATCCCTCAGTTGAAAAAACAGCCAGCGACTTTCTGACAAAAAACCTGTGCCAACAAGTGGTTTATCAGTCATACTTTAAGCGCCGGTCGGCCCGGTGCCTCTCATGTCTCACGCAAGCAATAATTCATCGTCGTGTGGCGTGAAGTGCCGTTTGAAAAACAAATAAGAAACACATATCATATATTTTGTAAGTGTGACATGCAGACTAGGTTCCGCATACAAGGGAAAACGTTTTAAACCTGTGTGGGGCCTCCAGCTACACATGAAGACACAGAGCCATTTGCTGCTCACGCGTTAAAGGAAAGCCTGTTCACACACCTGATGCAAATTTGGGAAAGGCGCTGAGCAGTTGAACAAAGAGCACAACTTCTCCATTCTTCCCATTAATCACGCCGTTCGTCCAAGACACTCCTGCAGAGCTGCCACAATGTCTTGTAAGATATGGCTTCTGTTTTCTTTGGTTACCTAGAAAGAGGGGGGAAAAAAATGTAGTAACGTATGCCTAGTCACACAGCTGACCCCCGAGGTACCATCCTTGTCTTAGAGTGCCAAGCTGGATCAAAGCCCAGGCTTAGTTGGACCAACCAATATCCTTCACTACCAGTGCATGACTGGAAATCCTCATAAAGAAAGTCAGGAGAGCCAAAAAGCTGAGGGTGGGGGGGTTAGTCGTGTTTTAATAAACACACGAGGTCTGGTGTGACCAGGAACCGAAGCCTAACACTGTGTGACCCCACATGAGTTGTTAACATCCCACAGAACCATCAGCCATTCAGACGCTCAACCAGCCAGTTCCCAAGCACCAACATCTGCAACTGCCAGCCCATGAAAAACCAATAATGCAAAGGAATGACGGTATGTGGTAAAACACAAATGCATTTTCAGTCCATTTCCCTGGCAGCTACCCTGCCTGCAGACATTTGAATGTAGATGAAGTTGCTTGTTCACTGCTGGTAAGACATCACAGATCTTCTCATAACAATAGTGTATATCTGCACTGGGAGAGCCTGGAGGGTCAGATGTTTTGTTTTGGCTCTACCTTAGCTCTTATTTGCCTAACTAGAATTAGTACCAGGATAGGATCATGCTGTGACATCCATGGAAGCCCATCTCAACCTAATGCCCACCAGCAATATTTTGAGAGAATAAGCCGTGATTAAATGTGAGTGTTGTTATTCCGAAACCAAGCTAGGAAGAGCACGATCGCAGCAGACATCTGACAATGAGCCAAGCTCTCTAACGATGGAGGAATAGGGCTTTTCAACATTTCTTAAACGTATAACCCCCAGATAAAAAGACCCGAGTTACAGACCTCTGAGGCAGCACCACATAAGAGAAACATTCATTAACAACTTTGCCTTGGGACTTGCTCTTCACTGACCATTTCTTAGCCTATGCTGATAAAGCGCACTACAGTGACTAAACAGTGACCTGGGCTACAGGAGTGTATTTTTCGTTTCTGGAGATCTGGTTCAAAATGCATTAACCATCAGGAGCACAAATAATCTTCTAAAACTGGATTAAGACAGACAGTGTGAGCTGTGCAAGAGATCCCCTGCGGTTATTCCCACCTGC
>JAAGVU020000061.1:4973924-4996629 GCA_011763525.2 Mormyrus iriodes
CAAATAATCTTCTAAAACTGGATTAAGACAGACAGTGTGAGCTGTGCAAGAGATCCCCTGCGGTTATTCCCACCTGCATGAATACCTGCCTGAACCACCAGAAGAATCACTTCCCCCAGTGTTAAGTACACCACGTTTGTGTCTTTGCCACAAGATCATAACAGATTACGTCCTATGCTTCTCTAAACCAGTTCTTTTCCCTCCAAAAATGCACTCAGAAGTATTGATGGAAAGTCTCATGTACCACACCCCCCCCCCCAAAATACAGATGCTCCATGGGTTACAGTGATCGATATTTCGACATTTTACGATAGGTAAACGTTTTTCACTTTCAGCACATTATTCAATAAGTTACATGAGATATTCAAAACTTTTTAATAAATTAGGCTTTGTGTTAATGATTTTGTCCAACGATATGCTAATGTAAATGTTTTCAGCATTTTTAAGGTAGGCTGTAGGCTAGGCTATGATGTTTGTTAGGTTAGGTGTGCTGTATTAAAATGCATCTTCGCCTTACAATAGGTTTGTCGGAATGTAACCCCATCGTAACCCGGGGAGAGGCTGTACTGGACACTCAAACAGCTATGGAGGAGAACCTCAGGTGAAGGGTAGAATTGAAAGTGCTCACAGTGAAAAGTTTGACGTCCGACCTGCTCCGCACCTCCTCCACCAGCCCCAATGGCCTGCCCTTCGGAACGGGAATGGTGCCAAGGACGGGGCGCCCGGAACTGTCCAACATCTGCCTCACAGCCCGAATGAAAGCCTGGCTGAAGAGCTCCATCTTCCCGATCTCGTCGATCACAAAGACTGCCCGGCCCCCGGGTTTTGCCTGTGGGGGACCCAAGGAGACGTGGAAGGTCAACGGCGGACAGGGTGACTGACAGACGCCACCATCACCACATGAGCACATGATGACAGAACAGCATGACTGTGAAGCATCAGACCGTAACAGATACGCTGCTCACTCCACAAACATATTAAGACATTAACACGCCAGTGCTCACCAATGGCATGACTCAACGCAAACACAGAGTGAATGAGCCACGTACGCACAGGCAAATGAGTCACTCCTTACAGGACCCCACTGCCATCACCACCACTTAAGAGCTCAACCCTGCATTAATCACCGCGCAATTTTCTACTGTCAAGACGTCTTACTGCCTGCACATCACTGCTGCACAGGAATTAACAGTGAAAAGAAATGCGTGTATAACATGTCTGTGAATCACCCGAAAGCAGCTTTCACTTAATAAAATTACACTCCTAAAAGCCAGATAAAAGCCGAAGGTGCAGGCTGTTTATATACCAGTGGTGGAGTTTTTTAATAAAACAGAGAAAATATTTCTGGAGCTTCTGTGCACATCCAACAGCGGGCAGAAGGTAAAAACATATTACGTTTTAAAATATAATACTAAATTTTGCCAAAGAAGAAAGAAAATGTATTTTTAAATGACTATACAATTTTAGTAATGAGTTATTTCAAAGTTACTTGTTTCATCATTTAATCTCAAAATCAGAGAAGATACTACCCCTCTACCTCTATGTACCCCCCCCCGACATCCAATATTAAAGTGTCAGGACTGTTTTCTGTCTAGAACAGTCCACATTTTTGCTTCCTCCCAGCTCCCAACCAATCAGAAACACCAAATACCTGGTACAGGAATGATGGGAGCTGAGAGGGACCAAAACTGTGGGCTGCCTGATGGGGAAGCACTGGTGTAGAATAATGGTGGTTGTATGTGTCTGTAGCCTGTAAAACAAATTAAAGGCAAGCTTAATCGCGGTTCTACCATTGGGCTGGTTTGACAGAGAGACCCTAAAGTCGACGTACGTTTCTGAAAAGTGGAAGTGCCAAGCTTTCAAAAGACACCAGGTCTACCACATACTGGCCCACCCTGTGTTCGCGTCTTCCTGCTGCTGGGCCAGACGAACCCCTGGGGGAAGCAAACACAGCGTGAAGGTCCAGCAAACCGACACAAAAGTTCTGTCGGAGACAAAAAGAGTAGTAAGGAACATGGGCAGGTACCCAATCCTGGAGAGGATCTCTCTCTTTCCTGTCACGGACACAACGTCAAAACCGACTCTTCTCCCTCCTTCCCTGACCTCCTCGGTGTAAAAGCCTTCAACAGCCACGCCAGAGGATGTCAGGGCTTCACAGGCCTTCTGGACCAAGGTGGTTTTACCCACACCTAAAAAAACAAAAAACAAACACACCAAAAAATATATATCACATTGTACAATTTTATCCAAGATGAGTCACATAACTTACAATTTCCAATTTTTTTATATTGGCACAATTTTACTGCTGCCTGGGATAGGCTCCATGCCTCATGTCCTGGACCAGGATAAGCAGTCAAAAGATGTACTAATGGACAGATGGATGGATGTATGGATGGATGGATGGACTGATTTACTTACATACTTCAGATTACATAACCTGGGCGCTTCTTTTAAAGATACAGATAACCTTTTCATCAGCCACAGCATAAAATGTTGTTGAAAAGAGTCATTATTGTATTTACTAACATTGTGTGCCATATACTGCCCTGGCAGGCCAAGGCTTCTTGTGTAAAGTCCTCGAATATTTGAAATACTGCATATTTGAAAAACGACACTAAAAAAAGCCTTTATAACGTAACCGCTTATTTCTGCCAATGGCAGTGTTCACGTCTTAGAGCTGGCATCAGAAAAGGTCACCAGTCAACACAAGACGACAAATTGAGAACCGAATCTAAATATTTCAGATAGAAATCGGCACCATCTCTGCATGGAACTCATGCAGGCCAGACCACTGGTGTCGGCTACACGGCGGCACTAAAACACAATGCCGGTCCGTATTGTTTCCAGATAAAAAAAACCTTCAGCTGAACTGTCATTTTGCAGCATCGGCATGTCATAATGCAGCCTTTGATTTGGCTGACAGAGTCCAAAATGGAAACCAGCATCGACCACAAGTCAAAAGGGAGATAAACCAAGATCACAATGCTATGACGCCAATGTGACAGCGATAGCAACTGCAGAAAAACACTTTCTGAGGCTGCTGTCAGCGAGCCAATCAGATAAGGAAACCAAAAAGATTCCAATCTGTGATTATTGCACAACTGATGTCTACAGTTTGCAGTTAGTGTCAACAATGAGCATGGAATGACTGGAAGCCAGGATATAGTCACCTGTCTTCCAAACTGAATGGAGTTAAATGCTAAAAATCTTTAAACCTATAGTATTTATAAGATGCAAAGTTATTAAGCAAGTTCATACATATTTTTTCTCCACAGCCATATAACAGTTGTTACAGGTCACTCTATGGTAGCTTAGCTAGCAGCACTAAGTTGGCTCCTTGACAGCTGCAGGCTTGTTATGTTTTATGTGCCTCACTCATATGTTACTTTCGGACAAAAGCATCTGGCAAGTAAATGTAAAGATATAAAATATTTGAGTTTCTTTTTGTGCAAATGGTTTCACTGACTCTCTGTCAGGTTCCCTTTCCAAAGGGAAGGGCAGATATGTTGCCACAAACCTAGAACTCTGACACCATCGAAAAATCTTTTTGTCCAGAGTGATCCAGACTTCTCTAACTTAGGCTACTAATCACACTAACAAATAACTGCCAGTCCGCCTGGTGAGTATGAATATCCATTGGTTTTGCATTACTGTGGTGATATCAGAGTCTATCCCAGAAGACACAAGGTACAAAGTGGGATACATCCTAGACAAAATGCCAGTTCATCACAGGAAGCACGCAGTCATACTCCATCACATGATAAAGGGCAACCCAGAGACACCCATTTACCCTGAGATTGTGGGAGAAAACTGGAAATAATTCGGCAAAGTAACACACAGACACAGGGACTGTATGAACTCCACACACAGCAGCAGAATGATGTCTTTTCATGTGTCACAGGTTAAAGGATACATTCCCCCTATGTAGCTGCACACCATTGTTCCATACTTTGGTAACATCTAATACAATACTTGTGAGCTAGATTTAAAGGGTTTTTTTTTTTACAGGATTTTAAAAAGTATTTTCATTCCAATCTCAGTTATCTTCCCTCAAACTGTCAGTCTTATCAGTGAGATTTCTACTGGTCCTTAAACGTCTACTCCGGTGGTTAACGTTAACATTACTATAGCACTACTAGCCGCCATGTATTATAGCCCAGGATACGAGCGAAGAGGTGGCTAGTAGCTTACGCTAAATGATAAAAGCCACCGACGTTATATTTTGGTTAATAAATCAGCAACAAACGAACACAGCAAGCGAAATGAATTGATAGAAGTCTGGCGCGAAGGCTAAAACATGTTAACATCACTCAGCATACACGTCCATACACTCATCTTCTAAACGCTCGTCCTGGTCTTGGTTAAGGGGGAATCTAACATGTATGTTCAGCAAAGGCTGGGTACCGTCTCTCCATAAACCGCGGGAGGATCGTATTTACCAGGGGGTCCCGTCAGAAAAACGTGCTTAAACATTCCTGTCAGCCAGCCTGTCGCTGCCGCCGCTCCTTGCCGGAAGTGCGGCGCGCGTCCGCACCGGCGTTTCTGCGGGGGCGCGCACGTACACGAGTCCCGTACACGCGTTAACTGTCGTTGGATGTATCTTCTTTCTCGAATGCGCAGATTAAGGATTTATTGCAAAAGTACACTATAATGTATCTTAACTGCAGTATGGAGTGCGTCGTGTGTTTTATACTTGCAAATAAGAGCAAATCTTTTTTTCCCCCAGACATATTTGCAAAATTATTGTCAACTCCTTGTATGAATTATTTTGCTTACTGCGGGTAGTTCCGTGCAATTATATGCAAGTACGCAACATTTATTATAATTTTCAGGTACCAGACTTTGAAATTGTGTATAGTAAAATAGTGTATGCATATTTCAATGATATAATTCAAGGTTTCTATTACTGAAATTAAGATGCTTAGTTTTTTCTCAGCATGAACTATACATGTTTAATCAGAACCATGCTAAAAAAATCAAAACAAGGAAATGAAATTATTTACAACCCCTTAGATAACTTAGGACAGTAACCACACCTGTAGTATTTTAATTGCAATGGCCTTGCATTCCATCTGCATAAAACAGAAACAGACACTTGCAGAAGATATAAGAATCTATTACTTCAGACTTTATTTTTAGTAAAAATTCCATCATACAAATCTCAATAACAGTACATTCACTATATTGTTTGATTCATATGAGGCTAATGCATTCGGCAAAAAGCTTCCATCACAAACCAGAAAGTGGATTTCTTCAATAATAAAATATCTAATAAAACAATTCAATATCCATATTTACTAACGCAAAGACAATAACGGAAGTGATGCTGGTAATCAGTATTTTTTAGCAAGGGTTTGTTAAACTGATAAAATACAATGACCACAAACGAAAAGAAATAAGCCAAAACGACAGTCTCAAAGAGTATATCCTGGGAGCTTGTTAACCACGAGCTCTGAGACATGGTGGAATTTGTTAACAAATCCCAGTGAACCGAGCTCATCTTCCACTTCCTTGTTATCGAGATCAACTGAGGTCATCCTTGGGGCAGGTGAGGGAATGGATTCAGAATCGTCAGTGAGTACAGAGGAGTCTGCAATCAACGGGGAGTCTCTGGAATATCTGTCAAGCAGGCTGCTGGACTGCTTAAGAGGAGAGTCAGAATGTTCTGGAGCAGCAGTGGAGGGAGCCTGGACTTCTTGCTGAGGTCTGAACCTACCAGAGTGGGTGGAGGCAGACCTACTCTCACCATCATCTGATGAGAGGCTGACAGGGAATTTCTGTATCCAGGGTCTTACAACATACGTGCCTCTCAGAGGCCGCTTGGGAGAGGCGTCAGCCTTCACGGGGACAGGAAGGGCTGCTTTTCGACGACTCTGAGAATCGCTGTCTGAATTGAAGCGATCCATTGAGACATCCTGTCTGTCATTGTCCAAGACAGGATCAGGGCTGCTGAGAAGGTCCTGGGAATAACTTTCACTGGGATCAAGGCTATTGAAATCATCCAGATACTCAACTGGCTCTGCATTGCTGCTCTCAGAATCAGAGTATCTTGGATCTGGGCTGGTAACCATGCTTATTTTTTCAGCTAAGCTGGTACTATGAACTTTATCTGGATGACTAATACCACTGTGAGACTCCTCTTCATCACTGGCATCCGAGTGCTCTCTCAGTACAGAGGGAATGTGGACCTGCACATCCTTGTTCTGCTGATAAATCAACATTTTTGTCTCTGGGTTTCCACTGAAAACTGCATCAAGAGGTAGACAAGTACAGAACTGACTTCCGCCTTCAGGTTTGGAAGAACCACTCTCTTGTCTGCTCCTCGTTAGGGAAGGAGAACAGTCGACCTGGGGAGCACCCACTGCCCCACTGGGAATTGTATGAACATGTTCAAGCATCTCATTTCTCCTATTAAGAACCTCTCCCATCTTTTGACCACCTTTGGGTTGTGCCTGAGAAAGATGTTGGTTGTTCCTACATTTTAACCTGCCCACCTGTCCCTTACGGCGCTGCTCCCTACACTCCTGTACCTTCAGCACCTCGGGGTTGTTCTGCCGCAGGCGCAGCCGGAGCGTGTTAGTCAGCCCATACACCAGCTTCCTTTTTGGAGGTGAGTGCTTGGGGGGCTTTGCAGGCTTTGAACTCTGTCCATCCGCCATTCTTGTTTTCTGAGTGGAAGTGGAGGGACAGGCTTCAGAGCACGCCAGGCATGTGCTGTGCCTAGTGCTGGGACCATGTGACATCTTGCATCCCGGTGTAGATGATACGCTGGCATTGGGGGCGCTCGGCCTGGACCCCTCATCTGCAACAGCACCACATGGTTGGTCAGATGTTGTTTGGCACAGATTGGCCATTGGCTGGACAGGGATGGCTATCTGCTGCTGGGTCTGAATGTATAACTGAGAGAGCTCCGCCAGAAGACTGTTCAGTAATGGCATTCGTCTTAAGGCATCTCCAAGTACTGTTGTTGCAATAGAGGTCTGCTGAAGTAATGTGTTGCTTGTAGATTTGCCCTCTGAACGACATGCCATGTTCTGTGCCTGGTGACTCTTTTTATAATCTTGAGTTTCATCTTCAGCAGAACTGTTTCCTGCCGCAAGAACTTCCATTCCGAAGTTCCCTGACCGGTATGTATTAGAATTGCGTTCCTTTTGCACAGTTTCTGACCGGCTGTAATACAGTGGTGGAGGACAAAAAATACCAGGATTCATTTCATTTTCATTGCCGGTTTGATCATAATGGTGATTAATAAGCTTTGCTTTCTTTTGTGTAGCTTCAGTTTGTGTCCCGGTTGATTTAGCGCAACCAGCTTTTGACTTTGCGCCAGATACGATGCCATCTATCAACTTTCCTTCTTTTTCAACTTTTGGGCTAAGTACTGAATATTCATTAACTTGTGGTTTAATCGCTGCAGGATCGTCTTCGATATTTACTTTGGTATCAGCCGCATCTGAAAATAAGCTGCACGCGCGAGTCCTTTGTGCAGAACCTACTTTGTAAATCCTGCTCTCGGGAATGTGCGGTATCAAAGTCGCCCCCAGGCTTACAAGTTTATATCCTAACGAAATATAACCTATTTTTTCCCCCATTAGACTGCAAACTGCAAACAGACCGCGCTCTCCCTGAGCCGACAGAGTGCAAATACCATTTTCGTTAACGTCCGCTTTGATCCTGTCTGTCAGTTTATCTAAAGTGATTAAAGATCCCCCTACAAATTTAGGAACATTACGTCGTAAATCCAAGACCATTGCATAGAGAGGCGTATTGGATAAGTGCATATGAAGTGAATCAAGGCGTATTTTAAACAAGCACGACTTGCCCCTTTGAAAACTGTACTCAGGAGTTGCAAAGTGGGGTTGATGCAGACCGTCACACGCCGATTCGTTTTCCTTTTCACTATCGGAGTCGTCTTGGGGCACAGATTCGTCACTATCTTTCGGATAAACGAGTAAAGTAGAGAAATCCAGAAGACGCACCGCTACCGCAGGCTTCAGCTTCAGTTTGTCCATTCGTATGAAGTCCACCATCAACTCGAAGGAAAAAAAGGTTTCCAGCGTATCGGCCATTTCCAGAGAACATCTGACTTAAACGCTAATAAAAACGCAAACTAGCTATGTGAACACTTCGGAAATCTGACTTATCTTATTGTTTATACGAAAGATATTTCGATTCATAAAAATCATATTCACACCAAAGACGAACACCTAGGCAACAACAGCCGCTGCGTCGCTTGTTTAAGTCGTAACCTACACGCGCCTAAGGCCAACTGAATTCTGGGAATTGCAGTTTAGGGATTTGATTCAGATATTCACAACTGTGGGACACTTCTAAGCAAGGGCATTACTTTGGGTTGAACATTGGGGGGGCTTGAGGTCTCCACCTATTTAAGGGGGTCCACCCCCCCCCCCCCCTAATTTACGTCCATGCTTGTAAGCGTACCTGAAATTCTGATATTTCACTGTGTAAAATAGGGGAGTATCTATCACCATTAGTATTGACTGATAGCGTCGACATAACTGGACGCTTTGTTAAATTATTAAAGTCTGACACCGATACGAAGTTTTCTATTGCAGTTTACGTTTAAGGCCATGTTAAGAAATGTAACTTTTGGTTGAGAATAGCAATGCAGTTTTACTCGTACGTGTTCCCTTCGGTGTTGCCAGTGTTCTGATCGTTTATTTTTAATAAATATTGTTCTGTAAAGTAAAATAAAAATATTCATGGCATGTAAATGATCTGTACACAAATATATTGCGTGGTGCTTTTGTCAAATATTATATACTTTTTGTCTCTCAGCTTTTATTGTATCCTTATCCTGATTAGGATCAATGGATACGACCTGTGTTATGAAAAGTCTAAACATTGTTTTTATAAAACATTAATTCAACAACTTACATGATGTAAATTTACATGCAAGGTATTTAAGGCAGAATATTCTTGCGAACCATGCATTTGGTGCCTCCATAACTCCTATGTATTTAGCTACGCTCGAGGAAGCTGAGTACAGGCTGCAGCCACAGAAGCTTAAATATCGTTCGCGGGACCACCGGAGGAGGAGTCGGGGGCGGGGAGTCTCGGATCCCTCCAGCGAATCGACGGGAGCCATGGGCGGGGCTGTAGTTCGACTCCGCTGTCAGCTCGGACGTAGGAACTAGCTCGGGATTGCGGGGTCGCAGCCGCGGCGGCTGGCTGGCCGGCAATGTTGAGTGTTGTGGAAGAGAGACAGAAACAGTGACAGATTTATAAAGACGCCCACTAGCAAGGATAGTGAAAACCATACAAGTAGAGGAAAATACTCGTTTACTGGAAAATATGGGATTTTCCTTGGCTGTACTGCGAGGTAAGTTTATGAATGCGGGTTTTGATTTGGGCTTTATGTGGTCAGATGGACAGTAGAAAGTTTTGGGTGGTCAGAACGGTGAAGTTTTGTTCCGCCCTTTGTCAGCTACCTGAATGTCAAAGTGGTACAAAACGGGTTCATTAATTTAAAAAAAGGTCGCCATTGTTGCAACTTAGTAGCGACACAGTAGATTGAAACAATGCATACAAATTCAGCGGACTGAAACTAGCGGAATTTATGTATTTCTTTAATGTTTTGAGATGGTAGTTCTTTATTTACTGTCCTTAAAATAAAACAGATAATAAACGGCGGCTAATAATTTCGTTTCTGAATTTATAGCCTAATATATGACAACGAATTATGTTTGATTTACAGGCTGATTTACAGACGCTGTTGAAAACAACTAAGCACCCAGTTACATTAATTTAATTAAATACCGACTTTCGAACTAAATAACAGCAGTTGTTATTTAATTATGCTAGATGACTAAAGAGTTGCTTTCGATACTTAATCATGATGAAATATGTGAATGGATATTAAAGCTACCTAGTAATGACTTTGAAGCTACTTTGACATCCGTATCAATTAGATCAATTAGGCTGAACGTTTTCACCCTCTGTAACGACTTTTTCAGAAATGTTAGGTTTATAGATGGACCACAATCGGGTTGATTCTTAAAATCGGTCTTCAAGAGTAAAGACGTTTTAAAACTGTAATGCACACGTTACTTCCAGTTAAACAGTGATATATATCCCTGTTTCCTTGACACTGACTTGTAGCGAGCTATTGTGTGAAATGAACCACCGTTGGAGGTCTTTCTCATCTCACATCAGCAAAAAGGTATTTACAAATTTACTTAAAAACACAAAGGACCTGCATTGATATCTTAATATAATATTCATTCAGGCAAATCCAAGAGGACACCAGGATTTTGCATAACTTGTTCACATGCAAAACAATGACAACGCTCTATTCAATGTTTCTGGTTTGAGTTGTTTGTGCTACACGGTCGTTTGTGCATTTGTGTGCAGCCACTTGTTTCCGTTTTTGATTTATCAAATACTAAGACAGCTTTCAGCTTTTTTATGGTTATGTTTTTAAGCATGAACCGCACACCTGCAACAGACTTGCTTGTCCAGGCATTGCTCACTGGGATGCAACTATCGTTTTGCCTTTTAGGGTGTTAGGAAATCTATGTCCTCTAGAGGGCGTACCTTTTCTCAATCCAGCTGCTGCATGACTGAGACCGGCTGTAATGCTGTGCCGAGGTTATTCTTTATCATCATATTGCAATCACAAGCAAAGTAAAGTAATCAGCAGTTTTTAAATGTTTTCATGCGTACTGTCTGGTGGTGATATAAATGGCTACAACCGTTAGAGCCGCTAGACCTGTTTCGTTCTGACCGTTATTGTATATTCTATATAAATAATGCAACTTTGCTGAAAACCGTATCTGATCGCTGAATTCATCTGAGGAAAACTATTAATATAACTCGGTCTTTTAAACACATGCGGTTCGAAGATGTGGGGGACTTTTTTTTGCTCTAGGGACTACATTTATTTATTTGCAAGTATTTTTTGTTAGTCGACACGCTCGGGCAAAATACAACTGGTTGTTGACGAGTTGGAAAACTCAGCTGAACTGGACGTGAATTCGCCGTAACGCCGCGGAAAATGAGGGCAGCGTTTCGGGACGGCAGACAACAAGAGAAACCACCCCCCCCCCAAAAAAAATGCAAATGAAAAATGAATGAATCGTAACACCGATCAAGGGGTCAGGATGTCTTTCTGCGGCATGCATAAAATATGAGATGCCATCGTGTGACACGAATTTAAATATCTCCGCGAGGTCCGGAGCCTAGGTACAAACATCTGATTACTTTTCGAGATGGTTTAGACCTCCTAGAGAATCCGTAAACACATTTTAACTGACAGACGAATGCTGCTATGGGACAGTCGAACAATATGCATATCTTTATAAGCTATAAATCCAGATGTGGAAATATTTGCGGTGGCTGACATGCATGTATTTTTAATCGCTTAAAGGATACTGGAAATCGAGACATCTGTGGATTGTAGATTGAACTGATGGGCGGGGGGGTTCCGAGTGCAGTGTAAAGTTTTAATAGGAGTTCTGCAGCCCTGGAAGTATCAGCCTGGACCCTGGTGCTTTTCTGCTTTTCATTGTGGGCATGATGGGCCGCTTGGTGCCTGCAAATGCTTGCAGAGGTTATCAGCAGGTTAGACACCATTGAAGTCTGTGGGATGTGGCAGAGTGGGAGCGGATTGCATCAGGATGATAACGTTTGACTTATTTGGAAGAGGACGTGTGTGTCCACGAGAAGGTCGAGTGGGTCCAAGGGGAGCTTCAGAAAGGGCATGTGTGACCAGCTTGCCTCACTTCATGCCAAATCAGTCTGGCATTATGGAGAGAGAAGCAGCGGGGGCTGCCTTGTTAGTCCCACCAAGCCCCTCCCTCACGGTGGGCCGCTCCCAGATGGATGCGACGTTGGCGATGCGGTAAGCTTAGCACCACATCTGTCACCATCGTGGCAGATGACAGAACTGGACTGTTTGTGTGAAACGCCGGTGACCCAGCTGGGTGTGACAGGGAACAAGAAACCACAGGAAGTGGGGGTGTGGGGGGAGGGGGCTGATTGTGTTTGTCCAGTTACAATCTACCTCTTGCCACACTGACGAGGTCGCGTTCAAGCTACAGGTGTCCCTGATACAGTAGCCAGCACCATAACATGGTGTGAACATTTTATCTCACTGCTTTCTTTGGACTTAGACTCCCAAACTCATTTGCTGGGGGAATCCATTTTTCACCACAGTGCTGGCTTTTCAGTCCCTTCCCAGCAGCCTTTTCCTTGTTAGCACTGACAGTGTTTACTACCACTCAAGTGCACCCATTTGCATGGGACCCCTGTTGGCCACAAATAGTCACTACACTGGGGCCCCAGAAATGACAAAACCCACTTTGGCTTGTTTGGACCTGCATTTTTGATTGCCTTCATCAGTGTACACGGAATGATGCATGGATTTTCCAAAAAACGCTATACTAACTTACAGAAGGAATTGTCAAATCTATTTTTTAATCAATCTCTTGTCGCGTCTCTCAGCGGCCGGGCCAAGGGCGTGGGGCCCAGCGCGCACAGCGGGCCTCGTCTAATTCCATTGTTGCGCGCCCCGCGCTTCCCGCTTCCTCGCCGCTGCTCCGGTTTCCCCCGGGAGGGCGAGCGGATGAAACGCGACTTGGCTCCTGGGCGACGTTTCTGCCCTTGAAGCGGCCGCCGTGTTAATGCCTCCTGAAGGAAGCCGGCAAGATGTTTGCCTATTAGAAATTATGTGGGAGGAAATCGAAGCCTCCGTGTTGTGTGTTTCTCAGAACAATGTGGAGATAAGGGGCCGCGTGTAGAAATTCCATGCGTCATTGTTCTGGAAACAAAACAAGAAGTTCAGCTTTAACTGCATATACACTTCAAGTATAAAACAGCTTTAAGATCATCTTTTACTTCTTGTACTGTGTGAAATTCATTTATTTGTCCATGGCAATTCAAATATCCTGTTTTTTTGGGGGCTGCATCATTCATATTAAAATTATGCTGTCCTGACTGACGGTTCCAGTGCCAACGATGTCACTGTATACCTGCTTGTGTCAGTTTTATGATAATTTTATTGAGGTTGGCTTGGAGTAAGACTGGCAGATCTGACAGGTGTGGGACGGTGAGACCTGGTCTGAAAAAAGGGGGCACTCCTGTAGGCAGGCCTGTCATAGGTATAGGTGCCGTTGGGGCACTGGACTCATAATATGGAAGAAGGGCTCAAATCACTTTTGGGGGACACTGTGTGAATGGCATAAGTTGAAGCAAGGCTTTGGTGGCATTGGTGAGATGCTGGAAGTTTTCAGTTTTCTGCAGTAGCCTATGTGGACAGGACAGCGCCCCCTGTTGCTCCTGTGAGGAGGGACAGTTGACAGTTTACATACAACCGCATTTGTTTGCGTGTCAGCTGGAGTGGACTTCTTTTAGGAGGTTCTTGGACTGGGGAGGGGTGGGGGGGGGGGGGTTGCTGGCAAGTAAAGCAGTCTGTGCCCAAACAGTGTAAACACAGCCAGTACTGCCAGTGCTCTCGGGATGAGAGCGAGACACAGACGCGGCTGCCTGACCAGTACGTAGGTGGAGAAGGGGTGGAGGGAATGGAGAGATTTACACAGGGACCAATTAGCAAGCAGGTACGTTGAGGTCATGATACACTGATCTGTGCATTGAAGGCACACCGGTGACAGCGGCACCCGCTTCATCTGGCACGACTTTCGGGGCTTTCGGGGCTTCAGAGACGAGCTGGCTTGTTTCTGTAAACGAAGCAAATCGTCCCGCGCCCTCGTGAGACACCTCTCCTGTCGCCGGGGAAACCGGCACGAAGCAGCTTTGAAAAGCAGACGGCTGTCTGGCGTTCCTCTGACGGGCGACGTGACAGCCAGGGTGCTATTCAGGCCGCATATTTGCTCGTCTGTGTTTTCTTTATATATTTATGCAACAGCTGTCATCTTGGCACGGATACGAGTTCCGCCAAGTGGAGCGCAGTCTTCGGTTTCTTAATGCGACTCCTATACTTGTCTCCCGATGCTTCGGGGTCCTGATACTCTTGTTAACAGACTTGCACTACAAAAATAAAAAAATTAACAGTCTTATGGCACCAGACGCCTTCTTTTCATCCGCTTGGTCTCTGAAGGGCGACGGCACTAATGAACATTTTGGTCCAAAGACGTGACTCCTTTGATTGCTACAGCTGAAATATCTGTGTTGCTGCGGATCTCATTGAAGTTCTCGCAATAATTCTGTTTGTTTTGGATTCATCAGATATCTCCATCACTAGGCTAATTAACAATCAAGGATATGTCTTATTTATTTTAGCTCAATGGCCAAGTGTTCAGTATATGTGACAAGTGTCCTTGAGGTCATACATCTGTACTTTGCATGGTCAATCTTGAGCCTACCAGGACAGCAGAGGTATCTATGGCCAGCAGAAGACATAAAACAAGCTCAGAGAGAAAAAAAATTTCCTCGCTGAGTTCATTTACCTGCTGCATGCTGGAATGGAATTTCTAAAATGACCTAAAAAGTTCTTAATGGAAGCCATCAGGACGTTAAATGGGTCTGAGGCAGACGTGTCTTTCTGAGAGAACCCGAGAGGAATTTCAGGGTCCCTCTTTCATGTTACCATAGATCCTGTTAGTACAGCACAGACCATGACTGCGGGATATAGTGCAGGGGAACAGGAAATCTTGTCCTGATATTACCTGCGACTTCAGCAAAGCTTCACAATTGATTATTTTCCACCTGAATGGAACTTACTTGATTGGAACAGGGAGGTTCATCATGGGATCTAGCCTCCCTTTTTCTCTCTTTATATCGCTTCAGATGGACTGTGCCCTTCCTTCTCCTTTTCCCTCTCTATGAAGATAATTGAAGACCGGCCCCTCTGAATTTTGAATGAGTAAAACTCAAAATGAGAAGCTGGACCTGCAGGGGGGTGTGGCCCTGGTTAGGCTTCGCCGACTAGGCTTTCCCCCTTCACTGTTGCATGTTGGTGTGTGTGTGTCTCTTTATGGGAGGGGACACAATAGCAGGGAGGGAATGGATGCCTGGGTCCTTGCCTACGGGTCTGAACTGTGTGTGACGTTCATAACTGTCACATCTGATGTCTGGAGCTGTGTGTCCTCTGAGGTCCTCTGCTTTGGAACAGGAGAGAGAGACTTTCCTATATACGTAACTGTAGGTGAAGACTGACTCTGTCTTATGGGAATATGTCTGAAAACAAAAGAATGAAGACAATGCTATTGTGACTGAAGAAAAGCTATTTTTGTTCTCAAGGTAGATGGTAGCATGGCTTCTGTCTTCCTGTCAAGCCGCACGGGGCAGAGTTCGGGAATAGGCTGCTCTGATGCCAATCCCAATATTTCTCTCTTCCACCTTCCCTTCTTCGATTTGCTTTTTCTTCTGTTCCTCCCATCCTTTCTCTTACTTCGTTCTTGCTGAGTGGTCGCAAAAGAGACATTGGTATAAATACGAAGTTGCGCCATAAGCCCCAGCCTGCAGGACAAGGTGCTTCTCATTGACATGAAAGCAGTCTGTAGATGCAGAACAATGGTGGCGCAATTCCTGTTAGATTACGCTGGCTGAAAACCAGAGCCTCTTGACCATCTCTTTTGTTTCTATATGTTTGTTTTGAAAGGTGGGGGAAATCAATTGCTCATTTAACGGTTGATTGGATATCAGCTCGGTGTGCTTGGCTGCATCAGCTGGCGAGTGAGCGGTGTGCCCCAGCCGGCCTGTAGGGCGCATGCGATCATCCAGAAGGGAATTCTCTAGCTCAGTGAGGTGGTTGTTCACTGCTAGGCCCCCTTTGTAACCTGAACTGCCCCCCACACAGCAGTGCCCTTGTCCCTCGCAGGGATACTTTGGAATAGATCACATCTTTTTTTGAAGTTACTTCCCACTGATCTGCATGCCAGATCCTGGGCGCTTGGGTGTGGTGGTGGGGGGCTGTATGATGTGACCAGTTGTGGGCCCTGCTGTTTTTGCTCTTGATTTATGATGGCAGGGAGTGTGATGGTGGAACATTTGGAATGAGAGGTTCGTGGCTTGAGCCCCAGAGGAGGCCCTGCTGTACTTAACCTGAATCGCTCTGGTAAAATATACAACTGTGTAAATGGGTCAGAGTAGCTTCAAAGTAATGATCCCAGTAATAGCCAGGCATCCAGTTCGCGTGCAGTGGGGTGGCTCAGGTATTGTTCACAAAGCACTGCGACACCTGCACCAATATCGCACACAGCAATTATTAACATCCTATCCCATAATATCCTTCTTTCCTGCCGCTTCTCAGGGACAATAGAATAATGACCCTCATTAGTACTTCATCCTACGGTTGTGGGAGTGCTGTGTAGGGTCATTGTTTTTAGGCGCCCTGCTTGCTGGGAACCAGAGAACCTTTAGGATTTCCATTTGTTGACCCATCGTCCCACACATACCACCCCCGAGCAGCTGTTTTTATGTAGATGCCCGTTTCTAATGAGAAAAACTCTGACTCATCTGGTATGGTGCTTGGCAATGAAGCCTAGATCATAGCTGGTTATGTTGTTGGCTACTGGGTATTTATTTATAAGGTTCATTTTGTGTGTCTAATCCTTGGAGGCCTTCTTAGCCTTGTTGGCGTCTATAGGGATGGGAATTGTCGTTGTATATCGGTTGTTCATTCGAGGGGTTGAACTCAACGAGGTCTGATTTGTTTCTCGCACCAGTATCCTGGGAAGTGACCGGCCAAGCAGACAAGGCGTCATGTCTAATGTGTGACTTGAAAGAAAGGCAGTTTGGGCTTGCCTTGATGTTTACATCAACTTGTGATTGTTGAGAGTCGTAGGGCGCACTTACACTAGATGATCCATACCGTACCCAAGCATGTTTGACCACCAAAGTCCAGTTTTTTTGACTAGCGTGATCGCTCTGTACCGTGCCTGGGCATGGTTCAGCATACCACTTGCAGAGGTGGGCCCAGGCACAGTTAAATTGAATTTGGGCACAGTATGCATCCAGTGTGATCAATAACTGTGCCGAAGGCTTGGAATTCAGACACGACGTCAATGATGCAACTGGCCATTTAACAAACATGGTGACAGAGGAATCACTTTGGTCTACGGCAAAGGTGCAGTGTTCGCTGCAAATTTGGACTGACCACAGTATCCAGGAACAACAACCTACAAAAAAAAACACCAAGATATTTGGTATAATACAGAGTAAAACGTTCTTATACTGTACGTGCAGCACGATTAAATGAAAATTGCTAAGTTGTATATTCGATAAATCAGTAATGTGATGTGGCCAAAACAACTCCAAATAAGCCGCAATATAAGGACATTAATCATGAACTTCATTGTGCTTTAACTCCTATGTTTTCTTCAACACAAAAACTCACACAGTGATGACAAAAACATGCTCAGGCCGGGAACGTTAAGCACAATGTGAGCACAGACCAACGGGGAACTGGGGAGGGGGGACAGTTGTGCTCAGGTACGGTACAAGGCAACCAGGTCTAGCATGAGTAAGACCTATGACCTTAGACTCGCTCGCTGGTGGCAGTGGGGGTGGTGGATGTTGATGTATTGTTTCAAGCAGGGTGTAAACAAAATTTAGGACTGTCCTCCTGTTGTGTGGCACATCTCCTGTGCTGTTTTGTTATGTTGCTTCTTGGATCTGTTTTTTTATGACTTCTGAGGAGGTTCAACACTGCCAAAGTCAATATCAAACGTTTTCTCTCTACATCTGTTTTTCACTTTCATTTCCCAGTCATGCGCTGTCATTGCCACTAGTTTGTCGTGCTCCTGGACCGAAAGGTTGGAATTCAAATCCCATCTGTCTTCAGAGTTGGCGCTTGTGATTGAATGAGGGTCCCCTGGGCCTCAGATTTGCAGAATACCCCCTGCTGTTCAAGAAGCAACTCTTGGCTGCTCTCTGTACTGTCTTCTCCAGTGTGGATATATCTCATGTATATTTAGCGGCTGGCACTATTATAATCAGGTAGCTGTCCTGTCCAAGCTCTGCGATGTCAGTTACACATTGTTTTCCAGTCATATGGCATTTTTTCGAATCTCACCTGGTTTGCAGTATTTATGTAACATCCATGCATGGCTTGTGAGTTGCTTTGGTGAAAAGCAGTTGTCAGATATGAGCGAGTAGAACTTCGTTTTCAGTGAGGAAATGTTAAGCAGTTCGACATTTTCTCACAGCTGCCCATGACAACAGGTGTTCCAGCCCCGTGGGTTTCGGCCAGTTGGGCACAGACTGGGAGGTGCTGTCTTCTGTCTCTCTCACCCACGCCCATAACTTCTCTCTTTCTCTCTCTCTCTCTCTCTCTCTCTCTCTCTCTCTCACTGTCCGCTAGAAGGAGAAAATGATGCACGGCAACAGTTGCACCATGACTTTACTGTGCCTGAGGGAGATCCTTCCATATGGACGGTGTGGGTTGCAGCGAAAATATGGCTTCGATACCAAAAAGGGGTTTCTGAAGGCAGCCCTGTGCCAGTTCTCTTTTTGATGCCTGGTATTTATTTGGATAGCATTACCGTAAGTTGCTTGCATTAAGGTGTAAAACAGAGGCAAGGTCCATCGTCCTTTCAGCTAATGGACAGGAGCAGTGGAGAGGATGGATGAAGCCGGACTGTAATCTCTGTGATCCTCAGGCATAGCATTGGAATGTTGGGCATCTGCAGTTGATGATGGTCTTGTTTACATTGAGCGGAATGGGTAAGAGGTGGTAGCAGGCGGCGAGGAGCCGGGGCAGGATGTGGCTTAGGCCCAGCTCAAATTCACCCCTTCATGAACCAAGCCTGACCACAGCAGTCACTTTGCTGGACACAAAGTGATAGTCTTTGATCACTCTTCTGAATAAATAAGGTTCAGTCTGGGAGGGTGACAGGGCAGAACTGATTCAATATAGACTAATTCCCTGTTGGTCTTTCTGTATATCCTCCTGGTGAGTAAGTATCCAAGTTGGCTCATCTCCCGTCGTCCAGCCATATTAGGGGAACAGCAGTGAGTCACAGTGAGTTTTCTAAAGGTACGAACAGGAGTTAGTGTTAATTTTCCTGGGCTGTAAATAGTGTGGAAGCAGCTCCTGGGCTCAGCTTAATTAGATAATATGTAGAAAAGACACAAGCATTGAACAAAGTGTATAAATAGATGCTTGAATCGGTCACTGTGGTCAAAGGAGGCAAACGTACAAATGTGTCCCAGATATTTTCCTTTCTTCTCCCCCAGGATTCAAGCTGCTTTTTCAGCCTCAGGTGCTGAGAATGTTGCTGACGCAGCCTCATGTGTTTGTTGACCTGCTTTTACATCAGTAGTCAGAGTTAAAAAAAAAAGCCAACACTTAGCAAATTAATTAGCGGAAGTCAACCATGGCAACCCCCGGTGACACGAGGTTAAGGAGCAGGGTGATCTTCAGTGGTAGAGTGTTCTTTCCTGTGTAGGTCAGGTTTGAACGATGGTGCAGGCTGACCTTGGAGGGTCTGAAGATGCCCTGGATGCAGATGAGGGGATATTTGCTCTCCGGACACATTCCTCAGCAGCATTGTAGCCCAAACAGACATGTGAAACCAGAGGGTCCCTATCTACCATAAATCATTGTGAGGCTTAATGTTCTCACCTCAATATGTGACTGAAGGAAGTAGAGGGTGGGCTTCTGTCTGCCGTATGAGCCAATCAAAACCCTCACCAAAGAATCAGCGGTCCAATCACATTAAGGCTACAAGAGTGGTCAGGTACCCTGAGAACTTGACCGTCTTGCGTAGGTTTCAAAAACTGGAAAACAGATGAAGATCTCCCAGCTCTTTCTCCTGCCTGCCTGGCCCGAGGACCTGCAGAGCAAGAGGGAGTCTATCCCCTTATCTCCGAAATGCATGAGCTGGAGATCCAGATGGATGTAGCATAAAATAAGGAGCTAATTGCCCTGACCACAGCTCTTCCTCGGTGATAGCCAGGCGGCTGTTCGTTAATGGAGATTGATAGTAATGAACAAATCAAATGGCGCACAACCGTGACAGATGCGGCATAATGTGCTAGCCGATCTCATGCATGGTATTTATGCCCGTGGGTCATTTCTGCTGCGACCCACTTAACCTTTTATGCACCGGGATGGCTGGTGCTATTAGTTTGGCGCATCACGTGGGGGGGGCTTGTCATTGTCAGATTTTATATATACTGTTAAAAATGGGGAATGTCTTGGGATAAATTACGTGTTTTGTGCCAAGTATATTTTTAGCTTGATGTTGATTAATACGATGTGGCATGCTGTTTCTTTTTTCCCCTCAATACTGGTGCTCCAAACAGAGTAGCATGTCTGTCGGTTGTCGTAAATGCTACACGGATCACATATGATCAGTAACAAGAGCAGCCTTATCGAACAAATCCAAGGGGCTTGTCAGTAGATGGGAGGAAGTAGGTGAGTAGAAACCGCTCCTTCCAGGAGTGAAGGTGGCGCATGTGGTCACTCCACTGGAGTAGCAAGCCCATCATTTAAACCAGTGTTTCTCAACTGGTGGATCATGGAGTATATGGTTTCAAAGATTACCGTCAGCATGCCCCATCCCTCCAGCTGCCAAATTTTACTGCCAGTAATATTTCTTGTGAAATGAATTTGGAGCAAAATTTTTAAAATTTGGGTTGTGACTTAATGACCAAGGAAAAATGTGGGTCCAGAGTCTAATCCAGTTGAGAACCACTGGTCTAAACTGAGAAGAGGTCATCCCAACCTATCGATGAAACATTCGGCGGGATGTGAAGAATGTAAAGAATGTGAAGGTGTTTGAAGGCTCTGCCTCCGCACCCCCCCATTCCCCCCACCCTCCGTCTCGATCTGAGCACGAGCCATGAGATTATTTACGATGTCCTTTGCTGTGGTCTCCACACAGCGGGATCTGTGTCATGGGAGCATACATGCTTTAAGATGACCCCTGAGGTTCAAGGTTAATGAAAATACTTTCAGAATTACCTGCGAGTAAAGAAGCTGCCTGGTCAGTGTCAGGTTTAATTTAATTTCAGGAGGTTTAATTAGGAGCTACATAGATGAAAGTAAGGACAGCAGTGTGACAAGTACGCACCAGGTACCTTACCAGCTTGTTATTTTAATCTTTTATGACCATTTTAATTAAAGTAACGACCTCTCTTCCAAGACTGAAAGTCTTTGTTGGCTTAGCGCTGAAAGTTACCTCATGAGGCTTAGGGCTTACAGCCCATACTTAAAGGTTCCTTTTATTTAACTTTTTCTTGCGAATGCTATTTCACAGCCAGGGCACAGATAGGTGCATGTGTGCGTCTTTGCTTGTTGTGCGTGAAGTCATTCTTTTTCACTCTGTCAGTTCAGACATGAAGTGTGTAAGAGCTGTGTCAGCTCCTGGACGCATGGTATCGTCCACTCACAGTGCAAGTGGCGTGGTTGATGATTGGATTCTGATGAAGCCATGCGGTCCTAATGTGATGTGAGCACAGGGGCTCCCGCCTGGGCCCGTTCATCCCTTCCTCCGCCCTGATGTCGTTTTAAATGGCATCCCCTTTATCCAATTTATAAAAGCTGTGGACTTTAGACAATGATCTACAGTGACAGCAGCCTGTATCTTATCTCCTGTTTTGTACAACTTTCCCTTGCAATAGCAGACAAAAGCTAATCCTCTGCTCCTTTGAAAAGGCGGGGGTGGGGGGGGAAGGTGGCCACTCTGGATGACTCATTCCGGGGTACTGGGGCAGTAGTGGTAGAGTCACACAGCCTACTGTACCATTAAGGTGGCCTTCCACTGCAGCTAGCGGATGCTAAACAAGGATTCTCAGCAATTCTGTATTCCCCCCTCCCACCTCCATGCAACCCCTAATGGTCTAGGCCAAAGTCCCAGTTCAGAGGATGCTAAACTTATCCTAGGTGCAGGTGCGCTGGAGCTGAGCTTTTCCAGGTGTCCCAAGGCCTCTGGAGGTCCATGTTTGTGACCGTTTAACCCGGTGAGGGGGGTCCACGTTGGAGGCGGTGGGAGAACACTGAGTACCAACTGGATTTGTTTACTTTGGGATGAAAGGATGGGGCCCACACAGCAATAGGGTCAGCACCATCGCAGTCAGCCGCACCGCCACGTCCATGACGACAGGCCGCCCTCCTTGCTGCTGTTGCCGTGGCAGTGCAGTGTTTACCCAAGGGGAAGTTTACTGTGGCATATGGTTCCAGGATGTAAACAGAGCTGCGACAAACCGCCCTCCTGCTCCTCCTCCAGAGTGACCCAGTAAAATCTTCAGCAGACGCTAGCAGATGCTTTTATGCTTAACAACTTGTGCTCTTGATTTAAGCTATTAAGAGCTAATTCAGGCTGCACATTCCGCCCAAAGGTACGACAGTCTGCCCCGTATTTCTATGAACTGGATAAGCTCTTTTCCAAAGGTATTGTTCTGTTGGCTTTAGATGGTGAGTCATCCATTAGCAGCGACCTGATCTGGTCTTTTACAGGTACCGTCTTTCTTTCTTTCTCTTATTCTTTCCTTCTGTTTGCTTCCTCCTTGTGATTGCATCAGCAGATTCAACTTTTATTACACCCCACTCCCCATCGAGTGGGTCTAAGGCTTTAGTAACGTTCGACATTCCCAGGACGAAAGTGGTAGAATAAAATCCGACCGGGTGACTTCATGAAGTCTCATCTAATTGCCAGAGAATGACAACCCCCCCCCCCCCCCCCCCCCCCCCACCTCTTCCCCCCTCTCATACTCACCCTCAACAACAGCAGCACCACCCTGGGGGTGATCAGAAACGACAAAGCCAAAAACAACAAAATAA
>JAAGVU020000061.1:5007020-5046717 GCA_011763525.2 Mormyrus iriodes
CTTTTTTATGGCACATGTTCCTTTAAGCGAGGTGTGGGAAGCATCCGGATACCCCCCCCCCCCCCCCCCCCACACACACACACACACACCCTGCCTCCTTCCTCCCATCCAGTCCCATTTTTCACCTTTCTTTCCCCTTCACAGTAACCCAGTTAATATCAAAGACTCACTTCAGTGGACCAGAAATAGGAGAGCTTATGAAGTAGGGGATCCGTGGTGTTTGGTCACGGTCTGCGCGATGGCCTTTGTGACCGCAATTTCAGAAAGGTTTAATAACCGCTTGGCTCACGGTTACCCGCCCGCTTAGAGGTGATAGAATCCAGAAACCTGCCAGGGCTAATTTTCAGGCCCGGTCCTGCTGATAGCGAAACTCCCCCCCATATGAAAATAGTTGTTTCACAGTCATGTTTTAATGTGTGTGCGTTTGTTTACGAATCGAGTGGCAAAGGGTTAAATTCTCCATGATCATTAGTGTTTCTTTATCCCTTGAGCTGTGAAGGACCACGGTGCTGCGGCTGCATGCTGGTGGGGTTTGGAGCTGCAAATGACACACGTAGGGGGATCACAAGCAGCTGGCACGTAATAGGTGTCAGAGATCTCTGGCTGCGCGGTGAATCACAAAGTGATGAATTAGCCAGGGTGGGCGCCAAAGGGGCATTTATGGAGTGGGGGGCCTTCAGTGCTAGGCTAAGTGGCTACGTTAGCCCAGCAAAGTTTCCCCAGGCGAATGAAGGAACGTCTTTCATCCCAGTCTTGGGAGGAGCTCTTCCAAATTGATTAGCTTAAATGACAGGTAGACCATCTGTGCTTTTCTGTTTAATGTTCCTCAACTATTTCCTTCCCTAGGTCTTTGTGCGCTGTGATGGATGCATTAAACGGTTAATTACATCGATCAATTACATCTGGCTAAATTAGTACAATTATCTATTTAAAGGCACATTTCCCTTGTGTTTAACAGGGACATAATTGGCATTAAAGTTACATATTTATGAAGATGGTATATTTAGATACGTATATATGTTTTTTTTTTTTTTACAGGCCAAGTGTAGATTCTTTTGAAATATTGATTAATTAGTTGCCCAGACCTGTCAGCTCTGACTTGCTGGGGTTCTGATGTTTGACCAGGAGCCCCAAAGGGACGTTACAGCTGCAGTTAATTCCACCTCCTGTCATGTCAGACGGGAGGCTGATGGAAGCCATTGCCTGAAAAGTGGTCTAATTATCCTTATTTCTGTTTGAGACCTGCATTCTGGGGGTCTCTCTTTTAGGGTTTTGCTCAATGACACCTTCCGTCTACTAGTAATATGATGTTGTAACTTTGCAGCTAGATTCTGCAGCTATGATCATTCAGGAGCCAGTGCTGTATTTGGGGGGAGGTGCAAAAATGTAAAATTAATTTAAATACCATGTTCTCATTCATTTTTCATTAAAAATCAGACCCCCCAGTAAAGGCTTAGCCCCCCTTTTCATGAATCTCTAGTGATGCTCCTGTGATCATTGGTTATAATCTGCCTGTGGAATATTTCTGCAAGCTGGCAGGAGCCCGCAGCCTTGCCCTGTCCTCAGCGGCATCTGTGATCCTTCCGAGAGTGGTGTCTCCTAACAGGGAGAATGTCAGGTTGCACAGAAGAAGCATGAGAGCAAACGCTTTGCCTGACGTTCTCATTTCATGCTGTCGTGAGCCGCGTTTGCTCTCGCCTGGCTTGACATGAAGGTCATGTCTTTAATGAGTTTTTTCACTCCCGTTCCATCCTCCTCTCCTTCGTTCCCACGTGTCCGTCTGTGATATTCTTTTGGTAATTTATGACGCCATCTTGATTGGAGATAATAAATCGTCCCTGACCAGGAGGAGCTGTAAGGTTAAGCGTGGTGGCCATAGCTGGCTTCAATCCCATGACCTCCTGGGCCACAGATTCGGACCACGACCAGATTCCTGACGACCTGCTGAGACGCACACTAAGACCGGGTTGATCGGACTGTGCAGCCAATGACATACGACTGGAGTGTTCTGTTGTTCTGCAGCCAGAAGTCTTTGTCCCCTCTTCCCTTGATGATTCAGTGCCCTGGCTTGGCCATGTTTAGGATCCTGTTCCAAAATAAATAAGTACAAGTTTCTTTGCCTCTCCAAATTAATGAGGTGGTCTGCTCTGTTATCAGGGACCTATAATTGCCTGTCAGGCTCTTTCACACCAGAGAAATTGGGCCGGGGTCCAGCCCTGGCACAGATGCCACCTTTGTGTTTTGGACCAGTGGAAACCTTCACCATACATGGCAATACATTGTAGCTGCTCTGTAATGTTTTTATTTCAGAAGTTACAATCAGCACCAACCATTTCCAGCGGCACCAACAGTTTTCTGTGTTCTGACAATGAATGAGCCATTCCGCACCCTGTGTGTGTGTGTTATCGGCAAGGAACACTTCCCACCCTCAACTTGTGATAACACTCAGGGCACCAGACTCTAAATAGCCCCCACACCCTTGTATGCAGAGCCATGCTGGATGTCAAAGGTCAGCGGCAGATATGTTTTGCCATCCAGTGCCATGATGGGCAGTCTGTCTGGTGCCTAGAGAGTGAGCGATGAAGACATTTGTGACAAATAGTCCCTCTGGTATATTCAAGCTTGGGTCAATCTAGAAAACTGTTGCCCAAAAAGTAACGGGGTCCAGGATCAACAATGCAAAAAACGCACCAATGTGATCATTCATCTTAAACCATATTTAAAGAATAATCTAAAGATTTATGTTTATAATGAGTATATTGGAAAAACGTGTCTCATCCATCGCTTGACCATGCTATAGCCGCACATTCAATACTCTTTGTGATTCCTTTTCTCTGTCCTGATCTGCGAGATCTTGCAGTTTCAGAGACCACCAGCTATGCAACCAAATTGCTGATTAATACACATTGCAGTCATCCAGCTCTCAATGCTCTATCAAGCTGTGATACACATTAAGTTAGGACATTATGCACTCCGGTTGTATGTCAGTCAAAATAGTACAGCAGTTATACAACAGCCAGTTTTTAGTTTTGATATAATTCAGAAATGTTGCAATTTTTAGATGCTTGTTTTGAATCATTCTCCTGTCTCTGTCACCCAAGGCAGCAAATTTACCTTCGCTGTTGTGATGGACATTTTTAAATTCAGATCGCCCTCTGCGCCTCCAGCAGACTAGGGCCCAGATGCACCAGCATGTGCGGTGGGTGGGGTTCTTGTCGAAAGGTCCAAGCTGATAGGATTACCCTCATGTTGGGTTTGCAGCATCACCGCTGTTGGACAGGATGGATCCCAGTGAGCCTGTGTGTTGGCCTCACCCTCTCATTCAGTGCATATAAGACACCCATCCTGCTAATCCCAGCTGCTTCTGGGCCATTAAAGAATAACCATTTACACGCTTGAATTAAAAACATTATTTCCCCATATGAAGTAATACAGCTCAGCTTCTCATGTAGCGATTTCAGGAGAACATGGGGAACCCCATTCCGCTGCCTCACCCCCGCCATCTCCAGGCTGAGAAAACACCGTTGGTGTCAGTCTGGACCGCTACATTGCTGGAGGTACCCCTGGACTGCTTTTAAAGGGCCAGGCACAGTAGACAGTGAACCACTCACAAGGAATTTGGACTGGAATTACGTTTTAATTTTGAGGAAGGAATGGGTAAGTTAAAGCACAGCATCTAGTGAAAAGGTAGTAAAAAGCTGTGTGATTTAAATATAAGTGCAGCCTATCTGCTGGTACTCATTGCTAGTGAGGAGAATGAATGGATGAGTCTGAGATTTTTTTACTTAGACTGACTGTAGCTTAATTTCCCTTCACTCCTTCCAGCTGTACAGAGTTGTGTTGTTTACTTAGGTTACTTGTGTATTACTCTGGAGGAGCTGGCCCTATTCCTGCAGTCTCAGCAGTCTCCATATCATCATCATCTAATAACTGCAAATCATCAGCAGCCAGAATTCTGTTGCTTTGCAAAATAAGAGCATTAACGCTCAGCTTGGGAACATGACAGAACTCGCCATGTCTGACCACCGTGGGGTCTTTAATAATAACGGCAGACATGGGATGTGTGTACTAATCTTGAACCAGGCGAGAGGCCACGATGGAACAGACGGCTGGTGTTTTCTCCATCACGAGGAGCCACGTTGATGTGGTGGGGAGCAGCGTTTTTGTTTGTCTGCTAGAGGGTGCATCTGATCAGAGAGAGTTTAGATAGCACGGATCTGGGTGGATATTGTTTCAAAATATACCTTGGAAATGTTATTATCATGCTCCTGTGCCTCGTCTGAGGGGGAACCAGACAGCAACATTCTCACTATGTGCTGCTTATCTTGAGCGTCCCACATTCCCGAAGCTACTTATCGCACAAAAGCGGAAAAGGTCGGGTTGAAAAATGCAAACATCGTGCATGTCTGCACCTGACAGCCTCTGTGTCGATTGGAGGCCTGTTTGGCGGGAATTGGTTGTTTTCCTGAAATAGGCAGCCATCTCTCCACTAAACTGTGAACCAAAAAAACAGCGCTCTAAAAACTCATCGTAAGGTTCACAGGCCAACTCGTTCTGCTCTGGTCCCTTGACTGGCTTCAATTATCATCGTACTGCCTACAGAGAGATTCCCATCTTCGCCTTGGGTTTTGGTGTTTGCGTTTCCGGTTGCCATGGCGATGTGGCTTAACACTGGCCAGCACGGTACGGCTCGCCACCGTGTGACATGTTCCCAGTATCCTTTCTCTGTGGTCTTCCATTTCTCCTTTGGTATCTCAAACCGCAGGATGGGGATAACCACGTGAAGCCGCCTGGATTTGAAACCGTGTTTAGTGATTCATATCATGATCACTCTTTTTCCTGTAACCGGGCTGCAGAGATTCCCTTGCTGGCAAGAGCCGTTGATGAAAGCCATTCAGCGCCGGCCACACTTTATTAAACATACGTGGTGTTCCTCCATGTAATAAATCATAGACTTGATTACAACACAGGCATTTGAGAAGACATGGATCCCACTGTTTATTTACAACTTGGGCAGTGAGGGCTGCTGGGGGCTTTAGGGCTGTCTGCCGAAACCTGGGGAAACCAACTTCGTAATCACTCACTTTGGCTTGAGCCGGGTATTTACAGGCCCTCTGTTTGCGTTCAGTGGCCATATTGTTGGGTTAATGTAAAGCAAGAAAGGAGGTCCAGATCTCTGCCATAAAGCATAGCCTGTGCATAGTCAGGAAACCCCCCAAGAGACTTTTCTCTGACCATGTGATGTTATACACCCCCCCCCACCTAGTATCTGGATTTTGGGAAAAAACTCCAATGGTTCATCCAAGATCTTGCTTTGATTTTTAATTTTTTTTTCCATCTAAATGTTATTTTTCCCTTTTTACCCTACAGGCTCTCAGAAGTGTTCAACTTCCCCAGCTGTTGTCCCACATTAGCTGTGGACTGTAATGAATACATCCTCTACGGTGCCTCCTCATTTCCTCAGATGCCGGCCGCTGTCCTTGATGGGCTAGTGCTGCTTGTCGCTTGTCACGCCGGCCGCTTCCTGCAGACGAAGGGCTTCTGATAATGGTAGCACCTCGACGGTGAGACTTTCACCGCTGTATCGGGAGAGCACATTGGCCCCGGTCCCCTACAGACTCCAATAAATGACATTTTGACTCGGTAATGGAAAGAGGGTCTCAAATTGTTGCTTGATGTGGCTCCGGCACTGGGGACACAAGCAACCCCAGCTCGAAGGCAGGTGACAGAGATTATCCAGCCAGAGTTGCGGGAGGGTTCAACGACTCTTGAAGGCATGCAGTCCGATGAGCTGTTCAGCCGAAAGCTGAAAGCCTTGAATGGAAACATGGGACCTCCAAATAGCAGCAGCACACAAGTGAAGGTTGACAGCGGAGGCAAGAGCAATGGGACGCCAGTTATGCCTAAAATGGGTGTCCGAGCAAGGGTGTCAGAGTGGCCCCCCAAAAGGGAGGGCTGGGAAGGCCGTCTACCTTTCAACTATGAAAGTGCCGTAATGGGTTTCCAGAATGGACAGTTGGGCCAAAGAAGGGACATCCCCGAGCAGGGTAATGAAGCCTCTGCGGGCTCAGAGCAATTCCCCGGTGAAAACAACTCACTGATCGATGTTATGAGTCCCTTGCCCCCCAAGGGGCTGAACCCCATCCGGCAGCGCAGCAACAGTGACGTGACCATCAGTGACATCGACACAGAGGACATCTTGGACCAAAATGCCGTCAACCCCAATACAGGGGCCTCTCTGCACCGCGAATACGGCAGCACTTCTTCCATTGACCGGCAAGGCCTGTCTGGGGACAGCTTCTTAACCATGTTGAAGGCCTACCGAGTGGACCCCCTGGATCACCGCAGTATTCCACCACTGAGTTTTCCCGAGCTGCTGTGCTATGACACGTCTGTGTCCCCCAGCTTGCAGACGGCTGCTCAGATCGCCCGTGGAGAGATCATGCAAATCTCGAGCTTGGACTATGTGGATGGCTCCTTTCTCTACAGCCGCGAGCGAGAAAGGTCTTTCATGCGGCGCTTCAAGTCTGAAACTTCAGAAACGTCCTTGTTCCGGAAGCTTCGGACCATCAAGAGCGACCATGAAGGGCTGCGTCTTTCCATTGAACAGGAGGACCGCCGGCCCCTCAGCTTCCAGAAGTGCTTCGCTCACTACGACGTGCAGAGCATCCTCTTCAACATCAGCGAGGCCATGGCTAACCGGGTAAACCTGGGAAAGCGGAAGAACACCACCACGGGCGCCTCGGCTGCCTCGCAGTACGAGGTTTCTGGTGGTGCCCCAACCATCGAATCCCCCTTGGGCAGCCGCGAGGATCTCAATTCCAAAGAAAACCTGGACACGGATGAGGGGGACGGGAAGAATAATGACCTGGTGCTCAGTTGCCCGTATTTCCGTAATGAGATCGGTGGAGAGGGTGAGAGGAGGATATCCCTCTCTAGAGCGAACTCAGCCAATTATGGGGCTGGCGAGAACTGTTCTTTTGAGTCTTCACTCAGTTCCCACTGCACGAATGCTGGAGTGTCCGTTCTGGAAGTTCCCCGGGAGAATCAACCCATCCACCGTGAGAAGGTGAAGCGTTACATCATCGAGCATATTGACCTAGGCGCATACTACTACCACAAGTATTTCTACGGGAAAGGTAGGCCATACAGAGTCTTGTTTATTTTCATAACTAAACCGTGACCTCTTCTAACCATTGCTTACCGCATCTCTCAACTAAATGCTCAAGTTACATTGTAAACAATACGATTTCAGTGAAATTCTGGCACGATATAGTTAAATGATATTGGTTTATCTTAGGTCTGTCAGTATGTCACCACTTTCTAAACAAAGGCAGGCTTGTGGCCCATAAGGGTTTCCAGTTCCTGGAGGGACGGAGCATCTTGTTTTCTGGAAATAAGGCCAACTGTTGGGTTGTGCACAGTCTCCCTGACAAGACACCACGCTTGGTTCTCATGCAGTTTCGGTCTTCATTACAGAAGCAAATGCTATTTTTTCCGCATGTATTCTAGGTACTGTTTTTGTTTCAGATAAAAATGCCTTTTCAGTTGATTCCCAGCAGTTGCAACTGACTCTGATCTCATTATTGCAATCCAGTGAGGCAAGTCAACATGGGAAATTTAAGGCCTGCTATGGACCAGAGGAAGGGCAACGTTTTTAACATCTAGAACAAGAGTTTATTTCAGTTTTATTTATCTCAGATGCCATCTTCTGCCCTTGGCCTAGAGGACAGGCTTTGCAAAAAGCACTTTTGTGCCCCAGCTTCCCAAGGTAATATGACTGATTGTTTTTGTGCACAATTCCCTGGGTGGAATTAAGAGCTTTAATCTGTTCTAGGTTAATGCTGTTTGGTCTGATGAAGGATTTGCTTAACCCTTCAAATTCTCCAGGGACAGTAGGGCAATTGACTAAGATCATCGGCCAGAGATCGCCGATTTGAGTTTTGTGTACGGACTGCAGAATGAAGCGAGGCATCACATGACAATGGACATGGAGTTCATCCTCGCTCACGATCCCCTGTCATCATTAGTTGTTTATAAGTATTTTTGTTTCCATCCTCCTTGCAGAAATAACGTCCCCCACACTCAGATTCCCACAGTGGCCACACACGTCATTAAGATTGACTACCCTCTGATCGCTACAGTATGTGAGCCTGAGAACATCTATTTTCTTTGCTGCGAGTTGAGGGAGGAAGGGTGGCGAACGGGGAGCGGCTTGATGTTTAGAGCTCGTCTGATTTGCTGACTGATGGTTTAATCTGATAATTAAAGGGACGGCTGCAGATGAGAAGTTCCTGGTGACCACGTCACTTCTGGCTCGTTCGCGTGTTCCTCCCTGTCCCGTTTTGCCTTGTTCCCACAATAAAAGAGCTGCAATGCTGGCCAGGACCCCTCCTTCACCCAGTGTGGCAGATGGCCTATCTAGTGCCCCCCAGCACTGTGGCCAAGAATCACATTGTCCTCTTTTAAATACGGGTAGCTAAATGGATCCTTGCTGGCTCTGTTAGTTGTATCTTTGCCTTTATTTATCTTGTTAGCACTTTAATATAGCTATATATATGTGTGTGTGTGTGTGTGTGTGTGTGTGTGTGTGTGCGCACCTAGAGCCAGTTTTGGTAGATGATGATCCGCCGAGGCCCCTGCCTTCGAGGCCACCCAATCTACACTCAACCCCCATGGCCCCCCCTGCAGGTTATGGGCCCACAGGAGGGCGGAGGGATCAGGATCACGTCTTTGCTTTTTGCAGATGATGTGTGGCGTCATCGGGTCGTGACCTGCAGCTGGCACTGGGGCGGGTTGCAGTTGAAAGTGAGGCGGCCGGGATGATGATCAGCACCTCTGAGTCTGAGGCCATGGTTCTCGACCGGAAAAGGGTGGATTGCCCTCTACTGGTGGGGGATGAGTTGCTGCCTCAAACGGAGGAGTTTAAGTATCTTGGGGTCTTCTTTAGGAGTGAGGGAAAAAGGGAGCGAGAGATCGACAGGCAGATTGGTGCAGTGTCGTCAGTAATGCGGACGCTGTACCGTTCTGTTTTGGTGAAGAGGGAGCTGAGCCAGGAGGAGAAGCTCTCAATTTACCAGTTGAGCTATGTTTCCACCTTCACCTGTGGTCATGAGCTCTGGGTAGTAGCCAAAAGAATGAGATTGCAGATCCAAACGGCCGAAATGAGCTTCCTCTGCAGGGTGGCTGGGCTCAGCCTTAGGGATAGGGTGAGGAGCTCGGACATTTGGGAGGGGCTTAAAGTAGAGCCGCTGCTCCTCTGCATTGAAAGGAGCCAGTTGAGGTGGTTCGGGCATCTGTCTAGGATGCCTCCTGGACAGCTCCATGGAGAGGTGTTTTGGGCATGTCCAACTGGGAGGAGGCCCCGGGGCAGACCCAGGACACGCTGGAGGGAACATTTCTCTCGTCTGGCCTGGGAATGCAATGGTATTCCCCCAATGGAGCTGGAGGATGTGGCTAGGGGCAGGGAGGTCAGGGCGTCCCTGCTTAGACTGCTGCCCCCGCGACCTTGACCCCGGATAAGCGGCACAAAATGGATGGATGGATGGATGGATGGACAGATGGATATATATATATATAAATATATATAGCTGTATTAATTTATGAATATGTATAGATTTCATCCTTTAAATTACCTTCTCTGTGGTACAGCAGTCTTCCTGGGGTTTGAATGAGTAACTGTTACTCCACATGCTGCCCAAGTGCAGCGTAGTGCCCCTGACAATTGCAGTACCAGTTTAAGTCTCATGGGGGCCCAGTGACACAGAGACCTTCAGGCAGGCTGGCGGACAGGCTGTGATGGGCTGGTGTCAGCCTGGCCCACTTCAGGGGCCAGTGGCTCTCAGTTGTCTTGATGCAGTTATTTTTGATTTGATTTTTTTGTTGCTGTCGTTGTTCAGAGCACCAGAATTACTTCGGGGTGGATGAGAACCTGGGGCCAGTGGCGGTAAGCGTCCGACGGGAGAAACTTGATGACGGGAAGGACAAGGATGTGAACCAATACAGCTACCGGATCACATTTCGGACCAGCGAGGTAATGGCCGCCCATGTTCTATGTTTTGCAAAAGCCTGCCTTAATACGTCCTCCATTGATGCAGGCTACTTTGATCAGAGCTTTTCCAGGATGGGCTGTGTTTGTCGTGATGTTTTCATGTTATCGTTGTGTTTTTTCATTTCATTTTTCTTGATTTTGTTTTTGATTTGAATCTGGTTTTAATTCGGGTGACGACTGTCTCAGTTCAGGCTACCCCGAGCATCATGCCTTTAATGGGAAGCCTCCAGGCATTAGGTTGTATTTTTTTAGCATTTGTCCATCATACACAAACATCAAAGAAAGGCGAAATAAGAGCAAGTAAAGCTGGTAATCAGTCAATTACAGGACGTCACATTCGATCATGTCTGTGACGACTGTGAGCGGTTCTGTGGCGGAATAGTGGGAGAGAATGATCTCTCTCTGAACGGCGCTTCCACACAGCTGACGTCTGGGACGTTTGGCTGATCTCGTGGTGGGAGAGGAGGAGTGGGGGAGGGAATGCAGTCCACATGTGGATCTGTCCCGTCTGACTGTGACGGCGTGGTGTGGGAGGAAGCTGAAGCAGGCTGCTGGCACGCTCTTTGGGCGTTTGGGGTGGGGGGGATCAGGGATCTACACCTTTGGGCTCCAGGCTGGTGTTCACTTTCACCATGTTTATCTGCTTATCAGAGCTTCTATCTAAAGGAGCTATAGATGTGCTCAGACTTGCCCCTTAAGTTATTTTGATTTCTTTGATTTGTGTCTGTGTTTGCGTAGAAGTATATATAAGAGAAATAAGCTCACTATTTCGTCCACTAAAGTTTAGTGTTACACCTTCTCTGAGGAAATGCTCCTTTTTGCTCAACCCCTTCTGATTGGCTCCTTATTATTCGACCCCTTCCTCCTGTCCCTTACCCTGCAGCTCACCACACTGAGGGGGGCCATCCTGGAGGATGCTGTGCCCTCCACCGCACGACATGGGACAGCGCGGGGCCTGCCGCTGAAGGAGGTGCTAGAGTACGTGGTCCCTGAGTTGAACATTCACTGCCTGAGGCTGGCCCTCAACTCGCCAAAAGTCCCTGAGCAGCTGCTGAAACTGGATGAGCAAGGGGTGAGTGCAGAACCGGTGAGCTCTCCGCCAGCGGGGGCTGTCTTTCGTAGCTACTGCACCCATGAGTACCTAGCAGTGGGAGATGTGTTGCTCCGGGGGTTAGCATGCCGTGTATGTGATCGGAAGGTTGCACGTTCAAAACCCCGAGTCGACAGAGTGATGTCACCATTGGGCCCCAGAGCAAGGTCCTGTATCCTCAGTTGCTCTGGGGACCATCTAATCCTGCTTGCTCAAAAATTGATCCGTGTTGCTATGGATAAAAGCATAAAAAAACGAAGAGTAGTTACTATAGTTTATTAAATTTTGATTCTTCCAAACTGCTTTCAGCAGCCAAGGCTTCGCTTCCTTCTCACCACCATTCTCCGTCCCAGCTGCAGGATAGGGGCACGGTTTTTGGGCTACACGATCAGCGCCAGTCCCACTCAGAATGAATCGTGGTCGTGGCCCCACTTTTGATCCAACGTTTTATTCCAGCAGGGGTGCAAGTGCCGTAAATCAAACAATCGTCATTAATTAATTTTTTCTCCTCCTTGCCCTGAACAGTTTTGAGAGTAGTAATTACTGAAGCAAGAGAGGCAGAATTTATGCATGCAGATGTGATTAAGGCCACAATACAGGGTTAGAGGACATTTTTAATCAGATGGGCCAGTGCCTCATTGGTGAATCATTCCTTTTTTTAAGCCATGGGAAACATGCTATTAAAAGCGGAGCAGCAGTGAAATGCAGTATGTATGGTGTTTTGCTGAAGGCAGCACTGCTATAGTTCTCATCCATGTGCTTGTTAGCCCTCGTTAGCATTTTGCTAGTGGAGAAAACATCTTATCATTATTACTTTGTGTTTATGGTTCTTCACTATGTCAAGTGAAGAGTAGCTTTGCGACGTGCAAGGCTCTAATGCCGCATGTCTACGTGCTCCAGTGTCTGGCGATGCTGCTGTTACCGTGGCCCACCGTGATGCCGAGAGTCAGGGCAGGCCTGGGGAAAACTGTTTGGGGTTTGCTAGACTGGGCCAGATGACTGAGAACCCAAGGAATAAGGAGGAAGTCGTTGTGGTCGATGTTTTGTGCGGATGCCACATGTGATCTGCGTTTTTTTCCTTTTCATGTCCTTGGCCGTCGCTGGCAACAGTAGTAATAATAAAACACACTGTACCCAGGCCTGGGGAATGAGATTTTTTCTTTGCCTTGTTTCACTTAAAATAAAAGCAGCCATATAATGGAAGAAAGGGAATCAGGGGATGAGAAGTGCGTAAGGAGTTGGACCAAAAAGTTCTGCAAAACCCTGCCTGTAGATTGTAGATACAATGTTACTTTAGGAAGGGCTGGCTTTGTCTCCCCATAAGGGTGGATGCCTTTTCCATGAGTCGCTGTCTTTGAGGGGGGTGGTGTTTTGGGGGGGGGGGGGGTTACTGGTGACTTGAAAGCTTGACGTTTGATGTCACTCATAATGACAGAGAGGCATGTTTCTGAATGTTCCGGAACCTCATTACCTGAGGAACTGGTGCTTTTCGAGAAGATGTTGTTACCAAAACAGCAAGCTGGATATAGTCAACATGGAAGTCTGCAAAGATAAGATGGTGGACAATGGTCACGTTTATGGGCAAACTATTCCGCGCCCTCTGCTGCCCCCCCCCCACGACAGATAACAAAGGGTTAGCTGGAGTGATGCTGCCATCCTGGTACCAGAGGTCCGTGGGGTAGTCAGACCCGTGGGATTCTCTCTCACCCTCTAGGTGATGCACCATCTCTTCGTTTTCCTCTCAGGAAGCAAAGTGAGCTTTTGCTAGAACAGAATCAAAAGTTTTTTTGTGAAACTTCCCCTCGACGCCTAAGGCACGGTGTGCCGTTACTGACACACAAAGCAGTGCTGGTGACTGGTGGGAGCCAAGCATCAGGTTTCTGTTTTCATGGCTTTCTTTGGTGCTGTGAAGGCTGTACGGTGTGAAGGGCATGTTGGGCTGTAAAAGGCCACAGATGGGATGCCTCAGTGGCTCCATAGGCCACACCAGCATTCATACCAACATTCTGGCACCATTCCTTGCAATACTTTTCCTGATATGCCCCGGTTGTGTTAACAAAATATTGGTAGAATAGCTGATAGGATAGCTGATGGATTATACTGACGCCACAATATAAGATTCTTAAGATTCTTTCTCATAAAATTCAGCAAAATTGGGTATGTTTCACAATGTCCGGCCGCAACGGTGCATGGCCCTGCAGCAGTCTAAGTGTATCCTCCCTGGCAGGGAGAAGGTCAAAGAGCAGAATCACCATGATGACACCAGCAGAGACATGATGGGATTGCTTAGCCTGTAGATTCGGGGGCACTGGGCTGCAGTGTAAAGCCACGTGACAGGATGTGACTGGCAGCTGTTCAGTGATGCTTCCTGCGCTTTGTGGTCTTAGCTGAGCTTCCAGCACAAGGTGGGCATCCTCTACTGCAAGGCGGGCCAGAGCACCGAGGAGGAGATGTACAACAACGAGAGTGCCGGGCCCATTTTCGACGAGTTCCTGGACCTGCTCGGCCAGAGGGTGCGGCTGAAGGGCTTCACCAAGTACAGAGCGCAGCTGGACAACAAGAGTAAGGACGGTCCATGCACACACATCGCTGCCATGGTCTACACTTCTCCCACCTTCATTCACTTGCTTCTCCCTTGCAGCTGATTCCACAGGTACCCATTCTCTCTACACCACCTACAAAGACTATGAGCTGATGTTCCATGTGTCCACACTGCTGCCCTATACTCCCAACAACAGACAACAGGTAAGGGCTCTTTTCAGTAGAGTCCGCGCGTGCACATGAAGGCCGAAACGATGCCTCCGTCCTTCAGCTCGCATCCACCTTATCCATTCTCCCCTACAAGAGCCCTCCGTAAGTTGGCAAGCAATGTTGCTGTGGCAACTACACCCAACGTGGCATTTAATTACAGCTTCCCTAGGGGATGGGGGAGGTTTCAGGGGGCTGTATTTCTGTTCTGACAAATGTAGCTGACTGCACCCTCTGAACTCGGTGCCTTTCTGCGGCAGTCCGACGGACGCTGACGTGTGGCTAGCACCTCCATTTCTTTGTTTCTGAGATCTCAGCTCCAACCCAGGAGGTCTAATGTCCCCTCAGCTTCACTGAACAGCAAACTGGCACGAGGGACAGAGGCTTTGCATGTCAGTGTTTCTGACCTACAGCACAGACACTGGTTTATATCTGTGACCTTGATTGGCCGAATTACAGGACTTTTTCCCCTTTTCGCTTGTTCGTAAATTGTTTCATTGTGTGGGATAGTGCTCATCCTTTGGCCGCCGAGCTTCGAAAAAGCCCCCCCACCCCTCAGGTCACGTCCCCCGCTCTATCTTTGATTCCATTCTCCTGCCAGCCCCCGTGCCCGCCCTTGAGGGCAGTACGTGTCCCAGTTCGTCATCAGATGGCCATGGCACAGTCAGTAGAAAGCCGCCCTGTAGGTGGAAAATATGATTTTGATTCATGACCCATGTCTGCGGTGGGCAATATGGGCAATAAGTAAATAATCCCCAGATGTGAAGGTTTTGCAGCACATGAGGACGAGTTTGTCCTTAATGCAAAGACGGCACGTCCGCTGAAAAGGTGCCTCCAGCGCGCTGTCCTCACCACTGATCAAAGGCGCCAGTCAGCATATCGCCACGGGTATCGGCACCAGCTGCGGGCCGACGTTGGCATTTAGCTGCTCAGATGGCACTTTCGCTCCGCAAAGTGATTTTTTAAAAAACTCTTTATACAGCCAGGTGTTTTATTAATTAGCAATTTGGGTTAAGTACTCGCCCGAGTATAGCAGTACAGCCATTGGACATGAATGGTATGCATTTATACTATACTATACTATACTATACTATACTGTACTATACTGTCCCTTGTATGTTCAGAGAGGGTCATCTGAGTGGGCTGTTCTCCTAAGGTGTGGGATGGGTAGATAATTATACATAGTAGATAACAGTGAGCACTGGCAATGAGGAGGTGCAACATTCACCATTTTCAGTACAGTACAGGTCAAGGGTGGAGAACTCTCCACTGTTGTCATGTTGCCCCATCCCTTACCTCTCTCTCTCTGTCTCTCTCTCTCGCTCTCTCTCTCTGCTTCCTTTCCATTTCTCATCCAGCTCCTGAGAAAGAGGCACATTGGGAATGACATTGTTACCATCATCTTCCAAGAACCCGGCGCCTTACCCTTCACTCCCAAGACAGTCCGCTCCCACTTCCAACATGTGTTTGTCATCGTGAAGGTCCACAACCCCTGCATGGAGAACGTGTGCTACAGGTGAGCCCCTCGTACCCTGCCCTCCAGAGAACCCGGGAGGGAGCACTTTGGAACTCAGGAACCATGTAGTGAACAGAGGAGAAATGGTCCCATCTGGACCCTTGCAAAATTAATGGTGTCGAGTCAAAATATCAGTTAGGGTTTTAATAATGGAAAGATTTCCGAAGTCAAAGTAATGAGCTCAGGCTCCTAAAGCATTTCGATGGATTTATACGCCTTTGATGTCTGTCTCCCTATAAATATTTTTGGCACTCAACAGCTTTTCTGGGGATTTAAACAAAAATTTTCTCTGAGGTAGCTTCTGAATTGATGGGACCTCATCATGCATGGAAATTCAGCACCACTAAATTTACCTCAAAAGAAAATTATTATTTAGAAATGTGATTCACATAGTCTCCTGTTCCGTTTCCTCGCAGTGAAATGCGTTGTCCTATTAAAAACGTTGTGCATTGTTGGACTATGAAAGCTCAGATATGTTTTCATCAGGCGCTGCTGAATATGGATGATATGATTGTCTTGCATTATTTGCAGTATGTATTAGTCATCCTGCATTGACGCATTGCAGTGTTATAGGTGTGATTTTTGAATCCACTCCCTTGTCGTTTAGGAAGAAGGTGACTGTTATCCTCATGAGTCTTCTCTGTCTCCTCCAGTGTTGCTGTTTCCAGATCTAAGGGGGTTCCACCCTTCGGACCACCTATCCCCAAAGGTGTGACTTTCCCTAAATCCGCCGTGTTCAGGGACTTCCTCCTGGCCAAGGTCATCAATGGCGAGAACGCCGCTCACAAGTCCGAGAAGTTCCGGGCGATGGCTACACGTACACGGCAGGAGTACCTGAAGGATTTAGCCGAGAACTTTGCGAGCACTACCACGGTCGATTCGGCAGTGAAGTTCAGCTTCATCGCGCTGGGCACCAAGAGGAAGGAGCGGACAAAGCCGCGGCATGACGCACATCTGTACAGCGCCGGCGCCACCACCTGGCCCGTGGTCGCCCATGACTTCAGCCAGTCGGTCGACATAGACTGCCTGCTCGGCATCTCCAACGAGTTCATCGTTTTGATCGAGGAGGAGACTAAGGTCGTGGTCTTCAACTGCTCCTGCCGCGATGTCATTGGCTGGACCTCGGGGTCCACGAGCCTCAAGGTTTTTTATGAACGTGGAGAGTGCATCATGTTCTCCACCCAAGAGAACTGCACTGAAGATATCAGGGAGATTGTCCAGAGACTGGAGGTAATGCCAGGTTTTAGGATGTAGGGTATGTGTGGAGCTATTGGTATCTGATGCAAGTTTTCTAGTTCAGATGGTTTATTGGCAATTTAGCTAATAATCAGTGTGTTTAACACACTAACAAATGACAGCATCGACAGACTTGAACTCCATGGCTGCGAAAGCTTCACGTCCCCTTATTTTGTGGCCCCTCACTTGTGTTTGTCTGGTCTATCATTTCAGGGCCACAGGCCAACTTCCTCCTGGGAAACTGCTGCAGAAATTTGATCCTATTTTTTGGCTTGGTCTCAGAGATGCACTTCATATATGAAGGCAGGTTGGGTAAATATGAGTAGGAAACATCCAGTCTATAGTATAGGGCCTACTGTGCTGGTGATTTGTTTCATAGTTGATCTCCTTATTGAAAGACTATACATTATGTGGTATCTAGTCTTTCAGTTAAATTTGTGAGCGTGCCTTACTGTGAAGAAAAAGTTAGCAGAAACAGCAAGTCCATGACTCTCTGGCACAAATCCAGTAGTGCAGTGTCTTCATAACCTTGTGGGCCTGTGCACAGCCTGTGGAGGTCACAGATATTTTTACAGAAACTAAAACTCATAAAGCTGTTTCAGTTCTCATGGACAACAAAGAGACCAACAGAGGAGAAATCAGATCACGTAGCGTCATGCTTACCCAGCTGCTGTTTTGTCTCAGTCACATTATTTTTGTTTAATTTTTGTCTATATAAATATAATAGGTAGCTGCAGTACATTAATAAGTATCCATAATTATGTGAAGTGTTCAGGCTGACTGTTGCTGCTGTTAGGATATCACACAGACTGGAAAATGTCCATGAAAGTTTATGAATAGGATAACATTTTCCATAAGGAGTAATCAAATGTATAATGGAGATTTGCACCATCATAGGGACCATCTGACTACAAAGTGGAGGTCAAGCTGGCTTTTAATGGGAAGTGCACGTCGACTTGCATATCAAAGTGGTTTTTCCTCAAACTAACACCAGTCATTAAAGAGGGTTTCTGTTAGATGTGAAAAATGTTACTTTACGTTGGTCAGCTATAGTTTTTACCGAGAGTGACACAGTCGGCCAGCTCTGATGAGTGGCATCTTATTACTGAAACTTTGCCAGGGACAGTAAATGTCAGGTCCCTCGCTGCAGTCCTTCAAAAACTGAAAATATTCAGCGGCTCTCCTCGGTGTACATTTACATTCTGCCACTTAGCTGACACCATCAAAGGTACAAGCGCTTTATTGTAATCCGCCCATGTCACCAGGTATTTCACTGAAGCAGTGCACGTCAAGCACTTTGTTCAAAAGGGACTCGAGTTGGGTCGTTCGTGGACCTTGAGCTTGTAATCTTCAAGTTACAAAGCAGAATCTAAGAGAAGAACAGGTGCACATGAATGCATGGGCTGTCGCAGGCTACAGCATTAGGGCCCAGGCTGGCTGCAGAAAATTATGTCAGCAGCACGTGAGTGTCTATGCTGATGCCCAGGTTAAGTTAATCCAGCCCAGGAGAAGAATCAGACCTGGCTGTTTGTTGCTCCTGTTAAAATGTATCATTTAGTAATCAGTTTCCTTTTTGCTTTTTGTGAGAACCCAGCACCATTTCTGCTGATCTGTGATGCCTGATATCCAGTAGCTGGGCAGCTCATTTGCTGAAGTCTTGCTGTCAGAAAATGGTTTCCCGATGGACATCTGGGTTTGTTGGGATGCATTCTTTAAATCTATCGATGTTATTTTTAGTGTTGTGCTCAGTGCCTGCCCATTGCATTCTGGGTAGATCTTTGTGTATGTCCTGTATATAGCTCTCCCGTGTATTTCCTCTCTTGTTCCATGTCCTTCTCGGTTTCAGTGTTGGGGTCCTGCGTCGCTGGCCCAGCTTTGTGTTCTGGAGTGGGGCCGGTGGCTGCCGGCCGGCCGCCCATCCATTCTGGAGGAACAGCCGCCACGATGTCTGCCATCTGGTTCCAGGTTGAGGCTCCTAGCTCTCTGCTCATTAGTCATTTAATGGCCGATCATCTGTGACATTAACGGAGCCGACAGCTGGATCCACACACTCGTGGGTCACTCTGTGGCCCCGGCCATGGTGTCTGGCGTCAATCGGACGAGCGGAGCTGTTGCGAGGCTGTCATCACCTGGAGGTCAAGGATGGACCTGTGGGGTGCTGCTAGATGATTCAAGGGATGTGTTGAGGCAGTAAAATTTAAAGAAGGGGGACACAGAATCCCCTCAAATGTGGGGCTCAAAGAATACCGAAGGCTCATAATCCAGAAAGGTCCTGAATGAACAGTACCATTATTATAGAGACCACAAAACAGCAGTCATGTGACCAACACTAGGACAGATGCTGTTTCCAGCTCACTGTTGGATGGGGGGAAACTTTTAGAAAACAAAAACCAAACTGCATGTGATTCTACTGGCAGTTTCAAAGCGGTCCCTTATGTGAAATCAGCTCGGGCCGTGACCTCTCGGGGCCTCTGCAGTTACAGCTTTGCCTGATGTGGACGTTGTGTCACTTTGAAGTGTGAGAACAGAAGGTCCGTCCGTACGATTTGCTCCAGAGTTGACCCCTGTCGAGGAGCCCGAGCTCGTGTTTCTGCTGTCGTCCCAAACAAGAACGTGGACGAAGCACTATGGGTTTATTTCTCTAACCTTTGCAACTGGACTCCTAAACCAGCATGTTGATTTGTAAGGCGGTGATGTAATGCAAGCCACAGAGTTAAACTAGTGAAAGCTAGGTAAAATCTGATGTAGCACTAACTAAACTCGTGGTGTAGGATCTATGAAACAGATAAAAGCAGCACCACAGATACCACAACCTCTAGCTAGTGTCCGGATGGCTCCTAATATGAAGCAGAGTTGAGACACTGAGAGTCTGATGATTTAATCACATGATTGACGATTTAATCACATGATTACTGCTGTGGCGGCACTCTTCCCGTCTCTTTTATGCCACTAAGTCGGCTACATAAACAATGAGCGAGACCCAAACAAAAGAAACCCCAAAAGCATTGTCTTCATTTAAATGTTTAGAAAAGAATTATAACATTATGGAATGAATAAGCAGATCACATGGCCTCGCTTATCTGGTTAGTTTAGTAAATTCGTAAGTTCGTCTGTTTCTCTCCTGGCCCGGCTGCCCTGCACTGAACAACATCATGGGATGATGTCATGAAACACGTGTTCCATTCACGCTCAAAGGTAATTATACAGTGGAAAATTATAAATCAGTCACTAATAAATGATGAATTCAAACATCGAACAACTTACATATTCACCCCCCCAAAATGTTAACAGAAACTAAAGCCCAGGATAAAATCACGTAAAATTTTAACATTGACACGGGGGGTGGCCATGACAACCATTCTCCTCTGTCGCTGGTGGACCATTTCCCGTTGTCCCTCTTCTGCAGGCCACCACCACAGTCAGCTCTTTTTGTTTTCATTGTTGTTGTCATCTCGCTCTTTCCTGTTGGCCAACGTCACCTTCCCCACGGAGTTCATTTTTTGGAGTGCCAGATTAGTGGGTAATGTGATGAGTTTGGGCGTTCCAGCCCGTCTCCAGACATCTGAGCACAGGTACCGTCGAGGAAGCCGCAATCCGCTTAGCGAGCCATCTTGCGATGGGTGGGGAGACATGCAGGCAGGCGGATGGGAGATCAAGGACCCCAACTAACGGGCAAAAATATGCACCCCAGATTTGAAATAGTATCAGAGGTCTTGAGGGAGTGCTGTGGTGGACGTGGAGATTTTAAATTGGGGAGTCTGATGAGAATAAAGGTTGTCAGCTGGAGGGGAGGAGTGGTGGCTGACACCAGGCCAATAGTCAGAAATATTCTCTCAGTAGATTGGGGACTGGGGGATTGAAGCAAACTTCAAGGAGGTTCAAACTCATCATTTTACTATCTACCTACGCGCCTGACTGGTAACTAAAATATTTGATGGGCAATTGTGAGGCATTTCTGTGTCCCTGTACAAATGGGTCCACCTTGAGGCTGCCCCAGGCCCATTTTAATTTTAATTTTAGGCCCCTCTTGCAGCCAAGTCTGCTGTTTGGATGTAGGAGAAGAGTAGCCAATAAAAATGCCCACACAAACGCGCACCAAAGTACTGCCATGCTCACATGAAGCTCTCAAAGTCCTTGAATTTGGCACTTAATGCTTTTTATAGAGCTGAAAATGTACGCGAGGGTACTTTTTAGTCTGTATTATTCCACTGGATATGCCACCTCTGCCTGCTGCTTATAAGCTTTGGGCATTGTCTCCGAATTCCGAACTCTGGTGTAGGCAGGAATTCCATGTGGGCTTTGAGGGGAGACCCAAAGGCAGAGGTTTCTGAGTGCCACCCAAGTCCGCGGAGGAAGGGCAGGATGCATTTATATTTAAAAGATACCAAACAGGAGCAGCAACATGATTTATCCCCTCATTAATTATGGTAATTATGTTTTTCTCTAGGCCACCCTCCCCACTGTCGAGGTGAAGATGCATCAGTTAGTTTGTAATCTGCTGCTGGAGCGGGTGGTTTAAATTGACTAATTAGCAGGTGGACTTGAGCAAGAGCAAGACAGCAAGAGTTTGTGCTGGGCTAGTATGGTGGGCAGTTGGCGCATGGTCTAGTCTGGCAGATGCCAATCCTCGGGCACAGGCCATTCCCTGTCAGGTGGGCAGGGCCTGCTGCTGCCAGCTCCAATCAGCTCAGCTGGCTTGTTTCCCTCCCACCTCCACCTATGATCTGGAGTTAATGTGAGGCCAATACTGACTCGTTCAAAACCTGATGCCTAGGAATGGGACTCAAATGACAGTTCGGTCATATTAAACGCTGAATATTAATGGCTCTTTCATGCTAATAAGGAGAGAATATGCAATAGAAATAGTGCTTTGACCTATTGTCGCCTTTAGCAGTCTGCCCTGGGTCTTTATACATGCTGTTTGAACCCCCAGCCTTAGTAGCTTTTAAACATCTGGTAGTATTTATTGGTCATTTTATCGCCTAATAATGAAATGACTTTGATTTTTTTAATTTGATTGTATGTTGCTTCAGTTTGAACGTTTCAGATGACAGCAGCCTGGTCAACAGTGGTCAAGGGTCTGAACTTTGGGTTAATCGGAACAGGAAAGTTCAAATAGTTTAGCCGGAAGTTGTTCTTAAGAAATAACGTCATTAGGGGAACAGTACCTTGTGTCTCCAAGTGTAGTCCTTGCCTTGCCAAACAGATCAAGGGTTATCGCTCTGGAAACTGTTCCCATCTGGCAATATGTATTGCTGAAAACTGATTAAACTGTTTAATTTAATGGATGGTTGGTGCTCATAATTGAACCGCTTAGTCTTGGATTTGAGGTTTGTACGAAAAAGAGGGTCTTCCAAGGTCAAAAAGGTCTGCGGGGGTCAACCGCGGCTGGTGAAAGGCTTGCTGGGCTAATCCAGGGGGGCTCAAAGAGGCCTACAGAGTCACACCATCGGCTTTTCATGCCTGGCCATTCCTTGCATGTGTTTCAAGGGGACAGAATACAGTCAGGGCTTAGGAGAGAAGATCATGAAGTTGTGGGCATGCCAAATAAATGAGGAAACTTCAGGCAGATGCTGTAATCAGATACAGGCCAATCATCTTCGAGTAGTCTTAGAACCGCAACTTCCTGGATGTTCTAGATCTTGATTGAGAATTGCATAGCTTGCATACATAAGCAATTACATATTATGCAATATATAATGTATATCTGTGCAATATACATATTATGAAAGTATGTTTATATACTTTTTATTCAGTATTTATTTGTAGTACTTTCTATAGTCACTGTGTAAACGGCTGAGTGTTTGTTCCTCGTTGTGTCTGACACGGGAGCTGCGCTGCAGTTTCGTTATACATGGCATAATGTCAGTGATAGCCTTCTAAATCTAACTGATTCCGCACCGGGGCAGGGTCTTCTATATTTCTGTTTCTTCAGGACTTTTTTGCTTACTTTGTGGTTGTTGTGGTTTTAGAGAAGGACCTTCATGGCTGAAGGCTCTCCTGATGCATCCAGGCAACATTGACGGTTACATTCAACCACTTACACGTCCCCAAGTATATTAAAGGAAACTTTGACTTTGTTGGTTTGTTGTGTGTGTGTGTGTGTGTGTGTGTGTGTGTGTGTGTGTGTGTGTGTGTGTGTGTGTTTTCCTGCCTGTGTGTGGACTTAGCAGCCTAGGGGAGATGAGGAGGTCATTGAGAGTGAAAATTACCTCTGCTTCTGTTGGGTTGCCAGCTGTGGAAGGAGTACACTAGCAGATTCAGCCAAATGTGCTGAGGGCTACAGGGGGACCTCCTGTCCTTTGTTAGGAAGCTAACAACTCCAGATTTCCATCTCAGTCAGGGAATGATATTGACCTCAATGCACCAAGAAGGACTCTCTGATATGTAAAAATTTCCCATTTGAACAGGAAGTTAAATGCCTTGAGGCATTGACAGGGTGGATGGCTTGTGCTTTATTTAGCAGCGTTTGCTATCTAAAGTAAGGTTCATATAATTATATTTCACTTTGTACAAGGGTAGATTTGGGATGTGAATTTGCAGCTAATACCGAGTTGAGGCCTTGGGCAGATTTTCAGTATTTACCTATATGAACATGTAAAACCCTAACTCCTGTTGATTCATCAAACCCAAAACTTGCAGGTGCAGTGTCTGAACGACTCTGCCCACTTTTGGATGAAGAGTAATCCTGCTTCTCCGTTTCTCTGCTCTTCTGCCCAGATCGTGAGCCGGGGCTGTGAGACGACAGAGACCACACTGCGCCGCAACGGCCTGGGCCAGCTGGGCTTTCATGTGAACTTCGAGGGCATCGTGGCCGACGTGGAGCCCTTCGGTTTTGCTTGGCAGGCGGGCTTGCGCCAGGGCAGCCGCCTGGTGGAGATCTGTACCGTCGCGGTGGCAACGCTGACGCACGAGCAGATGATCGACCTGCTGCGCACCTCCGTCACCGTCAAGGTGGTGATTATCCCACCTCATGAAGATGGCGCCCCCCGGAGGTAGGGAGGACTCCCGACACACAAACACACAAACTCACACTTTCTATTGGTACCTTTTGTGTGTCTCCACACCACATATTTGAACAAGTGATTGATTGGTTGATTCTTCCACCATTCTTCCATTGAATTTTGTGTATCAAAGGCAGCTTTGAGTTAATGAATGTCAGAGTTGGCCACCCTGGAAAAATGACGAGAAACGAATCTTCATTTATGATGATTGACAGCTCATCATTTTGCCAAATGGATCAGCTGGGAGGTCTGGAGCGTTTTATAGTGCTGAGGCTGTTCATTCATTTATTGCATCTTAAGGACAACGGTGAACATCTGGATTTCCAAGTCATTTACTGGACGTAAAGTAGCCTAATTTGCAAAAACTCTGGCAATGTTTCTTTCTGTCCAAATGATGACATTGACAGATCACAGACCCAGCTGCCCTGGTGTATATCAGCTAGTTAGTGTATATTGGCTAATGTCGTCCAGATAAAGAAACATGTCCGCATGATCTAGCGCGCCAGACACGTGCAAAGTACTCACCAGGGGTGTTCGAAGATCGTACTTGTGATCATGGCAAGAGCAGTCTTGCTAACTTGCCTCCCAAAAACAAATTTGGGGTCGCGATGAGACATGGGATTGTTCTTGTTTGGCTGCATCTGACATATCCTTGATGTTTGGGCAGGGGCTAGAACAACATCTGGGGATTTTTACAGTCCTTTGTACTTCTGTTGTTGAGTATTGGAACTGGTCTCCGGCAATGGAAGATGACATAAAACGGGTAACACGAGAACACAAGTACGGTCAAGTACGCATATCGAGAAATACCCTGAATGTGGGGAGAAAGCAGGTAACCCAAGCACAGGCCTGCTCTCAGCACATATTCATCAAAAGCAGTCAAGGTCTAGCAGGTGGCGCTGTGTTTGTCCTTCACAGGTTGCCGTAGATGTGGGCAGGCGGGCACAACAGTGTCTACCGCTCTTATCTCAGTACTGAGCTTCCTACGGCTGCCCAGGGCTGACGCAAACTGACCAGTGACCATTTTCCTTTTGTTTCCTAACTGCAAAAACGTATCTTCGGGGCTTTCCCCCCCTATTTTCTCATGGTTCCAAGACGACCGGCACGTCATATGCGAACGCGACCCCCCCCCCCACATGCTTGCCTACACGTGCACGAAGCGGCAGCCCTCCCAATCCTGTGTTTAATTCTGGCTTAATTGTCCCCAGACATGGCCGCTGTCCAGCCTCATTCATGATGAAGTTGCGTGAGGCACGGAGGCCATTTGCCACAGTCTGTTTGTTCCCTGCATTGTTGGATTGTCTCAGAAAGCCCCCCCACACCCCTTCAGTAAAGATCTACATAATTGCTTAGTAAACATTTTTATCCAAAGTTCTTTCCAATCCGGGTCCCATCAAGCCCTTACTGTACACAGCTTTTGTTTCTGCTGAGCATTTAATTACCATGGATTGCACTGCAAATCACTGGATTCCAACCAAAACTGGACTCCAGTTATGTTCAAACAAATGTGTGTTGCTCTAATAAGCTTCTTATTCTGTACACCCACTTAAATGACGCTTTTGGGCAATTACTGCATGAACAATGGCACATAAATTTACCTTAACTCTTCCGTAGTTTTTACTTGTGTTGAGTTATTTGTTCTGTGGAGCAATCTGAGAGTGCTGGAATTTGTAGCAAGTCCTTGACCACATTCTATGTAAGTCAATTGGAAATATCTGGCATGTTTGACCCAAAGCTTGGGGCTAATTAAGACTTCAGTTGGGACAAAGAGCCAGTGTGGCTTACCAGTATGACTACATGGAGGAAATGCAGTTTAAAATTCACAGCAGTCATCCATCCATCCAGCTGTCTATCAGTTTTGTTTTTTATGAACTAGTTAGTCAACAGCAGGTCTCCTGAACCTGCAGGTTAGTTTTAAGCCGCCACCTGAGACCCTTAATGGCTGCCACCTTCCCCTGCTTACCAAGCACTGCTCCCACGGCCATGGGGTCCCAAAGCGCCGGCGCTCCAGATGCTCGGGAAAGGAGCTGACGTGACAGTCAGCATTTTCCCCTCTAATGACAACACAGCTCGCTTGATTAATGGCAAAGTACCTCCCGCTCACCTCGATGGCTCCTGACTCGCTGCACCACGCGTTCAGCCAGAGAATGGGCCGCCGTGCGAGACGGGAACCTGGGGAGGGAAGGGGACACAGTCAGTGGGAGCCCTCTCCTCGCTGCCTGGTTCTGAAGAAGTCCTGTGAAACCAAGTTCTGTTAGGATTAGAATTCGAATTAGAACTAAAATTAGAATTAATATGAACTTTATTGATCCCAGAGGGAAATTCTACTGCATACCACGGCAAGTATGTGGAGCACAGGTGGACATACTCTCAGCACAAAAGACAAGGTACAAGACAGTATGCTTGGTGCAAAAAAAAAGTTACGTAGCTCAAACAAATGAAGAGTTACACACATTACACAAATAGAATCTTGAGAAAGAGGATACTGTAAAATTATAATAAATTTAACAAATAAATGTTGGGGTGGGGGAGTGGGGGAGGCAATGTGCCTTTAAAGAAGGTGGAGAGCACCGGACTTTGCAAGATTTAAGCTGATTTACTTGCCTAGTCTGCTTCCTCTTTCTGGATGAAAACAGACCATTCATACAGCAAATATCGTCAATGAGGGTCATCTCTCCACATGCCCGTCACAACTTAATTTCTGAATGGAGCAGAAGGCCATGACGACCGCAGTGATAATATCACGAGCAACTTCCTGGAAGTTCATATCAAAACAGGAAATGCTTTCAGCTGTGGATTTTGAGTCAGGGAGATTGGGGGCATACAGTAGCATGGGAACTCACAGATGGGAGGGTGGGTTTTGCTTCCTGTCCACAGGTGCCCACCTCCCCCCATCCCCCATCCCAAACTCACTGGCTAGCATCAAAACACAAAGGTAGCCGACCCCAGGCTGGAGGTAATACCCTTATTTAAATCGGCGATGATACAGCTGTAAGCTGCTTTAGTGGGCCGAGTCGCTGGCTAACCAAACAGAGGTCCAAAAGCCAGAGAGGCGTGGCCTGGTGCTCCCGTTTGTTGCCAACGGGCAGACCTTAAGAGTTCGACGGCTGTCACGTTGGTGTGGCCCAGGTTCCAGGAGGAACAGGTGTTTGTGTTTGTCTGATACAGAATGCACCTGGTAAAACATTTACGTGTAGCCAGAAGGACAAAAAATATGTGTGGAACCTACGAGGTAGCAGCCCATAAATCTGATGTTAATGGACCTGACAGGTACAGGCTTTTTCTGCTGTCATAAGCGTGTGTGTGAGTCTGTCTGTCTGTCTGTGTGTTGGGTTTTGTAGCCCAGCCTGGATCCGGTTCTGCTTGCGCAGTAAGTGTGTCCCTGGTGCCTCCCTTTCCTCTTCCTGCTCTCACTCACTCTCATGCACCCACCCACAGGGACTCTCCCTCGTCCTTTATTCATCTCCCACGCATGGCTGTGCTCACAGCTGGCCAAATCCAGGGGGGGTGAGGGAGGGGGCATACACAATGTGGTTAGCGTCATCAGTCCTGTTGGGACTAGGTCCCGCGGTGGCATCTCCGGTCCCGCTAGCCGTCCCCGGCCCCCATACATCCAGGTGCCAGCACAGGAATCGCAAGGGCATTGAAGAGCCCTGCTCTTCAGGGTGTGGAGTGTCCTGGGCGACAATGGGCACTCCTGTTTCTTTGCCATTATGTCAACCCAAAGGAATTTGTGGGAAACTTTCTAGTTGCGACTGGCCTTTAAAGCCAGGGTTGGGGGGAGGGGAAGCAAAACAAATACTGCTGACCATAGCTTTATGAAAAGACAGTGACCGCAGCACTGAGCAGCCACGTGGAAGCCCTTCACACATACGGCACGGCTGGAAACTGTGCGTGAAGCTCTACAATGGACGAGGATGTCTGGAGAACCCTTGGCAGCTTACGGCTTTGTAGCTGGTGAAGTACCTTGTCTAAGAGGCATAGCTTTTTGTCCTTTTTTAATGTCCTTCAGCCATCAGGCTACGTTCTGCCCCAGTTAGCACCTTTTCCTGAAAAGGTGTTGAAGGAAATGCAGGTGTTGTCACGTCAGTGTTTGGGCATGAATGGACACCGTAGCCGTGGCTCAACATATGTTTACATGGCGCCCCAGATGGCTCCCACCTCCTCAGGCTTTTGGTCTGCTGTCTGGCACACGGTGAGGCATGGCTCTAATGCTAGCTTCTCTCTCACTGTTCTAGCCTGTTTACTATGGAGCAACAGGACCTGGGGATCACAACCTGAGAACCCCTCCTCTCCATCAAGTACAGGAGAACTACCTTTAACGTGCTATCCGTGACTCAAGAGCAAAAAAAGTCAAAATATCCTTACTGGAAATTATGCACACATATTACATACAGTCTCATATTCTCACACAGAACTACATTCGGCACTATTTGAGATACTTTGCCATGAAATATGAGCATTTTTCTCCCCTACATTTGACGTTGCTGGAAAGGTTTACCGCAGTCTTATCCAGTGAGCCAAAGGCCATTTGGCTAATAATTTTTGCACAGATTTCCAAAGCTGGTCAATTTCAGCCTGTTTCTGGTGATCTGGGTTAAGAATTGTTGGATCTTGCTAAACAGTACCGGCAGTGTTTTGAAGGCCACCAACCTTTATTGTGCATGGGGAGGCATGAATGGGGCCCTTCTTAACAAGCTCATGCTCCTACCAAGCGGGGAAATAAACGACAGGAGAAGTTCCATCCAAGGAGCTGCTTGTCGTAATGGAATCTCATTGGATGTTGACCTAGTCCTCCCCGCAGCCCCTGCGTGGGCCCCAAGCATGGGAATGGGCTTGATGGGATGTTGATAGGGTTACTTGTCAGGCAGAACAGAGGTACAACTCACCCATGATGTCCAAGACGGCACCTCAACTGACCTGAGGCAGCTTGATAGATAGTCGCTGACCCAACATTGGCCAGTTAGTGCTCTTGTCAGGACTTGCCGGCACCGTGAGGGGGCTGAGCGCTTCTGAACTGGGTGTCATGGCCGTCTGCTTCTACTGTCTCGCTGTAAGAGACCCAAACAGAACATGGCCGTAAAGTGACATCCCTCCCATTTACATTTGTGTTTGTATTTTAATATAAGCGCATTAAATCAGTACAGTGTACAATGCAGAGTAACCAATTGCTCAGTAGAACCCTTATTCTATTTAACAATGAAGTCGTAGCCTCATTACATGTATGCTTTAGTTGCAGCTCTTTCCTAATTTATCTCACATCTGGGAAAATCTATATCCAAGTATTTACTCCAGAGAGCAAGTTGCAAAGGCAATGTTTTGGTTTGTTCAGACACATTCGGTGATAAGCCTCTCGTTATTGTTTGTGCGTTTTGCTTCCCTCTCTGCCCTTGTTTAGTCACGCTGCGGTTTCACCGTACTAATCGAAGGCACTTCATGAGGGGATCACAAACTCCATCTTAACGTTTCCCCCAGTGTGCTGATGGGTGCCCACTTTACAAAGATTAAACACCACTCTCCCCCCCAGGCAGCAGAGCATAAACCATGGGATATAAGCGTTAAACAACCTCACGAATGCCCCTCACAGCTGTTCTCCCTGAAATCAGCCCCACTTCAGGAATGATCCGCGTGAGTCGTCTTTTCGCTTCCTGCCATCAACAGAAGGTAGCTGGTTGAATTTCATCTTTGGACATGTGTCTGCAGAAAACGGCAGCAAGTAAAATTAGAAGCTTCAGAAAGACTAACAATCCCTTACTGGTCCAGATGGTGGGAATACTGGTGTGAGACCCTAAGCATTTAACACCAGGTGAACGCAGTGTGTATTGACAAGAAGCAATACTGTTCATGGGCTTCTGATCTGGGTTTGCATTGTGTCACAAGAGTGCTGACTGAGTAAAGTCCTCTCCTCGGTTTTGGGTAACATCATGCCCCTTAATTATAGGTTAGATTACAGTACATTACTTTATATTAGATAAGCTTTATTGATCCTGGGGGGAAATACTTGTGCATACAGCAACAAAGATCACAGAGCACAGATGAGCACGCAGTAATGTGAAACAGAGAAGGTGCAAAGACGGTACACGGGGTGCAAACAAGCATTAACTTAATTACAGTTGACTAATCAGATTAAATCACAGTTCGTAGTTATATGGCGGTAACATACAAAGGAATCCAATAACTTAATTTGACCAGTATTTCTTCTCTTATTGGAGGATGTATTGCTTGGTAGCGTAGCTGTGCATCTGTGTTTTGAAATATCCCAGCAGGAAGGGGGTGGGGTGGGGTTGGAGGGGAGAAGCCAGTACATACAGTCAGGCTCCAGGACCAGGCGCTGGAGCCTGTGGAACGGAACATTTTTAACAACGGGGCTTTCAGTTTGCAGGTTAGCCACGAGACAGCAAGCGGCACGCTGCACTGAAATTTAAAGCTCTGCTAGGCCCCTGCACATGCATCCATTATTCTTTTCTTTTTTGTTGTTTTTTTGAGACAAATGTGTTGACTTTTGCGCCATTAAAACAAGGATATTTCTGTGTGCGCGGCTGTGCGTACAGACGTTCAATAAGGCTGCTTCAGCACCTATAATATACTTCACAGTCTCGGTTGCCTTGGAAATAGCAGGGAATTCTGCCAGATTACATTAGTTCTTTTCTCTCCCCGCCTGGGTCTCCCCCTGCATCCCTGGGTCAGCAATCACTAGAGGGCGAGACGGAATGAAAGCTGATGCATGTAGTCTGGCTTCCGACACATCTGCCGATAGAGAGATTGCCAGCAGAAAAGGTTTTTCACTCCAATCTGCCCGTAGCGATATAATGCTAATATGCCACCTGGAGTTTTTGTCTCGAAACAGCCACCCCCCCCGCGGTGCCCTGACACTCCGTCACGGTTTCACACGCACGCACCCGAGGCCGGCCTCTCATCTGGACCTGTCCTGTGCTGTCGCCCTTGGCCAGGGGCTGCTCTGAGCTCTACCGGATCCCCATGGTGGAGTATAAGCTGGACAGCGAGGGGACGCCCTGCGAGTACAAGACACCCTTCCGCAGGAACACCACCTGGCACCGCATGCCCGTCCCGGCCCACACCAACGCCGCTGGCCCGGTCCTGTGCCGCGGCTCGCCCGCCCAGGACCCCGAGCGCCAGCCCTGCCAGCCGCTCCTCCACCAGGCCGAGCCCATCCCCCGCAGCACCTCCTTCGACCGGAAACTGCCGGATGCCTCCAGGTTCCCACCCACCCGCGACTCTCTTCTCGTTTTAGTTCCTCTGCTCTTCATTACCCTCCATCCTTCTCTCTCTTCCTCATTCCCTCCTTTATTCCTTTCCACTCTTTATCATCACTGCCTCTTTCTCCCTCCATCATTCTTCCACACTCCTCCTCTTTTTCTTCTCCTCTCTCGCTCCTTTTCATCAATCTTTACCCCTGGCTGCCATCTAATCTAATCTGGACCCTCCTCTCTGTCCACCCCTCTTGACCCCCCTTCATTTTCTCCATCCATCTTTAATTCTCTCCAGTCAGGAAACACTCCCACCCCACCCCACCTCATACTGTCATATTTTTCACACTGTGGACTGGGGTTTTTGGATTTTTTTATGAAATTCGCTGGCAGCACCCAGTGCAGAAATTAAGGTCATGGCTTGGTATTTAAGCAATGCAGAATGTTCTGGAGGCTGGCAGGCACCCCCCCACCATCCTTTTGCATTCTTGGGTTTCCCCCACACTGGGGCCACCCTTCAGGCTCCTATGCTCGGCAAATCGGTACTTGGCAAGAACCGAACATAAACAAAACACTTCTCCGCCATCTTATCTTGTATTCTTCAATTAACGTCGGCCTGTACCTCAGGGCAAGTCATACTTTAATATACTGCTCTGTTTGAGACTTGAAGATTTCAGGCTTATCTGTAAAAGACTGAATACTAAGAATGTTTCTTTTTTATGTCAGCTTTGCTTGACAGCCTTTAAGCCTACAGTTGTTCCTGGGATGATCTGAACTCTAGAACCATCGATATCTGTTTTGGGTGTTAGTTCGCTTGATCTTTAGCCGCATTAATCGTCCCAGTTAATCACCAATCGATGCGGCTGACAGATAGTTTCAGTGCCTCATGTTTAAAGAAAAAAAAGCAGATGTACTACAGAGGATGTATAATGGGGATTAGCAGCCGTTTCGCTAGCTAACGCGTGACAGGATCTGATGAGCTAATTGTAGACGGAGAGTGGCGAGTGTCATTCCGCTTTTGAAATGCAGAATCGGGTTTGATCCATTTAGCCAGCTATTAGCTACGTATGTCGGCTTATTTTTTGGCTAATGCTTTGGTTTACAGGCTTGATGTCCCTCACACTGAGGTGTCCAGGGGGCCCCGAACGCAGTGTGATGCGTTTAACGCAATAAATGGCTGTCAGCATCGACAGCAAGAGTTTATGGTTCTGCTTAATGCCTAAACACAGAGGAACCAAAAAGCCATTTATAATTTTTTTGATTTTCTTTTCATCCTTTGAGGCCTGTACGATGCAGACACGTGTTTGCACGTCTCGCGTAATCAACGGCATGAAATCACATGCGACTGGCGGCGTAAGCCCTGCGTCTGCGGCCAGAGGTGACCTTACTGCCCCTCCCAACGCTTGACTGGTTCAGAGAGGGGCGGGTGGGTGCTGAGAGATAGCGGCTTTAGCTGTCAGCATTCCGGCAGTGAGAGGTCTCATGCCTCCACTACACGCAGACACAAATCTGCTCCCCCGGGGATGTCACATGATCACTTTTGGGTGTGGGGGGCGGGGCATTGCGGTCTCCAGTTTCTTTGCAGACTCTGTGCCTTCGTTTTTTGGTTTGCAGCTTTTCTGTGCGATAAGCACCCTGGGGGGGGCTTTCTTACTGTGAGCTGTTACGTAAGGTGGTTAGGGTTTTTGCCATTTCTGCAGTCGGGCTGCCAGACGGTGATGTCATCTGGCCTCCTGGCAGAAGGTCGTTGCTAGATTTGAGGGAACTGAGCTGGATTCCACAATGCTGTATGGACATTCACTTCCCCAGGGCGGATGGGGTTCCTGTGGGACTGGGGTGGCCCCCCAAACTGACATGGTCCTCCCAGGTGGCCCCCCCAGAGTGGTATCCAGCAGGGGATATCGGCACACTGTATTCTTTCATTAAGTCTTAACAGTGTGTGGCTTGGAGCAGGGGAGGGAGGAATGGGAGCTGTTTCTCATTAAAGGTGTTGGAGGTGGAGGGGGGAGACCATGGAGAGGTGTGAGGAGAGCAATAACACCTCAGCGGGAGAGAATATAAAAGGGGGGGGCGTGCGAGGGTATGAGGTGCGGTTGGATGGGTGACAGGCCGGTGGCGGGAATCCCCTATAAGAGACAGGGGTGGGGGGGTTGGAGGGGGGGTGCACAGATGTGTGAGGCCGTAAAGGAGAAGTTAACTGAAGTGGTGGGGTGTTGCTTGATGGCTGGATCCAGACTCCCCTGGTCTCTCCTCACCTCCCTGTGTGTCGCTCAGCAGCGCTAGCAGAGAATCCTGGGGGTGTTGGGTTTCGCAGATCACCTCTGTAAAATTCTTGGGGGTGCAGTCCATCTCTGATATAAATAGGATGGGGCCATCTGTTTCCCAGGGGAATGTGTTCACCCTCCATCCTCCATCTACCGTAGATGGGAGCAGGCCTGCATATTTGTCCTCTCGATCCGGGGCCCCTGCCGTCCTCTCCCTGGAAATTATGAGGAACAGGTGCATTTCTTGCCCCGTAAGGTTCTGACCTCTCATTTGGGTGGGAGGAGAGTGGGGGTGCCAGCCTCATGGAGGGATCAAGCTGGATAGGAAAATGGTCGTTTCAGAGCCCCGTCGCAGGTGGAAGAAACAATGCGGGAGCGAGCTCTGATTTCGGCCGCTGGTGGTCAGCTGCGGTGCCTTGGTGATGTGCATGTGTGCAGGAGTGTCCGCTGTGGGTTTTTTCCTTATAGCATCTTACATTTGAGTCTGATGAGTCTTTATGTAGTTTTTGTAATTCACACAGTTTCTAAACTATTCATATGCTGAGAAAACAAACTTTATCAACATCCACTATCCAAAAATTTGTAGTTACACAATTATACTCTCACTACTTTATACCACCGTCTGTTTGCTACTGATATGATTTCTTAATACTCCCTAAGGATTTAACCTTTTATCCCGTCGTCTGCAAAATACTCATCCCTGAGACCATCATGCCAGGCGGGCAAGTTTCAAGACTTCTGTTTAATGCATTGCAGGACACAGGACTCGGAGAGCTCACCGGTGCCCTCGTGCTGCAAAGGGGACCCCGCACAGCATTACTGCAGCTCCCCAAGCAACCAGTCATCATCCAGCGATCCGGGACCCTGTGGCAGTGGCACATGGGCACAGCAGGGAGGATACGAGGGGTAGGGGGCATTGGCCGTCGCTGTCATCACACCCAGCTGGAGCTGAAGTTGGGGGGGGGGGGTGCGGGGAAACTCTTCTTTGATAGAATGATGTCTTAGGATCTAGACTTGGAGCGATTATTCTCACCTCCCAGAAAGAGGGATTTAGTTTTCCGGCGTGGTATTTGACCTCAAATGGAAACGCCGGCCATATTCCAGATAGGTTAGGTTAGCCTGGACACAGATTTCAGCTATGCCAAAGTACATTCAGCAGCTTCTCGCCTGAAGTGCAGAAGATTCAGCGGGCCTGTGCCCCGCCTGACCCCGCCCCCTTTTCCCCATCACCGGGCCTCACAGGGGTCGCCCCATGGACCCTGAACGTGGAGCCCTTCGGCATGACAGCCTGACCATTGCATGCCCCTGTGGGCAGGTCGTAGCGGGGCATAATAATGCATTAATGTCTTGTCTCACCCCGCAGATGCCAGCCCCTGGCGCTCCACGAACGGACTGGCACTGGGGACATGGACGGGCCGAGGGACAGGGAACCGACGCTGGAGAGGACCCGCTCTGCTGGTGAGGGAAGACACACAGACAGAGCCCTGATTTAAATGACATTGCTATTATTACTAGCTTATGAAGCTAGTTTCAACATTTTTCAACCGTCTTTTGATCACGATCACCCTGTGGGAACGATCTCTACCCATCCACACAGAGGCCAAGTGGCACATGCCCTCTACCAAGATCCTCAACTCGCTGAAGGAGAGGAGTCTGCAGAAGCATGCTGGGAAGGAGTCCCCCAAGCTGGCCCATGTGAGTACACCCCCACCCCAGGGTTATTGGTGATGGATGGGCCAGGCAGCCTGGGAAGGCGGGGCTGAGCATCCCTCCTGTCAGCCTACATATGCTACGTGTTGACGGAAGATGCTAGAAGGTCAGGCCCCCCCTTGCCTGAAGTGATTCTGTCAAAAGTATAAAACCCAGCTGGTTAGTTTATTTTTTTTGGTTCCGTCTCCCAGGTTCTGTCATCATCATGCCAGCTCCTTTCTGGTTATTTTTAAACAATTAAATCTTTTGACAGTAAGATGCACTCATTACAGGACGAAGGGCTCATTTAACACGCATGAAAACATCCAGAATTCATGTTCCAGCCCAGAACCATGCCAGAAAATCAATTCTGGGTAATGGAACAGACTGGAAAATGCTGTGCGTAAGCCAATTAGCTTTCACTTCCATACATTACCGTTAACAAACACATATTATGCTCATATTATTCAATTTCGATCAATTTATTTTTTAATATTTCCAACAAAGTGTAACAAAGAATTACATTAAACAGCTGCTTTTATTCAGTCCTACCCATTTGTAAAGCTAGGTGCTTTACGATAGAAATTTTGGGTTAAGGACCTTGTCCAAAGGTACTGCAGGGCCTTGGATCCAGGCTGCAGGTTCGGTCCAGTCCGGTCATTAGCGGTTCCGCGGCTGCGTCACACATGCCAGGCTGCCTCTTTGGACTTTGCCTCTTTTCAGGTATTTTTCTTGTGGTTCAGCACCTTGGAAAAACCTGAACAGCTAAATATAGTCATGAAGGAAACACAGCGCTCTGGAAGGAAGCATGACATTTTTGTTCTGTCAAAGAAGGCTTTAATTCTTCTTTTGTTCATTGTGATTTAATCATAGTTTTTCATTATGGTGCTGGGGAGGGGGGATTCCAGAGTTCCAAAGGTATGCTTAACGCAAAGCTGCAGATAATGGACGTATGCAGGAGGGGGTTAGCAGAAGGTGTATGCAGTTTTTTCTGAGGACTGCATGGGCCGCATTAATTAATAAACCTAACAGCTGCCATAGAGATAAAGTTCTGTTTCTGACCAATAAATGATGAATTCAAGGTGTTGATTGGAGGATGCCCTTTTAACCCCGCCCCTTCATTACAGATGGGAGACAAGGGTTGCTCCAGCCACTCCAGCAGCAACACGCTGTCCAGCAACGCCTCCAGCAACAGTGACGACAAGCACTTTGGCTCCGGGGACCTGATGGACCCCGAGGTGCTGGGCCTCACCTACATTAAGGGAGCATCCACTGACAGTGGCATCGACACAGCGCCCCCGCCGGCAGGTCCTCGCAGCCTCCTCATGCAGGGCCTGGAGGACGGGGTCCCACTGCAGAGCTTTGCCTCAGCCGTTACGGCCGGCCATGCGGGCGATGGCAGCATTGGCGACCTCAGCGAGATTTCCTCCCACTCCAGGTAGGGGGCACTACCCCCCACGACGCAGATACAGATACAAATATAAAGAATTATAAGGCTGAATAAGGGTTAGTATCAAGTACTGGCAGGGGAATGTACAGAGGCAGGGCCATGGGGGTACTGGCCCCTGCTGAAAGCTGAATAGCCCCCAGAGTGCCCCCTCTCCTGTCACTCCTATCAGTAACTAGGTTGGCCCTTCTGTATGAATTATGGCCCCTATTGATTTTTTTCAGAGGCACCACTGTGAGGCAAACTAAGGCTCCCCACTCGTTGAACTGCCTTTTCTGATTATAAGCATGAACACCCCCCCCAGTTTCTGTGTAACCCTTCCCCCCACCATGCCCATGCCTCTTTTCTAACTCACACATAAAGTTCCCCCCGGTGCCCCCACCTGCCAGCCTATGTCTTCCCTTTAGTGCGACCTTCTTACCCCACTGTGTGAGCTCATAGCCACGCCCCCCCCCGACCCCAGTGTACTTGACAAGCCACTCTGACCAGAGCCATGGCTGCAGCCACGATTTGGACCATTGTATGCTGCTACATGAAACTGCCACAGGTCTTCCTTTCTCAGTGCGAGTGTAACTCATGGTAATTTGTCCCCTGTGGTAACATGACCCTATCCCCCTCCCCATTCCCAGCGGATCCCACCACTCAGGCAGTCCCTCAATTCGCAGCTCAAAGATCAGCACTTCTCTGGACTCCTCCAAGGTCTACATCCTCCCTCAGAGCAGCGGGGCACACGGCACCGGCCCCGAGGCCCGCCCTCACTCCCGTCAATCACCAAGCACCAAGTACCTGATTGGCTGGAAGAAGACAGGGGAGAGTCCCCCACCTGTGGATCCAGACACCCAGCTGGCATGCAGGTGAGTGACTCGACCAGCTGTGTATTTCATCGACTTAGACCTTGTAGCCGAAATATGGAGGTCTGTTCTTGAAAATAATTGGTATTTTTAAAAAAATGTGCATGAATCTCCTCCAGTATCACTCATCATGCAGGACTCATGGTGCCAAGGTTAAATTTCACGTTTGATTAGAGACTTTTGCCTCAGATTACAGATTGTTTACAGTGTCAGAGGGGCTCCAGCTAATTGTGTGTGTGACCTCTGCCACTAGGCCTTGTTTATTTTAATAGTGACCCCCCCCACCCCCTCACTACACCATTTGAATCTGTAGTAGTGAGAACTGACGCATTGCACATGCTCCCCCACCAAACACAGCGATGCGCATCGTCACGGCAACACAGCCTAATCGCTATGACCTTCTTATCCTTCCCGGCTAATGCCCACCCGGAATGGGTGGTAAAATTCCAAGATAAGCTCCCAACAATCTCAGACGCAGCCTGCCCCGGCATGTGTCACCCCTCATCATCGATCTGGGGTTGAAGCTGCATCCCACGGGAGCAGAAATCTTTCAAGTTGCTTTTCCACATGGCTGGTCCGGCTTTATCCTTATACTCGGATGCGCCTCTCTCGCAGCTCCGCTTCCGGGGTCCATCGAGGTCCCATGAAACGTGTATTTCGCACAACTGAAGACAAGGGAAGATCTACATTCCTGTTTTTATGTTCTGCATGTTTTTAACGTCTGTTGCTGCCTTACCGTTTTATCCAGAATGACGTTCATCCTTCAGTGGTTTGAGCAGCCTTTGTAGACTGCGTCAGGGATTTAAACAATGTTCCAGGCCCCTCACCGCAGCACAGCTTCTCATCCCAGTTAACGTGAACTACGAGTGTCTGATCTGCTAAACTTACCGAGGCGTTTCTCCCTCAAGAACTGACCAAAACAGGAAGCTGGAGGTGTCACCTGAGGGGGGTGCAGGCTCCCTCCAACAAAGCCACGGTGCCACATGTTCTAATTAGTTATTTGAATTGCTTTCTTCATGGGACGGAGGAGTCATATCTTTTGCCTATTACTGCACCAGAAACTCGCAGCTTTGATTCACGGTGAATCCAGTTCATCCGAAGGAGCAGGTCAGGTGTTGTCTGAATACCTTTCTCACTCTTTCTTCTAATTTAATGGAACAGAGGAGTTGTTGTTGTTGTGGTGGTGCTTTCACACCAAAGTTTCAGAACCTGCTTCCTGGTTGCAAGTCCCTGGGTTGTCTCGAACGGGGACTTTTGTAGCTCCTGGCCACTTTCGTGTGTCGCTTTCACACCATACAACAAGAACTGAGACCTTTTTGCTAAATAAGCGTGGGAGACGCACAAGTGTAATAGGTTAAATTTAACACATAATTTAATATGAAATTAAACTGCTACACAAAAACAATGTAGGATAAATAAATCATTTTTTTTAGTTATTCTTATTTAATGGGGGATCAATCTCGTATATTTTACTTATACAGCCCGCGACATGTTTATAATTCATTATTAAATCTGCCCGGCAGATCAATCATTTGTTTTCCACAGAATAAAAAAAAACAGTGTAACGTTATCCCGCTAATTACCGCTGCCAACTTTCACCGCCACCCTGGTGATAGACAAAAGGACGTTGGTTATTGATAGGATTTTCCAATTCAGAAATGTGAAAATGCAAGCAAAAAGGTATTCTTTGGTGCAATAAATGTTACTGAGGTACTAAAATAATTCCATCTGCTCAATTTTTGCTCCACTACTTTTTTCTCTTTTCTCCACACTTCTGCATAACTTCCAAGTAAACGATGGTGCTTGTGGTCAAACAATCAAGTTTATCTCTGTAAGCACCTCCCAAGTAGTTCGTGTTTAAAGAAAAATAGCTAGTCTGGAGTAAAGACTAAAAAAGGGTTCTGGAACTGCCTCCAAGGAACTACGATCGGGTCGAGTTCCTGCAGTGTGAACACGACAAAAGTTCCTGGTTTTGGAAGAAGGTTCCTACAATGTGAAAGCACCCATTGATCCTTATAACCGCTGTCAGACCGTCCCAGGTATCAGAACCAGACACCACTCTATCACACTTGCCATGATGCTACAGGAACACAAATCCGATGCATTAACACCCGTCAGTGCAAACCGTAGTTCTGCTCTGGTACCCGCCAGCATCCGGCTCTCGTTTCTTTTCAAAGTTGCTTCAGGGTGAACAGACTAATTCCCTGTGAATGGGTGCGATTCTCTCCACGCCTCCTTTGGTCTGCAGGACGTTCCTTTACTTGCTCACAAGCCGTTTTATTTTTACATAGTTACAGGAATTACATTCTCGCGTGCCCCCCACTTAAGATTATCCGTCAGCCCTTTAAAACACCTGCTGAATGGCAGATCTGAGGGATTCCATGCTGATCTGTTTGCTAGCGGTAATTAAAATGAGCAGAAGGTGGGGGGCTGGGGTAGGAGGGGTGTTTAGGTTTACTGGGTCTGAGAAAAAGGTCAAAGATGGGAGCTTCTACACCACGGCTGCCCAGCCCTGCTACAATAGATCTACCACTCAGTATTACGCTCTTCCACTGGCGTACAGGAACTGACCCGTCCCCGAGCCGTACCGCAA
>JAAGVU020000061.1:5046817-5057561 GCA_011763525.2 Mormyrus iriodes
TGCCGGGTTTGGGGGGCAACAGTGTCATAAAACCGAAGAGACACTTATTTACTGTTTACACTGTGAACATCATGATGTACTATGTGCTAATATCCGCTAGCAAGTGTGTGAGAATCACAGTCTTATGTTAGCATCAAATGCTAGCAGAATTAGCATTCGCTTGTGTAAATTTGCTTTACGAATCCATTCCATTCAGCTGTTCTATCGTACTTTTTTAAGTAGGAGGTTGGAAATTTTAGCCTTCTGAGTTTTCGGGAATTCATCGCAATGTGCGATACTACTAATAATGAATAATACACAGAATATGTCCCCTATCCCTTCAGATAATCCATGCACAGGACATCAGTATCTCTGTGCATTTCGACCAATCAGATTGTGGTCATGCAACCAGCTTGGTTTCGTAACACTTTCGGCCCTGCTAGTGAGCAGGACCATGTCAATGTGGTTACGAGTCGGGTACGGCTCCCACACTATACAATGGAAAACTGCCAGTTTACGGTACGGCTCGGGTACGGCTCGGGTCTTGGTAGATAATCCAAGCGCAGGACACCGGTTTTTTTGTGCATTTCAGCCAATCAGATGGCAGCGACGCAACCAGCTCGGTATTGTCACGCTTTTGGCTTGGGTACGACTCGGGTGCGGTTTCACTTCAGCATCACTGGCTCTAGTACTGAGACGCTACAGAAGAGCCTGACTGTCTGTATCAGGTGTGTTAGGGTTAGGGTTAGGGTTAGGGTTAGGGTTGCACCTAAGCTCTGCGGGGTGCTCGACCTCCTGGGGCAGAGTTGGGCAGCCCTGTTCAATATTAGGAGCAGTTGGGAGCGCCCCTAATGCCTATTACACCTTGGACTCCTGGGTTGCCCCCTAGCTTTCATTTGTGCACCCCTAGTGCTAGTGCCCACTCCCGGGGGCATCTTACTTTTCCGCCCGCCAGCTGTGTGTCACCCTGCCATTTGTCACCGGAGTGGGACACCCCTGCCGAGCGCTTTGATCAGCCTTCCCCATTTCCCATGCCCCCCACCCAGCCATTAGCTTTAAGCTGACATGTCACTTCCTGTGTATTAACAGCTCAGGCTGGGCCATCATCCATAGTGAGCAGGTCTGTGTGTTTCTGGTCAGTAGCCTTCCATTGACTCCTCGTTGACTCTCGGGTGACTCCGCTTTGACTCTTTCCCTCTTTCAGCTTGTGTGGCCTGCGTCGGGCAGCCATGTGACGTGCCTTGTCAGCGTGTTTCCTAAATAGAGCTCGCACCTTCAGCCTTGAGGTGTGATGATCATACGTCTCCCGCCACGGTTCTGGCTCACGGCAATGAGCACACTGTCCTCGTCCACCTCTCTCTGCAGGCGGCTCTATGCGACCGCCGCCCCCAGCTGGACGCGGCCTGCCGAGCACGGCGCCCGGCTCCAGCGCAGCCTCTCCAAGGACGACCACCCAAGGACGACACTGCCGGAGAGACCCCCAGGGGACAGGGGCATGAGGCTGGTGAGTCACACCTATGCACACACACGCATACATACACACATTTGTTTTCATTTCTTTGTGAGAACTGTCCATTCATTTCTATGGGCATAACCCTAATCCCAAAAATGACAGCCTTAACCCCTGCCCAACCCTAAGTAACTAAACAAAATGCAAGACTTGACATTTTTAGTTTTTTGATTGCAGTCACAGATTTTTACAAAATTGAGCTTCCCCTTGTGGGGACTGAAATGGTCCCCACAACATCAAAATAACAGATTTTTATTTGCTCACCCACAATGTAATATATACAAAACCCCGCCCCCCTACACACACAAACACACAATGTGAACCATCTCTATAAGGTTTATCTTGTAAACACCATTTACTTTTGGCATCTGTGTTCTCAATCTGACATATATGTAGGTTTTTCTGTTATCAGGCAAACAAAAAATAGACACAGTTGCTCCTACTTGAAGCATTACAGTAAGAAATGCCATTTTTAAACTGCTACTCTCCTGTTGCCCTGTGTAGGATGGGGGGCGCTAGAGATTTTGGACCTCATGAAAGCATATTTTATAGGGCTCCCAACACTGACCAATCCAATTATGATCCAAATTTTTTAAGGCCTCTGAGATGTCCAAATTCCCCCCTCCCCCCCATTACAGTGCCCCTGAGTGGGGGGGGGGGGGTGCTTCATCTTCCATGATATAATCATCAAGGACTCAAAGCCCAAGACGGGTACCTTCTGCATGCCGGGAGAAGACGAGTCACGCCGCTGGCCTGCAGACGTGAAGGGGGGGAGTAAAATGGGGAATCAGCATGAACATCTGCAGCTTGTTAAACTGGGCCTCCTCTTTCCCCCCTCCCTCCTCGCTCGACATCATGAATGACGGGGGACGGTTCTGTGCAGTCTGTGGGATCCCGAGTTCCCCCACAGCGCCCCCAGGTGCTGAAGAGATATCTCCGTCGTCCCCTCGAGATGCTTAATTTCATTTTTGACTTAAAGCCGCGGAAAGCAGTGGCTGCACGACGGAGATATCTTGATGTGTATGTAACACCCTGATGCAGTCACTCCTGTGCGTCCCCCGTAGGCTGGTCAGGGCGCCATCCCCCTCGGACCTAAGTCCTTGCTCTCCATCTCGGTCAGCTGATCCACATGCCTAAGAGCAAAGTGAGATGTACTATGATAAAGAAGCCCGCTCTTCCCCCACATAATGAAATTCAGCTGGCATTAAAAGTGAAAGCAGCCAGAGGCCCGTAAAGTTGGCCCGCCCCTGCCTGCTGCCGGGACGCCAGAATCCACCAATCAGAGCGCAGGCTTTAATGGGCTCCATGCTTGAACTTCAGCTGTACTAACTCCATCTCCAAGGGTGGAAACACGGGAGGTGAGGAAAAGGTGGTGCTGCTTTTGAAGGGAGGGGGGTCGATAATGACAACTGCACGGGGCAGACCCAGGTCCTCGGGGAAAGTACTTTTTGTGATTTTGCATGCGGTCCTGGGTGTGGTATAGGTTGAAAATGGGGCCTATTCCCTGTAAGTTTGGATCTGGGCCGGGCTCCTGCCGCATTTCTATTGTTATTAAAATTAACGCCAGAGAGCAGACACACCTCTGTCTTTTCCATGGCCTGGCCCCAGAGCCGGAGAGTGCAGACAACTGCACAAACGAGCGTAAATTGGTTTAATCTGAGGGCTGGCAGGTCGTTACTCAGCCTCTTCCTGGGATATGGGAGCCATTGTGTGAGGCGCAGACAGGAAATTGCCATCTTTAACAAGTCATGTGTTTTTTGTGTTGCTTTTGTAAGCTCTCCGCAGCAGAGGAAATGGGTCCCTGCTCGTTCGGTGTGATGAATGCCCCTTCGAGCGCTCCCACCCCATACACAGAGGCGTTCTGGGCGCCAGTCAAGTTGTCGAGTTAAACTAAATGAAGGAGAGGGGGAAAAATCACAGAAAGAAGCTCCAAGCATCACATTATACTGCTGAAAGGTGCCAAGAAAGCAGCCCTTGTTAGACAGCAGCCTGTAATGAGGGTGCAAACCTGAAAGAAGATGTCGGCGGCTGGGTTGTGGCTCAGCGGGTTGGATCCTGTGCCTGTGATCTGAAGGTCATTGGCTGAAATCCCAGGGTTGGCAGAGTGATGTCACCATTGTGTCCCTAAGCAAGGCCCTTAACCCCACTTGCACAAGGGGCTGCCTAACCCTGCATTCTAATAATACAAAACGTACATCACTTTTAATAAAAGCGTCTGGCAAAAAAATATGTGTGTGTACATATATATATATATATGTACACACACACACACACACACACACACATTTTTTATTAAAACAGATTATTAGGTTTTTATAAGTGCATGTGCCTGTAATGGAGGGTATGGCGGCAAATTGCCCTCGAGTAAAACAAATAGCTCGTTTCTAAATGTGTTACTGGGAATATTAAGTATTTGTTAAGCAAACCTGTCTTTCAAAGGACCATGCAGCTGTACACCTTTGTGATGAAGCGTGTGGTACCATAGGTGGCCATGCGGGGGCCTGCTTGAGGAGGCCTATCCTGTGAGAACTGAAATAGCTGCATAAAGGGAGTTCTTACTGTGTCTCTGAGGCCGGTTTGATGGGGGGAGTCGCACAGGGTGTTAATCTGTCAGATGGTGACAGACAACGATCTCGGCCCATGGGCTGGAGCCGGCGACCGATCGCCATCATTAGGACACATCGCCTGGGCGTAGCGGTCCTGTTAGGGTGGGACATGGTGAAGGATCCACAGTTGAGAAACTGGATCAGGGCTTAATTATAGACATTAGTGGCCACGACAATCCTGTGATGTGAGCCTCTGCCCACGTAAAAATACACAGGGAAAACGCTTATGGCAGAAGTCGATGTTCTTCGTGGAAAGTCAACATATTTCCTGCCGATCAGCGACCCGGTTGTCCTTGCCAAGATTAGTTTGCAGCAAATGCAGCCCAGAGTTGCCTCAATGTTTATATCAATATTTATATCAAACCTGAAATTTGACCCTAGTGCTGCCTCATACATTGCATATTGGCTCTGTGTACTGAATATAGCCAATCGCACAAATACACAGACACACACACACACACACACATATAAACAGGCATGTCATTATGCACATGCTATAGGACCTGCTCTGCTTGTGAGGCTTTCCATTTAATGCAATCGATATTTACTAATCCCACCCCGAAGAGACTGGACAAAGGGCCATAATGCTTCAGGCACAATGAGCAGAGCTTTAAAAAGTCCATATATGTGTGTGTTTAAAACTGTGTGTTTAAACTGATCAGTTTATAATTATACGTTGTGCCAGTGCAGCCTGTTTTAATTACAACCTAAAGAAACTCACTCACCTGATGAGGCAATTAAAAGAAAAAATCATGCGAACATCTGTACGAAAAGCTGGACCCTCGGTGCCGCCAATTAAATGCCGAATCGATCTGCCGGGTTATTCTTTCGATTCAGCTGCCTTGACCCCCTGCTCCTTTGCGGAAGCACCCCCTTCCTTCTCCTGAGACATCCGTGTGCCGGAAGGAGCCGTACAGAATCTCAAACAGAACTCCAGCGGCGCTCATATTTTCCAACCGTGGTGTTACTCTCTCTTTCCCTACCCAGAATGCTGTGGACCTCAATCTGCCATGCGATGAAAGTGTTTTTTTTTCCCCTCTCTTCCTCCCAGATGTCACCACGGCGCTCGCTTTACCGCACCCTGTCGGACGAGAGCGTGTGTGGGAACAGGAAGTGTACCTCTTTTGCTGGCTCCCACAGCTCCGTGTTGGACCAGGTGCTGCCCAGTGACATCCTCTTCAGTACCACGCCACCGTACCACAGCACCTTACCGCCCCATGCATCCCTTGGCCCTGGGGGGTCCAACCTGAGAAGTGAGTACCTTCACCAACAACCTAACCCCAGCTACTGCCCTCCAGCATGAAGGATTGCATGATGGATAGTGGCCAACTTGAAACCAGTTTATCTTGCCTGTTTCAAATAAGGTCCTGGATTGCTGAACCAATCTGGATTGCTCACTAGTATGCATACTGGTTTAGCTTCAGTTACAATACAGATCTTTTGGTGTCAAATGCAGATCAGTCCAAATCCAAAATCGTACTGAAGAACGTTCCAGAAATTTCCTCCAAGGATGAATGTGTCTGACCAGCTGAGGCCAAAAACCACAGGGTTTGCACTGACTGTCTTACTTGCAGTGATCACATGTCTGTAAATTTCTAGCAAACCACAGACATGCTTAATAATAGGGATCTCAAGCATGACCAACCAACAAAGACCACAAGCTACCTATTAAGAAATCTGTTACTTAATAGTGCTGTCAAGACCATTGACTAATAGTCATCACAGGTGCTCCTACGCATGAAACCAAAAATTCATGGTTTCACACTACAAACATTAGAGCAGCCCTGTTGCTCAAAAGAATAACAGCAAACATTGATGCTAAATGGCCACCGTGTGTCATCTGTCCAGCTGAGACCTCAAACCTGTTTAATGTTAGATTCTCCAAACAAACAGTGACCTCAGAGTCTCTGAAACTGTCCACATCTGCTCTGACTAAATGAAAACTGCTGATATCCCAGCTACGGGAGACCCAGAATCACAGACGTCAACCACGACCTTAGGTCCACTGTAAAACATGCTGTTTTTGCTAGGTAACGTGGTATGCGTCCATGATCTCCTCATTTCCTCTATCGCTGTCCGATGTTGATGATATCCAGGCGCTCAACCATCTGCCTGACACCAACAAAAGGTCAGGATCCACAGAAATAGACAGGATCTGACAATGGTACAGGAGCTTAGGTTGAAGCAGGGTTTCAATACGGATCCAGTAGTTGTACCCCTTTGAACAAGGTGCTTAACCTGAACTTCTTTGGTGGAATATTTGGGCTGATAAGTGAGGAAAAATAAATCTGAGTTGTTTTATGTGGATGTGTCAGCGAAGAAGAAGAATGTAAATGTACGGTGAGGAGAGCCGTCGGATGATTTCGGTATGTGAAGAACTGCAACGAGGCGTCTGACATTTGCTGTCCTTGGCAGAGTTTCAGTAATGAGTTGCCACTTGTCAGAGCTAGCCGGACTATTTCCTTGGGATTGTGCTCACTGTGAGGTCTAAGCATGTGCAACAGGGCCCATGGGTTTGGGGGGGGGTGCGGTATGCAATGTAGGGCCAGTGAACAAGACCAGCAACTATTTGCTGGCATGGGGAAATCAGGCAGACTATTGTTGATAGCGTATGTCTTATCCCCTCCGTGGTGGGGGCCATGGTGGTCTTTTCCGGTCAGCGAGTTACAACCCCCACATAGATGCCACTCAACACAGAGAGATTCCACACTGTCTGGGAGACCACAGAAGGAAAACAGACTAACGATCCAAGTGAGTTCTCCGAGTTGGGCTGCGAGATGGAGATGAATTAGACCAGGGGGGCTTTTCCTGTCTGGCGTCTCGTTTCTTAAAATGCGTGTCACTGAGGTGATGGTTTCGATTTTTGACGGATGAAGAGAGGTGGAAACGATGGGTGGATGATGACCCCCCCCCCAAGCTGGCCAGTTGCTGGTGTCCTGACAGCGTCACATGGGGGCCCTCAGCTGTCAAACCGCACATGCGAGAACGGCTTGATCAGCTTGGGATCATTGCAGCCATTTTCCCAGTGATGTTCAATGTTGTTCTGACCCCATCATCTCTGTCTCTTTAGCCTCTAACAACACTACACACCAACTAACCGCCATCTCTGTGCGGTTCCTCCAGTCATGTTCATCACCAGAGGGAATCATGGGTGTTTTTTTTTTTTTTTTTAATCTTTTTCATTTTTGCCAAACTTGGCCAAGTCACTATTCTGGCGTTAACCTTCCCATGGGGCACGGCTGCGTTGGACTTTCCTGTGCAGCTGCGAATCACGTTCAGCAAATTATGCACCCGGGGGTGAAAGGTCATTAGCCGGCTGTCAGCTGTAACAGGTGCGGGGTGACCGTTTCGAGAAGAATGAGGTGTGAAAAGTGTTTCTGTGATCCCTGCTTAAGCCCGTGCCACTCCCTCTCTTTTCATCAAATGTGATTGTAATTGGGGGTGTCCTTAGTGAGAAGTGTTCCTGACATTTTAAATACTCAGCAAGGCTCATTAATCAAGGCTGTTCTTCTCAAGATAGAAGTTAAACCCCTAAACCTCTGGCGTTGAAGGTGGCAAGATGGCCACCTTGGTGAGTTAGGGAGGGTTACAAGTTCACATAATACACAGAGAACCACTGTTTACCCATTAGCCTTTATGCCGGCTTCTGTGATTAACCAGCTGCGTAAATAGCAATTTGATAAATGGATCTGCTTAGCGTTAGATAGCGCTGTTGATTTTGTTAGCTAATGCCCATGGGGACTGGCTTGGGTTTGAATAAAGTGGACCTGGGGTACGTTCCTTAGCCCAACCTTGACCTGCTCCCAGTGGGTGCCGGAGTTTGGCCAACTAGTCTGGTCACTGACCCCAGGTCCTATCTCCACAGATGAATTCTGGTTCTCAGACGGCTCCCTGGCAGATAAGCCCAAGCGGACAGACCCGGGCCTGATGCCCCTGCCGGACACTGCCTCTGGCCTCGACTGGTCTCACCTGGTCAACGCTGCCCGAGCTTTTGAAGGTAGGGTTTGGTGCTGGTTCATTCCCCTCCTGGCCACAAGGGGAGCAGTAGATGACACCTTGGAGTACCACTCCACCGGCTCTGGCCAACAGTGCTTCTAAACGCCTTAATGCTGTTTTTATGTAAACCCGGATTTTTTTTTTCTCCATCCGTTTTCTTTCCCCCCCAGTGGTTCCCGAAGGTGCTAATTTAGAAAAGAGGGGTGTATTTTCTGCTAAGAACCGAAGCCATTTGCACGCCGTAAACCCAGCAAGCAGCCACTCAGGAAAATGGCTCTAACGACTGCTTCCTGTAATTAGGCATTTGCCTGCCAGTTTTCAGCAATTACAGATGTTCAGTTCCCTTCATCCATTAGCATTTGAAAAGGCAGCTCTCACTGCCTCTTGGTGCTGGTTACTCCAAATGGGTTACGGCTCTTTAGCACACGGGCGCTAAAGTCTTGTCAGTGGATCATTTGCGAAAAACATCGACTGAAAGACTTGTCTTTTTTTCCGTTACGGTTTGACTCGTACACTGACCGCAGTTTCCCAGTGAGACTGTGGTAGTATAGCTGAAATACAGCTGGTCGTGACTGGAGCACCCAGTGCCGGATGCTCTGGATACGAGCCACACGCAGATCGCTGGCACCGACATCGATAACCAAAGCCGTCAAAAGCCGGGAGGTGGTGCCCCTGCTGCCATGGTGACGGCCTTTTAAGACGCAAGTCAGCGTGGCATTAAGGATTGATAAAAGGATGTTTGGGGAAGCTGGTGAATGAGTGGGTAGCGGTGAGAATGGGGGGGGGGGGGGTTGGAGGTGTATCAAATTAGCACAGACGGACTGGAATAATTTGCTTGTCGGCTTGATTTATGCATCGTGCCTCATGATCCCTCCCAACATACACACACACACACACACACACACACACACACACATACACAGAGTGACATGTCACCTCATGGAAGGTGGACTGTGTGCACAGTTTCTCCGTTAGTGGGCTGGCTAGGCTACGAGGCTAATGGCTATGCTACATGGCTAAAGGCTTGGCTACAAAACAAAAGGCTAGGCTATGAGGCTAACGGCGCCTGTCAGCTACACATTGAGGTGTACAAGGCCCAGAGAATCGGTGCATGTTTTCCGGTGAGCAGTCCGATGCACAGAACATCTCCATGAGCTCCACTTTACCTCGAATGGATGTCAGACAAAAACAGAGAGGAAATGCAATCTTCCCCTTTTGTTTTGCCTTTCTTTGTCTTTAATTGCTGCCACTACCCTTTCATTTCTTGGCCGCTCGGCTGTGTGTCGCATGGGCAAATCGCTCGAGGGAGGGGGGGCATAATTGTTGTAGAGGGTATGTGTACCGTAATGAGGGGCTCTGTGGCTCAGGGGAGGCATGAACATGGTCAAAGACGCGCACCAGGCCCCATCAGTGCGCTGAAGCTGGTCTCTATTTCACTGCCTCCTTTGTGATATGTGACCCCAACAGAGTTCCTTAGCCTACCTGAGTTAAATGTGCTGCCTAGTAAAGCCACCCATCAGTGGGGCATTGCTAGTGGATTGGTGAGTGCAGAAGCCCGTTTCTAGGCTTGGATTGGCACACAATCGTGCGAATATGAGACACTCCGTATCACTACACTACACTACACTACATGACTACACTACAACAAGGATAGACAAAGCTATCGGCCAAGGGGACACAGAATCATGTCGGCCATTAGTAAGAGAAGTACTCAGTACTGAGTAATTACTGAAAGGCAAGTGATCTGATGCTTGGATCAAAGAATAATATATTAAAGAGAGTTTTTAATGACTTAGAGAGAAGGTAACAATAGTGGGTTTTCCTGACTGGGGCCAATTCACTGTGTATCCAGTTAAAGATTTTTTGATCAAAAGTGAGAGGCTTCCATGTACCAGTCATGGGAACATAAGGCAATTATTTCTGCAGTCTTATTACTGAGGATGCCATGAGATCTTTAATGATCACAGACATGCCCTGGGCTTTGTGCTCACTTCAAAGACTGAAGCTTTGATAAATGACCCGTGAGTCCATAAGGGTGCTGTCGTACTTGTGGCACTCCCGCGCTCATTCATCATGAGCGGTAAATTAGCGGCTGAGTGAGTGTCTCTCCTCCCCACTCCGTCAGATCAGCCCTGAGAAGCCGGGCTGTATTCATTGGTGTATGAGCCACATGTGATGTGGTGCTATTGGTCATCAGTCAATTTGGCCTTGAGTCCAGGCATCTGCCAGCCTCAGTACCTCTGGTTTGTTTCACAAACCCACCCGACTAGTGCGCCAGTACTAGTCAAAGCCAATGCACTACCTCAAGCAAGCTTCACCACCAGGTGCCCTGGCAATCTTCACTGCCCAATTTTACTTTGCTAAGTTGGTGGGCCCTCAGAAGAATGCACCCTAAGGCAGGTGCCTATGTTGCATGTAGGACAGACCTGCCCTGTAGTGTGCTGTTAGGACCTGTTATGACTTGGGCCTTGCAGGTTTGATAGTTCAAGGTCAGTTGAGCATTTGTTCCACTATTGGTCTCAGGACGGCTTTGGCACTCTGGTCATTTTTTTTGTGTTTCCGTCTTTCATTTCTGTTCCCGAGGGCTTTCCAAATGAACTGAAATCCGATGCTTCAGGAGGACCTGAAAAAGCATCCGGGTTATCTGTCAGCT
>JAAGVU020000061.1:5060853-5089886 GCA_011763525.2 Mormyrus iriodes
AAAACCGAAGAGACGCTTATTTACTGTTTACACTGTGAACATCATGATGTACTATGTGCTAATATCCGCTAGCAAGTGTGTGAGAATCACCGTCTTATGTTAGCATCAAATGCTAGCAGAATTAGCATTCGCTTGTGTAAATTTGCATTATGAATCCATTGCATTCAGCTGTTCTATCGTACTTTTTTAAGTAGGAGGTTGGAAATTTTAGCGTTCTGAGTTTTCGGGAATTCATCGCAATGTGCGATACTACTAATAATGAATAATACACAGAATATGTCTCCTATCCCTTCAGATAATCCATGCACAGGACATCAGTATCTCCGTGCATTTCGACCAATCAGATGGTGGTCATGCAACCAACTTGGTTTTGTAACACTTTCGGCCCTCCTAGTGAGTAGGACCATGTCAATGTGGTTACGAGTCGCGTACGGCTCCCACACTATACAATGGAAAACTGCCAGTTTACGGTGCGGCTTGGGTACGGCTCGGGTCTTGGTGGCAGTGAAAAAGCACAAGATAAGCAGTTAGAGGATGGATGGATGTATGCATGGATGGATGGATTGATGGATCTTCAGAACATCTGCTGCGTTTTTCCCGTTGGTTTTTTCATTTCTCTTGAGACCACCAGTTTGAATTGTATTGCAGGGCAGGAAAAAGAGGTGGGCTTTGTTACCATGGAGATAACGTTGACATATCATTAACACACTGAGTTACCAGCTCTTAATGATTTATTTGTTGTTTTTTTCACTTAGACTGAAAAGCATGGAAGTTCCTCTCATTATCAATAATATTAGGCATTAGATCTTTAGCTAACGGCTGCTTGGACTGCAAACGCTGTGAGGCACATTTGAAACCTATGTGTTGCTCCTGGAATATTACAAAGTCAGGAAACACGACATTCCATTATTTATCTGTCATTCGGGTGAGCGATGGTCATTCGTAGGCTTCATCATTTGATTTTAGGGGGGCTGGGTGGGTAAGTGCAGAGAATTCCGGTTTGTTTAGGTGATGGGGAGTCACAGCCGGTGGCATGGGTGCTTCGTGGAATTACAGACAGCCCCAATTCATTGTGGGGGCAGGATGAGCAGAGACCAGGCTGCCCCAGCCATCTCCTTTCACGTATTCCTCAGAAAAATGTATTCTGCAACTTTTAAATCCCACATATCTTACAGGAAATCTTTGGACCCATTTACCCAGATCAAAAAATGCTCCTTAATCTTCTCAGCTGACGCGATATTGATATAATCTGTCAGGATGGCATGGGCAGCCAAGAACACTCCGGAATTTCGGAGATGGAATCTCCTCGGAACGCAGGCACGTAGGAATCCCACTTTCCCATGGATTTTTCAGGGGAAATAACATGGATTAAGCAAAATGCTCCCATTCAGCACATGTGGTGGCAAGCTGGACTGGATGAAGAGCGTTTGATGTGCTGTGAGGGGAAAGACAGACTGGGCCAAGCCAAAGTAGGCTGCTTCCCCATGCCAGTGTTAGCAAGGAGGAGGATAAGGGGGGCGGCACGTGCCAGGGATGCACACATTTAATTGTGACACTCCATAATCCAAGGTAAATAAATAATTGATTTCCGCTCATTAAGCATTACTGTATTAAAAAGTCTGTTGAGATTTTGGAGGGAAAAGCAGCCCACCAGAAAGCTGCATCAACCACTCATAGGAAGTGCACGTGGGAGTCATTAACATGGAGAAAATATTTCCATTTATTTTTTGTTATTTGTAAACGTACATGTTTAATTATCTTGCCTACTTCCATCAATAAGGAATGCTGGAATTTGTGTACACACCACTTGTTCAGACTGCAAAGCATTGCATTGTGGGACATGTAGGCCAGGGCCTTAACATTTGTAGTGCATTTTCCCTGACACTTCCTCCTCCTTTATAAACCAGACCGCACCCAGTACGGTTTCTATACAAAGCTCTCCCTGGCTTCCCTGGAAGTCATGAGAACATCCAGGCCTCGGTGGCAACAGTGTTGAACAAACACACATGCACAGTGTGTGGCTCCTGGCCAGGAATGCACTTCATTCAGCTGGTCTGGAAGCAATCTCAACGGCTTTGAGTTTAGGAGCCCCAAGCTTCCCATCTGTGTGTTTTTTGTTCTTCTTTAATTATTGAGGGCTTCCCTCCGTGCATTCTCTCCATCCTTCATGCCAGCAGACGACAGCACTGCCCATATCGTCTCCAACATGAACCAGAGTGTGAACACCGCAGGTTGAGTCTGTGAAGGGAGAGGTTTTGGGGGGTGGGGGGCACAGTTTTGGAGTTTTGGAGACCTCTAGTGGAGGGTGACTCTGAGCAGAACCCAGATGCTGGTTGCTCATTTCTCCAAGCAAAGTTTCAGCTAACAGAAGCATCTAGTCTAGCATCTAGTTACAATGATGTAATCTTCCAACCCACCAATGGTAACCCAACTTGGGGGTGGACTGGGCTGAAGGTGCCATTCACCTTACGGATTAAGGTGTGAGCTGAAGGTGTGACAGTCCTCAGATCTACATCCATCAAGCAGATCCTCCTGCCCAAGACCTCATCACCTCAAGTGCTTTAATCTAAACACAACACAGCAGGGCGAGATAAGAGATGGCACTTTGGGAGGGAGAGGCATGGAGTCAAGAAGGGAGTTAAAGACAGGGGGGTCCAGGGAATGACACAGACAAAGGGGAGGGGGACTGTAAAAGCATAAGGCAGAGTACAGCGTAGGCTACATGCACGCTGCTAGGTTTTCATTTAAAAATGTAGTCATCAGCCCCCATTCTTGCCTTTCGTCCACACTAACCCAGAGTTTTCAGTGCACAAAAATTCTATACAAAAAAAAAATTTAAATCAATTCCATTTAAAATTCCTTTTAAGGACTGCAGTGTGGATCAGTGAAAACTGAGACTTTTGATAATGCAGATTTTAAAAGTGCCCTAATTAGTCCCGACTCATCACATGGCCCATCTCTGATTTGATCCCACTAGTCACACCCTGTCATTGTCTGATTGGTCACCTGGTTGCCGATATGGAAGCAAACAACATTCCAACATGGCGGATGTGCAGGAGTTGCTTCCAGTGGCATTTCCCTGTTGCTGACATGTATGCAGTTAAATAGTGTGAATTCAAATTTAGTGTGATATGCAGTGTGACTGCTGCATATTTACGCAAAAAGTAACGAATTTATCAGTCATTGTGTTGATGCACGCATGCGCAGTGTAGCTAGTGACCAGCTACATCGTATACATTGTTGTAGGGTTCATTGAAATATGGAAATACTGGACGGACATAGCAGTAAGGCATTAGAGACCACTAAAATATAAATAATTACTTAATGAGGCAATAACGAAGAACAGAGACAAATGTTGAAGCTATTAATCCACTTTAAAAAAGTCAAACAAATAGTGCCGCGACATTTAACATATGACCGGTATTATTCAGATATATTCAATATATGCGAAACTCACAGAATTAATTTGATATTACTTAAAGGTGTGTTAAAAGTTCATTCAGCAATTGTCTCTGGTCTCTCCTATTTTGGTGCCCTTCACATGGTTTAAGAAAAATATGTCACAATTGTCAAGATTGGTGGAGAAGTGAGTGTGATGTTTTGACTTTCCACAAACAACATGCCTGTCAGTGAGTCTCTGCTGATGCAATCAAATCAACTACAGTCTTGTGGTTTGTTCTCTAGGATTGCCAAATATAATGCAGACTTACTATATACTTTTACTATATACTATTGGCTACATTAGTCAGCTTAGTGAGAATAAATAAGACTATTTGTTAATAGCATTTATGTTAATTGTGCTTTACAGTCTGCAGTATAGTCCTTAGTGTTACTCACTATATTAAATGCAAGTTACATCAGTATCTGCTTGGGTAATTACACCCATATTGTTAACTAATCATGGGCTTTAGTCATCTTTGCATCATGTCTTAATTGGCAGATTTCATTCAAGTGGTACGTCTAGCAGATGGTAATGAATTTGTGCTGTTTTAGACCAGCTTCACCTGACTGGATGTAAACATTCAGCCGAGCAGAGATGTTCTCTGTTCTTAGGTAACACTAAATGATGTCGTCTAAGTGTAGCAATGAATCATCACCAGATGGGGGCGGTCACAGAGCCAGGCTTACAGGATCCCCTCCGTCCGCCTGTATTCGTCACCCATGTTGCACTTTTCTCTTTTTATAGTCCTTTTTTCCTATATTTAAGTTATCCCCTGATTTTCCATACTGTCCCACACAATTAGCAGTTTACCTGAACTGAAGAGCAAATTTCCAAGACTGTCTCAGTCCACAGGACATGTTTTCAAGAAAATTTCTGGGGATTTAGTGAGTTTTGGAAATTTCACTAAAGTTCTTTGTTGGATTCCATGAGGAATAAGTGAAGTTTGGTTCCCGGTACTGTAACTTGTAATGGGGAGGCCTGACTTTAGGCCTCATTTCAAGAGCAACAAATTACGGACTGAGTGAATTTGAGTGCTCTTCCGTCAGGTAGCATTTAACGGTATGAGGTGTTTTACGGTTTGGAATCGCGAAGAATGATTGTTTGTGAACCGAGTCGATTATTTGCGGTAGAAGTATAGAGTCAAACGTGAATGAGGACCATAGTGAGCCACCCTGAACTTCTGTCTACTGCATAGAGTTCATAAAGTTGACTTGGCAGACATTTCAAGCAGGGCCTCTAGCTGTAGACGGAAGAGGCATTTGATTACAGTCCCTGAATTACCTGCATTGCAAAGGAAGTAAAAGGATCATCACTTTTCTTGGTAGGGGGGCCTCCCAAACTTTGCCTAGGGCCCCTGAAAAGGTAGATCCATCCCTGATTCCAAGCAATCGTCTCCCTCACAGCACACAGATTTCCCCGTTGCAGCCTTCCAGCTCTGATCAGGCCCTGTGGTGTTGCTATGGAAATAGCCGTCGGATCCTCCAGAGGAGTGCAACTGACGCCATTCCCGTGGGCCAAGACGGATTCTCAGCATTGTGAAAATGCAGGAATTGTGGTGAGGAATGCAAGGTCGTCAGCCAGGGGGTGCGTGACCTTTGAGTCCCAGACGACAACCTCGCCTTGGCGTTAAACACATTGCGGCTCCTACAGGCCGACAGAAAGCAGACAGACGACAGCTGGTAAAGAAGCAGGGAAGAGGGTCGAGGTTAGGAGGTCAGGAGGCGGGGTGGTCTGCAGCTAAAAAAAAGATGGGTTAAGGGGAACAGCAATCTATCCATCTTTTAACTGTTTTGAAGGCAGAGGCATATACAGGAGGTGGAGCCGAAAGCTGACTTGCCCTCAGAGTGACTCCTCCCCTATCATTCACCGATTCTCATTAAATCATTGGCTAACGATAAGGTTAGCCCTTCGGTATGAATTACGGTCCCTCTTGTGCCTCCCTACCTTAAAAAACCATAGAATCACCCCTGTTAGAAGGCAGGAAGGGGTTTGGAGCCTATCCCAGGCAGTACAGAACACAAGATTTGGCTACAACCTGAACATAATGTCAGTCTGGAAGGAAGGATCCAGACTGTTTTTCTTTTGAGCAAAGTCGTGACAGGAAACTGATAGGAGAGTGTGTCCATGGAGATATCCCCATCGTCTCCTGCAACAACCCGCCTCTGAGAGGCGGGGGTCACATCGATTTCCAATCGGGTCGACTTCCTGGATGGTGGCCCGAGGGCCCCTTTTGTTGTGTGTGTTGCTGGCCCATCGATTATGCAAAGTGCTCTTTGCCAGGTTCAATCCACCAGTAGACGTGCATGAGGGTGTTGGGGGGGGGGGTTGCGGTAGAAGAGTTTGAGGGAGACAGTGACCTCCACATGACCCTGTCAGCAGCAATGAAAGTTTAAGAGCTGTCCAAATATTTAGGATCTCCTAAAATGAATAGTTCATGCAGAGTCTGTTTTGTGTGGATCAAAAGTGGGTTTTGGATCATCTAGCTGAAGTGCTTATGGTGCACTAAATTATAAATTAGTGACTGAGGCAAGTGTGATTCCAGGATTTTTTTAAGGGGGGGGGCATAAGAGGGGCCATACTTCATACAGAGGGACCAACCTTATTATTAGCCAATGATCTGTTTTAATTCGGTGAGTGACAGGGGAGGGGGCCAGTCAGCTTTCAGTTGGGGTCAATGCCTTTGTGGCCCGACTCATGTCCAAATTTGCACCGCCAGTGTGTATTCAGATCTGGATTGTCCTGGCAAGGAAGGGTGACCCGACGTTTAATCTGGCGCCCCCGTGAGGCAGCCTGCGTGCCTCCTCTGTGCCGCGATATCCGTATAATTAGGCAGCTCCTAGCTGTTCCTCCGAATCACAGGGAACTGGTGAGACAAACAAGAAAATCATTAACATTGATTTTCACCAGGTTGGAGCAATAATTAACTGATGTGTCCACTGGGCCCTGGTGGATATATTTTTATTTTCTCTTCGACAGGCCCAGAGTCGCTTGGAAAGGCTGGTTGTAGAGCTACTTAGCTGTTAATGCCCATGTCAGATATAGGTGTCAGAAGTATGTCAGGCCACGATTGGTGTTCTGGTAACACTGACTGTTACTAGTTTTACCAGAGGTTTTGAATTTAAAGAATATTATCCAGATGTATAGGGTAATATAAACAGCCCATGTAATGGTAACCATCGCTTTGACCCACTGGAAGCAAATGGAGAGATTACTAGTGGTAAATGAAAGTTAATGGACTGAAACACACCACTGCAGGCTGACAGGCCTACTTAAAGTCTGCCAGTCCGAAATGCGATCACTGTGGATCACACAGGAAGAGAGCACCTGGTAATGTGCATGACCAAAGGCAGGATCACTGTGGATCACCCTTCATGACCTTTAATGGTGTGTTTGTGTGGAAATCAACATGTATCTACAGAAGAAATACATATGATGCGGTCAAACTATTTTTTACCGTTGTGCTCGACTAATGTTGTTGTTGTTTTTTTTTAACTTAATCAAAATACTTTGGGGGGAAACTGGTATGAGGTACTCGGTTAAGATGGGAGATGATGGTTAAAATGGCATGAGGATGAAAGGGCACAGTTCAGCCCAGTAATGATATTCCCAAAATGGATATGCGCATAGAAGCAACATTGTTTACATTTCCCTTTCCCTTCCTGAACTCCCCGATGAAGAACTCCCCAAAAACCCAGAAAAATGAGAAGCACGTTGAAAAGTTGACATCAGATGGAATATTCTGTCAGGCGGATTATTTTGATGTTTGTCCTGCCCCTGTGGTTTATTACTAGAGGGTTTTTGAGTACCTGAGGATGCTGGGCGGGTGTTCAGACTGTAAACAGTCGTCCTTGAACCCATTCGAAACACGATAGAGTTTCAATAAGCTCAATAAGATGAGCTTTTCTCAAACGTCAATATGCAGGGATGCACAGTGTCTGGTGTGCCCCGTGAGAACTCCACAGTGATGAATCATGCGTCACCCCACAACTGGGCTCGGCTGGGCCGGCCATGCATGGACATAGGCTCTTTCAGGCAGGTAGGCCCGTCGATGCCTCGGCCCGTGTGCATATTCTGTATGCTAGTAGCATAGCTGTCACTGTGTGCTCCAACGGGCCTGCAGATCTGCTGGCTACTGCAGTGTTGATGGCTGCAGTGTCCCTCTCTTTCCCTCTGTCTGGTCGAGCTGCATCCAGAGATCGCTTAGGTATCATTTCACGGTACCGAAAACAAAATTTAGTGATGCTGGATTTCTGGGTACCTGGTCCAAATTAAACTCTCCTTGATTTCACAACCAGAATGAGTTTCTGGTAATATGGGAGATGGCATCACTCACTGAATATGTTACGTGTGTTTTCTTCATATTCAACAGCTTGAAAAAGAGGCTCATGTACAGAGTTTCTGCAGTAGTGGAGCTGGCGCAGGCAGGGGCAATTCTAGGATTTTATACAGTGGAAGGCATAAGATTTGAGATAATTCATAAAGAGGGGCTAGTCTTATCATCAGCCAATGAAATGCTTTGAATCAGTGAGTGACATAGGAGGTGGGACTCTGAGGACCAATCAGCTTTCAGCCCCTGTTTACACCCCTGAGCACAGGTATCATGCAGGTGTTTCCTTCAGATGGGTGACTTTGCTGACTTCCAGCAGGGTGAAGAGGAGGCGGAGTCCTGCGTCGCCCTGGCACCTTTGCTAGCTGACTCCTGTACGGACAGATGAAAAGGATCTTTTGTCTCTGTTAGGCTCACGGGGGGCTTGGAGTGAGTCTGCCTCATTCGCGTTCCTCTGCCGGAGCCACAGCTGTGTTTACAGGCAGGTTCAGCCAGGGTGAGAGTGAGAAGACAGTCATTCAGAGATGGAGAATGGCCGTGGGTGTATTCTGGGAGGGGTTTGTGAAATTCTGGGCCAGCAGTGGCATCCACTGCACACCCACTCCAGCACAGGGTGATCATGGGAGCATCATGGCAGCCATTCTGGTAATGATGGAGTGATGCTGCTGAGGCCCCCCCAACCTCCACCATGTACCACGCAAAACAACGTGTTCCTCCTGGTTCTGCTCCTAACTTAGGAAAACAGGTGCGCCACCCTGGCAAGTCCAGAAAGTTCTCCGTGTTCCCGCATTTTCTTGAAGCATGCCGGCCTCGCGCCAGGAAGGGAGTGATCCAGGCTCTGACACTGCTTGTTTCTGAATCTCCAGGAGCCGCTCGAGTGAAAACTCGAGAAATCGGCCCTGTTATTTTGGCGTGGTTTGGCAGGAGGCGCTGTTCCGCTCTGTTCCACTCCGTTCTGCTGTTTGATCCGCACCGCATTCGGTGCCCACTGAGCACTCTTATTACCCACGGCCGACCGGGCTGGGCCGCACCGTAGTGCGTGCACCGTCCCATGAGGAGCAGATAAAAATAACATAAGTAGTGTGACATTTTCCTAGCGCTGCCAGCAGATAAAACAGAAAAAGTCGTCTGGATCGAGTGAGAATTTTAAGGAATCAAATCTGAAAAAATCTTATCTTCATGTCATGTTAACATTTAGATTTTTTTTTCCTACATAGCTGGTAAGAAACATCCTGCAAACAGCTTCTTTTTACTCTTTATCTTATCTATATGTTTAGAACCTTCCAAAAGGTGAGCGGGACATGAGGAGCAGCCCCCTCCCACATGGGAGCGCCTCATGGAGGGCCTGCATTAGCAAATGCGGGCCCTCCAAATTCCACTTGACCATCTTCCCTCAAACAGCCTCCTCAACACGCGAACGTTCTCACCAGACACTCTGCCCCCGTGAGACTGGGCAGGTTTCGAACCTGTGCCTCTCGCTGCTCCTGGCTCCCTGGGTTGGCGTGGCTCACCCACTACGCTTTTTTACTCATTACTTTTAAGAAAAAAGAAGCAGTAAAAGGGCAGAGGATCTACAAGGCTTTATAAAAATAAATTATTTAAATTGTCTTTCTTGTAGATGTTTGTCCATTTCAAACTCCTGTTTAGTTGCATAAATGGCATGCGTCTGGCATATTGCCGGGGGTGTATACAAAGGCGGGGCCACACAGGCCCTGGCCTAAGCTGATTGGCCCCCGGAGTGCCCTCTCCCCCATCACTCACCGATTTGAAACATATTATTGGCTAATGATAAATCCTAGAATTGCCCCTGCATATTGTTCATCACTGTGCAGCCAGATTTTTTGAAAGAGAAAGGTAAATATTGGTGAAATAGCAGTGCTGGGTGCAGTATCATCAGAGATGACAGGGTTTTATGTCTGATCTCAGAAACGTGGCAGGTAGTCCAGACGCCTGGACCTTAGACACCAGATCATGACCTCTTAGTGGGCTGTGACATCATGGGGAGTGCCGGACTGTTCCATCATGGAAATGGGGTTTCTTTGAAAGGCAGTAAAGGTAGCAACATGAGGTCGTATCTTTCCTGACAACACCACAGTACATGCACATCCTCTGAGTGCGTGCTGGATCTGTCCATTCTAATCCCTAGAGGTGTGCTCAGAATATATCATGTTTGAACTCTTATTTTTTGCATTCTGTCATCATTCAGTTCTGTTTCACCAGACCTTCCCTGATGACATAGACTGAATCAGTCTGGGGATATCTGAAGTACATTATATGTGACAGCATGAAATCCAAGGTGCTTATATCCCTTTAATCTCTTAAAGGGGCACTGCTTCAAACTCCTGCATTGTGCAGACAGTGTGGCATGACAGATCCGAGAGTCGTTGAGTCTCCCAGTACTTAAATGACCCCGATTTCCAAGCGACAAGGCACTGAAGTTCACCTGCCCTTGAAACATCTCTCCAGCAAAGGTTTTTGAGGAGGGGCAAGTCAGGCCAATGTGCCTAGAGATTCCTGTCCTTGAAGATGACCTGCCTAGCCCGGCCAACTTGGCAGCAACAGCCTCTGGTTGCTCATTATAGAATTGGCGTTTTTTGTGGAAGATGTCTGAGAGCTTGACCTGCCCTCTCACCCAGTTTACTGTACAATAAGGCTTTATATAGTTTATGTTGGGTTTTTGGGAGCATAACAGTGTAACTCAGAACTCAGAATACTTTATACAAAGTAAAATACATACAAACATACCAGAACTGGTTGTGTTTTGGTGCCAAAGGTGGAGGACAGGACAGTATTACAGGAGACACACTTCACAGTACAATATGGATGCAAAAAATGTATGTGAATCCTTTGGAATGACCTGGTTTTCTATGCCAGATGCATTGGTCATAAAATGTGATCTGATAGACATCTAAGTTTCAATAATGAACAAATAAAAATTGAACTGATAACAGAAATTATCGTATTGTTCTATATCATTCAAACATTTAAACATTTCTTGCGACTGTATATGCAAAAACTAAAGAATACAATAGGAGATAAATGTTTACAGAAACACATTACATTTCAGACAATAAAATTAGCAAAAGAGTACCATGGGCAGATGGCTGCTTGTGCAAGGGAAACAATATGATAAGAGCAATGAACAGATTCCACAGATGTATAACGTACCAGTAACCTGACATGAAAGTAAAATACAAATACAGTTGTTCACTGTAGTGCACATTTACTGATGGAGAGAATGCCACACGTGGGGAGAAGGGAATCATCCCTGCCGGATGGATTGCACACAGATAGCATATATATACACTCTAGCAAAGAATTTCCCTCTGGGATCAATAAAGTATATCTTATTAACGCTTAGTCTTGCAATGATTATCTCTCTGAATGCAGTGCTGCATTTACAGCATATTTTAATGCGCCACAGTAACGGACGCACCACTGGCAATAATTCGCTTCTGCGCTAATATTATGAGGTATCCCGCGGCTCGTAAAACAAGCGCAGGTTTGCTGCCAAGTCTCTCGTCATAAACAAGTCCAGCCAGCCGGGCAATCAGGCTTGGCTTCTGTCCCGGCTGTTTAGGGCCAGGAACAGGTGGCAGCTCTCAGTTTTTGAGAGTTCCATACTAAGGTAGTTTTTGTATCATAACAGTGTTGTTTTGTTGTATTAAATTATTGTATGGATGGATTTTGATTGGTGTAGGGCGATCGATACATTTAATCAATGGTACACGCACTCAGCCTTTATCAACAGGGCCAGCTGGATCTTTTACATCCGGTCCGGGGGAGAGTGAAGAAGCAGCTAGCCACATGCTCAACATTTTATTAGCCATCTGTTAATTTAGTAAAGTGTAACTTGAAGATTAAAGACCAGAACAGAACATTTCCGAAACCACCTCTGCAGGTCCGTCGCCTTGAGGGTTGGAGTGATGGTCTGGACCTGGGGGAGTCGGCGGAAGTAGACGGAGAATAGGGATGAACACAACAGATGTATGCCTCACGTTCTTTGTTTGTTTTTAATTATTATAATTATTTAACCTTTACGTTCATTTTAATAGTAGACTGGGTGAGTGGTAATGGCTTTTTGTAATGGTCGGGAGTTGCAGGACCACTGTGCTGCTTATTGGTGGGTCGCACCCGTAATGGCTAATGGCACAGGGAAGGGTGATGTAAGTGAAAATGGAAATGAGTGGAGATGAGGCGGCGTGGATGGCAGGCGTAATAATCCCTCATTAAGGCGTGGCAGGCCAGCCTCGCCATCCACTATTTACAGCTGCTTCTAATGCCCAAGTCACTGGCCAATTATGCCAATTATCTTTCTTTAATATCTTCCAGGCAGCTGCATTGTTGTCTAGCCCTTCCGGTCTCTTTAATTCAGAGCCAATTCTAGGGTTTTTTAAGCTGGGTGGGAGGCATGAGAGGGGATTTAATTCATACTGAGGAGTCAAGCTTTTCATTAGCTAATGATATGTTTTGAATCGGTCAGTGACAGGGGAAGGGACACTCCGGGAGCCGGCTGGGGTCCTGCCCTTCTATACGTCCCTGCTTTAGTGTCTCCTTGAGGCAGAACTGTGGATTCTCTACCAGTTTAATCTGCTCACAGTCTTATCCAGGAATAAACAGGGAAGCATTAGTGAATCACGTGTCTCTCACTCCGTCCTGATGTTCGCATTTGCCTTTCCACTGCAGTTTGGGGTTAAAATATAGCTGGGGTGGGGGGGTTAGCTCATTTCTTGCCAAGCATAGAGCTGTCTTTTCTGGATCCCCTCTGTGCTCTCTTTGGCCCAGCTGGCATGTGCCAGCCCTTTGTTTTCAATGGCACCCGCAAAGAACTGTCCTCTGTCCCTACACGAGAGATCTCCACTGCCGCTAAGTACACCCACCCCCCGCCCCGCCCAGCTTTGGCCATCGTTTCAGTTTACGCTGAGCCTTATTAGCAAATTCCTCTCGTGGCTTAAAGTCACGTCGGTTCCAGGAATGCAGATGACCGGGTTTGATTGGGTCATTCACTAAGTACTTCATAAATACCGGTTCAGAGGCACCGCACCCCCTGCCAGCATAATCCATATTTAATTGTCCTTCACTGTTTGAAGTAAAAACCTTCCTAACTGCTTACTGGGGCTTCATTTTCAATCTCTCCCACTGCGCTGAGACAAAAGGACTTATTCACTACTTCTGTGTAAATGATATGATTGATTCCTTGTGATCGTGCCACTTTTTTCGGCATAAAATGTGATACATTGCCAACGCCCATCATATCAATGACAAAAGACAGCGCAATCGATCCCATCCTTCTGCAGAAGATGATCAAAAGCTGGTCAAGTGGACATGATGGCTCACTAAGATATAGATTGTATTTTTTTGGGAAGAGGCTCTTGCTTGGGCTGTTGACAGGGATTCAGTTCTGCTTCACTCAACATTGTTTCCAGCTTTATTAATCTTTGTTTATGAAATCTTTGTTAAGCTAGCTTAACATCCCCCCCCCCCACGCACCTTTTTGGTCCTGATTATGTATACTGTTTGTTTCTTCTCCATGATATCTTCACTCCTGGGAATAGGAGCCAAGCGGAGTTGTTGGATAAGTGTCGAGAAGCTCAAAAAGTGCGGTCTGGAAAATGTAACTTCTTATTATTATTTATTATTCATTTAATATTATTTTCTCCCAAACTTTTTAACTGCTACATTTTCCCCAGCTTGGGTACCATGAACCTGAAGGCTTTAACAAATCCCCCCCCCACATTGAGTGAGGATTCATGGTTGAAACAGCAGATCTTCTACTTAAAACATGCAAATCCCACGTGACCGCTGACCTGTGTTGTCAGGTCATAGAACATTTCAGTCGTTCTTATTTACCCCCATCTTTCACTTTCTAATCCATGTTCTGAGGTGGGATTTAAACCCTGTCACCTGATTGCTCTCACATTTAATGGTGACAGATTTAAATCATCATATATTATTTACATCCCCTTCAGGGATGCATAATGTGACATTACCTATATCAGCACGTTCAATAATCCAATCACTACATGTTACCGTAATCGGATCTCTGGATTATAGTGGGCTACTCGCACGCCGAGCCAGATGCTGGGGTGAAAAAAGCTTTTACGGGAACCGTCAAGACTTCGGCTGGAGGAAGGGCATGAAATTGATCTTGCAGCGGGATCTGGAAGGGTTGTTTCTCCGTCCTCTCCAGAGGGCGCCCTGATTAGCAGCCCAACAAAGCATGTAATTGAAAAAAAAATCCCCGAAGCCCAGAGCCAGCACCTGATTCTGCCTCTGCTGCGTTTCAGCACTTTCAGGGAGACGGTTCCCCATGTTGACAACCCGTCCTGTTTCTGCCTGTCCCTGTTTGTCATTGTTAGGCACTTTAAAAACGACGTTCTTCTGGAATATTTAAATATCATGTTTCGTGTTTAAAACACAGAATGGGTCGTTGCCCTCAATTTTGTAGACTGGGGATTTTTGTAGCTGGGGAAAAAAGTATGGTTATGAGAGCCCCCCCCCCCCCAACAAAAAAAAATTCATAACCCTATAGTTACTGGAGATTTCCATCCAGTATCAGGCTGCCATGGTTTTGTAGGTCAGGATGGTAATACTGATTACTGTGTTCGACTGTTTTTAACTTTCCTGGTGAGATAACCACAAACATAACTCCTAAATAATATAAATTTCAGCCACGAGTTTCATGGGAGGCCCCCACTCTTTCACACTGTGCGGTGAGCAGATGGGCCTCCTGTGATGTTCTGTTTTGACTGGGCATCTCTGGCACGTCCACAAAGCAACCAGGGGCTGCAGTAGCCTGACAGGAGTCCTGGGGCTCCGGGACGTGGCTGACCGCTGGGTCAATCAGCATCCTTTGGTCCACAAGATGATTTGATTGGATGTGAAATGAAGTCCTGAGTCCCTTTCCCCAATCAGCAGGCTTCCTCGGATCAGCACAGCCCCAGTTTATGTGTGTGGGGAGTAGAGGGGGATAATTCAGGTTCAGAGAGTACAAAGTCTAGACCAAGATTTTGTTTCAACCAACCAGCTGAGTACTCCATGACTGTGATTCCTTATACTTCGCTGTCTCTCCCCTTCCATAGAGACCAAGGGTCCAAAAATCCTTGTAGCTTGCGATTAGTGACCCGATGGGGACATCCAGGGACCTTCGAGGGAATCATAGTTATCACAGGTGGCGTGGACAACGAAAGAAAATCAGGCCATCGCTAGCGGTATGACGGTGTGGACGCAGCGTTCTAGGAGGACTGACGCACATTTTAGACTTTACATACCCTAAGGGTATATAATTCGAGGTCGGAACAGCGCGAACCAAAGCCAATTCCAGTCATTTACAACTTTAATTGTTCACAAAGACACAATTAAATGTCTGGTAATGGCCACAGACATCTTTGTTACCCTCCTGGCTGCTAAACAAACTCAAAAGTGACTAGTGGAGCGTATTTTATTTGGGTGTTCGGGCTGGAGGGGCCGTCGGTAGGTCACAGAGTGGAGTATGTGATGCGCCTCACCGCGTCCATCACAAGAGCACCTTGGGAGACGATTCCAAGTTCAGGGATGGTGCTTTTCTTTCCGTGTCCTGAGCTCAGACGAAGCTGCTGCCGGAGAAGCATGTGCTATTCGTATTTCCGAGGCGTGTAACTACGGGCATGCGGATGAGTTACGGGGTTGACAGCAGAAAATTTCTCATAACGGAGATGTTGCAGCATGTCAGCCCTCCCTCACTGTCAGGGAGCTCCCCCCCACCACCACCTGCACTGTTATGTGGTTGCGGGGGGTGCTTCTCTTATAGCCCCCATCACGTGGCGTTTTGCCATCTCCTAATAAAATCTATCTAACGGCTGGTGCTCCTGCCCGTCCCTGGGGCTCATTGCCTGGAAAGGGGGGTTTCTGGGGGGGGTGGCCACAGATGCCAATCTCTACCACATGCCTCCTCCTCCCTGTTTTGATGGGCACTGGCCTCCAGTGAAATGATTCGACCGGTGGGGACAGGGAAAAAAAAGTCATGAGATGCGGACAGCAGGAATCAAATCGAAGACACCCGCAAGTTAAAACCAGCCGGGCTAAATTGCTTTTATCAACAGGCACAGCACGCCAGCGGTTTATGCAAATGAACCCTTCCGGCGGAAGCCAATCAGCCACGCAGCACCGATTCCCGGCTGCTCCTGTAGCTTCCCGCGACTTTACCGCGCAGATTTTCTCCCAGACGAAGTAGAGGCAGACAGAACTATCAAACGAGTCAGAATGTTGCCAACAGACAAAAAAAAAATATTAAAAATCAAGTGGGGCTTTTTGTGACACTTTCCCAGTACAGTGACATAATTTTATTTCTTTTTAACTGTTTTTAAATACCATCAGTCTGATCCTTAGTCCTGCCTCATGGACTCACCCCCTCACCCCTCACTGGCCGTCTCGGTGGAGCCATGGAAGGCTTCCTCCTCTTCCTCACCTCTTCCTCTCCACTCTGCCGCTTTCTGTCATTCCATCCGCAGAGCACGCTCATTTGTTTAATCGCTTCCTCTCTGGATTTTATTCGCCCCTCCTCTTTACTTGGTTGCCATGGTGCCGCTCTGCTGATGGTGAAAATTCCACCCTTTTTTTTTACGTATTTAATTTTCACTTTTCAGCCTGTCACGCTGGGGTCTTGTGGCGTTTGGTATCTCCCTCTTGACTTTTCTGATTAATTATCACTCCCGCTTTGCCGAGGCTTTGCACCCTGCCCCCCTACCCCCCAAGCCCCACATCGTCCATTGACACTCTGCACGTCCTGGTTTATCTCAGCTGGCGTTAGGAACCCCTGTTATAAACAAATTGGTTTCTGCCAGGGAGATTTCCTTGATATTTACAAGGGGATTTGTAGCAATCTGGACACCGCCATTCATGCTGAATGGGGGTGTACTTGATTAATGTTCCATAAATGAATGATCAAACTTCTGGGTCATTTTGGCCTTTGGGGTATGTTATGTTTTTAAGGGAAAATCCTGCGAGATTTGGATTCAAAATATTCATTTTAATCTTTAAATGGCACCAAAGATCAGGGGGCCCTTCTCAAAGCTAGCCCTCACCAGGAACATTCCCAACTTTCACCAGCATCTCAGGTATTTAAGGCAAAAACTCAACTTGAAAAAGACACATTTTAGGCATCGATTTCCAATTTTTGCCACCTAATCATGGAGTGTTTAGGTTCGAGGTCTGGGCAGATCTGCTCAAAACAAAAAAGCAAAATACTGACATATTGAGGCGGTGGGAGTCTTTGTATATTGTTATTATATACTAGATATGCCAAAAAGGACTCGGGGGGGGGGCAAGGGGTTATAAAAAGAGGTATATGGAAGAAAGCAAAGGTGTGTCCACACTGGGGCGACTGTCTATTAAGGATATTACCCACAAGGAGTCTAGGGCAGTGGCCAAATGAGCTGTCTGACAGTAATAACACAGATGTCATTCACAGAATGGGGGGGGAATTTGAGCCCGGCAAACAGACACATGAGGAGTGAATGCGTGAAAAGGAACACAAGGTCAACTTGTGTCCCATTTGGCCAAATGCCAGGGGATTTGCCCAGCAGGGCTCTGTCCAAAGGAGCCTAGAGCGGAGGCCAAGGCAGAGGAACGCTGCCCATTCATGGGGGTGATGTGGCTTTGGGGCGTCACCCCTAGGTTTGGAGCAGGGTATGCTGGGACGTTCTGATCCATCTCCTGGTGACCATGTCACATTTACATCATCGATCGACGTCCAGCTTGACTCCATGCTATGCCAAAAAGTATCTGGTCCTTTGAAGAGTGGAGACTCTCACCTGGGTGGCCAGCTGCTGGGTTGTGGGGGCTGGTGGGGGAGGGTGGCTGAAACTCTTTATGTGACTGTCTAACTGAAGCAACAGAGGGAAGAAACAGGGTAAGTACTTTAAGAACCTGGGAGCGACATTTCAGAGCAATCCGTCGTCACTATGACTTACATTATCCTCTCAAGTGTTTCTCTAAACAGAACATTAAAAGCCCATTTCACTCTAATGTGACTGAAAAGATAAACTGTACCTCAAACAAAAAGCGGAGCGAATAACTAGCAGGGCTTAATACGATGAAAAGGTGTAAGAAAACAAACATTGTGACAATCCCATTTAGCCACACGAACGCAAACTAAATAACACTCCCTCATTCTCTGAATCAACAAACCCCAACCAAACGTCACAGCTAAAGAACTTAGCTTATAACCTTTAAGCTCCATCCAAATCCACCTCTTAAGCTTTCTTTTGAGGCCCTGGCACCATTTTCACACAGGTAAGTAAACCGAGATTGTTTGTTCATTGAGAACTCTGTGCAGGGCAGGTTGTTCCGTTACAGAACATCACATGGGTGAACAAAACGCAAGAGCGACTTGTGTTCCTACTCCTGACACCTTCGAAAACCCTAATGATCTAAGGGATCAAATTGAGGCTACCCAACAGATGCAACATCAAACCCACTCAGTCTAACTGACCACTTTCCAGTACATGTAGTCACATTTCCACACACTCGTGTGAGAGCATATGTACAGAGCTATTCATGGGTCAAATGCAGAGGACTGGAGCTGGTCAATTAAGGATTTAAGTGCTATTTGTCTGCATTTTAATGATTTTAATCACCCTAGAACTCCTCAGGCTGTTCCTCAAGCTTCTCCCCACCATTGTGCCATTTGCTAAAGGTTTCCTGAATGTTTGCTGATCATTTGCATGTCAAATGAAGGTGCGTTGATGCCCACTGAAGCAATAATGCTGCTTTGACACTTTCTTTGCCTTCACTGAACGGATTCATGATTCGATATCCACAAATGAAAAGCTACATCTTTACGAAGGCAGAGAGTGTCGACAGTGCCCTGCCATTTGGCACAGATTTAAAAGGTAGTATCGATTCTCTTTTTTATTTTTCTAATGAAAAGTTAGGAGCTAAGGTGATTACTGCGTAAAACCGTTCGTATCGATGCTTGTAGCTGAATGAATGTGATATGGTGCGATGGTGAGGTGGCGTTCTTTGTAGGAAGGTCAGATGACCTGTGATAAAGCTGCTGTTATTGCTGTAAAACATGGATTATAGCCTTAAAGGGGGGTAAAATATACACGTGTTACCTGCTCATGTGTGCAGGTCCATTTTAACATTTCCTGGGGGATGTGAGTTGAATAATGGACCTTGTCCTGGATAAGGTATTTCTCTGGGAGCAGTTATAAGGTGAACCATTTAAAATGTGGTAAATTAAGTTTTTTTCTTCTTCTTTGTTTGCTTTAAGCTATGATAACCCCCCCCCTCTCTCTCTCTCTCTCTCCCTCTCTCTCTGTGGAGGATTAATGTGTGATTAATGTCCCTACAGGTCCATCTTAGAAACCAGCTTTGCAGTGGCTCTGTAGGATTCTTGGAATGTCAAATGGGGCTGGTGGCAGTCATTTGTGTGTTTAGGTTACAGTTAACATTTCAATCACGTCTGAGATCTGCTATTCAATGGCCATGTAAGACCGCATGTTTAATCGCGATCACGAGAAGATCTCTGTGTCCTAAGCGTGCGCTTTTGAGAAGGCAGAGAATTACTAATGTGCCGGCGCTACAGCCCCTGGCACTCTGTGTTCCTGTCCAGCCCAAATGTGGATTAAAGGTAAAAGTCTGTGGGATTAGGATTGTCCTCTGATGAAAGGAAGCCCAAATTGGCAGAGACGTTGGGTCCTTTTGTATTTAAAGGGCCAAATGCATGACTCAAAACATTTATTTCACATGGAAGGAATCTCCTATGTGTCCTTAAACCAGATTAAAAACGTATTAAAGTGGAAAAAGGTGTTATTGGTTTCACATAAAGGTGTCGTCTTAACTGAGCAATCTGGGCAATTTTAGTGGCAATGGACCGCAATCGACATCGCTGAGTCCTCGATCCAGGCCCGTAAGCCCTGACCCTGCTCTCTGACCCCAAGGTTTCCTCACGTGTACATTGCTTGAGACAAGCAGGCCTGCTAAATAAGGTATTACCCAATTTTCCATGGGACTCAATTATCACCTGTTCTCTGTTCTGTATGAAATAGCCCACAGTTCCATGAAACCTGTGGGTCATTCTGCAGGTCTCATTGATCTTGGCAATAACATAGGCGTCTTCATGGCACGCTTCACACATCTGTCCATTCTGTGAGTATTTTATAATTTTGTCCCCTTTTTTGTAGCAGTCTCACATTGTAAACTGCCGCCTCACAGCTTGACTTCTTTAACTGACTTCTTTTAATGTATAAAGACCAACCTTGTCAAACATCAAAGTTGTGAAGTGACTCACTCCTGGGGGGTAAAACGGCACTCTCTGGCACTCTCCAAGTCACTGCCAGTAATGCAGAGTGTCAAGTAACTCGCCCGGATGGATGGAAAAGCCATTGTATCAGTTGCTGGAGCAGGTGTGGCTGTGGGAGTCTTCTAAATCTCAGTCACAGTGAGTGGTTCAGTTTAGTGACGATGCTGATCCGTTAAATTTTGTGGCGTCTAGCGGGGCTCAAGTGACTTGGCAGATGAACACTGAAAAGTTAGTACTGTCAGTTAATTGCGGTCAGACGTTAAATGTCTGTTGCTGATTTTACTCTGCGCTCTGTTATGGAGCTATATCATTGATCTGGCACACATTCAGGGCTAAGTTTCACTTGCATTCCTTGGACTCTGCTCAAAAGCAAGGAAAATGGTCCTCAGAAGATTTGTGAGTTCATTAGATGCTCCACACTTCAAGTGGGAGTATTGAGACGTGTCCTTATGCTGTCAAAACTACACATTTTTAGTTTTTTCCTCAAGCCGGAATTTCTCCAGAAGGATATTTTTAGGCAGATCTTGGTGAGAGTTATGGTCCAACAGAGCTTAGTAAACAAAGTACATCATGAAGATCTTCCTCAGATGTTTGAGAAGAACTTAGTGTCACCTTGCTCAGCAGGGCTCACGTTTTGCAGAAGTTCTTTTAAAACTGGTAGATCAAAGGCTAGAAAGTGTATCCTTCAGCCAGCACTCACAGACCTGCAAAATCCATGCAACAGCTGCTGCATGTATTGGTGCAGGAATATTGCCCCCCCGCCCCCCAATCAAATGTTGCCACCCTCTCAAAGTATGCGGGGGAGGGGCTCAGCCTCACCCTTGCTCATTTCTTTTTAATTAATCATCTGTTAATGGGCTGATTTCCTGATAAGCCAGTTCCAGCATTGGCTGTTATTTTTTCTGCGATTCCTGTATCAGGTTACGGTTTGCGTGCGAAAACACGACCGTTTGTTTTCCTTAGTTTGACGAGCCAGGAGCAGCGCTGGGACTGGCCTGGGAGGGGTACATCATCTCAGCAAAGAGTCGTCAGCGGAATTAGCCCCACGAAATACACGCCCCGGTGCTAGTCAACATTCTCCCCTTATGTAGGTCATTCTATCTTTGGCTGTTGCCAGGCAGCTTCTGAAGTGCATTTTTCAGGGTGTGCTGTCTCATGCCTTTCCCCTAAATGCTCGAGCAGGATGCATGTGTTCCCAGAAGGCCTGAGGTTCCCGTACTGTCCTCCTCTGCGGCCGTCCTTCGTCATTAGGGTGCCGTCGGGGAGAGGCGTGAGCTGATGAGCTTCTCACAACCTGAAAGGCTCCTCTGGGATCTGAGCTGTGGGCTTTTCTACATCACAATAATAGACAGAATAATGTCCTATCCAACCTACGCAGACAGAACAGGGTTTTTATTCCAAACTGTAATGTCTGTCCTGTCATCAGGGGTATTGCTAGAGATTATGGGCCCCGTGAAAGCATATCATATTGGGCCCCCAACCCAGACCAATCCAACTATGTTCCAAATTTTATTAGGGCCCCTATCACTCAGGGGCTCAGGGAATCGCGCTTTACGACTGCAACGACTGCTAAATAAAGTTGTAGGCAGGGGTGGGTTAATTGTCTCTGGGCCCCCATTTAAAGAGTCACTTCGGGGTCCCCTGCCAGTGTACTGGCTGTTAGTGCCTGTATCTTGTGTAGCTCAACAAGTAAAGCATTATATTAACAACGCAAAGGGCGTGGGCTCAAATGGGAGGGAGTGCCTGAAACCTGTAACCCTTTCCTCTATTGTAAGTTGCTTAAGATAAAAGCATCCAATAAACGAGTTTAAAACTTCAGAGGACCCATGTCTGTCATGAACTCTGTCCCATGGGTCCAGAGGAATGTTGTTTTGCTTCACTATGCATTGCACACGGCAAAGATGATCATAATGTTGTACTTGACTTGACTTGACTTATACCTGTGTTTGCAGGAATGTTTTTTTGATTTATTGTAGAATTCAACAACCTCCACAATCCTGACCAGGATAAGCAACTGTAAGATATCAACGATGACCCAAGCCATCGTTACTCAACAAGTGATGAAATCTTTAAACAGGTAAGTCTATAGAACAAAGCTTATTGATAGCATTAAAAATGTCTCAAAGAAAAGCTATTTTACCTTCAGGGGGAGTTTTAGGGTTTACTATCCCTGTGGAAGCATTTTCGCAAATAACGCCCCCTTGAGGTTAAGAAAAACATGCTCGTACTGGAACACATGCACATGGTTACTCAAGCGCTTCCCAGAGCCATGAATTCTAGTAGCCCGCTAATCATGTCTTCATCGTCCAAAAGTCTGCTATTTTGGATTTGTTATTCTCTCTTTATCACTGCCGGCAGGCAGGCAGGCAGCCGCACAGTTAGGAGACAAGTGGGAGGCGTCCAGCTCATAAACGCAGGAGCACCATCTGTTTCTTGATGGGTTTTGGGGGTGGAGGGGAAAAAAATAAATAAATACCTGTTGTAGCACTGGTGTCCGGAAGCGTCCGGGGGGAACCGCCGACGTACATCGGTGTGAGGGGTGTGAGACTCTCCTGGGTCTCCTTTACATCTAAGGTTGTGTGATCAGCCTCCAGTAATGTTTAGCAGAGGCCGGGAGCTTTTACGGCCAGGGATGCAGACGGGACGCAGATGGTAAGATCTCCCAGCCTGCAGCCTGGAGGGGCTCTGCTGTTGTTCCCAGTCACGGCTGACGGGGAATCTTCAGTAATTCCCCTTTTGTTTTGGCGTGATCCGGAGCGGCCGTTGAAGGATTTCACAGCTCAGATGTGAGCACCATCATTGACGAGGCTAGCCCGGCGACTTGGCAGGCGCTGTGACGGTCTCCCCTAATCAACACCGCGTAACGCACAGTCCAACAGAGCCTCCATGATGGTAGAGTGAGGGGAATGGCTCCACTTCTGTGTCCTGACATGCCCATTCAGAGCTAGTTAAAGCGAAATTATTACGTTAATGCCCTCAAAACACAGGCATCCAGCTGGTCTGGTAGCCGTAGAGTCACCACCTTTTCCAAAGCCAGCCCATGGTAAACAAAATCTGCTGGAGAACCAACAGATAAAACAATCCCTGGGAGAAGCTGTCCGTCATGACACGACGGGAAATTTCCTGCATTGTTTCAGACAACAAAAACAAAGCCTAGTGTGACAAGGTGGCGGGCCCTCTTTTTGTTTGTTATCCTGGAGCCCAACCAAAGGCCATGGTAGATAACAGATTTAACAGCAAGCAAGTAGGCGTTCAGCAAGCTGTGAGCAGACCTTCAATCCCCGCTCCATGTTCTACCCTTCCAGTCCCACAGGCCCCCCGTCTACTGCACTCAAATCTCAATCATTTTCAAGGAATCAGTCTCACGCAGTTGCAGGGAACACATATTTTGTCTTTCCCACGTCTTTTTTCAACTATTCTGGAAAAATCTATACATGACACCGTTGTAACAATATGGTTGTGAAAAAGGAGCATGTGAAAGCTGTTTGATTGACTTGATTGATTAGATATGTCGGCTTAGTCCCTCTCCCAAAGGTCCACCATCGACCCTGAGATGGACCAAAGGCCAAAGGTTTTCCTTCTGAGCTTCTCTCTCTGAGGCTCAGGGTCCCGGAGACACTGATGAAGTTGCTGTGGTCTTGAGAATTGTGTCGGTTCAGGGGAAATAGGGGCTTCCTGGCTGGGGAGATGTGTATGAGTTATTAAGATGGAGGGAGGGCCACGGAGCACAGGGGGGCTCCCAGGGATCACTGATATGACAGACTGGGGCACTGTAACAGATGGGGGGGCTTTAGTGGAGTGTTTCCCAACCCCGTCCTCAGGGACACTCAGACAGTCCATGTTTTTTCTCCCTCCCAGCTCCCTGTAGGGAGCAAAAATGTGGACTGTCTAGGGGGCCCCCAAGGACCAAATTGCTGCTTTAAAACACTGCTTTAGTGCATGAGGGCTCACACAGTGGAACAAACGTCTCAGTTTTTGCTTTTTTAATTAAAACTTTGATTAAAGAAAGTTCCAATGATGACTTCAGTCTAGTCAATTGTGTGAGTATCAGATCAGTGCCGTTTCAGGTTAATCTTTGGGTTTGCACAGATAATTACTGCAAAATAAAATTGCAGGCAGGGGGTGGGTTAATTGTGTCTGGGCTCCCACTCAGAAAGTCACTACGGGGTCCCCTGCCAGTGTAGTGGCTCTTAGTGCCCGTATGTTGTGTAACTCAACAAGTGTTACATTAATGACGCAAGGGGCGTGGGCTCAAATTGGAGGGATGCATGCAACTTATAACCTTTTCTTCTATTTTAGGTTGCTTTAGATAAAAATATCAAATAAATGAGTTAAAAAAATGTTAACAGTGATTGAGTGCTGGTAAACACTGCCGTTGGTCGTAGGAACTAAAAAATCTCTTTGCAGTTTGCCAAATGTCTTTCTTTGTTAAAGATTTTAAAGATGGAATGTGAATTTAGGGCACTTGTCTGCCGTGAGAGATGAAGATGTCTTCACAATGAACTGAGGCAGCCATTGACTTGGTTATATGATGTCTATCCTAATGCTTGCCATTCAAGGGCTGAGGGATCAACCAACGTTGATGACCTGAAACAGCCGAGAAACAGACTTTGGTTGGCCATAAAGAGCATCCAATAAGAGCAAAGTTCTCCTTTGTCCTTTTTGCAGGAGGATAATGGTATGTCGTAACAGTGCAGATGGGTCCCACCTTGTCTGGAGAGTGTTTGGTAGACTGTACCCACCCCTCATGATGGAAATTATGTCCAGAAATGTTATCCTTCCCAGTGTCAAAGGCCATCAGACTAGAAGATCCCTGACTGTGCTAAAAGAGCCCCCCCATGAATGACATCTGTTACTAACAAAAGCACAGGACAGCCTGGGACCCTGCTCTCCAAATGTCCCTGTTCCCTGCACATGCTAAAAACATACAGGTTGTTATTGAGAACGACACAGACAGCAATAAACATTACTGACATTAAAATAAATTCCAGAAAGCACAGAAACAGCACAGTTTTCATAATCACATTATTTGTAAATACATGCAGCTTTCCATGAGCAGGTCCCTCGATTACTCACGGCCTTTCAGCATGTGTGTATGGCAGGAGTTTATTTGTAGTCTATTAACTGGTCTGGAATTTGTAGGCTATTAACAACGACTACAAACTACAAATCCCTGCACACTGAAGGTGATGTTCCGCCATTTTGTTAAACAGGAACAGCTGCTAACTTTAATTGATGTTTTTCTGATTACGCTGCATGGTGCCTCATCCATCACAGGCTGCCACCCATAGGTCGTTTAATAAACAGAATCGTCAGGTTCCCACAGTTCCCGGTCCTTCTACTTGTTCTCCTTGTAAAGAAAACCTGCTCTGTTTTCAAACATTTGCCTCTGAGATTTAGGGAGCTGGTCCTCCATAGGCTCCCGCTGAGGGCGATTTGTCCTCCTCCCTGTTTCTCTGGAGAAAGCCGTAAGCATGTGTATTTCACACCAGCAGCCCATACCCCTGCTGGGAACGGGGAGCAACAGCACCATTGCTCTCTGGCATCATTTCGGGGGGGGGGGGTCAGACCAGCGTTCTGCCAAGATGGCATGGCCATAACTGCCTGCCTTGTTTGTGCTCGGGGGACTGCGGGTGGCTAAACTTGGCCGGGGGTGGGGGAGTCCACCAGCCTCGTCTGGCAAAATCATTCCGCGGATCATTTCTGCTGCATGTCTTTGTTTCAGCCACCTGTGTCCATACAGAAGGCTTTTGCTGTAATGATGAATGAAGGGGGGGGGGTTGGCAGCCAGCCGGCGGCTGGGCAAGCTGGTAGATGGAGGGTCGGGGTGGCCCTTCGCAGCTGGTTTTTGGGAGCTGTGGTAGGCCCACACTGATTCCCTTTTACAATTAATCTTCATTATTTAGTTCAGATTTTCCCAAGCAAACTGTCAGAATCCCTCAGCAGGTCGCTGCCATGCTCTGCCGAATGAGATTGCTCTTGACGGAGTACATTAAATGATTATCATGGGGCAGACTGTGGATTGTTGGGTGCCCCAGATTCTTCATCCCACTCTGATGCTCACCTGGATGTCCTGCCAGTTAGAGCAGGGATCTGCGCGTGACTCGGCGCCTGCATTGCCCCGGAACACGGCCCGCGGAAGATACAGCAGAACAATTCATTCAATTCATGTTCATTTAAAGTCCAGACCTAATAGAGAATTTCAAAAATACAAATGTTTGTTTCTATTTATATCGCCCACAAATAACTAAGCCTTGAATTATTAATAATATCCTGGGTTGTAGCCTGTAGAGCAGCACACCTGTCTAAGATTAGCGTTCCCTTTTCAGACTTCCCGTATTTTCCATTCTTGGATGTGCAGGACATAAAAACAGATGGGATCGGTTTTAGACCGGCTGTTTCGTTGCCATGGGTTCTCGACATCCTAACAGGCAAGGGTGTAGATTTCGATGCAGACTGTAAGGACATGTCCCTACCAATACTGTAGGAGTACTGTGTTCAGGGGGGATGTCATTGGGGCTGATTTGGTCCCTACTAATGAAACCAACCCTACCCCCAAGCTACCAGATGAAGGCGACTGCTTGTGAGATTCCAGTCTTCTACCTTCCCAGCTTCATCCACATCAGAAGTTGTGGTACTCAGACTATCAGCATGAAATTCATAACACAACGTGGTCCAAACATCCTCAAAATGTGGTTTATCTAGTTGTTATTCCTGTGTGGCCGAGAGGAAGTCGTAGACTGTGGCACCTTAATTAGATGAGATGTAATCTTGCACCACGCGCGCATCTCCTGTCACCATTGGCTGATTGGTCTCCTGTTGCCACTCCTCCACATGCGGCAACCATGGCAACGACTCTGTGGGACATTCTGCTTATGTCCAGCCCTACTGTCACATCACTGTGTCAGTTCAGTATCATCTCATGCAGGAATGCCCAGCTATGTTATTCCGCTCCAGGGACACGATGGTAAATATTAGCATTGTGCTGCCTGATCCCCAAGGACTCACTTTCATTGGATTTTGGGAGTGATTGTTAACTGCTGGTGGAGTGTAGCATCACAATCGAGGTGTCCTGAAGCCCAAGGCGGACTCTGCCACTGGCTTTAAGGTGATTAAATGCCCCCTCCCCCAGTACATGGGTCCTTGAACGGTCCCTTCAGGTTCCTTTGGACAGGAGGTCGCAAGTAATTTGGGGCTTAATAGCCAAGTTAAGTAAAAAGGCCTGAAATTCAATTCCTGGCTGCCTATTGCCGTAATGCAAACCACAGTGAACATCTGATGTGTTACATCCATGTTACAGACTAGGATTAGGATTAGGATTGGATTGGATTGGAATTCATTGCCTTACATTTCATTAGACTAGTACGTAGTGCTCCATGGAACACAGGTGAATATAACTGTGGTGCAAAACAGGCAAAGTGCAAAGACAGCACACAGTGCAAACAGTAAATGTAGTGCAAAGAGATTAAAAAGCACACAAATAGAATCCTGAATGAATATTATAGAGTTTTAATGAAATACATTAGGCTCTGTGAAGCGAGTGGATCAGAGCATCATCCACACCTATGTATGCCTGGTATGCAAACTGTAGGGCATGCAGGTGGAAAGCAACCAGGGGTCGGAGCTGGTGGAAGACCTCTTTCATTCACTCCCTTACGGAGTGATCCTGGACTGTGTTGCATCCATGTGCTCAGCTTTTAGGCTAACTACTATATCCAGGTCCTTGGAATCCCGAAATTACAGCTGTCTGCTTCTCATAGATCGTGGTTTTTATCTGGTTGGGTCGTTCCAGAAGCTTGGCTGGGAATGAATGATAATGAAAAGTCAGAGGTGTGTTGTGTAAAGCCATTAGCTCAACTAATATTCCCGGAATCACAGCCTGACAAGCTGCCAGTGTCAACTTATATTCAGGCATCATTAATCTATCTCTTTTAGGGCTGGGATTTGGTTCCAATGCACTGAGAAGCACTTGGGTATAACCCACGTCAGGGAAACTCTTTGCAGGGTGGTCTACTGCTCTACAGCCTTGCCTTTTGTCATTGTTCCACAGGCCATGCAAAGTATTTCAGCGCTCATAATGAGGACTGGAAAATTGGACTCATTTTTAATCCCATTTACCCAGACGATAGTCTTTAAATTAGTTTCTGCCTGAAAACGATTAGTGAGGGTTAAGCACCCCTGGGTGAAATGAATAAGGCTGGTGAAATTGCCTCACTCCTCGCTGCTGCGCAGCTTGTGATACCGTCTGCAAAGTCATGTGATGTGACGACGTAAAACAAAGGTCGTCCGCGAATGCTCTGCCAGTCACCAGCGACGTGCATCCACAGCATTACTGCGTATAATCGCCTGTTAATTTACTCTTAATTTATTCACAAAATGGCTGTGCTCAGCAGCATAGGAGAGAGTTTTAAATTGGGGGGACAACTTATTAATTTAAATACTAAGGTCTATTTATTGGGGGGGACGTAAATGAATCTAAATTAAATATTGGGGGGGTACATAACCCACTCCCTCAGCCCCCCCCCACCCCTGTGTTGAAGCATTTTATGGAATTGCTGGTACACTTGAGATTTAATCATTTTTACAAGGTTTGCTGACTGGTGATGCTAGTAAATATATGGTGTGCGCGTGTGATGTCCATTAATCTGTAAAACTTCTTTTTCCGTGGACAGACTGTGGCAGAGAGGTTGACCAGCTCCTGGGTCACACGCTGTGTGGTGTAAAGACTGACACCATGTGAGCTGCAAAGCCTCTGGGGCCGACAGCCTGCCTCTCTGCATGAACACTCCAGTGGGTTCTGGTCAGTTAGTCGAACGCACACAAATCTGTTGGGCGCTTGATCAGGAGAGGGAATTTGGGGATGGGGGGTGGGGGGGAGTCTTTTCACCACTCTGCATGTCATTTATTTTTAATTTTCAATTTCGGGCGCAGGGCGCCTCTTAAACTTCCCAACCTTTTGGTCCCTCACCTCCCCCCCC
>JAAGVU020000061.1:5089986-5107216 GCA_011763525.2 Mormyrus iriodes
ATTTATTTTTAATTTTCCATTCAGGGCGCAGGGCGCCTCTTAAACCTCCCCCCCTTTTGGCCCCCCACCCCCCTCCCCCCCCCACCCCACCCCCCACCAGCAAATGTCCTCGTCACATCGTTAAGCGAGAGGGGAAATGGGGACGGCAGCCTTTAATAGCCTTTGTCATTCACGGAATGCTGATGAACCGAATTTGATTTCCGGCTGCGTTCGGGGGCACCGAGAGCCGTTAGCCTGAGCGCTGGCGGTAATTGCTGCGGCCCTTAGCGGCTTACCTCGAGAGGCGGGGAGGGAGGGGGGGGCGGGAAATTTCCGTCAATGTCCCCTTATGAATGTGCACCGGAACCAGCGAATGGAATTGCGCGATTGGAATTGAGTCGCGTCTCCGGACGCTTGCTCCGAGTTTGGGAGAGGATGGGGTGGGTGGCTTTGAGAAGCAAAACCCTAACTGTGCAAAGCGGGAGGTGCATTCTGTTGACACGTGTAACATTACGGCGGAGTTACCGCATACCCCGGGGTGGTTTGCGGTCACAGGAGGCTCCACATGGTGGCTGGTGCTCGCAGCAAGGAGCCGGGAGAGCAGACTGCAGTTCCTGTTAGACCTGCATATTCCCCAGCTTTGTTTACCTGCATCACGCTGATCGAGAGGCGCCTTTTAATTGGACTGTGAGCACACGCCGTCCTTCCACTCCACGGGTAGAGTTTGGACTAGTGTGTGCAGAGCCGAGCTCGAGTTTGTCATCGAAAAGCAACGTAAGTGGGTAGACGTGTGCTGGTGTAAAGGCAAAGGTCCCAGTCTCTCCTTCGTCCATGCATCAATTGGACTGGTTTATTTGATGTTTAGTGGCCACCTTGTTCAATTTTACAATTTTCTTTATATAGCAGATGTTTTATCCAAAGCTGTGCATGACTGAAAGTAGGGACAGACAGGGAACTTAAGGGTCTTATTCAGGGGCCCAATGATGACATCACTCTGTCCTGTTATTTGAACCAGCAACCTTCTGATCACAGGCCATGTCTAGACCAAAATACTGGTTTGATATTAAAAACACTAACAAGCAGTAGGTGAGATCGAAACCAGGAAGATGGAAAGTATGACCAGCAGAGCGAATGTGGACTCTGTGAACCTGATCGACCCGGCTCACCTCCGTGGTAATCAAAGCTGTGGCCCGTTTCAGCAGCGTGTCAGAACCCCAGGGAAACTCGAAGTTGCACCGTGTGATTTCCATCACGTATGAGAGCTGATCCTTTAAAGGAGCAGAGCGTCATCTGGTGAAATATTACCTGCTGGAAAGTGGTGAAACTGTCTCCTGAGTGCAGAGTCGGTGTGCAAGGAGACTGATTTTATCATTTTTACAATGTTTGCAGGACATGAATTCTGTCTGGTACTTATTCAGACTTGAACTTACAAAGCAGAACTGCAAAAAAAGTCAAACGCTAAACCCTAAAGAGAAAGAGAAAATGAAGAAAAAGCGAACGGAGTAGACAGGACTTCTTGGAGAAGAACAAAGCAGGGATGTTTTAATCTGGATTTAAACTGTAGTGATTTACCGTCCAGATAATTAGTTAATCCTTAGATTCTCCCTCAGACTTTCTCCATTTGCCATTAACTCTGCTTGGGCTCTCTTTCAAAAGTCCAAGCCCAGAAAGGTCAAAGCTCAATAGTCCAGAAGGCCCTCAATGTCCAGCTAGAGGACCATGCGTACGTACACAGCAGACTTGATACGGCACACAGGCATGAGCGATCGTCCCTCTGTCATCTGTTGAACCGATCTCAGCGCATTATTCTCAACAATGGTGGGAGACACTGGAGACGGGGTCTGTTTACTATTGACGTGGCTGTACTGTCGGCTTGTTGGTCCCCATCAAAGCCGGGCTACTTCCACGTCAGCCCTGCCCAGGCAGAACACGCCATTCTGCGGTTTTTCCCAGCCTATTCCTCCTGGACTGAAGCCTCTAGAGATCTGGTTCTGTTTAGCAGGTGTAGATGTGCATCAAGAAAGGAAAGAGAGTTATAAGCAGTGGCAGTGCCCTCTGGGGGGAGCCCTGCACCGGTGGGGGGGGGGGGTGCAGAAAAAGCTAATGTACCCCTGTTTATAATGGTCTTGTGCTTGTCTTTTTGTCAACTCGCTGTGTGTAGTTAAAGCACACAGCGATGGTGGTCTTACTCTCGGGGTCTATGTGTTTATAAGGCCACATTCCCTGCTTCCACCCCCCTCTGCCGCCTTCTAACACGTTCCGAAGTGACGTTCAAGGCAAACTGACCCGTTCTGCTTAATGCACCCCCCCCACTCCCCCCAGACACACACAAGGGACAAGATTCATTAACACTTCACGCAGAAGAGATTAGCGCCATGATGGCTACACGCTGCCTGCAGTGTGTGTGTCAGTGTGTGTGCGCATGGCGGAAAGTCAGTCTTTTGCTACGCCGCTATGGACCATCAGCTGTTAAGGGAGCCTGGATCGCTGGTGATAAAGTGATTGTTAGCTTTCCCGCCTCGAGTGCAAGGTCACCTGAGCTGGCGGAGTGACCCATCAAGACCGAGCACCCCCCACCTGAGTGTCAAGCTGCAGTTCATTACTAAAGGGTCTCGACTTCAATATGGACCCGAGTGACAATAATTTCCTTCCTTCCTGCCTCCGTTAGCTGATAACAGAGCAGCCCAGTTGATGGGGACGAGAGAGCCTGCTGGAATTTAAGCCCTAGATGTGCAGAAAGGCCATCAGGCCTACATTCTGAGCAGGGGGGCAGAGTCACATGACACCCCAACAGCCCCAGTCATTGGTCGTGTCGTAGGTCAGTTTTTAGAAGTGTGTAGAAAGCTAAAGAAGGATCGTCCCTTGGAAAAGGCAGTAAGTGTCCGGCACAAACGTGGCGTGCAGGGCCCTTTAAATCCCATTAGCCCAAGCTGCCAGCTTTGCCGTGAGGAAGCCTGGCATTACCACCTCCCCCTCCAGACATGCTAGCCTGCACACTAAACCCTAATGACTCTGTCCAGCTCGTGATGTGTGTCTTATCCTTGTGACCCCCCCCCACCCCCAGCCCCCCTGCGCTCCACTTATTCCAAACATGGTCAGGAGAAGATATCACAGGAGTGACTGGAGAGTACAGACACACACAGTGATCTCTCCAGCGATCTCAGAGCAGTGGTGTAGAATTCTGAAGTACCTGTACCCAGGGCTCATCTCACTGTTCAGCCGGAGTAACATCCCCAGACGAACTCTCCTCAGTCTTCGCTTTCTTTGATGCGGCTGATGGGGAATCAGGTTTGCTTTGCACCTCTTTGCCGGCTTGACGTTGCTGAAAGTCCTTCAAGGCCTCCGTCACCTGGAACCTCGCCTCAGTACTTTGTAAAGAAATGAAAATACTAAGCAGAAATATTCTCGGTAAGTGTTATAGCTTGGAAGCGGGAGGGAGGTGAACCCATGCACTGGAAAAGATCAAGTATTTCCTAAAGTTAAAATTAGATTTCAGAGAAATATGGGGTTCCTTTCTAAATGTTCTAGAGCATGATAGTAGTAATATGTGGAGAGAAGGAGAATAAATACTTATTTCCCTACCCAGCCTTTATGGTAACTACAGTGTGAAAAGAAAATATTACAGACTCCCCTGCAGTGTATTTATGTTAATGAAATGAATATCTGTCTCATTTGTTTTTTGAATCACTGCTACTGACTGAAATGTTTGTAAATATACAGATGTGTCTTCACACTTTTGTTTGTACATGTAAATATAGAAAAAAAACAATAAAGTTATTGCTTACTCAAATATGTGCATATATATATATATATATATATAATAAAGTTTAATATTTTGCTGAAACGGCACATGTCAAGATCTGATATATGATAGATGGTAAGCTAGCTTTCAGTACTCGGAGCTGACGTGTTGAATGCAGAATTTGGCAGGGATAAAGGTCTAAGTGACCTTGATAAGGGCCAGATCGTTGCGGCCAGGCGACTGGGTCAGAGCATTTCGAAAGTGCAAGCCGTGGCGAGTATCTACTGAGCGTGGTCCAGGAGGGAAGAACCACAATCCTGCCGAAAGGGAGATGGACTGTCCAGACTCGTCGATGTGGGATGTGAACAAAGCTCCCCTGCTCTCCCTTCTAAAAGACCGTTTTATTCAGCTTCTTCTTGGACTTTGGAATTGTTGAAAAATGTTACATGTTCATAAAATGCTCTTTATAGCTAATTATGTAGTATGAAGTGTATGCGATTGAAATTTGGCATCCAATTGCCCTTGCATCACCATGCTTTGCCTGGTACATAGACAGCTAGATAGCTAGAATGATTCTTTATCAGCCATAATTGCACATGAGTTGGGTAAACCCGTTTAACGCGAGACTAACAAACAGCTGGGCTCTTGTTTTATGTAACTGCATTAGAAAAATACAAATTATGTCTCTACTTTAAATAATTGTCCCATTTACTCCACAATGGTGATAATCTGAGCTCTTATGTAATAAATGCAAGTAAACAAAGGAGCATACACCATTCATAAATGCCAAAAGCATTATAAAGTCACCTGCTGTCTTTAAATCCGGAAGATAAACTTTGGAATACGCTGCGTAAATGATATTTTTGTGTAATGCGTCTAGGTTATCCAAACCGTGGGAACACTATATAAAGTATCATATTTATACCAGGAGGCTTTGACGTTTTGGAGACTCGGGATTGAAAACCACATTTTTCTGCCAAAGTTTCTGGGTCTTGCTTATAGTCTGTGGCTCTGCAGATATCCGAGACTCAGGCCAAAAAGCTCACAGCACAATGCTGGGCTTTAAGTTAGCAAGTTACTTGTGGGGTTCCATTCATCCAAATATAAGCCTTGTTGCATGGCAACAGAATTAAAGTAGCTATTGGGGTTTATTTCCTAAAAGCAGAGACTCGAGTGCACACAGCTTTTGTGTGAATATCAGACTCTGCTGTATCTCAGACCTCCCAATTAGCATGATCACGTGAGGATCACATCTGAGAAGACTCCATGGTGGCAGAATGAAGGAGGCATTTTGGTGTGAGGTTTTCAGGGCTGGACGACGTCTGCTGTCTGTACCACACCCTGTGATTCTTGGGGTACCAGATGGAAGGTTCTAGAATTATCCTCCCATTGGTGAGCTCAGGGGCTCGTAAATTGCAGACGGTGCTCACCAACCTGTTGGGTGGAACTAGGAATGCTGGGAAAGCTTCTTGGGGACTCACTTGTGATCCGTTCCGTTGCTGTTCCATGTCTATATTTGCCATGTTTCATAGCTTACGGCAAAACCTGTATACATCAATAACTTACTGTACTGAGTCAGAGCTGTTCACTTCTGGAAAGAGATGGCTGCTAGGTGAATGAGATACAGACCAGGGAACCAGGCTGGTCTACTTTGTTTCTGAGCAGCAGATTGGACAGACCGGTTATGATCTTCACTTCTGGATGATGCAGTCTGGTGCGTTTTGTCCCATTGGTGGTGTCAAGCCATGAACAACTGTCAGGGGGCTGGTGTGGGTTTGGATGGGGGGGGGGGCATCACACGGTACATTTCCAAGGAAACAAAGGGCTTGGGCCATCTCTGGCTGCGTCAGCTGCATGCTGTAAACACCAAGGAACCCTTGTGGCATCAATATGCCACGGAGAGCTGCCGGCATGGATTTGCGAGTTCCCCCCCTCAGGGCAGAAGCGGGGGCTACGTTTAAAGTGCACACAGGAGGGCAGGGATCCCGCCATGGCTGTTTTTCCGCATTAAAACTCACCCACACGTGCAAGCACCCCAGCAACAGCACGGAAGTGATACTTTATTAATCCCCACATTTTTTTGGCTATCCCTGTGACACAGGTTAGAGCAAGCTTGTGGGGGCGGGAGTCACAGCGCAAGGGCAGCCAGCTGGCAGCACCCCTGGCGCTGGGGGTTAAGGGCCCACAGACATGTAACTATTCTGCAGAGGCCAGGCCTCCAAGCGGCAACCTTCTGATCACAGGCACAGAGGTTTAGCCTGCTGATCCACACATCGACCACAAGTTTAAAGAGACAAATTAGACAGGATCATTTCTAGGCATATTAGGTTGTAATTTTGTGCGGCTGAACGGCTTAAGAGGCTGCGTGTGTGATCAGTAGGTCAGCGGTTTCAATCCTAGGGTCAGCAGAGTGATGTCACAACACAGGCCCTTAACCCCCAGCTGCACCAGAGACTATCTGACCCTGATTTCTCAGTTGTATGCCACTGTTATCTAAAGTACACATCTGCTAATTGAAAAAAAATGTAAATGTAAGTCTGTTGGGAAGGGGGGATGTCAAGTGCATTTTCAGCCGGTTCTTTTTACTTATTGGCGTCCCAGCTCCCATCCTACTGGTCAGGATCACTTCCCAGTGAATACAGTGTACAGTACAGCAGAAGAAACCAATACCCTCCAGTTTCCTGTGACAGTGAGGTAGACAGGCCAGGGTGGGCGTGTGGGATAGTAATGGTTGTCTAAAAGAAAAAAAAAAAAAAGTTCGTGGCATGCAGAATTGAAAGTGCTGCTGGGATCAGCTCCGGATTTTATTACGTCGCTGGAGAATGCGGGCGTTTGTTTGGCCCACCGTGGCAACCGGCGGGTAACATCATCTTCTCATGTGACAGGAGCCGAAAGGTAACGGCACCTTCAGTTACCCTCGGAATGCGAGCGGCCGCTATGTTTGGCGTGCTTGGTATTTGGTATCCTCCGCTCCCGGGCGAAAGTAGCACCACCGCCTTCCCCCCGCCCCCGCTGAACTCTCATGAAAGGAATCACCCTTGGGCACTGCCTGCAAGCCGGCAAGCTCTTTAAAAGCATAAGTATTAGCGTCATTATCCCCAGGCGGGGCGGGGCGGTTGTGTGTGGGGGGGTTCTCTTCACTTTCCACATAATTGAGGATTCAAAGCTAAGCCACGGTGGTGAAACGGTCACCGAAAGCACAATTACGAAGTACGAGTGGGGGAGGAGAGTTTAAATCGGCACTTTGAATAAAGTGCGTCTTGATCTGCGAACCTCTTTCGTGGACTTCCTCTGCGGTTCCTCTCTCTGACCTTTGTCCCTGTCTACGCGTTTCTCTCTTTGTTGTGCAAGCTGGCTAGTATCTCAAAGTCTGAACCCTCGTTACCATAAAAGCCTCCTTTGAAAAGGCAGGATTTCCGGTAAAGGAGTTGGAATTAACGCTAAGAGCTTATTCAGCATGACTCTTCCGGTTAGTCTGCTTTTGCCAGGTAATGCCATACTCATGATAGATCCATTTCAAGTGGAGATGGGGGGGCACATTGCCCTTTTGACAGACAGCTTGAGGCTCAAGTGACTGAGGTATAAGCTATGGCCTTGTAGACTCATCACTGGGGAGATGTTTAGATACAAGAGTTCAAGGTCAAAACCTACAATAATTATGACAAATTTTTTTACCTTTTTATATAACTGCATTACACTTTCAGCCTGCAGGATTCACTTGCTATTCATTCATATATCTGAGAGACAAATCCTGAGCTGGCAGAGGACTCTACATAGCTGCTCTCTGCTGAACTGCGGATTTGGGCCGATTTGCGTTCCTGTAGAAGATGAGCTGATTCAGCAGTAAAGGGCCCGGCTCTTCTGGCGGCTCAGGCAGCCTCTTTTCAGTCTGAGTGGCACAAATTCTTAGCATAACAAAAACCTAACCCAAAATACGCCCAAAATCCACCCAGATAGTGTAACAGTGTAACTGTGCTGGGCACAGGTGAATCCAGAGGTGAAATAAAGGAGGCATTCAGCCAGCGAGTGGCTGAACAACTGAGGGGGGCAGAGTCTTCCAAATCTACAGTTTGCAACGTGTGCCTGGATGTCCACATGTGTTGTGCCATGGGCTGATGTATTTTATTTTATTTTTCACTTGATTTGCAGATTAGGGTCACTGGAAAAGCTGGATTGAGGTCACCGTGCCTTTTGTGACGGGCCAGTTTTGTGTAAGCGTGAAGGCAGGGAGGGAAGGAGAATTTAGAGTCAGAAATGGGAGAGTGTGGACAGGAGAGGAAGCAAGCTGTCCTCAATAAGAAACAGCATCAGGCTGAAACACCTGTAAAACAGACCTTTCCGTCCTGTTCTGGAATAATGATCTGGAAATAATAAGCTTTCATGTGGTGTTTCACACGCGTATCAAAGAAAGCAGACATCACATTGAGCCGTTCTGGTATATTTAAGAACCTGAAAAATAAATATGCCCAAAATTGAGACGCACAGTAAAAATGTCAATGTGAGTCTTTGTACTTTGTATGGGCTCGAGTTAGAGCCCCCTCTTCTGGACTGAACCCAAAAGTGCTTAGTTAAGGCTACAACCAGACAGCAGTTACAATAACATCCATCCGTAAATATAGATTAAAAATATATGTACCATCTGCATAAATACCAAAGGAACAATTCAAACAACATTACTCTGTAAAGAATTTGGTTGTTTCCATCAGTTAGTTCAGAAGTGGCTAAACATCAGAATAAGTTCTGTGATTCATTCGCACCATCTAATGTGGTTAATATACGCGGGTCGTGCCATTAGCATCGAACTGGACCTGAATAAGTACAGCAGAGCTCTCCTCCGTGCAAGATGTTGCTGGTCCACAGCAGCAGACGTGGCCTCATGTGGATCAGCGGTTGGCTTATCAAACCACCATCGCGTTAGGAAACCCTCTGACTGAACAAGGAAAACACGAAAGGGTCTCTGGTTACAGAGGCGCTACTGAGTCGTTGCCGCGAGGACAGAAACCCCGCCCCCCAGCAGACCAGATTCAACGGATCTGGCTCTGCGGTCAAGTTAGCATCTGGCACAAGCCCAGAATGGCGGTAAGTTGATAGATGACACCAAGTAAGAGAAGTGACAGGATTTAGCTACAAGTCCTGCTGTCTGTGACCAAGATGCAGATGCCATGAGCCTTGAGTGGCCACCCTGCAAGGGAGAGGCCCACGTGGGGGTCGCCTCCAAAGCACAGCCCATGCGGGCGTCGTGCTAAATCTCCCAGCTGTCACTGAAGTAGAGATCCTCGTCCTCCTCGCCGCTCTTCACCTCGCTGGTCTCACCTCCTCTCTCGTCCTCTTCATCACACTCCGTTCTCAGTTGCGCCAGCATGGCTTGCAGTGTGCTCTTCACCTCCTGGACCTCCTTCTGGAGGGACTGTGCTTCAGAAGTCAAGGAGAAGCTACACTTACACTTTCACAAAATCGCCCTGCCACCCATCCTACCCACCCCAGCTCCATCCCATCCCATCCCATCCCACCCCACAAGGAGCCAGTGACCAGTCTTGGCCACGCCCCCAGGCAGGAGGCACCCAAGTCCTTCACACCCAACGCCTGGAGATCACCATGCCATTTCACCTTTTCCACATCCTGGCTTCCTGGCTGGAAATCCAGCAGGCGGATAACATTTCGGGTTAATTTTCCTCTGGCAAATTCATTTGCGGCCAACGGTTCTCTAGAGAGACACATTTAGCATGGAAGGGTGCCGTTCAGCGCCGACTGCAGACCAAACAAACTGCCTCTCGCTGAATAATTGATGCACTTCTGCTTAATCTGATGGATCCTCCTTTACGGGAGGGGGACTTAACTGGCTTAGAGACCAAAATTAATAGCGTGGGTGTCCAGCTTAAGTGGCGAATCAAACGAGGGAGCCCCTCCCTCCAGCCAGATGGGCTCGGCCAGCTCGACTTCACTCCCGATACATACCTCGAACAGCCTCCATTCATAATTAACCAGGCGTTAAAGAGCACTTTGAATTATAGAAGAGCCGGGAGCTGGGAAGAAAATGGAAATACAGGCAGCGCAATGAGGATGAGGATATTCACTCAAATCCTCGGCTCAGTCCAGCAGATCGAACTAGCGGCCCATTGTTTCCAAAGTCTCAACCGCTGTGATCCAGATACAGCAGCTGGATGCAGTTGCTATAGAAACAACTTTAAGCGTTTTTTATTGGACGTAAAATAAAAATACGTCAATTCAGCTGCCCCAAAGCGCTTAAGATTATTTAGAAAAATAATTTATAAAACAATGTTTTCCTTCTGCTAGCCTTATGGGCCATGTGGCGACACCAGCTGGCTGCAGAAGATGCAAGCTGCAGGTATGAGGCGCATTGCTGCCGCCCTGGAGGCAGAGAGCAGGTGGCGTCAAAGCGGGCAGTCACCACGGAGCCTCCCGCCTGCTTGCGTGGCCCCCCTACCTCCCAGCTGTGGCCTGGTGGACCAATATTCCCAATCATTTCATTCTCTTCTCCTCACGCAGGTAACCCCCCCCCCCCATTTAAGATGGACTTCCAGTTGCCTGGATGGTCGATCCCAGTCTGGAGGCCATGTGGACCACCTGAGTCCAAGACTCACCTCTCAATCAGTGACTGATACACACCTGGGATTCCAGGTGAGGGGATTTTCTCCCAATACCGATGACAGGTTATATTTGAAGAGGGTAATGAAGGCCCCCCACACAGGCGTGCCACTAGATCATATTGGACCCCCAACCAAGACCAATCCAACTATGTTCCAAATTTAGGGCCCCTGTCATTTCCTAATCCTAACTCCCACCCCCCCAATGGTGCCCTCCTCCTCCGCTCCAGCCCATGAAGGGCGGCTTGTCTGGGGGATTGTGGGTGGATATGGGCCAGGGGCCGGTCGTGGCTTAGCAGAGCCGTCCGCAGCCGTTCCTCCAGGGCCTGCAGTCTCCGCCCGATGGAATCGCACTGCTCCATGATGTCTGTGGCATCGCTACATATGTCCTGCAGGGGGCGGCAGCAGAAGGCAAAGTGTGTAGTAACGGTCACCAAACGATTTGTTTACGCGTGTAAATCGATGACCAGCCTGAAAACAGCCAGCGGCATCGATGGAGTGGCTGTTTCACTAAATGTGGTTCATCAGGCAGCAGACGCAAGACGGCTGCAGGTCACGTGCAGCGCAGAGCCCAGGCGGCCGGGGATAGAGTTTAACTTCCCAGCATGCACTGCAGGTTAACCCCACCCCCCATATGTAACATCTGGGTACTAAACTCAATATGCCTTTTTTATTCCTTTTTATTATATCAAAACGTCCCACATGTGCCCCCCTACAGTACTACAGATTAGAAAAAAACACTGGTTAATAAATGTGATTGTCTGAATTTCACCACTCCCATATCCTCCCAGCTGCCCAGCCGTGTGCGATCTGATTCATCACTGCAGGGATGTTGCAATCCATCTCCCTAAAAGTGGCAGCTCTATTAAGCACACATTGTACCTGTCTTTTTTTAAAGAGCCAAACACCTTGAAACATGAAACAAAATATCCACCAGAATTTAACACAAGATATTTTCGACACCACGCTTTTCCGCACGCTTGTGTTTGGGGTAAAACGAAATTCTTGCCCTGTTCTTTAGATGTTCTTAAAAATACACAGTGTCTGGTCCCTCCTAACAGTAGCTTGCCAGTTTAATCGACACGCTACTGACTCACGCAATCACAAGATGCAGTGACGAGAGACCCATTACTCAAGCTGAAAGCAGATTTTTCTTCAGCATAATTAAAGTAAAACCACTCAACTGAGATGGTGATGTGTAATTCTCACCTTTAGCCATTGTTCCAAATAAAACAACTCCTGAAAATTGAGAACCCCCCCACACTCCTCTAGCACTCTGAACACTTATTATCCTCAAGAGAGGCTCTTATTGCTCATGCAGATGGGGGTGGGGGGGCCTCCCAGTAAACACAGAGTCATCACCATAAAGTTTAGAGTAATCTTCTCCAACAGCGTGAGGTTCCCACCCTTGAGATCAGGACCCTCCACCCCTGTAGCTATTGGAACCAGGAAATGCCAGTCACTAAGCACGAGCCTCTATTTGCCTACGATGATGGCCATGTTCGATATTTGCCAAGACTGAGCCACAGTGCTGTTTTAATTTACTGTCCCCCCAAAGGAGAGGAATAAAGCTGTAATTAAGCAAAGTTCCGGAATGAGGTGCCCTGGTAATGTTTATACCATTGTAGTAATTCTGTCCCGCTGAAATATGGGAGCCTGGGAAGCGTCTGGATTCAAATATGCTACCTTTTGGGCTCTTTGACGGCGGTTTCAGACAGATGAGTAAAATCCGCAGGAAAACAGATGGTGGGGGGAGGCTTTTACATGCCGACTTGCAAAAGTTTGGTCACTTACATCACTCCAAGGACTTTTTTCTTCCAGGGCGAAATACGACGACACTTAGCATTAATCTAGTTTGTTGGGACAATAAGAATGCTAACATGAAAGACCAGTGGATTACCCATGATTAACAGCGGCTGCCTCTTTAAATACCTTTATCTGTCACAGAAAGTCAGGTAGCGTAGGACACAAGGCAGGGGGGCATCATGGAGGGGATTCTGGTCCATCACAGGGCCCAAACACACACTCACAGGTAATACAGGTGGTTCAGAGGCATTTCACCTAAGGGGGAAGGAAGCCTTTGATGGCTTTTAAGTTAGGATTGCCTCAACTAAGGTCATTCACCCGTACAGTTGTGAGCAAGGGCAAGGAGCTAGGGATAAAAGTGTCCAACCACATGACTTCAATTACCATGGGGGGGGGGGCTGACTTGGGCCCCCAGGGGAAGAAAGCAAGTACAATTGATAAGGAAAAAAAATTGAGACCACGTTGGTCGACACTGGTGAATGGGCTTGAAGTTGATCTTTTCTGAGATTAAACAGCCATACTTTATGCTGCGAGTTCCATCGCAGAGGTGGTTACCCATGTCCTGGTTCTGAAAACTTATTTTCCTAATAACTGGCAGGCATCTGCATAGACAGCCCTTTGTAGCAGAAAGCTGCCCTCCGCCGTGTCGCGCTGACCGAACCTGTGAGCTGTGTTATTTTTGTCTTACCGCCGACGGCCAAACCGGCAGGCTATGGCGCCGGGACGGCCAGCTCACGGGGCAGCATCCCTTTGCAGTTTGCCATACGAATCCTTTTTTAGCAAAACCACTCGCTCTCTCAATCGATACTCCACGGGCCGGAAGATCATCACTGCGTAAGGAAGTCATTTTAGCAAAAATGAGTACTTGGTAAGAAAGGCTGATTTAAGAAAAAGTCACATACTGAGGGAGGGCATTAACATCCAGGACAGGATACTTAATCTTAATCATACTATGGATGAAGAAAAAAAAAGATTGTTCGGGTAGACAGAAGAAGTTGCAGGCTATAATTGAAATCACCGGTCCCATTCAGCCATTTTTATAATCCCGACTTTCATAAATGAACAGGCGAAACACATAAAAGCTCAGCATGAGAGCATAAAGATTATGGAAAGCAAATAAATGGCAGCTTACCTCTGGTGGACCGTCCTCCATACAGAACAGAAACTCCTCCAATTTCTGTGGTGAAAACAGGGGAAAACGAACTGTAAATACAAATCCGAGTCAGAGCACTAATTACTCAATATCCTATTATGTTTGTAAATATGTGACATCATTATGGAAACAATTATTAATCATCATAAACAGGAGGGAAATGAACGTTATGGCTTTAACTTATTACCATCCCGTTAATCCAGCAGCCAATTAACCACATTAGCTATATTTGTGTCTCACATATTGATGTAGCCGCAAACCAAAGAACATTGCAATGGACTTCTAATTACACATAATATCCTTTCCTCATGGATGTATTGTTTCAACCGCTGGCCGCTTCCACGGCCACCCACATCGCCCACGCTGCTCCGTTTGCATCTGAAGCCCAGGTCCGGCGGCTTTTATAACCGCTCGTTTTTGAGGCGTCTGACGAACCAGGAGTTCCAGCTACATGACTGACCTTCCAGAGAGGTCTGAGAAACAGAGGTGGAAAGTTCAGTTCCAGAAAGTAGGAATCCAGACCAAGATTTTGTTTCAACCAACCAGTTGGATACTCTGTGACTGCAACTCCTTATGCTCAACCGGTTGGTTGAAACAAAACCTTGGTCTGGATTTTGGCTTTCTGGACCTGAACTATTCACCTCTTCCATGCAATAAAGGAAGAGGTCTCACCTCAGTGTCTTTTGCTGGGAGTGGAGGAGGTTAAGAAGAGAAGCCAGCCTTCAAAGAGAGGGAGAGGGAGAGAAAGAGAGATGGGGGGGCATGCAGGACAGAAGGTGAGGTCACATGAGCCAGCCATGGCAGAGACGTAGTAGTACAGGTAAGTGCAGATCATTTGGAAGCAGCAGATTCGTAGTAGCATTAGGTTTTGCACATCCTCACACTTTATTAGTGTGTGAAAAGGACAAAAGGGAACAGGGAGGAGCACAGAGTCACTGAGCATAGGGGAAGTCTCCAGCTTTCCTCGGCCCGCCTGCCCCTTTCAGGTGGACCATCCTGGTAGAACTGGGCCCTGCAGGCCTGAGTCAGCCTTCATGTATGGACCCACACACTCCTTGAAGTGCAAGAAATCACTTTTTGAGGTTAAAAAGAAAAGAAAACTGGGGCCCCAGCCCCCCCCCCCCACACACACACAGAAGACTTACAGCTTTGTGCAAATGCAAAAAAAGAGCTGTATTTCAGCTGTAAAAGTCAGCATGAGACGCATGAGACGCCCACCTTCCCCAAAGTGAAGGCCCTCTGCTCCACACCAGCTTCACCAAAGTCAGCCCCCACTCCTCAGTCTTAAGTGGGGCTGGGGGGGGTTGATACCATGACAGAGTCGTAACTGAAGACCGATCTAAATTTTGTGGCTTCAAATGACATGATGCAACCAGCTGAAACGAAGGTGTCTGATTCGCCGTTCCGCGGGAGGGCCGGCTGCCAGAGGGGTGCCAAATGCATCACCGCCGATGGAGTTTCCGCGGAAGCGCTTGGCTGTTTTATCTACCACCAGTTGCTCGGACCCGGAATCCGGTGCAACAGCCACGTTTGCCGCCGGGCCGAGATCCTGTCGATCTGAGCGCTGGATGTCAGAGCTTCGCTACTAGGGAGCTCAGTCCAGGAGACTAACACGGTCAGAACTTTATTGTTTGTGTTCATAATTATCCAGAGCAGCAATCAGAACTCGCGATGGGGGAGTAAGGACCGCCCTGGCACTGCTCCCGGTTCCGCCTGACCCGTTTGGCTTTTCCCAGCGGATGGACGCATATTTGTGGAGGAGCAGCTGCAATCACTCCTCCACTCTGACCTCTGCTAACCATGGGAAAGCACCAGGGAAGATAGGAACCACATCTAGGGTGGAGGGTAGAGGGCGGTGGGGGTGGGGTGGGTGGAGATAGGCCAGGCCCCTGAGGGGTCGAGTGGTAGGTTTTCTGGAAATGACTGAGATGACAAAGCCCTCTTTATACTTGATGGTTCTGCACTAAAAATGGGTCTATGGTGTCTCATTAAAACACAAATGGTTCTGAAAATCGTGCAAATTCTCCATCTGCACCATATCGGAACCTCATAGACAATGAAAGAGAGCCAGATGTACAGGCTAACTGGACATATGACCCGTGCTGTGGACACCGCCTGATTCCGGGGTTCAGGGTGATTCAGGGTGACTGAAAGCACACCCACCGCATGTTTAGCAAGGCTGTACTAGTGGCTGTATATCAAGCACGCAAACCCATCCCATTATGGTACTGCTGGGAACACCATGGACAAAGTTTCATGCCTTTACCTTAGCAAACTCTGAGTGCTGCAGGTCGGCATCGGGGCACCAGCGACCTCCCAGCGCCGTCAACATGGCGCAGTCTGGCTCGTACCGGTCATGGGCCAGGACCTCGGGACGGGAGACGGGTTCAGGGGACTCCTCTTCCGCATCCGGGCCACAGAATCCAGTCGCACGGAGCTGCAAGCCACGCAACAGCACGTGACACGCCTCCAGGTCGGCCTCCCACACCCGCTCCACCAGCGGATTGCCGCAGCTACAGACAGAGAAAGACGACGAGGCTGTGAACAAGGAGGTGATCCTACTGCGGGCCGGCAAAGCAAAGTAGGCCCTTCATCCTGAATTGGGAACTTTGTGCCTGCCTTACAGAGGGCTTATCATAACAGCTCTGTATCTTCCAAACACAGACCAGCGGGCCCAGAAAGACCCCACGCTCCAGCGAGTCTGAGCGAGCTTATTTTTGAACAAGACGGTCATGCTGATCCGAGGGACAGCCACCTTCCAAAAACACGCTCGAAAATGACGGACGAGAGATACGGGTCACCTGATTCAGCTGCCTCACAGCTGTAGAGATCTGAGATCTGCGCCGGTAAGGACAGGGGACACCGGAGGCGGCCTGGGGTCCATCTGTGCTTCCCAGCAGGTATTACTCATCCCCCCCCACACCCCCACAAGAGGGCTGACTAACAGATCAAAACTGGGAATAGACTTTGCTCACAAACATCAGGGTCTGTCTAATTATACTTGCTTAAAAGACAGAAAATAATAGCCACTGAAATCTTCAGTTTATCAGTGAAGACGTTTGCTAACAAATTTTGAAGGGTTCTAGTCAGTCACCAAACTGTTCTGTGAGCCGGTACACATTTTAGTGACTGTCACTTTGGCTGTCGGCCATGCCGGCTGGTCTCCCATCAGCCCGAGCTCACAGAGACGCCAGTGTCAAACCATTTCTGTTCAGGCATGAGCTTCAGAGCCAAGTTGTCCGAAACGCCACCAGGCAGAAGGACATAGAGCCGGGTACTCAAGCTTACGCTCACGCCCAGGCCGCTCTCCTGACACTCAAGTGGCATGAAAACAAGGCTGTGCTTCAGGTACCGTGGTGCTGTGACACCATGAGGGGGTGATTCCCTGCAGCAGACGTAGAACCCAGACCTTCACACGCTGCTTTGACACCCCCACTAACGCAAATTCTCTTAGCGCATTTAGCATATCATACAATCACCCCCCTTCACTAAAAAAACCCTTCAATTCAGTTCATTTCAAAAGTCACGTTCCTAACAATCCCAGGACGCAGTTTGTCTTGGACACGTCGACTTTACCCGTTCCTTATCCCTCCGACTATTATGTACAGCTTTGGCCATATGACCTCAAAGCTGACTGACCCCCCCCCCGTAGTGCTGACACAATGAGCGCATCTGTGTGGCCAGTACAAGCCCCGCACAAAGCCCACATTTCATCCCTGAAAGCGTTTCCTGCCAAACGTGAAAGGCGTACGATAAAACAGCTCATCGCCGCTGCCCGGCTCGGCATAGACAGGAAGGACTTATCCTGACCCCGTTAAATAAAAATAGGCCCCCTTCCTCTTTTTTCCAGAGCTGGGTAGCGCTTGGTTATTAAATGTCGACCTTTACATCCCACCCATGGACTCTAACCCAAAACGGGTCAGTGAGCCAGGCAGGAAAACCTAG
>JAAGVU020000061.1:5115041-5145571 GCA_011763525.2 Mormyrus iriodes
CCGCGCCCTGGCGGCGGGGTGGCGGGGGGGGGAGTGCGGGGGGGGGGGCGGGATTACACGGCTAGCAACAGGCTTTCTACCCACAACCTTCCAGACATGAGCATAAACCCTACTTCACTGAAGCAACAGTACACCTCTCACACTGGTACCCATCGCTCATCCTGCGGAGAGCTCCGGCACCACGGCAGAGGCTGTTGACGTTAATCATATTTTCACCAGGATGAATTCCGACCAAGAGCACCCAGCACCGCTGGACAGGAATGTGCAGTGGGTGTGGCCTGACACGTAGCAGGAGGCGGAGCTGCTGTTGGGTCAGAGGGGTGACAGGTGTCAGTGCAGGGCTGTGGTGTTGGTGTAGGTGTCTCAGTAAGGGTTTGGCACCCCCTGTCCAGCAGATGAATGCAGCCCCTCTATTCCGACGTAGTTTGTGATGCTGCTGTTGAGGCCACTCCAGTCGTAATCTCCTGGAACAAAACTGTCACATGACACATTAACTGATTCACTTAGCAGGAACTTGCAACCATCACTCACCGTCACCATTTACAGGAAGCTCTCGCCTGCTGTATATAATCCGTTCCAAGGTGCCTTACGTAAGTCAAATCTTGTGTATGTCAGATACACCCCTCATACCATTCAAGGCACCTTAAATCTACAAACCACAAATATACCACCAATACATACTAAAGTGCACATATTAAATAAATGAGAAGATGAAGGTATGTATTAGCTGTAAATTTACTTATATGCATGTTGCTTTTTTGCATTAACACTTCCATGACTTCAGTGTATCTTGGATGTTTCGTTTTTTTTTTTGCAAATATTGAATATTCCTGGACTGAGCACGTCCTGTTCCTAACCGACCCACCGGCCATGCTGTGTGTGAATCAGCAGGATGCCGGCGATCCAGCGCTTCGGCAGATCGGGTCGTCTTGCTCTCCTGCGAGACCATGTGTCTGGGGGTGATGGCGCCGTGGTTACCTGGCCTGGACGTTCTGAGGGAAGGTGTTCCACGAGAGGTTGTCTTCGCTGTCGTATCTCCGCGGGTTGTCAAAGAAATAAACCCTGGAGGAAAAGCCATGTGCGGGACGATCTGGTCCACTCTGAAGAACAGAACCGGAGCAAGGTCCACACAAGTACTGGACTGAGGGGTATTATGACATTTTATGCATTTTGTTGGCCCTATTATAACTGACAAGTGGTATATATTGAATATGTGACATCAATATCAGAGAATGTAATTTAGCTGTAATAGGTGGTATATACGTGTGTCCGTTAGCCAGTGTAGTACCTAACACCTTCTCGTTCACCTTCTCTCGCTACGCTAGACTCCCCCCCACCCTTTCCACGCCAGTGCCTCACCCTATCTTGTGCTGGCCGCCTCACTCGGAAGAAAATGACCATCAGAGACGTGGGTAGCAGTTCCCACACAAACAGAATCACCCCAAACACGATGTAGCCCTTGTCCCCTAAAGTCGCCTGCAGGTTTGCCTGGAAGATAGTGAGGCGTGACAGACCTGCAGACACTCCGAACACTCCATCTCACTTTTCCGTAACTACGACTACATTTCACATTTAGGCGTACGGCCCTATTTCAAGAGTGAGAGAAAGTGTTTTGCAAAACTGACTGCTCACTATTTATCTGTTTATACAGAGTACATTTTACAGGGTCAGTTTGCTCAAGCATGCAACAGTACAACGACAGAAGGTTCAAAAGTATAAGAGAAACATTATGACGGCCTTATTACCTGGTCAGATACGGCGTACCAGTCAGAGTCGGGGAAGCTTATGCTTATGACATTGGTTAGAGTCAGGATCACTAGGTTGTAGCAGGCTCGTACGGTGTATAAAACAACCACAGTGGCTGCTGTCATGGTCACCTGACAGACTGATGTTCCCTGGCAGAGGAAATGAGATGTAAGAACAGAGATTCTTACAAATGTTATCAGAATCGTCACATCGATTTCCCATTATAGTGTTTCACTGAACTCACATATGTGTACCAATCGCTAAACAGTGTCACTAGGCAATGTTGTTGCATGGTAAACAAATACAAAATTAATGCTATAGGAGAGAGAAACAGATGTTTTGCACTATACTCTTCTGCATCCTGTTTGATTTGTTCTGCCGGATGATTTGGAAATGGTAGCATTTCCTGTGCAAAATCATGCACGTGTCGGTAAATGTTCTTGCACCTCAGGTGACAAGGTAAATCTGTAATGTTGCAGCTCCTGGAATTTTCCTTGTGTGAAATCTGTTTCATGTGTGACTCACTGAGACACTCAGACATCTTCACAGACACTCAGAGAGAAGGTGTTAGGCTAGGCCCTACAGCTATGTAGCTCCAGTGAAGGAAACACAGACCACTGAATTTGCAGTATTGACAGCAAAGGTATTGACACCTCGCAAAAACTTAATCAGGACTAACCTTGGACTCCAGGTAGATGTTGGCCAGGGACGTCTTAGTGATTTTGCAGAGGCACAGGGAGAGAGAGAGCGCACAGAGCACAAAGAGGGTGTCATTAACGGCCACACGCACCAACGCAGTGGTATTAGGGTCTGTATCAGTCATCTTCATCAGCAGAGTGCAGGTCAGGTTCACTACCAGGAAAAGCAGGTTGGCCAATAGGAAGGTCAGGTACAGTGGCAGCCTGTGGAGAGAGCCAATCAGTTCTGACAGCCCACCCAATAAAACAAAGCATTTTTATACTGCTTAATGGATCTAGAAGTGAATGACCATTTTGCCAAAGAAGTATCAAGTATTAGACTCAAAGTTTAGAACTTGTTTGCTTATTTGAAAGCAGAGTTTTTTTCTATATTTCTTGGGAGGCAGACCCTATGTCCATTACATTTTTCCTACTGAGTCTGATGTTGATGACGTCATATTGCATATAAAACGTCTGTCCGTAAATGCTTGTCTGTCTCAGAAGGGAAAAAACCCTTGAGCTCTGATGAGGTGCGTGAGACGGTAGCAGCTATGTCCGTTTACCTGTACTTAAGGAGCTCTGGGACATACTTGGACTTTGCCTTGAAGACCACCTGTTAGAGACATCGAAAATATCAAGGGCGATAAGGAACAGTTGATTAGAAGGACTGGAAAAGATGCCGTGCTTCTTTGAGATTGTATGAGCACTTAACAACTGGCTCTATCTTTGAGTTCACTGTCAGTTTTTCATTAACTCTATCTTGTTGAATTTATTGTACAGCACTCTTAGGATCAGCCTGTTTGCTGAGTTTTAGAATGGAAGGCTGTTGGCTTTTCATCGGTCTGTATAGATTCCCAAGAGGAAAATCTAATGTTGCATGTAGATATGTAGTGTAGATGTGATGAAGACATTAGTACACTTTACACTCTTGGCCACAGTGGCAATTCTTTACAATGTACCTTACAGCTACGCTGTCCTCTTAAGATATGTATCCAATAGACTCTGGTCTCAGTTCAGTGAATGTCTCAGTATGCTTTACATTCTTAATCTTTCATAAGGCCTTAGAAACATTTTTTACATGGTGATGGCCTCTCAGGTACCATTGCCAGCAGACATCTTTTATTTCAGCCTTGGTTATGCAGGATCTTCAGGACTTTCAGGTCCTCTGATGTTCAACACACTAGCTAACTGATGATATTTGCTGCCTGTGGTGCGACAGAGAGTTCTAACTGGGAAATGTTAATGCTCCAACCACTTGATGTCCTATATGTCATCTATGGACCAGAGCATTCACATTCAGATCTGTTTTGTAGGACACAGTAGATTGGCAGCCTGTTGAACACATCAGTAGTAGGTGTCCATACTCTGTTCTCACCCTCAGATGGACCCACTACCCATCATGCACTCTGGTGTCCTGGATCGGCCCTCACAATGATGCATGATTTATCATCGAGGCACATGCAATCATGCTTTCCAAGGCCAACCTGCCGTTTGAAAGAGCAACCAGGCATGCTTTGGCTTCCGGTCTTTACAGAGTTCACATCATGGTCTTACCTATGTGACCATCAAGAGGAAATGGGCTCGGCAATATAGGACTAGCCCGTCGTTTTAATATTAATTTGTTGTAAAGATGGCTGTCCCTTTCCCCTTTTTCTGTCAACAGTTCCCAGCAAAAACCTAGAATGTCTAGTAAAACAAGAAGTTTGACGTTCAGAATAATAAAAAAAACAAGTTGGGGAAAACCATAAAATTCAGTGTTAACTGAGTGGCCATTGTACACAGTTCTGAGGGGTGAAATTCAGTAAGATTTTTAACTGATGTATCTTGCAGACACATATTTTCAGTTGCCTCTGGTGACCCATTTTCAGGGATACTGTTCTGTTAGCAAATTCGCAAAGTACCATAAAACACGTACATGCAGCACACAGTCATTTAGTAGCTACTAATATTTTTCAGACTTGCACCATGTCTACAACAGACAGCAGCCTGTCACGTCCTAGCAGCCTGTCAGCTCAGGAGTCACACGTGGCCTCGTTTCAGCTTCACAAACGGCTTGATTTTGTGGGTCAGGGCGCTGAACGTCTGACACGTTTCACAGCTGGATGGAACGGTCTGGGTGATTTTTTGGCCCTCACCTTTAAAGCAGCCTGTCAGTAACAAAGACAGGCTGGTCTTAACTCCATCTGAGTGGCATTTTGGACCTCCTGGGACTTCCATCAACATCTGACCTGGATCTTTCCAAGCGACAATAAAAACGAATTTTGCCCCTTGACTATTCTGACGATGTCTGCAAGTTTTTCAAGCAATATAGCCAGTAAATATACGATGGGGAGAATCTCGCCTTACACAACCCACACACAACCCCCAAGTGCCTCATTGATATAAGCAGTTCAAAGCTTGAACTAAGGTCTGTGTGAACCACAACAAAAGTCCCACCCAACTGAGCTTCTGTGCTTTTCAGATAAAAACTTAAGAACAAGCTTAACACACCTAACTGAACCCAGAAAACGTGTTTCTGATATAACTAGTCCTGTATGCTAAGGTATGTCCTCCAGGTGACCCAGAGAGACCCTTCTGCCAACCAGCTTACCTGGATGAAGTACAGGTTCATGAGGCTGAGGGTGAAGAACTGCAGGCATGTGGGGAAGCAACGCAGGAGCCAGAAGGTAAACGGGCCCAGCGTGGCCACCGCACCCGAGCCTCCCAAGGAGAAGGAGAGCAGTATGGCACGCAGGGAGGCCCACAGGAGGCACAGCGACAGGAAGGTGGTCTGGTAGCTGAGCCTCTTGTGCCCGTATTGCAGCACCAGCCACAGCTGGGTGTAGACGAAAATGAAGATCAGCGAGTAGAAGATCATGTAGGCTACAGTCAGGCCCAGATTAAAGTAGGGTGGACCCTCTGGATCAAGGGTGGAGGGCAGCTCGAGCCCCAAGTCTCTTCTGGCCGCCTGCATTGCGGGTGGTCTGCAACAGCAGGGTGGGGTCTTAATATCCCCGAGGCACCGTGGCCGACGGCAGTACGTCCGACACAAGAACACGGCTTGCTCGTCCACTCCGTGAAAGAAATAAGGAGAACTGCAAAAAGGAGGGCGAGAGAGAGAGGCCATCGGACCATGACCTCCAACCTTTAACCCGCCAGTGATGTCACCCTGGTGACCCCGCCTCCTCCTTCACTCACCTCTTTGGGGATAGCCTCGTAGACCAGCGCACTGCGACGTCTCGCACCCGTGACACGGTGGACTCCTCATGGGGAGCGAGCGAGAGACCCACAGGCTGCTGCTTGTGACGGGTGGCCGTGTGAATCTGTCATTGCACCTTGTGACAGGCTGAAGTCGCACATGACATGGCTCTGTTCCCCCGTCAATTGCTTTCACTTCTGCTTTGTTCATTTGGCAGACACGGGAATGTTCTTACTCCGAATTCTTTTCTTTACTCTCAATCTGTAACTTTTTTAGCCATGGTGTCCAGGGTCGAGCTCTGAAATCAAGTGCAAGTCGACCGTTCAGTTTTCTCATGAATGGTTGAGGTTCATGTTCTAGGTTGAAGCTTCTAGGCAGCTGCTGGCAGGAGGAAACTGCCAGAGTTACGAGTGAATCACTGACACATAGCGCGATGATTAAAGGGCATTTAGTTCCAGCGTTGGGGAAGTTACTCACAAAAGTAACCCATACAAAAACAAATCCAGACCAAGGTTTTGTTTCAACCAGCCAGCTGAGTATAAACAGTCAGTCACAGAGAACTCAGACGGCTGGTTGAAACAAAACCTTGGCCTGGATTTGTACTTTCTGGACCTGAACGTTCCACCTCTGTCTGTAATGGGTTACTTTTGTGAGCAACTTCCCCAACATTGTTTAGTTCCTAAGCACCATGTCATCATCTTCCAAAACCCTCACTGATTCTGCAGCTCTTGTTGAGGTTAACATTACATATTTATACCACAGATACTCAGAAAATTTTCCTCTCCATTATTCAGACATGTTATAGAGGTATAGCCCTGCATTCCAAATAGCAGGGTTCTAACAATGAGCTCTGTCAGCAAGCATTATGGGTAATGGAACACACTGGAGTGCCTTTGAAAAGGTGGGATGTCAGAAAAAATGGTTCCATCGAGCAGCCAGATTGGGCACAATTCCCCGGCTGCCTTGTTATCTCTCACAAAACCAGTTAGTTTCTCACATTGGCACTGCAGGCCATGAAAAGTTAAAGAATCCCAAATACGAAAGTCACCAGTAATGATATTTTACTCCTTCACTCTTTGTGTGATTTACTTAGACAAAAAACCGAGGTGTCTGATTTTTTTTTTTCTTTTTCCAATTGAGAAAGTTTATTAATTACCCGGGAAGAACTATTTTCAGCAACTATAATGAGATTTCAATCTGCTCTATCAGTATGTTCTATTCACTGCTAGGTGTATGTCAATTAAAGAATAAAGAGATCTGGTGTCAGACAAACTAGCTCTGAGGTATGTCAGGGGGTATGTTGATGCAGATGTCATAAATTAAAACAATGATTCCTCGCCTCCATGTTAAGGGTCCCAACAACTCACAGATCCCTACAGGCATTTTCTCCACCTCCTTTAAGGTCTGTAAGAAGAGTTCATGTAGGGGTCATCTGAGACAGCAGCGAGAGTCTAAACATGCACCCCCCCCCACACACACAAACACAGAACTTCCCTGATTTTTTACAGAACAAAAACTTGTTATAGCAATAATACTGTTTTGATGATTTCACAATCAAAGCAGCATGAAGACTGGTGGCATTTGCTAAACAGAAAATGCACTATGCTGTCTGGCAGACTAAGGTATCACAGCAGGAGTAACAAGACAAGGTGATTCATTTTAAGCAAGAACGCGCATTTAGTGACTGTCCTTATAAGGACTGAACACGGACACACACCACCAGCTTACTCACACTCTGCCCACCATGTGGGCCGTCCCGACCACCCCAACAACACACGGCGGGTGTGCGCACACGCTATACACAACACATAACATTTATCACTACACCAGAGATTACAACACAATAACACAGTACACGCTAATTACATACAACTACATACAATAACACGGCTACTTACACAGCTCGTGAGTATGCTGGGAAAGCGAATAAGCTCCGCTATGCGGGACCATCTCACCGGCGCTACAGTACGTATTAGCTTTGATCACATCGAAAGGTGTTTCACTCAGGTTAGTATTTGAGGGGGTGGCATGGTGGTGCAATGGTTGGCATTGTTGCCTCACACCTCTGGCATCTGGGTTCAAGTCTCCACCAGGGTTCTATGTGTGTGGAGTTTGTATGCTCTCCCCATGTTATTGTGGGGTTTCCTCTGGGTGCTCCAATTTCCCCTCCACAGTACAAAAACATGCTGAGGTTAACTGGAGTTACCGAATTGCCCCTAGGTGTGTGTGTGGGTGCGCTCTGCAATGGGTTGGTGCTCCAGCCTGGGTTGTTCCCTGCCTTGCACCTGTATGTTCTAGAACCCCCAAGAGCCTGAATAGGACAAGCAATTTCAGAAGATGGATGGATAGTATCTGAGAAAAATGAGACAGCCCCATGGCCAGTGGCACACTTGCCCACTAGCATAGTGTGTTCTTTATTTGGAAGGAGTTTGTGAGGAACTTGTTTACATCCTGTTTCTGTAACCATTGTCCACAGATGCACCACCAAGGCACGTGACTCAGTCAAGATCACGTTATATGTAAATATTTAGAAAACGAGTATTTAGAAATATTGATTTCATCTAAAGGCACATTTTAATTTAATTACTTCAAGTTTACTAGTCACTGAAGTGTTCTGAAATCTTCGAATATAATTTTATCTAACACTTTTTTTACAAAGCAACAAACCATCGAGGAACGGCTGGGGTCAGACTGCAGGATCTGCCAATATCTCCAAAGCTGTTCATGGCCTTGCTCAATGGCCCAGTGAACATACAGTTACTCTGCCTCAACCTTCTGCATACAGGCGTAGATCCCAAATCCACTGACCTACACTAGACCCCTGAATATAGCTTCTGTACATGTATTATTGTCAAACAAGATTATTTGTCAATTAAATATTATTTAAACATTTATAAACGGAACCTTTGGTAATTGTTCTGAATTACAAAAATGTTCAAAATCACCCTAACGGCAGGCTGGCATTTGCGTTTGGTTCTCACCCCCAGCTCTGTGTGTGTGGAGTGTATGTATCCCTGTGTTTTCCTAAGTTCCCTTTGGGTAACAGCCAAAGCGCCCCCTACTTTTTGCTACATGGGACAGCCTGGAGGGTCACTGTGACCCTGTGCTGATTCAGCAGATATGGATTTTAATAGCTCACTTTGTAATTATTTTCCTTGCCATAAACCGGCAACTTTCCAAGAAAAGGGCATTTTTTAAGCAGCATAGCAATAAATATTAACACCATTAGATGGCGCTGGTGGACCATTAAACCAATAGACTAGGATCGACGCCGTTAACTTTGATTATTAGGCGAACCTTCTATTAATCTGTTTGTACCAGAGGAGGTTTCTTTAAAGAACAACACGCATTACAGCAAGTTACAGGGGGCAGAGGTGAGAGATACAGGACTAGAGGTGTTCATATTTTAAAAATGCCGAAAATGACTAACCTTTAGTATAAGCATGTCTGGACATCAGAGTTGTACCCCGACCTGTACCCCGGGCTGATTGGGACAGGCTCAAAGTACCCTTTCCCTACAAGGCTGGCCAGGGGTGTTTCCCAAAAGCCCCCGTTAACAACTCAACCATTCAGTCGCCTGGTTTCAACTACGTAACTTGCTAATGTAGGTCGCAGTTATGCTCAGAGGGCCTTCTGGGGGCCCTAGGTAAAAAGTACAAGGGGCGCTCCAACTCCCCCTCCCCGGCAGAATTTAATAAACACAAGACCTTTATTTTAACTTTTATCAAAAACAGAATACAGAAATAAAGCAGGAGCAGATTTGTCGTTGCAATGTACTATGCAATCGGCCGCCCTCGGGGACCCCCTCCCAGCTCGGAGCCCCAGGCCATTGCCTGTCCTGCCTCGGCCCCTCTGACTATACTTTTAGGAAATGCACCCCAGAATAAGCGGTTAAAAGATGGATGGACGGATGAATTACCGCTCAGGAGATACACATGGGCACATGCCCAGGGCACGCACTTTATGAGGTGTCCAATCAGATATGCGTTTAAATGTTTTTAGTAAAATAACTGCCGCCCCTAATGATTAGGCCTATCAATAAAACAACTCGCATATGTTTTACCCGTCGTACCGTGGCAAAATAATAATTTGATGTTTTATCTCATTAACTCACTCTATCAAGGTTTGTTCGTTCGCTCACATAACTCGGTAGCTGCGCTTCATTTTCCCCAGTGTGACATTGCCCGTTTGGACCGTATTTCAGTCCATCCCATTTACTGTCTGATGCATTTGGGGATTTGCACGAAGGGCACAAACAGCCTGGAAACCGCAGCGGCTTAATTTACCTGCAAAACAGTAAAAGCAGAGGGTGAAATAACACCCTCACACCGCACGTCGCATCTTCTAAAATATTCAGGTTATTCACGCCAGTCTTTGATAACACCCATACCCATTCCAAGGCGAGGTCATTAATGAATTTAATTAATCAATTATACATTTATAACGGGGTCCAAGGAGAGTGCGGGTGTCGGTACCCCCGGGCAGACTTCGGTAATTTTCTGCGAACTGTCTAGAACTAGTTGATTTCTACGTCTAAGAATTGACTTTATAATAAAAAAGTTCAGTGGGACATATGGTATATGTGCGATTATGTTTTGTGAATCGTTTACATGTTTCCATTGTAAGAGCCTTACAGAGCTCTCTTGATCAGGGTGCTATTACAGGGCAGTGACTTTTCCTTATATAAAACTGTAAAAGCGAACGGCTCTGTGGTAGATGAGTACTGATGAGATAGATTAACGCAGCAGGGCGCAATAAATCGTAGACAATTATCTGCCTGATCCATTTGAAACGAACATTTATTGGGCATCCTTGTGGCGAAGTCCTGGAGCGCCTTACAATCCTTGGGTAATGCATTGGGCACACGCCATGGTAAAACTTGTCCATCGCAGGGCACACACACAATCATGTGGGCAATTTAGAGACCCCACCTGCCTTTGGACTGTGGAAGGAAACTCCTGCAACGCAGAGCTTGAACTAGATCCCCTTCAGCCCCGCAGATGCTGTCCCTGACCTTAAATGCACCCTGCAAATCCTGGATATACAAACGACGCGCCCCACTGCGAACGCAAAATGAAAATAACATCAGAAATATGTTTATGTCAAAGTATGGAGAAGTACGGCGTGTATACGTAGAAATCGGTGGATTATCAATAACCGGGGACACATAAAACCCCCACGCCAACTCCGCCCTCCATTCCGGACTGGTTTCTCCTCTGTGGATCTGCCAGTGACATTTTATTCCAGTCTGTTGCAAAATATTTCTTGGGACACTCGCCTGTTTGTAGCGCCTAAGTATGGAGATGTACCGTGGACGATTGCTGAACTGGATTACGCTTTGGGGATCTGCGTGGTTAGTGATCGCTGTGGATCGGGGAGATCCCTTCCAGCGCGGGGACAGCTCGCTGGCCTTTGACAGAACCCAAGAACTTTCGCCGGGCAAAAGTTTCTCTTTATACGACGAGTTAAGTCGCGTAAGTGACTGATTTCACCTAGTATAAGAAGTTGTCGGGGCTTCTTTTAAAGCACTGGCCACGTAAAGTTATTAATACAGAAAATAATATAATTAAACGTATGCGAAAAAAAAGTGATCTTGCAGTTTCTCCTATGTGCGGAATTAGTATGATGATGATTCTTGTACTTTTACTTTGGTTTTTCCCTTTCACCAGTCCTACCAGCTGCTAATGGCTCACGGTAAAATGTGACGTTCAAACAACTTTTCCAGATCCGTTTTGTTAAATTGTACTGGCTAGCGCACATGCGCACTGGGTCTTATTTTAGACCGTTCATGAGCGCGCATGTAGACTTTCGTGCGCGCACCGCAAAACCAGCGATTTAGGAAGGCTCGCTGTCATTGTTACATTTGTTTGACAGATTCCTCTGCTCTGTGTGTTCGGAGTTTGCATGTTCTCCTTGTGTTTTACCGCTTTCCTCACTCAGCATAATTGGCAACTGAAAATCACACATAATGTATGATCATGTGTACGCACCTTTTTGACATTCCCCAAAAGCGTTTTCCTTTGAGATTTGATTTTCGAACACATTTTACTGCCGTTATTTAATAATAGACTGTCTAACTGTGACGTGTTGCCTAAAGTATTTCTCAGCCTTGCAACATTTGGACAATATATGACTTTCTGATTAAGTCAGGTGGGGGTGAGATCGCACAACTGAGCAATGATCAATGACCTTCACATACTAGGCTCCCTTCTGCTGTGGGCAACTATTGTATGTTGCATCCTAACTTCTGTACCTTAGTAGAAAAAACAGTCTTCCTGATTTAATCACTCTCAGCCGGCTTATTGGTGGACACTTTACCTATCATGCATGTGGATAATCTGAGAGCCCAGTTGAAGGGCGCCCCCGCAATTCAGAAAGGCTTATGCTAGAGGCTTCGGCTCATGACCTCATTTACTTGGTTATATTATATAGCATAATATTGATTATATCAGGTGATTACAGTGACATCGTTGTGTGGCGTTGTGTGTTTCCACTATACTGTCATTTGTCATTGGGATCTTCTGTTCTTGTGAATGACTTTTGCCTTGTAATTTTTTCCCCCTTGTGGTAGATTCGGTGTTTTTCCCTGTGTTGTTGGATCCTCCTGATCCTGATTTGTTGCTACAGATAGATTTTTGGTCAGATTTTAGGTTCTGTTCCTTAAGCTTTACACAAGCTTTGTGTTTAACATTCAGGCACAAAGTTTACCGATTTTGAGGCACACTCTGTCTGAACATTGTGCACTTTTTGGATCAGCCAGTGTCCTTCCAAGCACCCACCTACCTTTGCATACTTTAGATAAGGCCTCCAGGGCTGTTTAATTGTTATTATTTTGCCCTCATGTCGACGGTGATACATTGCACCAAAACAACTGCCTAGTAAAGCAACCAATGAATCAATTTAACAAATTGCTAACACAGCACTATTTCTCAAAGTGCTAAAATTTGTATTCTGCACAGGATTGGCTGATCCATGAATGCATATTCACAGGTTTATTGCTTGAGTACCGAAGCTGCCTGTTTTGGACCAATTGTGATACCACACCCACCCCAAACGCCGGTAATGTGGCACTCTGGACAAGCAGTGTCAGCCTAAATGTCTCACTGCCATCGCCTTTCTTTCTCTTGCTTGCTGCTGGTCGTGGAGACCGTGGGACAGTCTTTGAAGTCCTCTCTATTTTCTTCTTATTTTCTTTTATCTGCATGAAAAAGAGTATTCTGTCTGTCTGTCTCTCTCTCACCCCAGCCACAGCAGCCCCTCAGTGGTGATTCATCACCCATCTGTTTCCATTTATCCACCAGAGTGCTATCCACCCAGACCTGTTTAATGGAAGTGACCGGTTTATTTAGCAGGTTAAGTCGATCTCCTGGAGTCTTCCATCGACCGGTTTTTGTAAGTCCTTCACAGTCACATGCTATGGCATTGGGCACTCCAGTGTGAAACAGATTTTCCCGAACGAGTTCCGTTTACACTGCTGTGTCACAGGGCCTGTGAGTCACTCTCCTGGATGGTGTGTTGCTGACCGTTTCAATCACATCGACGGTCATGAGGCAGCTTGCCTCTTTTCCATCTGGCCCTGCTGTTTTCGGTGCTGGTTGAGTCGTCCCAAACATCTGTTTTTCCTGGAAACAGGCACATTTGTAACTGAACAGGTATGAGAACATTCGGAAGTGATTTTGTACGAAGCTGCCCTCACTAGGGGCACTACTGAAGGTCATTTAAACACTCAGATTGTTATTATGTTCATCTCCGATTTGATGTTACGCTTTACAGATGTTAACTCATCATTAGATCACTTTGTTTTGATCTAAGGTTAAGGACGTCTGTGAGACAGGGAAGCGCTGGGCCTCGCATTCGTCTCGGGGGGGTGCGACAGTAGGCTGTTGCAGGATAATGTGTGCAATGATTTCTTACCAGCTGTTCCTTATTCCTGGTGTCCTTATATATTAATTTAGTTGTTTTTTGAGTGCTTGTGTATGGTGAAATGGCATGGTGAAATGTTTAAGAAGACCTTTTGCCATTCATCTCCTCTAGAGTCTCATTTGTGCCAAAAAGGGACCCCCCATAAACCTTTGGTTCATTCCGAACTCCCCCTTGTGCCTGTTCAAGTGTTGCATAGTGTTTTGCTGCATATACAATTAGAAGTCGAATTCACACTAGTAGGCTTGGGCGGACATTTTTCGTACCATCCAGACATTTGACAGTATTTTCAAAAGGAATGCAATTCTGGTATTTTGTAATGTTGCTGACAAAATATGTGCCTCCCAGCTAATTTTGTTGCCAAAATTTCTAAATACTGTAGTATTTAAAAATACGACAGTAGACCATAATACTCTCCAAGCCTACATTCAAGTTTCTTGTATTTAGTAGTCTGTTGTTATGTGATTTTTTTTTTGGAGGGGGGGGGGGGTAATTCCTACCCTTGAAAGGCCATTTAATGCAGCGTGACATTCCAAATTCTTGCATGACATCTGCCAATACTGTAAACCTTTGGGAATCTGGGGAACGACTGCATGGTCTAATAGACCTTTGTTGTTCCTCTTTAATTCTTACCATGCACGTTTTAAATCATGTTTGTTTTCTCCTGTAGACCAACCTATTGGCAGTTTACTTCAATGTAGATTTATGCTGCTTGCACCGGTCAGTTTTATTTCTGTCTGATATTTTTTGCTCTACACAAGTGTGTTGTTCTGCATCACAATAGTTCAAGAATAATTTCTTTGAAAATGGCCTCGCAAAGACAACACTTGTCTTTAATTGAATGTGCCTTCACAAATCATTTCTTTGCCCTACATACAAATAACTCACCACCTTCTCCACGTTCCATCATTCCAGACTGTGTCCTGTCCACAAATCCCAGCAACATGAAAAAATAAAGGAACAATGAAGACTCCTTGTTTATTGGTTGCTTTTTTGTTTGTCTAAAAATGATTGTTTTTAATTAGCCATGTTTAGAGCTCTTAGAAACGAGCTAGTTGTGTGGTCATCTTTTAAGGACTTTATTCTGTATCGATTTGATTCACATCTGTGTCACTGGTCTTGCTAATGTTTGCGAGGGGCTTATCCAAGTGCGCCTCATACTCATCCTGCGTGATGAGCAACCCTTTTGGGGTTCAAAACGCTAGTGCTTGGTGGAGTGTGGTGGGTCAGCTTTGAGAAGGCCCTATAAACAACAAGCCCATTTTTTTGGTTTCTGCATCGTAGGTCCCCAGACTAGACATATCCCACTTGCAGTGGAAGCTGAAAGGCAAGTTTTCTACATCAACTGTACATCGGCTTCCCCTTAGGCAAAATTCCTTGTCCAGAGTGCCACTGAGCCTTAATTAGCGAACAGAATGCCTTGTTTCTACCATTTTCCTCCCTCTCTCTGTATTTTCATGCCGAAAATAAACAAATTAATCCATTTGATGTTTCATAATTTGTGTCAGGAAGCTGGAATGGGGAGACAGAAAGTGGGTGGTTTGTAAACTTCTGGTTTCTTTTATTCCAGTAAACCGTATTTTCAGAAGTTGTTGTATTTTCACTGGAAATGAGGCTTCGTTTGCCCCGGGTCTGTGCGTGGTGTTCGTGTTCCCCTGTAAAAGAGTATAGAACAGAGCATGTTTGGGGCAGTGAAACTGACACGCACGGCGAGGTCATCGAGCAGATTCTTGCTCCGTTCCCTGTGCCAAAGCCTGCAGTGTTTAGGCTGCCAGGTTTTTGTTTTTCTGCACCGTGTTTGCAAAGCTGGTTGACTTTTGAACAAGTCTTTTGTGTTCTTGTCAAGGACCGTCGCATTCAGGAATAGTAATTTACTGTTTCTGTTGATCCACACCACAGCTGGATAGTCCCTAACGCTTAATTTGTCTAACGAGTCCTTTGTGTATTTTGTGTATTTGAATGACTAATGTAACCTTTGTAACCTTTTTCTTGTTAGAAATGATATCATTCAATGTTGCTTTATTTTAAGTCTTAGGATACTCAAACTAGCTCATCTTGATCGAAGCCACAGTGTGTTCCTGGGCCTCAGTCGAGAAAGTAGTTCCAATTTTATTTGTTATTTTTATCAAACTACATTCATGCACAGTATTGGAATCCTGGACATCGTGTCCTCTGCATTCGGGACTGTGCTAAAGGGGTAGGCTACAGGATCACCATGACTCTGAACTGGATAGGCAGTGATGGAAGTTGGTGCTGTTGGGTCTGAATAGCCCAAGATTGTGTGTTGTAGGTTTTGTGCAAATATGTGTTACGCAGCCGAAGTGTTTGTCTGTGCCGTTGTGTGTTATCGGAAATCTTGGAAAATTCAGTCTTAGAGAAAAGAAAAGAGACATCTTCCAAGGGCAGCACCAGCGAGTTTGTTTTGTTTTTTTTTTTCTAGATCAACAGCAGTGTCTCCACAGACCTCACCCCCAAAGCCAGAAAGGAGAGATCCCAGATGAGGTACGTCAAGAAGGCCTGGAGAAAGCGTGCTGTCTCCCCTGAAGCGCGGCTTGGGTATTCTGCCCCCGAGCCCCAGTCGGATGCCGGGCAACGTTCCATTTACCAACCTGAATACCCGCGGGTGGTGGTAGTCGACGACAGCGAAGTTGGTGTGGGCGGTAAGCAGAGGGCAGGGCTGCGGGAAATGGCCCCGTGTTGGCTGTGTGCTCAACCCTCGGGCCTGACGATGTCTCATCTAAGGTTCTTGATCCTTCTTTGTCAAAGCAGTGTTTTCCTACAACTATGAAACCTGCGCCAGCAACTGGCAGAAGTGTTCCTCCTTTGCGGACTGCAGGGACTACGCTAGTGGCTATTGTTGCCACTGTAGATCAGGCTTTTACGGCAATGGCAAGCAGTGTTTAGCAGAAGGTAGGATCACCATCGTTTCTCTAGCAGAATCTTACTATACCTTCTCAGGGATGGATCTTCTGTCTTCCCTTAGTTCTGGTGCTCAGATCCACCAGCATGGTTCACAGGGATGAAGTGTTGCTTGGAGGCATAACAGGTGGTGTCATTGACAGGCACGCCCCAGCGGTTGAATGGGAAAGTGAGCGGCAGGGTGTATGTGGGAAACAACCCATCGCCGGTGGAGCTACAGGAAAATGATCTGCACGCCTACATCGTAGCCAATGACGGCCGGTCCTACGTGGCCATCAGTACCATCCCCGCCCATCTGGGCCCCTCTATGCTCCCACTTTCCTCGATGGGTGGTGCCGTCGGCTGGGCCTTTGCCCTAGAGCAACCTGGATATGAGAATGGCTTCAGCATCGTCGGTGAGGCATCCCAACCATCAAGGCAATTCAAAATTAACGCCAAGACGAATCCTTTACCTTGAATGGGTTGTTGGCATACTTTATCTGTGGTCTGAAAGACCGTGATGTGGTCTCCTGGAAATTAGGCCAGAGGTTGCAGGTGAACTCATCTGTTGGCGTGCTTTTCTTTTTGCGCTACCTCACAAAGGCGGCGAGTTCACCCGCACGGCGGAGGTCACCTTCCATCCCAGGAACGAAAGGCTGACCATCAGACAGTACTTCCAGGGCATCGACGAGCACGGCCACATACTGATCAACACTGAGGTGGAAGGCCAGGTCCCTGAGATCCCAGCAGGAGCCACCGTGCAGATTGAGCCCTACTCGGAGATCTATCAGTACAGCAGCAACTGTAAGACCCACCACGACCTGTCAGTGTAACGACTTGAATGTCGTATGCTTACGCTAATCGCTCAGCAAAGACATGCCCTGAGATCCCTGCAAAGCTGTTTTATGTACCCTAACTATACCTAAAAGCCTAGCTACAGCATCCCCTCGATTCATGCTAATTCAGCATTTCTTGTTCTTTTATCATCATGGGTCTTGGCATGTGATGCAGGAATTTCAACGTAGGGCCCAATATCTGTGACATAGCATCTTTCAGCCAAAGAACATACTAAAAAAACACGAGCAGAGATTTTTTGGTTTATGGTTACAGGCAAAGGTTATGTGTAAAAAAAAAAAAAAACGGTGTATTATTGACCTATTTCCTCAGTACAACAGTTTCCGGCCAAAGAATATTGTATGGAATAAACTTGAATAGTGTGCCCTGTGTTGCTCGTAGGATGAACAAGCTGTTTAGGAATAATGAGGAATGTAAATCAAGGGAAGGCTCTGTGTTTTTTATATGCATATTTTAAGTGGGTGCTATTGCACTGCTGCCAAATACATCTTTGGATAGGTGTTGACAATCCCACCTCTGTGTTGTGTGTGCATGGTCTCCTCGTGTCTAAGGAATTTCCTCCAGGCTCTCCAGCTTCCCCTCACAGTCCACAGACGTGCAGTCAGGTTAACTGGGTTCTCTAAATTGCCCATAGCATATGACTGTGTGTGTGTGTGTGTGTGTGTGTGTGTGTGTGCTCTGCCATAGACTGGTTGTACCCCTGTCATGAGTTCTTTGCTGCCTGGGATAGGCTTCAGGTCTCCCAGGTGGTCCTGCTCCAGGTAAGTGAAAGGAGATATCTGGCTGGTTTGACGGTTCTCCTCTCCTCAGTGATCACCTCGTCTTCCTCCCGAGAATACACCATCAACATGGAGGACGGAAGGACCCAGATCCGCACCTTCCAGTGGCGAGACACCATCGTCTATGATGACTGTTCCCACGATGATGCCACCAGGACGCCACGTCCTCCTCAGAAGCTCAAAGTGAACCGCATTTATGTCCTGTATGACACCCAAAGCCAACTCCTCCGCTACGCCACGAGTAACAAGATCGGCTCCCTCCACGGTAACGCCTGTCTGCCGGTCGCAGTCCTACCCCAGCTCTCAAGGCCTAATCAGCCAGGAGTAACCAGAAAGACATCATGTCAGTTCATCTGCTCTTGATCATTAAGAAATACTGGAATTTATACCCTCTATGCTGTTCTATACTCTTCATATACATCTTCAATTCAACAAAGCTTGCTGTGGTTCGCTTAATTAAGCTGTCTAGGCTGAAACCCAGCAATCTGTGCCGTCCAAACTTTGTACGTTTTGAAAAAAGTGATCCGACACTCATGCTGCATGTCATAGTAAACCCTGCGTTAGTCGCAACGTGATGCAAAGCAATGTATTTCTGCTGTTTCAGGTGAGGAGCCGGAGGGGAACCCTTGTTTCACTGGCCAGCATGGCTGCGACACCAATGCGGCCTGCCGGCCTAGCCATGGTGCCGAGTTCTCCTGTGAATGTGCCAGCGGCTTCACCGGCAATGGGTATATCTGTTACGGTAGGTGGTGCAGGTTATCGACGCGGTGAAGAATTGTCATCCAGATAAAATAGCCTTGTCTTTGTAGTACGAATGGATGGTCTGGATGGAAATCGGCTTAGATTAGGATAGATAGATAAATAGATAGATAGAGAGGGTGGGTAGGTAGGTAGATGGATAGATAGATAGATAGATAGATAGATAGATAGATAGAGAAGGTGGTAGGTAGGTAGGTGGATGGATGGATGGATGGATGATAGATAGACAGAGAAGGTGGTAGGTAGGTAGGTAGGTGGATGGATGGATGGATGGATAGATAGATATTGTATTTCTGCAAAATACAAGGTAATGAGGACAAAATTGAGCAGCAGGCCATATGCAGGTTCAGTCAGTCCAGCAGGGTTAGAGCCAGTCCCTTATTGCTAACTCTTTCCCAAAGACAGAGCCCCCTGCTGTAAAGGGTCCCATTCGCACCAGTTACACTTGTCCCACGTGGAAGACCAAGCAGTAGCATGCCGTTCCATGCCTGGCCCGCTTTGCTGCCGATGCTTCCTTTAAAGTGACCCAGACAAGAAGCATTTTACTTTGTGACAAACCAGCAATCCGGAAAGTTTACTGGGGGCAATTATCTGCTGAGGAGGAGTGTGATTGTAATAATAAACTCAGATTATTATATCCTAAATAGAAACATAATTAGCAAACGGGTAGCAAAGAACAAGGCTTATGGCGAAGGAGTTTGAAAAGAAACAGTGTACAGGCTTATTTGGAATATATTTACATCATTGGCACTGAATAGTATTTTGATTTAGCTCTTTATGACTGTTTGGCCTCACATTGGATTTTCTGCTTGTTTCAAGACGGTGTTCCTTTGTTACATATCTGGGTTTGACTCTAGTGCCCAGCTCCTGTAGTCTGTGTTCCTTTCTTGACAGTGTGCCCTGTGATGGACTGGCGTGTACCCTGCTTTGTACCCCAAATCTTCGGGGACAACCCAAAGGCTCACCCCAGCCCTTCGTCGTTATGGGTGGGTGTGTGCCTATAATGGGCGTTGGTCTCTTGCAGATGTTGACGAGTGCAGAGAGACCCCCCACGTTTGTCACCACAACGCCATCTGCAGCAACCAGCCCGGAACCTTCCGCTGCGAGTGCATCAATGGATTCCACTTTGCCAGCGATGGGCACATGTGTGTAGGTGTGTGTGTATGACTAAGCAAGCTTTATTTTTCATATCTGTGTTATGGGTGTATATTGGTGTTTTTGAGCACAAACACGCTCTTGTTGTGGGTATCGACGCTTGGGTCTAAGTGTTTATAAACTTTAAATTACCTTAAATGATGGTTAATTCTGTGCTTATTCTGCCATGTGAAAATTGCAGGAAATGCATGCAGCTGTATTTAAATATGGCACGATAAAAACAGACTGTTCTTGGCTTGTTTTGAAGCTTCATTAGTGGTTGGGTTTCCTGTTTTGCTGTTGATTAAAGGCCCTCCTTGATGTTTCACTGCCTCCTGCTATTTCACTGTGGCTCCACCCTACCTATCTTTTTCAGAAGAGGACCGACCTGTAGACCACTGCCACGAGGGCAGCCATAACTGCGACATCCCGGAACGGGCACGGTGCAACTACGCCGGTGGGTCGTCCTTCTATTGCTCCTGTCTGCCGGGTTTCCATGGTGACGGCCGGGCCTGTTTGGGTACGTTCTGGTCGTGTTCCCTATTCCCCCTTTCATTTTCTATATGTTTTTGCTGTATTAGCTTTTAGGCCACACATTTTTGCGAGGCCAAATAGACGTTTAACCCAATGTTACAGCCACAGGAACCTCTTTGTTTATGATGATATCCAAGGGCACGCTCATGGTGGCACACGTGCACCACATAAAGGGACACCTTAGTCAATTTAAGCAAATGGCCACCAGCCCTGTTCCAATCTGATGCATTACTGGTTCCTCTCTGTTGATACCAGCCCCCTTATCTCGTTATCCTGGGGTCCCCCTGTCTTGCTAGTTCTGGGGTGATTTCTGGATGATACTCTGTGGACATGTGGAGAAGTACGATGAAAATGAATGGCAGCCATTTTGGCTTTGGCATGAGGGAAATACACAGAATAAACTAAAGGAGTGTTGTGGGAAGGCCCCAGGCTAGGGCATCATAGTGTGGCCATGTGTTCTATGAGAGAGAGAACAGAGCCCAGCCTTATTTGATTGAACCTTGTTTGATTGAACCAGATTGAACCACCTGCTATCCACTGGAAACCCCTGTATCTTACTGCCCAGTGACCCGGGGGATTTCCCTGCACTGAGGCTCTGGTATCTCACCACGGAGGATAACGGGCTCCGGCCCAAGTCGTGCGGCTCCAAGCCATAGGCTGCTTTGTTATTGTCTCCAGTTCTAGTGCAATGAGCCTTCAGCCAAGCAGCAGGCCCCATGACACTGCAGCTCATTCTGGTCACCTGTAATGTCCCCAGCTCACCAAGCAGGGGTGTCAATTTAATGCAGCGTTTAAAACAGCTTGGAACAGGATTAAGTGCGGCACTTACTCACCCCCTACCACAATCCAGCTGTGTAGAAGATGGTCTTGAAGTCAGAAACAATTTAGAAGTTTTAAAGGGGACTTCAGAAACTCAAACACTTTGAATATACAGTACTGAGTACCTGTGGTGTATTCCATCATACCTTGTCATTGATATTATGTTTCTAAGCATTTATTCCTCCCCCCCCCCTTCACGAGCAGACATTGATGAGTGCCAGCAAGGAAGGTGTCACCAAGATGCTATTTGCTACAACACAGAGGGCTCTTTCACCTGCCAGTGCAGGTCCGGTTACCACGGCGATGGCTTATATTGCTACCCAGGTAAGCCCCGCCCACTTTGTGCAACCATGCCTGTGTGTGTGGGTCCTCAGTATGGACAGAGGGAACTGAGGACCAAGAGACACATGCTAATCATTATGCATTTCCGCTGACTCATCTGTAGGTTCCCCTGGGAAGCTCGCTGAGCCAAAAGCGCTTTGTAGAGTGTTTGTGTTGCGGTCCTCTTTTTAATCCGGCGCCTCATTCCCAGGAATTTGGGATCATCGGGGGGGGAGTCGAATACACAGTCAGACGGATTCATAGTGGGCACTGTGAGTTTAGGCAGGCTCCCCTGTTTGTATTACCCAGCCACTGGGGCCATAGGACAGCAGGAGGCCAAAAGCAGTGGTTGGGAACCGTAAGAATGGGATTGTTTAGCCCCAGAGTACCCCTACCCTATCACTCATGGGTTCAAAACAAATCATCGGCTAATGATAATGTTGATCCCACTTATGCCCCACACCTTAAATCCCAGATCAGCCTGCCCCGAAGTATTACTCACGAGTTATGACATTTAGAATTCCAGCTTGTCGGAATATTAGGGGCTGATTTCCAGTGTAGCTCAGAGCTCCAGCAAGATACTGTCTTATTATCCCTGAGGCTCAAAATCCAGCTGAGAAAGTTCTAAATAGTGGAATTCGAGGCAGCAGACCATCTGCCGTGCCGGGCCAGCGCATCTCCCAGGTTGCCGCCCACATTGCTGCGTGTTGTAATTGGCCGGTGGACAAGCACAGAGTAAGTTTGTCCAGGCAAAACTTAACGGTGTTCGGTTCAGAACGTTCCACGCGGCACTCCCCGGCAGTCCCGGGAACATGGCGCCCGCTGTTAGGCCTCGCCCCCGCAGCTGCAGGAAGCAGATGCGCTGCTGCCGTCAGTACCCAGGTAATCAGGCCCTCGCAGCCCCCCGTTTCATAAACATGCATCTACAAGGGAGTGCATTTCGAAGGGTTGGTGGGGGGTGGGGGTGCGAGGGCTTGTTTTGTCCAAAAATGTTTTCATCAGTGTCTGCACTGTGATTTTTGCAGACATTCCACTGCTTCTCATTGGAAAGGAATGTGCATGAAATGGTTTTCGAAATACTCCTCAATATTTTTTTGCATACTTAACAAACAGATAGTATAACTGACCCACCACAGAGTTTTGAGAGACTCCTTCAAAGGCAGAACAGAGACTGTGTCTTCACTGTCCCTCTGACACAACGAAAATAATACACATGGGCGTCTTGACACCAACCGCATAACACACTTTATCCTGTCCTGGTACAAAATCCCATACCATGCCCCCTCCTCCCCCTAGTGCAATTGCTATATCTGATACTAATCTCCTCCACTAAGTGTCAGTTTATACTCCATGTTTCCAACCGATTATGTGTGCTTTTGCTATGCAAGCAGTATTGCTGCTCATACTCGCACGCGTAGTTTATGTCAATCTAGAGAATTAAAGGCCATATCCACCAGGGGGCAGTGTGAGAAAACCATCTTGGTCAGCTCCTTCATTTCCAGTCTTACTTGTTTGTATGAGGCTGTGGCATGAAATGTTTTACACTCACTGCCTCCATAGCAAGTTGCTAGTTTTGTAATACTGTTGCAGCATTAACTATATTCTACCCACTGCCCCACATTGTACTGGTACTTCGCTCTGCCACATATCACTTTACAACCTCATGTTGTATGTTGCATTATATGTTGTAGTATTACGGCAGCACTATATTGGAAAAAATTCCAATTTTTGCAATAAATATTGCAAAACTTATAAAGCAAAAAGGAGATCAAAATAAATCAATTTTCTCACAAACACATCTATGAGTGATTTTGAACAGCAAGGATGGAAATGATTATAATTGGCTCAGAGAGAGCTTGCAGAGGTTATGCAGAAGTAGTGGCGATGAACCATAAACTAATTTTAAACATATACTAGATAATCTTTAAAAGGAATGACCATTAAAATTGCAAAGCATGCAAAGTTTTGTTTCTTATAACAGGATATAATGCTGCATTGAAATGTAACCCTCCTAGCTTTATCACCAAGATTTCTAAATACTGGACCTATATTAAAAATTAGCGTTGTTTATGAAAATACTTTATACCGCTGAATAATATCTATACAGTATGAATGCATACTGGCCTGAAGGCAGGTATGAAGAGCTCAACCCAGTGGTGATGTGAGAATTGCATGTGCGTAACTTGACGCATTGCAAGCCTCGAATTTAAACCAGCCCTAAGACTGCAATACTCAGCACCTCGGTTTCCAGTGTAGTTTGCTTGAGTGAATTACTTGGCATGGGCTTTTATCAGGAAATACACCCTTGTATGTGCTCATCCGCCATAGTTACGACAGGATGATGCTGTTTCCCCACTGGGCCGCATTCTGTGTCGGTTCCTGTTGCTAGGCAGATGATGTTTACTGTACCCTGTTTGAATCCTCTTGAGTGGTGGCTGGATAGAGTTTGTTGGCTGAGGAAAGGATACTACTCCCCCACCCATCCCAGGGGGGACATTTATGCAGCCACAAACAACAGATGCAGGATATCCTCGGCTGGTCCCTGGATATCGGTCATCTTGACGTACTGTGGTGTGGGGGGGCTGGTTTTTATGGGCATCGTGCCTTTGGGGATGAGTGTGCAAATTTAATCAGAAGTCTTGAAACCGGACAGACTTCAGCCTCCATTTTTTAACAGGACATAATTTTACATTGAAAATAAACAGTTGTTATTGAATTAGATTTGTGGGATAGATAACGTACAAAGAAATGCTAGCGTGCTAAATAATCGTGCTAAAGTTAAAGTTAGCAGTATGCTAGCTGAAAGAGGTTTTCTTGTCTGACCGATCTGCTTTTCCTGCCACTAGGACGTGAGAAGACACGATGTGAGCACCACCGAGACAGCTTCCTGGGTTCGTTGGGGCCACGGGGCCCACGCCCAACAGTGGGCCAGTTCGTGCCCGAGTGTGATGATGCAGGCAATTACAAACCGATACAGTGCCATGCTAGCATTGGCCAGTGCTGGTGCGTGAACCGAAACGGCGAGGAGATCCCTGGAACCAGGACCGGGTCCGGGAGCAGGCCCAATTGTAAGTCACCCATTCTGATTGTAGCCCACTTTATGGGCTTTCTTTGACACGTTTGGCCTCAGGTGAGCAGTTTACAGTAGAAGTAGAGCTCCCTCTGCAGCCCTGGAGGATTGCTATTAGCATCTTATGTTTGTTTTTGTGCCAGTCTTTCATGAGATTATGATCCAAGAATTTTTATTTTGCTACAGGCATTGATTCAGAGGTAGTGCCCATCCCCGTTGGTCCCAACACCAAGCCAGAAGTGACCCCACCGCCCCCAGGGACGCATCTGCTATTCTCTCAGAGTGGGAAGATCGAGCACATTCCCCTAAAAGGCTACAGAATGATGAAACAGGAGGCTAAATCCATACTTCACCTTCCAGTAAGTGTGCCAGAGAAGTGCAGTGTTTTTGGCCATTATTTAGATATGTTTATGATGCGGGTGACTGACTTACACAGGAAGGATGTAATTTGTACTTATTGGTCAAGTGCCCTTGTTGTTATTGCCATTGACGCACAGTGGAGACTTTTGAGAGTGTGTCTGTGTATTTTGGTGTCCTTAAACTTTTTAAATAACGAAGGAATTGCTCCACTTACATACAGTATGATGCTTCATTTACTGTGTGCTGTTTACATACGAAAGTTCTGAGTAATAAGAAAGACTTGTGCAAGTTAGCAGTAAAATGCAGTGCTGCCTGTACATTTTGCAGTGTCTTGTTTGACCTGAGTTGGCCGTGCTACTGTATGTAGTTAGAGGGCACTAATTGTTTATTGGCAGGTTAAGATAAATCTGTTGTATTCCACCAGAATCCCCAATGACACATACGATGTGAGGCTGCTAATGAGCAGCTGATCTTTCTGAAATGTTTGTAAACTAAGGCTACGCTCGTTTCATCTAACGAGGAAGAGCTGCATAAATTGCATCTGCGCATTTTCATAAACTGTATATGTATGCATGTAAATTATATAAATCTTGCTCCAATTTGATTAAGCATGCATATCACTTGCGGTCAGGCAAATGATCAGATGGAAAGTTCTTTGAGAGAATCCAAAGCTGGTGAAGTGTTTTGTCTAGACAGTGGTATATACATAAGAGACAGTCTTTCAATCTCACTTTGCAGTCATGAGGTTTCTGTGACTGGGGACACCTAGTTAAACAGTTCCTCTGTCTATAACTAATCCACAGGACAAGGTGGTTATTGGAGTGGCCTACGACTGTGTTGATAAGATGGTGTACTGGACTGACATTGCCACTCCATCCATCAGCATGGCCAGTCTACAAGGGGGCAAGCCTGTCATCGTCATCAAAACAGGTATGTCAAAGGTCAGAGTCCAAAATGAGCCTAGCCACCCCACAAGTGCTCATTCTGTGTCTGCTTTCTGCTCTCCCTCAGATCTGGAGAGCCCAGAAGGTATCGCCATCGACCACCTGGGCCGGAGTATGTTCTGGACGGACTCCATACAGGACCGGATTGAGGTGGCCTCTCTGGACGGGAGCAAGCGTCGCGTCCTGATCAACACGGGCCTGGTGAACCCACGAGCTATCATCACAGACCCAATCAAAGGGTGTGACACCAGTGTGTGTCCATGTGTGTGTGTGTGTGTGTGTGTGTGTGTGCGTGTGTGTGCTCTCATTTTGGAGGCTTAAACACAGCTGCTGGACACATTTGGCTCTGGCATAATGCCACCTAAATATGCCAAATATAGTACCTTCCCAAAATAATCTTTACCCCCTTTACTCAAATGCTGTATATTATCCTTTCCTTAAGATTCAGTTCTTAACCAAGTATTTGTACATAATGCCATTTTCCTAGGAACTAATCCCTAATAATAACAGATTGAATACAGCAAAAAGATTTTGTGTGTTTGAACCATTCATGAGGAGGCCATGTTCTCCTCCCACCAGCCACTTATACTGGGCGGACTGGAACAGAGAAGCTCCTAAAATCGAAACCTCCTACTTGGATGGGACGAATCGGAGGGTGCTAGTGCAGGATGACCTGAAACTACCGAATGGCTTGACCTATGACCCCCAGGGTTCACTGCTGTGCTGGGCTGACGCTGGTGGGTTCTGTGTTTCAAGGCTGGATACATTGTATGTCTAATTGGCAGGAGGTTTTTTTGGTGAATGGTTGGGGATGATTGTGAGACATTTAAGTACCATTATACAGTCATGCACCATATAACGACATTTCAGTCAAGGACGGACCACGTATACGACAGTGGTCCCATCCATACGATCACAATGGAGCTGAGAAATTCCTGACTTCTAGTGATGTACAGCACATAATACTGGATAATGATAATAACTATGTTACTGGTTTATGTATATACTATACTGTACATTTTATCGTTCGTTTAGAATGTACTCTTTAAATATTAAAAAAGTTTACTGTAACCTAGGTTTCTAGTAGGCTATACCATCTAGGTTTCTGTGAGTACACTCTACAATATTCGCACAATGACGAAATCGCTTAACGGCACCTTTCTCAGATCGTATCCTGGTCCCAAAGTGACACATGACTCTACATTCAATTAGAGATGTCAGAAGTGAGACTTTGAAACCAGTGGGAGTAAGATAATCACATGCTGTCAATCACTGTCTAGAACCAGCATAGTAACCAATTGGGGTAGACGACTCTGTGACGGACAGCATATTAATCGCACCCACCATACCCTTCACTAGTGATGGCCAATTGAAACTTCAGGAACCAATTGCTGTACTTTCTGGCACCACTAGACAGTGCTCTCTATTAAAAAAAAAGGGCTCAATTCATACCCCAAAGCAAACCAAGAGTGCCATCTAGTAGGGTCAAAAAATACAGAAAATGATTCATGAAGCTTCATTTGGACATCACTACCCTTCACAGTCTCAGTTTTTCCAGCCTTGCCTTTTCAGACATCTCTGTAACCAAGGTGAACTCCCCAAACCACAGGCACCCACAAGGTAGAGTGCATGAACCCCAGTCATGGTAACCGCAGGAAAGTCCTGGAGGGGCTCCAATACCCCTTCAGCATCACATCCTACGGCAAGAAACTGTACTACACCGACTGGAAGAGGTAAGCCTCTGTTATCTTACAAAGCAATGAAGGGCATGCAGCAGACATTATTGTCTTAAAGCCCGTGATATAATTCAGTGGGTTGATAAACTTTTTGTAGTGCTGCTTTGTGATTGGTTGAGAGCTTTTCCAGTGTTAGTATGCGGACTGTCGGGTGTAAATCTTAGATATGTGAGGGACAGCACTATGGTCTAGTGAGCTTCCGTGAGGCCCACTAGGGAAAGCCACTGACATCAAGTGTTTTCATGATGAGTGAGCGTGAAGTCTGGGCCACTTGAGTACTCAGGAAGATGTGTCGACCATGTCATCAGCTTGACTGCAGAATGCTTTTTGTCTCTTGCCACAGGGACTCCGTGGTGATGGCGGACAGCTCCGAGGGAATGGAGTCAGATGTGTTTCAGCCCCAGAAACGCTCTCGGCTATACGGAATCATTACAGTTTATCCCCAGTGTCCAGCAGGTACAACACCATCGTGGACGCTCTGTCACAGACTTAATGGTCCTTGAAATTGACCTGCTTGCTGAGATTCAGTGCACCTGCTTAAAAACATAAGTATCTGTGCTTTAAACTGCATACTGTTGTCTGTTTCCAGGAGAGGAACTCACTTTTATAGACTAATCAGTCAATTTTTTTGGGTCAAACCATTGTGTATCTGTAAGATACAGAGTCCATGCAGGTGTTCTGCGGGTGTATTGATCACACGGGTCATTGGGTTGAGATTCCTGCTAACGAAGCTGGTGACCTTTACCTAATTCTCATCTGGCATGGCTATCATAGCATGCTTCAAAGACATGCCACTCCATCAGGATTATGGATGAATAGGCGGTGCTAGTGATGGCCATATGAAGCTTCATGAACCATTTCTCGTATTTTCTGACCCCATTAGATGGCGCTCTTGGTTTAGTTTAGGGCATGTTTTGAGACCTTTTTTTGCACAGAGACCACCATCTAGTGGTGTCAGAAAAAAACAGCAAATGGTTCATGACATTTCATTTGGACATCACTCTGCAGTGTTGCATTCTTCAGCAAAAAAACTACCCAAAACACACCCATAAACTGTGCAAGAAATATCTGCCCAAAAAGGAAAGTGCAGGACAACTCAAACTAGTGATTTCAGCTGTCTATTCTCTAGACCTCAGTCCCATAAGACTCTTATGGGGTGAACTGGACAGAAGGGTTAAAGTAAACAACCCACAAGCGCCCTGCCTTTCCAAGGATTGCTGCAGAAGGGCCGGATGGACGTTGGGTGATTTCTGAATCTAGCGAAACTTGTTAACCAGATGCCTCCAGTTTTGGGAGCTGTTATTAATGGAAATCGTGGCTATTTTGAAGTATTCCTGAGGCAGTTTTGACTTTCCTTGAACAGTTCTTGGTTCTCCTTATGTTTCTTGTTTATACTGTAGCGTGTTTTGCCTTTCAAGTATTTACGGAAAGGTCTTGTTTCATCGTGAAGGCAGCTGTTGGGCTGTGATGTGTTGTGGGTTCTCTTCCTCTGCCGACTCGCTTCTCATTGTGTTGGTTTGGGTTTTCTGTTTTGGGTCCTCTGGTTTCCTCCCACAGTCCAAAAGCATGTGGTTTAAATGAACTGCTGTGTCTAAATCGCCCTGTGCGTGTGTACCTTGTGATGGACGGGCATGCTGTCTTGGGTGTGCTTTGGTCTTCACTTCCTGAGGCAGCCTTCAGGCTTGGTGTCGCCCCACGCTGGACGACAAGTGCTAATGGAAAAAAGATGGATGGTGCTGTCAGACATAGACTAAAGAGCATCGTCCTTCCCTTCTTCACATTCATGTCTAGCCCTGAGATGGACAGTCTTGACAGGTTTTCACTTCCCGGTTAACCTCTCTGATGCATTACTTCCAGTAAAACGCCGATAAAAGCACTAACTACTGAGACCACTGTAGGCAGGTAAGGAGAGATCAGTCTTTGCCTCTTGTGCCAATGCCGAATGATGAGTATTTTGCTGTTTTGGGTAGAATGAGAGGCAGGAACTGTAACTTTTCAAGTAACAAAGGTGTAAAAAGACGAGAAATGGGACACTTAGGAGAGAGTAATTTCTATACCACGATGATTCCGGCTCTGTATGGATTTCTGAGAGTGCCAGAAGGTGCTGCTTAGGGTAATGAAAATGTGGCTACAAGCAGGTGGCCGGTAATACCCCTGGGAACGGACTGCTTAGGGCTGTAAATTAGCAGGTGTGTAGGAAGTGTGGTGGGGCAGAGGGTGCTTTATTTCTTTGGAAAACAGTGTGAGACAAACGATGTGTTCTGGTTAAGGACAGGACGTCTGTTCGTATCTTCAGTCCCGTAGCACATTGTTATGGAAGGGAGGCACTGTGACGAAGGGGTAGAGCGAGGAGAATCTGCCTGGATGCTCTAATTCTTCATTTCGGGGGCCTGAATGGAGGGGAAATACATTTTCTTCTATGTTCCTTCTCCGACACAAAAGGGGTAAGTCTGCTTTCTCGCGGCAGGCTGTGATTTTATGTACTGGGCCTTAGAGGAGAGGAGGCGGACCTTAGCTTTTTCAGCTATTAGCATGCAGGCAAATAAAAAAAAACAAACCGTAAAAACAGCTGTGGTATGTCTTGTGAAACACGTCCCCCCCTTTCCGCCTGGGTTTATTATTTTTTTTGCTGTTGTTGTTTTTAACTTCTTACCGCAGTCTGACCATGGAGCCGCCTCCCACACCCCCCCCCCCCTCCACCCCACCCCCCCCCCACCCACCCCCGCCCCCCCCCCCACCCCCCCCCACCGCCCCCCCCCCCCCCCCACCCCCCCACCCAGCCGCGAAAGCGGTCCAGCGC
>JAAGVU020000061.1:5147605-5169124 GCA_011763525.2 Mormyrus iriodes
ATGTGTGTGTGTGTTTTTATGTGTGTGTGTGTGTGTGTGTGTGTTTGTGTGTGTTTATGTGTGTGTGTGTGTGTGTGTGTTTGTGTGTGTTTATGTGTGTGTGTGTGTGTGTGTGTGCTTATGTGTGTGCTTATGTGTGTGTGTGTGTGTGTGTGTGTGTTTGTGTGTGTGTGTGTGTGTGTGTGCTTATGTGTGTGTGTGTGTGTGTGTGTCTGCCCACCTGCCCATCAATGGACTGGCATCCCGTTCAAAGTTGTACCCCAGTTTGGTGCCCAGTGCTGCCTGGGACAGGCTCCAGGTCCTACTATGACACTGACCTGGAAAAGCGGTTAGAGGATGGATGGATGGATGGATGGGCTAAAAATACTAAATTAATATAAGCTTCTGCAACCGAAATTGGGTGACATTTTTGTAGCAGAATTTAATAAAAGCGCTGTCTAAGCTGTCCAGTTTGTGAGTTACGGGCTCTGTGGCATCTATAACCAGCCTCCTTAGCCTGTCAAATGTAAATATTTTATTGTTATGCCAATATGCACTATTTTTATGACAGGGTTGTGGTTGTTTTATACAAAAAACTTTTAAATACTCCCAAACAGCAGGCACACTAATTCATCGATACTTTTGTCAATTTACGCCATGAATTTCTGTATGAGTGTTCTACTGAAAGGTATCCCTTATTTTTCAGCCTGTCCATACTGGGGTGCGTTTCCCAAAAGCATATTTGCTGGCTACGCTAGCGACCTACATAGATGGAACGATGCAACAGAATTGGTCCAACTACGTAAGCTGCTAATGGAGCTTTTAGTAAACGCACCACGGTTGAGAAACTATTCAACCACTAGATGTCACTGTATACAACTACATGCTGAAAAGACGCCCGCAAACGGACAATACTGTGTTCGTGACATGAAAATACATGTAACCAGATAAAATTTGTAGCGACTCAGAAGGACCACAGACGATATAAAGGTAGGTGCGGGTTTTAAGCATCTGTCGTATCGTAGCAAAAATAAAAAACAGCCCAGCAATGATTTCAGATATAAAATGTAGAACAAATGCCATTCATAAATGGCAACGATCAACATAGTCTGATTAAGCATTATAAACAGAGAACAGGAATGTGGGGGTTTCATTGGCCCCTCGTGCGTAATTAATCACGTCCTTGAAAGAAAAGTGCAAGAGAGGAAGATGTGACTTTTTATAGGGGCCTGCAGGGTAACGGCAGCTAGGCATTTTACATGAATATAGAGTTCTCTATGAGATGCCACTCTCCAGAACTGCACCTCCCTGAAACGATTTATATGGACTGGATTTCACTATCCAAAGACACTCTTTGCAGTTTTTTTCTGCCTCGGGACACACTGGTTCTCTGTAATGGAGCCCAAATTAATACTTAGAAAAAGCCATCCAATCAGACCCGGTTCTAGACTGTATCTAGGGGGGGGGCAATAAGAGATGTTGGTGGGTCGCATCTTTGGCTTTAGTGGGCACCCCCTCCTCAAATGAGCCATTGTGCCCCCCCCCCCCACACACACACAAACAAATGCCAGGATAGCGTCTTTTATTTTATTTTTTAATAAACTTACCCCGCGTGCCCCCCCACCCCCACCCCAAGTCAGATTTGCTCTGTTGCCGGCAGTAGCTGGAGTCATGCGGACGTTTAACACCTGACAGTCACCTGAGACATCACCATAGGCGAATACCACCAAATTAGTACTTCCATGCATTTGTGTCTGGAAATGGGCACCAGTGAACCTGGTAGCCAGCTGATCTTAGGGCAGATAATGACAAGAGCATCTGTGAAATATGAATGAAGCGAAAGTGCTGTCTGCGTAATTGATTCAACCTCCTGCAAGCCGGTAGACAGTTGACTAGCTCTGGTCCATCTGAAAGTCTTCCCCATTCTGTCATGAGGGCAGACAGAAAGCGTCGAGTCACTTTACGCTACATTGGGTAGCATACGTTCATTTTTAAAAGCAGGAATTAATTTGTCACTCGCAGAGAAAAAAAAAACTCCAAACTTATCATTTTTGGTAGCTAAATTACAACATTGAAGTCCAAATATTTTAATAGGATCCGATGCAGAACTGGGCTACATTCTACGCTCTGTGAATTTTCTTTTCTCTGCCATATGTCGTCCCACAGAGAAAACTATTAATTTGAGATATAGTATTTTTCTCTCTTTAATTTCTGAACGACAATACTATTCCAGTAAGCTGATACATATAATTTATAAGAAATTGTTGTTATAGACTTGTTTTGAAAAAGCCTTGGGTTATCTTGGGATTTAATGGTTAGTAATGGTCTGCGTAATTCTAAGTACAGACGCCAAGTTAATTGTGAACCATGAATATTCACGCGTACATTTGACGCCTGATGGAAGTAGCATTCCATGCCACTGTATTGCATGACCAGTTCCGGAAAAAAAACATTTTGCATCATGACTAATAAAGGTACTCCGATCATCAGTCATTGTTAGTGGATGCAGCTATGCTCACAATGCCTTGCGTGCTCTGCAGTTTTACATGGAGGATTGCATTTTCCCGACAATGTGAAAGCCGCTCCACCTGACCATACCGTGCGTTTCATGCGGGGAGCTCCTCCCAGAAGACGAGGACCTGTCTGACGTCATACTGCTGCCCACGGCAAACGGCGCGTCCTTAGGGCTGATCCTTCTGAGTGACCGGGGCTCGCTCCCTTTTCCGCCAATGGACTCCGCTCCTGCAGCCTGTGGGCGTTATTTCCTGTAGTTTTGTGCATTTTCCTCTGTTATTGCCTCAAAATCGAGCGGCTGGCGCTGCCAATGGGAGTGGGTTGCGCGCTGGGTATGTTTCGGGACGGTCTTCCTCCTGCTGCGAGTCTTCCCGGGCTGAACACAGATAAGCAAACGTATGACAGAATAAACGGGGTAGCGAGTCTCAAAATGAATAAGAAATAGGGCGAATAACTTTGCAGGGGGGGGGGGGACTCTGCCGTCTGGTTACTGAGGTGCTGGTAGTTAGCTAGCTGGCAGGCTAACTGTACTGCAGAGTGCGGCTGCTTCAAAGCTTCGGCTTATGGACGATGAAATTATCTAATGACAGCCTTAAATACGCCCCTGGATTTGTACCTCATTTAAAATAATAATAATAATAATAATAATGTTCTTGTTATTAGTGTTACGCCTGGTTGCTAGCCCGTTAGCTCATTCCGCACCGCTATTCGGCGGCTGTTAAACGGGCTGTCATTAGCGTTATATTGATCATTATCACGCAATTCAAAATGCAACTATCGCTTGTTAACAGATAACTCACGAAGCATTCTGTTATATTTTATATATTTTTTATATAATAGCGGACATTCGCATCACCGTGTGTGGTTAGCGTTACTGTATGGAAATACTGAGGAAGATGCATAAGTATTAACCGTCTGAGTAACTAATCCGAAATCCTGTGCGATTTCTGTTTTAGGAACACTACAAGAAAAACCGCCTAGTTGTCAAAAGTGGATTAAAAAATACATTAAAAGTTGAAAGGAAAATTATGAAGTGTTTTGCGTCACAGCCGGACTCGGCTGTTGGACCACTTGGGCTGCCTTAACCCGCTTCCGTCGATGAGGGGCGCTCTATCGCGCATCCCTCGGCGGAGCCCGAGCCCTGCAGCGCCATGGCCGCCCGGCAGCTCGACGACCTCTCCCGGGCGTGGGAGAGATACGCGGACTGCAGGACGCACGGAGCTGACTTACAGGTAGCTGAACCGACCCGGTTCCCAATGACTGATGCAGTTGAACCTAAGAGCGAAAGCCCTTTCTCTCCCCAAAACTTAGTCATGCGTCAGCATGCAATCAAACCTCAAGTCGTCATTACTAGTATCATTTTACAGTATTTTTCATTTAACTATGAAAGTAGCAATGCAGAGCAGAAAGCCCCGTGTAAATGCAGCCTTTCTGTACAGGGATTACTTTTCTACAGCTGATTCCGTGTAGCCACTATAAAGAAATTAATATTACATGGCATTTTATGCACCATGCATACCATCTTATGGTCATACTGTTATGTAGTAATTTTAATGCTCATTGCAAGGTCACTGAATGACACATTGACCGAATCCACCCTTTGTACACACGGCCACACTCCTTTCTTACTCCCAAACCGGATTAAGATGAACAACTGTACATCCTTAATTCTGAGAAAAATGGGCTAAATCAAGCAGTCTGATCCAATTTTAACTTGTCCAGCTTTGTTAATTGTTTGGATGGACTTTTTATATAACTTTTGTAAAATAATGGCATATTTTCCTGGCACTGACAAACACACTTGGTTCTGTGAACTGTATCCTGATACAAATATTTTGCTGGGCTTGTAGCTTTGGTTGTGTCCCTTTTACTTCAGTTTCAGGTGTGAGAGGGGTTTTGGATGCATGTGACATTTGTTTTGAGGTCAAAGTGCCCCAAGGGCCAAGTGAGGTTCACCCTGCGTCACCGTGCCTCGCTGATCGGTTTGAATTTTTCTGTAATATTAATGCAGCATGGCTGCGAAAGACAATAACTGATAAATGTTTAGTTGCACGAAAGGAAGAAAGCCAAACTTTCCCTAGCTACCCTTAGAGTAATCACATAGAATGGAATTGCTCCGTATTCTGCAGTAAGGTCCTAATTATACTCAAGCATTAAAAAAAAAGCTATGTTCTATGCTGAATTGTAGTTTGAAATGTTGTGTTTGAGCAGGTCTTAAGAAGCATGGAACACTGTCTTTGGAGAGGTCTTTCCTATGTATCATCTGGGAATAAGCAGTGGGTCACTTTGCTGAATGCAGAAAATGCTTGACAATAGAACTGGAAAATATTCTCTTTTGCAGAGGGTAATTGCAGCATGGTTGTAACCTGTTCTCAGTTGGATTGGCCAACATGCTGTTAATTTATTTTTAACTATGTGTCCCATTAATTGTAGTATATGTTTTGAGTATGATAAATATACATTTTTAATTATAGCTGATTTTAACAAGCATTGTATTGTGTGCATGTTTTTTAACCTCGACTTCTTTGTGATTCAAAGGTATAATACTTTCATTACCCACCCCTACCTATACAGGCCTTGAAAATTATTACTCAGATGCTTGGTCCTGTGAATTATTAGCATGGGTAGCATGAGCCGCCTTGCAAGGTTTTTGTGCACAAACTGGTTTAACAGAAGCGCTCTCTTCTTGCACGCCCGCCCCTCTGGTAACCACAAAGTAAAACTGACTAGGCATGAAGTTGAAGATGGTCACAGAGTGGATCGTTCTGCTCCAGGGGTAACAAACAGCGCATGTCTGCTGTCTTGTATTTACGCTGGGAAGATGCATTTCTTCCGACGTTACGAGTCTGCGTGAAAAACCAGATCGCAGCACAAAAGAAGATCTCCATGCATAAGTCAGTGCCACAAGTCAACTCCTATCCGCTCATGCAAGATATGGAAAAAAGGACTCTTCTTTCTTCCTGTAGTCCGAAAACGTGCGTGAATGTTTATTCATTTTGATCTATAAATATATTGCCAGAAGGAGATGCGAGCTATTGGGAGACTATAGAAAACCTCATTATTTGTATAACTAGGTATGCACATAGGCAAAATGCCAAAAGTTGTGCCAAAAGTAAATATGTGTATACATTTTGTCTTAAATATATTTATACATACCATTCATAGTGCAGTCTGCCTGCTGAGTTGGCATGACTTGACGCAGTGGCTCATTTCATTGGCTGTGCCGAAGCCAGCATTCCAAAAGGCAAAATTTACCCAGAATCCACCAGGAATTTCATTTAATTTTATTTTTTCCCTTCTCAGCCATCTGCTTCTGCTCAGGCTTAATCACACTAATCAAAAGTGTTTGAAGTGGAACAGAGTCATGCTTCATGTTTGTTAAAAAAAAGAGCCGAAATGCCAGTTTTAAATCATTCCCAGGAGCCGTTTGTCTTTCAGCTCCAGTGACAGTCAAAGTAAAACCGGTGCTCTTTAGTAAATATGTCAGTGTAACATGAAAGTGTGTTTCTGGTTTTAACTTGCTGTTTTGGCTGCATAAAGTCCCATCAGACAGCTTTATCGTTTTTTGGTACCATTATGTTAAGTAGGGGGAAATAAGCAGTAATTTAAGAATTAGATTCCTGCTTTTGTGTTTAAAAAATACGATTGCAGTGGTTAGAATGACCTAATCGCTTTTTTTCTTTTCTACATGATTTTAAGGCATTAGTGGTAGTAGTAGCAGGAGGAGTAGGGGATTTAGTCCTGTCAGAGGTCTCCTGGGACGTGCATGGCTAAGGCTTGCTAGTGGGGCTCAGTAGCTTACAAGATTTGCGCTGTCCCTCGAGGTGAATCTTCACTCAGAGCACTGGAGATGGCTGACTGCCCCCTTCTCCAGAGATGCTCTGCAAGTTCTGCTCCAGCTTGGCTGTTCCTCTTGTTGGGAGGAAGCATATGTCCTTGTTAAATGTGGCACGCTTGCATTAAATGTTGGAGCCTGATGTCACCAATTCAGTTCTGACCATTTTGCCACCTGGTGACTCAAGGCTTTACAAGTCTGTGAAGCTGACTTTGGGTAGCTGCTTTCCCCTATCCTATCACCTTTTTTGACTTGAATGTCCTGTGGCAGCCCCTTTCGCGCAGGGTTCTCAGGCATAATTCACTAGTGCCGGTCACCAGTGCAGCATGTGTCCCCATTATGAGTCAGACAACCTAGCGTCTTCCCTAAAAGACAAATGGTTCTTGATGCTGGTCCATTCACACCAAGATGCACTGTACAACATGTTGGATTTCACACTGCTCTGACCATGTGATTTGCTGAAGGGGGCATGATATCTGTGTTCTGTGTGCCATGCTCTGGCAGAAGCATGACTGGATTGTTTGGTACCAGTTAAAGCAATCTAAACTCGTGATCCCAGGGGGTCCTGTTTGGGGGGCACAGTTACTTAATTCGAACCTTAATTGTGATGTTTGTTTACATCTGGCTCTGTTTGATAGTTTCCAGCTTTTCATATCAAAGATTGTTTGCTGTGGATTTAGTCAGTCAAATAATAGTGGTAGGTTATCAGCAGTTTATAGATATCTGCATTATGAACTTGTAGGGTGGCACTTGTTGATGGAGCTTCGAAGGTCATGTGGTAACTCAGCCATGCTGTTGGGAGTGTCATGCCAGTGCGATTGGGACCTTTTTGATAGGGACTCATGACATTTGTGTGGCTCATATGGGCCCCCTGTTGTCCCCAGCCGTCACCAAGACAGTACTCCTGGTCTTTTCTCATGTGGCATGTGTCCCCCTGGCTTAGCCACCAATTCCTTTGTTGCTGAGCATGGTGTTCATAGGTGTTTGGGGAGGCAGTGCTGGAAAATGCTGCCAGTTCTCGAGATTGCCCTTAATCTGAACTTTTCTGTCGCCCATTCAGTCTGTCAGTCTGTGCCATAAGTGTCGCTTCTAGTGTGAGTGATGCAGTGGCCCTGGACTAAGTGCTAGATGTGTAAATTCTGCCTCCCCCCAGGCTGCAAGTTTTGCTGTACAGTAGCAATACATTTATGCACTTTGGATGAGCATTCTTAGAGCACTTTTCCACTGCACCAGGTACCGTACTTTCAGTTGATTTTCCATTGATTTTCCATCGAGTACCAATACCAAATGTTCCAGTACCAAATGTACCAAATCAGCTGGGGTTCTGTTTTGGTGACTTCCGAACGCTTTCTTTGTCGATTTGGTTTTGCTAATAGGCTGCTTCTGAAACACAATACAACCGCTGAAAAAAGTTACAAACCCAGAAAACAATGACTGACAAAGTAAATAAATAAATAAATGAAAAGTAACAGTAATGCATGGACAAATGAAGAGACCCAAACATTAATTGTGATTTGGTCGGAGGAACAGATACAACGATATCAGGATAGCATGACATAAAAAAGAAATTTTGTATAATATATGAGGGCAGCACGGTATTGGAATATTTTCAAATATTGTAATGTGGTTTTGTTGCAATAAGTATTGGGGTATTTATAAATCATAAAAAATGAGTTCAACATAAATTTCTCGCAAACCTGTCAAGGAGCAGCAAGGATGAAATAGATTGTCTCGGAGTGCTCATGCAAAAGCAGCAGCAGAAGTAAACTTTAAACTGATTTTGTAAACATATACTAGATAATCTTGAAAAGGAGCCATCATTAAAATTGCAGTGCTTGCTAAGTTTTGTTTCCTATGACAGAGTAAAAGTGCTATAATGTCCATACAGTGTAAAGGTATGAATAAGCCTAATCTCAACTCAGCTGACTGTCGTGGTCCTTGCGATGTAAGAATTGCATGTGCGTAACATGCGATATTGGTATTAATATCGCACATCATCCAGCTATATAATATATACAGTAGCCTACAAAATACCCCGCCTCACGTTGTGATGTCATTCAGCACCAGTTACAGTTTTTATTTCAGTGGAAAACCAACAAAAAGAAGTACTGCACTTCTGGTGCTTTCTTAAAGTGCCAAAAGTATGATACCCTGGGCAGTGAAAAAGTGCTCGTATACCACAAGCAAGAAGTGTGTGAGGCGGTTGTGGCCTCTCTGGGTGGGGCATTTAATGCGGCCACTCTGAGCTGCAAGAATCCCTTGTCGTGTTAAGTTTCTTGCAACAGGAAAGCAGCTGGCTGGTGTTTTAGCTTGAAAAAAAAAAAAAAAGCTTAGAGCATCCTGTTTAGTAGCTTTTCCTCCTTTGTGGGGCAACTGTCCTAATTTGCTTCTGAAAAGAACCAAGAGCCTTATTAGCCAACTTCTTTATTATTTATTACTCCATTGTTTTTGGTGCACAGTTACCGGTTATCAACACACAAGATAAGTAAGAGATGTTTGGGGCATCTATTGCAAAATACATTGCACATTATTTTTTGCAATACAGTATGGCTGCAAGACTAGTGTCTTGTGCAAGTAATAGGTCTGAGAATTGAATGGAAAGTTTTTATTTTAGTGTCTTTGACTGCTCCAGTGTGAAGGATCCTACCCTGCAGACATTTTTGAGGAGGTGAAGGGTACTGGTCGGGCGCAAGTGTAAACTGGAAGCTTGGAATTTTGACACATTTACGGCAGACGGTGGTCATTCCGGCCAACTGGGACGCGGGTCGGACTCAGATGGCCAGACTGATTTGGCCAACACCCGAGCCGGATTTACGACGACCCTTTTGAGTGCCGCATCATCCATCAAGCAGTCGCGGATGATGTCAGCCTGCACTTCTGCGATCGTTGGGTTTTACCAAAGGTTCATTTAGTGCAAAGCTCTTCAGTTTGGAAGGTCCTTGACCTACTGTGGCAGTACTGTTAAAATAATGGGGACAGAAGACATCTTCTACGGTGATTTGATGTGGCAAGCATATCTCGGCTTTAATATGTAGATCTTTTTCACGCTCGCCTGCTTGCGGGTGTAGAAGACCTGTCAAGTAGATATACCACTTTGTGAAACATCAGTTGCATTTCAGCGTTGAGGCTTGTTTTATCACTGCGCTGAATGCTATACCAAACTGTCATCCATGCTCTTTGAAAAAGATGGAACTTTCATTTGAAGATACAACTGGAATCTCATTTACTAGAGCTGTAAATTAACCAGAGGGATTTAATGTCTGTATAGTCTCACAGGGGATGAACCAAGACTGTTAATGCTAAGTTCAGACTACACAATTTTAGCCCCGATTTTCTGCACACTGATGGTTTTTTGGAGACCGCCGGCGAAACCCCTAGATCAGAGGGAAATTGCTGCTTGATCAGCACTAGCAAATCGGCGCTCAATCACTATGTGTGAACTGTTCAAAGATGCAACCCGACAGAGTCACCCATGTGCTCCAGACACCCAACGGATATCTAGCATGTTGAATATCTGTACCTGTCAGCGACTCCAAATCCTGCAGTGTGTTGCGACTGGCAATGAGTGTCACAACAAGCTACAGCCAATGAGATTGCAAGAAATGAGGTGAGAGGAAACCAGAGAGAGGAATTGAAAATGGTGTAAAAAATTCAGTTTAGAAACTTTTATACATATATATCGTGTGTGTGCCAAATCACTAAAAACCCAAGGCATATAATACTATTTCTTCATTTGATTTTAACAATTGTTATAACAATTTATAGCACGTTGACATTAGAATAGTGATTTCCCGGTGTCATTCACCCCTACGATTTCATGACAAAACGTAGTTTGGAGACCAGACAGACTCGTCCGCGATTCCTACTGGTGAAGGATCTTGTGTGTGACCTCCTCTCGCTGATCATTCATGTAGTGTGTAAAACACAGTAACTTAAAGACTCCTGATTACCGGATGACAAGTTATGTGGTGTGAACAGTACATTGAACTGACGACTTTAAAAGTTGTTGAGTGTGAACTAAGCGTAAGGCTAATATTTGTCTTGTCAGGCTTTCCAAGTGAAAGGTTCGCTAAGTGCCAGAATGACACTGGAACAGCTCTTTTAGGAAAGTTCGTTTTTACATGGTGCTTGGATCTAGAACGTGGAAGGGCTGTTAGTTTCGCTGAATGTGTGGTGAGGCTGACTCCTGAATTTTGGTTTTGCTTTTTCACATAACGTCAATCGAGATGAGCTCAGTTTGACCGTGTTCAGTCTAAATTGCATAGCTCATCCTTGGAAGCAGAATTGCTGTGAATATCTGAACAGGATTATAAGTCAGACCTTCTTCAGATTGGTAATTACATGGTAACTGATTATTTTGAGCTGTTAATGTCACTCCTGTGTTATTAAATGATAAGATGATAGATGTATTAGTCGTCTTCTCCACTTCCTGAACCTAGTGCTTGTGTGAGTTGTGGTTTTGGTCACCCCGGAAGTCGCATGTTCTGAGGCAGGCGAGGCAGCTGACCGCCGTGACGGATGCACGATCCGATCACGCGGAGCCGCACGCAAATAATTGATGCAGTCCGACAGGAGAGAGAAATGTGAATAATTGAAGAGCGCAGCGGCGACTCAAGTCTGCACTCGCCACGTCAGCCTGTCCCACGCCTTCGCAGACACGCTTGCTGATGATCGGTGGGGCCTGCTGAGCCCGAGCGATGCTCTGCAAGGTTGGGGCGGTGAGCGGCGTTGCCAAAGCTGGTATGCCACGGTTCCCAAAAACCAACTAAGCTGCTGTTAGTGATAGAGTCCAGTTACTGCATTGCAGCATTCGCCTCATGAACAGTCTGGGGCACAAGGAACCACCCACCTGTCTATCCGTCTGGTCCAGTGGGTGGGCTCTCTGTAACCCTTCTGGGGGCCAGATGGGTTCAGGGATAGGGATGGTGATGCTTGTCCTTTCTTGGAGATTTATGTTCTGAATGTGGCTAAAATGGGAGAAGCTCGGGACGGATGAGAGGGCTCTGAAGAGGAATAGGAGGAAGATCTTAGTTGGGGGGGGGGGTGCCATGGCCACTTTGGGAGATATGGGATGGTTCCTGGAGGGCAGGACTGGTGTGGGGGAGGGGCTGCTGAAGTCATTCCAGCAAATGCTGTGAGGACCTCCCTAGACACAGGTGTTCAAATGTTTGCTTAAGAGACCAGCAGTCTTTCAAATCCATCACTAGAGAAAGGGACAGGTTTCTAAGAGCCACACTTCAGGCAGTTGCTATGTTGATCCGACACCGTCTCAGAGAGAGACCATCTTACAGCCTTGGCTGCCTAATTAGGTCCGTCTCCATGACCCGTTTCCCTCTGTCGGTTCTCATCCAGATTTTTGCGGTGTCTGGTAACATCAGCCGGGACTTTCATGTGTTGTCCTGTGACGATGACCCTAACGGCCTTCTGATGCTATGACCGCAAGCCAGGTGTCCTCTCTGTTTACCCGCCAGCTGTATCAAGGTGACGGTGATGCCTCGGTTCTTGTGTTTGCCCTGTGGCGAGCGGTTTCTAAACAAACCTCGCCTCCTCTACCTGTCCAGTTTTCCATCTTGCCATGACAGTTGACACAGTAGTGAATAATTCAGCCCGGTATAGCGGTGCACGACAACACTGCCCTTGGCTTTCAGAACATCCCGTCCCTGTGTTTCTCAGGTTATGTTGTTATTTCAGCGTAATATTTTGTTTCTTAGCAGGTTGCCTATATTTTACTTTGTGTAACTTGGGTTACAACTTACCCATTCATACAGCTCTGTATTGTACCCTGGAGCTGTATGGTTTAAGGTACATGTTGAAAAGTACAGCAGCAACATGCCTGAGGAGGATGCTGCCCAATCGTTGCTCCTGAACTTTAGTTCTATTCACACATGGCCCAACCAGAGTAAGAGTGTGTAGGCGGGTTGGTGCACATTGTAGCAGAAGCTGCTGGATGCCCTGCTGTCACCCCCCCCTCCCCCACGCAAAGCCTGGACCACCTCATGATGCCCCAGAAGTCACACCGCAGCCTCGTGGCCGATCATGAGGAGCGGATGACTGGCTCCCCTGCAGCTGGAGATGGGCGGCCCTTCGGCAGGCATTCCTCATCGTGAATTTTCTGCATGCTGCCTCATTCTTAGGGCAGCATCCTGGTACTGGAACGAAGCTCCAGTGCTCTACTGAGCATGCAATAATAACAGCCTGATTTTTTTCCTCCTGCCACGTAATACCTCTAATCCACCAAACTGTTTTTATTGTGGGTGAGACTCTTTTCTGGAGCATGGCGCCGTGGCACGAGCCTCAGGAAATGGCTGTGCTCAAATCTGTAATCGTGAGGCCATGTCCCCATGAGAGAGACTCTGAACTAACTGCTTCAGTGAATCTCCTACCTGCCACAAGCAGCTGGTGTGCCAAGCATTCAGGGTAAGGTCTTGAGTTCTAGGGAATGATGGCATTTCTGATTTAGTAGCCATTTTGTTTCTTTTTCGATGAGGTGTTTTCTTTTGCTTTGGCCACACAAATGCCACTTAGATTTGCTATCCTCCCATAGAATAGATGGAGGTCAGATATCTTAAGGCACACTTCAGTTTTGCCCGCGTCTTTTTCCTGGTGCGAGTCTGAGGAAAGCGAGAGCAGCCCAGAGTGACGACCCCCTGATTCATTGCAGAAGTGTTACCAAATTGTACCAAGGACTAGAAGAATGATGAATGATTGCATCCGGCTTCCTCTGCGAACGCTCTGGCAAGCCAATGCACATGTGCCATACCGCTGGAGACCCAGGGCGTTTTCAAACACAGTCCGGAGTGAGAATTTATTCATCACTGTGTATGCCTGTACTCCAGCAGTTTAAAATCTTGGCAGTGGATGAAGGACGATTAATTGTCATTCCATTCAGGAAGACGTGTGCTCTGACCGTTATGAAGTCGTGCGCTCAGCCCAAAATGGGAGAGCAGGATCCAAAAACAGTAAGAAGTAAGACCTTCCAGGAGATTTGTGCGCTGTTTGTGAAGATTTCTTGTGACAAACAATGTAGTGCCCAACAGAGGGGCCAAATGAATAATTTCCCCCCAAATCACAACAAGGCACCATGAAGAGATTTGCAGACAGTTTCATCTAAATCATGTTAGTTAATAAAAAAGGGGGGGGGGGGACCAAGATATCTGGTTCCGTCTCCCCTAGTTGCTTGGACCCACCTGCTCTATAATATGATTGGTTATTTCCCTAAACCAATCATCTTCCCTTTTGCCCTCAGTACATTTTTGTGCGAACTCTGATGACTATTCTGATGAATAGTCTGTGTGGTATGGCAAATTACACGGTAATATGCTGTTCTTATTGTATGTCCTCTGTCTAGTGTTTAGTCCCTCTATTGTTTTGGGTTTGACTCATGCGGTGGCCCTGTGTCTAAATCCCAGTAGTCACAATGGTGATGGGAAGGTAGGGAATTTTTCTCTAAGATCTCCCGCTGAATGCTCCCTCCAAGTTTGAGTCCCGCCCACAGCTGTGCCAGGGGCTATAGCTGCTCTCATGCATGCAGCGTGGGTGCTGGCAGTGAGACGCACTCGCCACGTGGAGGGAAACCAGAGTTGGGTATCTCACTAGCGCCCAAAGCGCACAGTGATCTCGTTTGGCCCTTATTTTGGCTGGTAACTTGTTAAAGCTGCTTAGCGAATCTTTGGAGTCACCTGACCTGAGAATCTGAGGGGGAAAAGCTTTAAAGGCGCAGATCAGTTCTCATCTGTTCTTGGCTTTGGTGGAATATTATTAGTAATTGCTAGTGTGTGTAACTCGGATGTTATGTAGCATGAATTACAGACTCAAATGTAAACGGTGGTGTGAATGACTACAGGAGTTATGAGAAAAGGCAAAAAGCAATGATGGGGGTGGGAAGTTAATGCTCCCGAGGTAGACGTTTCGGTGGGTGGGGGATTTCCGGCATGTCAGCCCCTCCTGGCCATGCTAATCAAATAGAATAAACATCATGTGTGTAAAATTATTGTGGTTGGTCTTCTGCTATAAAAGTCAAGGATGTACTGCAATCAAACTATCCTGTGTCATTTTGGCAGCCCCAGTGTGGGATACAGTGCCCACACCAGTGCCCTGTAGTGGTTGGTGTCATATGACAGATTTAGCCTGGATGAGTTGGCCATTGGTTTCCCATCAATGTTCTCCTCGCTGTTTGTTGTCAGATCTACTTGCCTTTTAAGGGCAGAGTGGGTCTAATATGATCACTCTTGCCAGATTAATCAGCATGGCATCATTTCAAATCATAGCTGGTGAACCATGCTGTGTGAAAAATGCTCTTTTGCAGTTTCCTAGCTGGTCACGTTGGCAGCCGTGGTGTGCTGAAACCCTGCTCTGACATTTGTGTTATTATTAGGCGTTGTCAGGTGGATTCCTTCAGAATGGCTCGTTGTCTTTCTGGGTCTTCAGGCTTCCTCAATGCATGTTTGCTATCGTGCTGTTTGACATGCCTGAAAAATATTCCCAAAACACTTTACAGAGCCACAACGGCACGAGGGGCGCAGCAAGCGTGTCCTGATATGTTAATGAAGCTTCATCTCCATTTAGCTCCCCTGAGACAAATTACCCTGTGGAATGCTGTTTATGCCCTGGATTTTGGCTAGCAGGTTATTGTTGTTATTATTATTATACATGTGATTTACTTTTCATCTAATTTCTGGCTGGTCACAGTGGTCAGATGCAAATGAGGAGAACTTAAATGTGAAGCGGTGTGGGGGGTTTTTCAGTGATTTGCTTCAATAAATCTGGTTATTTGCTTTTTTTAATGGTAGGTATAGTTTTGAATGTGACTGACTGAAGGGACAGGTAGGTGCTATTTTTCACTGCATGTATAGCCCTGGGCATAGAGCCGGCACAGGCATGGGCTGGTTACGAGCTCGTGTGCATGTATGTTGATTGTTGTGCGGCCTCTGTATAGCTTCTCTCAGTTTGCTGGAGGCATGGGAGGGACTGACCCATCCCAATACTGCCCCGTATACCCACATTTGATATAAATGCAGAGTGAGTTGGAGTACTGTTTTTCCACTTCGAGTGACTACTGTAGCTGGAATTAGTAAGATTAGTGAAGTTAAAGCTTATCTGAGGCATGTTTCCCCCTGATAAATCCTGTTTGGTCTGGAAGTGTTACTGGCTTTTTAAGAAAGCTTCCATCTGGGTTCATGGTGCACCACTCCCTGATTTCCCAAATGCCGCCGTCCCCCAGGAGGTCTCAGACCCACCCTGGAGGTGACAGGATCTGAACCCGTCCCCATGCTATGGTCACATGGTGCCGTAATCAGTCTGATCTTCCTGTTGGAGTCACGGAAGATGGGATGCTGATGTCACAACGGGAGGCAGTGTTCCCGCGTTTGTGACTCACCCCAGCCCTCGAGTCGTACTTGGAGAGATGCCAGTCCTGCTTAAGAAAGTTACCAACTTCATTCCGGTAAGGTGAAATGGAGGCAACAGCCATTGTTGGTCCGGTCACATGATGCGTGATTTCTGAAAGGGGGCGGAGCCAGAGACACGTTTGTCCCCCTGATTGGCTGGCCTTCCATATGTAGCATGAAAAAAATAGTCGGCCTCAATTAGTGAAGTTAACCTTTTTACGCCTCACTGAAGGAGAGGTTAGGTGGAGCTGCGATGTGATTGGCCCAGATGTGGCAAGCTTTTGCAAACATGGGCAGCACCAACCTGCGCTCTCCAGATTGGCTCACCTTGCCTTCCCTCAGGCCGTGTTCAGAGGTTCTTCCATTCCTCATCTGTTTTTTGCAAAGGTTGCAGTTCACATGTCTCCCACCGGGCTGGAACATGGTGCTCTGGGCACAATGTAGGGTTGGCATCTTACCTCTCCTATTTTAACACCCCCCCCCACTCAGAGTAACCGTTCTTCAGTCTCTCTCTCCCTCCTCCCCCAGGTCAGCCTGCAGTGCCTGGAACGATTCCTTTACCTGTTTCACTGTGTGCGACACCTCGACCGACTCGGGACCGAGGATGAGGTGAAGTTCTGGTAGGTGCCTCCTCCCCCAAACCCAGCGCCTTGCTGGTTCCTTTGCTGAATCCTCCTCAACTCTTCATTTTCCCCTGGAGCAGGACGTGTCGAGAGGGATTCCCGATGGTTTCCTGGCCTCCACGTTTCTTATTTCAGCTTTTTTTTCTGTCGACATGCCCTTTATCTGTTTCATCACTGTATAAACCAGACAGGGAGCTTCTAAAGCATGTTCAGAACCACTGCGGTACGACACTCAGGCGACGGTTGCATGGCTGCTGCGCGCCTATTTCTGGCCGTGACATGCGACTGAACCTCGCATTGAAACAAAAGTGCTCCTGCTTTCGCCGCTGCGGTTCTGCAGCTTTAAAATGATCTCGAATCGAAGAGTTTCTCCCCGGCGCAGCACATGCCTGGCGCTCTGCCAGGCCCAGAATTTCCTGTCGAGGTGTTTAATTAACGAGCAGCTCACGGGTTTTTCAGTTAAAGTTGCAAATGAGCGGCACACAGCTGGCAGGATGTGCGACCCTGGTTGATGTGATTCATCTGCCCCTACTTCTGTGATTGTGTCAGGTTCTTGAAGCGGCATGTTGCCTAGGAACAGAACTGGGGGGGGGGGGCTTGTATCCAAACAAACTGTCAGCACAAACACTTCAGATGCTAAAATCAGTTTAACTACCTGAGCAAATGTTATCTCCGGACAGTATGATAGGAGAGATTGTTTGCAAGCCTGTGATAGGTCGTGGACTGACTGCCTATAGCTCCTTGGTCTTCTTTTTGAAATGTTAGTTTTCATTGTTTGTTGTACACAATCATTGCCCCCTTTAATATGAAGCCCTCCCCTCCAGGTTGAACTGAGGTCTGATTACTGCCGAATGCGGTCGTGTCACTGAGAGGGCCGAACACGTGATCTGCCGGATAACTTGGCAAGAGCTGCGAGCATGGTTTCCGACTGGGTAAAACCAAACCCCCACCCCCTTCCTCTGATGTGTGAAAACTGTCAGCGGAGGACCTAGCGCGAGTTGTCGTCTCTCCTGGGACCATGGGCCTTGTTCGTGAGAGATGGAATTATTTTACTGTTTTCATACATTTTTAATGAGGCCAATGGCGCATGTGTTTTATTTTTAAAGCCCTGGGCTGAAGGTCGAGTGAGGTCACCAGAAGGCTAAAAAAATCATGAGACCGAGTTACTTTCACAACAGAAAGACCCAGTTCAACACCAAGTCTTTGCGATACTGACCCAGATCACCTTGTTATAGCTAGACGCTCCCCCCCCCCCCCCGAAATGTGAAATCACAAAAATCCATATGGTTTGTGCCCTGTGCCCCAGCACTAAGAGTAGTGGACTAACTGTAAAAAAGGCTTTGATTTCTTACATTCCTGCTTGCTATTGTAAATCCTCCTGACGTCTGGTTTTGTTATTTGCACCTGAAGTATAATGAGTCGTTTTGATAGTAGTTAGGATGTCTTGTATTCTATCCTTTTACTTTATGTGTAAATTTATGGTAGAGTGTTTCTTGTATTTTAAAAATACAACGATATACACTTAGCAGTGTCGAATGCCGTGTAAATGAGCTGGCCAGAGGGATTCCTTATTTAATCTTTTCCTGAGTTCATGCTTTCCCGGATGTTTTGAGGCATGTCAGGTTCCCTTCAATGGTTCGAGCTGCCTGTGAGTACATGAATGTGAGTGTGTGTTTGCCTCTGACATCTCAGCCGTCACCCCCCCCCCCGATAACAGTCTACATCGATAAGAGCCCCACGCCAAATGAATTGACGCACTGATACTGATTTGTACCTCGACACTGCCTGTGCGGACGGTTTGTAGGCGCATCACCGGATATTAAGCTATCAGCTCGATGGGAATGTGCCAGAGGACCCCCCCCCCCCCAACTCGGTGCAGCAGGAGTCATGGGGGGGCAGCGGACCGCCAGCAGTGAAATTCGGCCTGAAACCCAAGCCGGGTCAGACGTCTGTCACAATGGAGGAAAACCGGCCTGGGCTGGCACATTCCCCTTCCCCCACTGGAGGCACTAGACATTTGCGAAAATGCTAGGGGATTGTTTTTTAGGTAATCGCTAGTTGCTTCGTAATGCAGGTTTTTGTAATTATGACTGCGTAGTTTCTATATTTGAAGTACCTTAGTATTGTCTTGTCATGGTAATGGTGTGGTCTTATCAGTTATATTTAGAACCAGTAAGCATTAAGTCAGTGTCCGGTGAACTTTCTAAGGGGCAGAATAGCTACGCCCACTTGGACTCAAGAATAATTAATGAGCCAGAGTGCAGTTTCAGTAATGATTGCCAGCCGGTGAAGGCCGTTCACCTGGCTGCCGATTTTGTCCATAAATACTATGGGTGCTGTTACCAGCACTGACTGGATCTGTTTACTGGACTGTGGCACGATGAAACCATGATGGGCTGGAGCCTGGTGAGAGAGGGGGAATGTAGAGGCACAGGGTGTGTGTGCGTGTGTGCGTTTGTGCATGCATGCTACTGCCCACCGCTCACATTGGCTTGAACTCGTCCAGCACCGGACTCCCCAGTCGCACATGACATCACATGCTTTCATGTGATTTGCCGGCGCGACCCCAGATGTGGATGGGGCCCCGGTACTGAATTCCACCTTTATAGTGATCCACAGAGGCAGAAAGGAAGGTTTTACCTTAAGCAACGTGGGCACGTGATGGGGGCTTCTGGATGCGAGGCCCCCAGGGCAGATCACACACAGGAGCCTGGCGAGGTTTGATTTCCCCTAGGGTAATGACTGGTTCCAACATGGGCTAGATATTGGAGGTAGGCAAGCTGTGTGTGTGTGTGTGTGTGTGTGAGCGTGTGTGTGTGAGCGTGTGTGTGTGAGCGTGTGTGTGTGAGCGTGTGTGTGTGAGCGTGTGTGAGCGAGCGAGCGAGCAGTTGCCCTTAGATCACACACTGGTCAGATGTTATCACTTCTGACCAATTGGTGTGTTTACCCTGGGCTGGTAAGTCTCATTAAGTCTGGGCTTGCTGCCGTGACAGCAAGTTGACTTCCACTGCTGCCATCCCATCAGTTTTGGTGGTTTCTGATAAAAAGATATTTTAAATTGATCAGATGGACAGAGTGATTCGGTCATTTAGTCCCAGGCAGGAAGAGCAAGACACTTATTAGATTTCTCTGATTTTTTTCTTTTCCTTGTATTTGTCATACAGTAAGAATAATATTTTTAATAGACTATATGTTATGTTTTGAGCAATATTGACTTGATTTTTCCAGAGTATTTAATGGGTAGGTTTCAGTAAATGAGGTGCTGTCTAACCTGATCTTATATGGTGGAATGAATGAGTTTTTCTTACTGAATGCACAGTACAATGTGATTGAAAGGTTTGGTCACTGGTCTCACACACAGGCCAGCTGACAGATTTGAGGGTCATGGAAAGGTTTGCTTTTGCTCTTTGCTTTTAGTGGGGGAGGGGTCTGCTCATGGTGTTGGAATACCGAACCTCATTAACTTTTCAGGCCTCAGTCTGTACCAGGAGAAACACTGGAGAAAATAGCCAAGGTGTCTAACAGAATACTGATCGCAACACAGACTGGAAGTGTTCAGTGTTTAGTGACACCTTTAGAGCTGGGGAGGTGGTTGCTGTGTTTTTTGAATATGATCCCCACTGTCACACGGTGCAAAGACACAAAGCGCTCTTTAGAATCGATTTTCCATTTTCCTGAGTGAACACATGCAGCACCACAGAGTTTTTTTTTCCAGGGACGGGCTAATTGGCATGAGGTTACGTAGGGGCCACTTGGCTTTTTCTTGTTTTTATATTCCTATTTATGAAACCTGCCCCCCCCCCCAAGTTTTAGGTCTTGCTGCGATTGTGTAGTCTGTGTGAAGGCTCAGGGTCCCACTGGGAGGGGGGCAGCCCTGTGGCTGAATTAAGGGATTCCTCGGGTTCAAAGCTGAAATTGTGTCGCATGTGTAATCTGTGTCCCTTGAGACGTCCTCTTTTGATGATGCGTCCAGCATGGGGCCTGTCAATCACAGTGTATCCTGAACGGTGCGCTTTATAATGGATTGGTCGGTAACTACGTGCAAAAGGCTGACTGTATGAAACGAGGACTTAAATCATAAATGAGACCCCTCCTTCCCCCCAGTGGCATATACAGGGGGAGGGTCCATAGGGTCCCAGCGAAAAGCCCCCTCCCCTGTCACTCACCAATTAAAAACATATCATTGGCTGAAGATAAGACTACCCCGTCTGTATGAATTTTGAACCCTTTTATACCCCCCACCTTAAAAAACCCTACCACCCCTGACACTGGGACGGTCCTGGCATCTCTCTCTCTCTCTCTCTCTCTCTCTCTTTCTCAGCTCCGACATGAGTGGTGCCAGCAACACTCTGGCCCGCGAGTTCCTGACCGATGTGCACCAGCTGTGCAGCGCCGTGGCCCAGCGGGTCGAGGAGGATGAGGAGAGCCAGAGCCACATGGCTGCGCTGGGGGAGTACCTGGTGCAGGGCCGCGGCTTCCTGCTGCTCAGTACCTTGGATTCTGTCATTGACCAGGTGGGGACCCCGTCTGAGCACACGGTTCAACATGGGGGCCTGTGTCACCACTTGACGTGTATGTAAATGAGCTCTTAGTCACTCTTTCCGTCGCCTGAGTAGCCGGCTGCTGGTCCTGCCACTCTATGCTGATAGGCTTACATACCCTCTGCTAGCTCTAGTGTGCATCCGCTAGCCCTTGTTGGCCTTCCGTATACCAGACTGTTAACATTAGCGCTGAGATTAGTATTCTTACTACTGAGCAGAGCATGTGAAAGGAACGGAAGGATTTCAGCCGGAGCGGGAGCGAGCAGGGAGCAGCATATTTGGGGAAAAAAAATTCGAGCATCACCCGTACACATCTCAAAATAAATCATTTCTACTTGAATGTGTATTTGGCTGCTCAGTTAACCAGGCTACAGTTTAAGCTAGAATTAAAATACAATGCAGATTGTTTTCTTGTTTGGAGTGATCGGTGAGCGATTTCATTGGAGCGGGGTGAAAATTGACCGGAGCGACGGGGAGCAGGGGAACGTACCGCCCCGCGAGTGATGAGCGGAAATTCTCATCGCTCCACACCGCTCTGCTACTGAGATGGCACCCGCTAACCATTCTCCCACACACACACACACACACACACACACACACACACACACACACACACACACTCAAACACCCACGCACAAACA
>JAAGVU020000061.1:5169224-5188375 GCA_011763525.2 Mormyrus iriodes
CACACACACACACACACACACACACACACACACACACACACACACACACACACACACACACACACACACTCTCACTCACTCACTCACTCACAGGCCGTGTCAGCTCACCTCACGCCATCCCCGTTAAACCGGCTAGTATCTGTCAGCTGGACGAGCACCGATATGCTAACATACGTAGTATCGTCACTTAGCTCTTGGTAACAAACACAATCTCTTCACCTAATTAATAATTCAGAAGCTTCATGTTCTTCAGAAACCCAAACCAGAGGGGTGACTCTCCCCCCTGTGGTTTTCTTGGTTTATATTGTTGATATACTCTTTATAATGCCATGCCCCCTCCGTCTTTTGTTAGTCGATGAGATCTGCCCCCAGATTTGAGGATCAAAACCGAGCTCGCAAAGTATGTGTTCGTGTCTCTTTTTAGGGTTGTGGCCTCCGTCCAGCCATTGGTGAACTCTCCTTTCACCCATTCCTGTCAGGCACACTGATACAGTACATACAGGGAGGCTATCTGGATGCCCCACCTGACCCTCCGCCCAATTAGGTAATGAGCAAATCCCTAAGAAAGAATTAGCCTGTGGTTTCTCAAAAGTACTGACCGCCCAGTTAGTTGCGTTGGAATCATTGTTGAATGTCTATCCCTCTACCACGGGCCATGGGGAATGCAGGACTTTACATGCCACAAATTCAACTTGTCCCGCCAAACGAAAGGGGGCATTATGCTGTCCCTGATCTGTGGAGGAGGTTTGCTGCAGGGGATTTGGCGGTGCATGGCTGTCATGGGCTGCTGGCATTGGGGCTTATGTACAAGTCCAAACCTCGTCTGCCGCTACTCGTACGTGTCCTTTCATTTCTTTTACTTTGTTCCCATGTCTGACAAAGAGTACACTGACTTTGAGATTAGAATGAGATGTATCTTGGCTAATTCTTACCGAGTTGGGAGTTTTTATGACATTGTTGGCATGGTGATATGAGCAGTAATCCAGGTTTGGAGGTTTATGGGGTCAAAACCTGGACATGTCTGTGGTTGCGGGTAGGGGGTGCTCTTCTCCAATAATCTGATTTGTGTACTGACTGCCGCTGGTCGGTGACCTCCAGCTTATTTGCTTTTAATTTGCACCTGGAGGCCAGGCTTCTCCCTCTGGTGAGGAATGTGCCATGAAAAAAGAGCAGGGGTGTGAGGGGGGCACCTCCTGTAGGAGCTTTGCCATGCAGGCGTAACACCCCCTTAATTTTCCACCTCTAGGTGGAAAAAAAAGCAAACCTCGGCCTGTCGTTAATCCTGGGCTGTATTTTTATGCATCCTTGTTTTGTTTGCTGTGTCCTGCATCTGCTCTGCTAATTCTGGGGCAGTTTGTGGAGCTGATTGTTGTTGCCTGGGTCCCTGTGGGAGGGCCATGTTGTGACTGGGTGGGTCCGATCCCACAGCAACTGAGGGTGTGGGTCACCACACAGGAGCTGACCTGCCGGGAGGAGCTGCTCACACTCCTGCTGTCCCTCCTGCCGCTGGTCTGGAAGATTCCCGTGCAGGAGGACAAAGCACCAGGTAAACGCCACTCCAGGCTCCCCATCGCGTGCGTCTCATAAATACCCCACGGGGGCCCGAAAATACGCCTCGGCCTCGTTCTTCGCTCCGCATTCGCTGTTATTGCGTGCAAATCTGAAGAAAACTGACATCTGAGTTTCTTTACTATTTTAGTTTTTCCCCACCCGCTCTCTGCCCCTCCCTGCTTCTCATATGTATAATTAATTTATATCTGTTTCCTTGGCTATTTATTACACGACCTGTTCTTGTTTTAATGTGATTCCTTAGTATTCGATAAATGTACAGTGTATGGGGACTCGTGTGTGAGGAGAGGGAGCCCATTCCCTGTGAAGGTTTCACCCCTGATAATGACTGTGAAATCCTTTTACTGAAAACGGTGCTTTTATGCCTCTAAAGCTAAACTGTAGCACATTAACCAACCTAGAAATCTAAGGCCAGGTTGCGTCACCGGTCTCTCTGGCCTTAGCCGTTGTTCTTGCACCATAGACTGTAGCTGTGGTTTGGTTTAAATGTCTGCACCTCTGTGAGGTATAAAGAGGCAAAGGACCCTGTGTTGCAACACCCGTGCTGTCCTGTGACATTTGAATGCCTTATGCACTGCTTATTTTTCATTTGCTGTATAAATCAGCTTCTCGGTTGGCCGATGTCTCCAGAAACAACTTTTTTTTTAGGTGAACACTAGAGTGTAGTTATCACTGGAATCTGGGAAATGGGTGCTTTTTGGACGAGGGCATGAAAATTAATTGCAGTCAGTAGTAGAAGTTTTTAATGCCATGTGTCAGCACGGTGTAAATGTTCCTGGTGGTTCAGTATGATAAAGACTGCATGCAACCATGTATGTCACACAGCTTCAGCACCGTGGCTGTGTGAGGTAATTGCAGCGGAGACAGCTGAGGCTTTTAGCATGCACGTGGTAATCTGTCCTGACACAGGGCTCACACATTTTTTAGCTTATTAGTTCTGTATATCAGCGCAGTGATCAGCTGAGGTGCAGATCCTGGCCTGTCTGTGAGATGCAGAGGGCTAGTAGGAGGACGAAGTTTAATTATATGCTGTTTTAAATTTTTTTCCACTGTAAGATTAAATAGACCTTTGTTTTAATTTATCCGCTATAACAGAGTAACAGGTTTATCTGATTTAAGGACTTTTCACCCTGGAACTCTATCTCGCTGTAGTTGTAGAAGTGCTTCTTGCGCTAAGCAGTGTCTGTGTTTCAGATTTCATGCTCCCGCTGCTGCCCGACATTGTTGCCGCGCGAGACGGAGCAGCTGTCCCCGCGAGATCGGGCCAGGACAGGGGCGGCGCAGAGAAGCGGCCGGCTGCTGATTGCAAGTCGCGTCGGCAGCGGCGCACAGCCCAGCGTTACTCCGTGAGGGATGCGCGCAAGTCGCAACTCTCTACCTCCGACTCGGACGCCAACTCGGACGACAAGGCCGCCGGCCTGGGCGGGAGATATCGCCGGTCACACGGCCCGTCTCTATTGGCAAGCTGCCAGCTCCACCCATCGGACCCCCCTGGGCGACCACCTTCACCACCGTTGGCCCATTCTACTACAGATGCCATGAACAGCGTGGAAGGCGGCGAGTTGGTCCCACGGCTCTTCGGAGTTCGGCCAGTGGACCCGGAGCCACTGAATGAACCTACAGCGCTGTCCATCTTTAACCGCATGGAGAATTCGCCCTTTGACCTCTGCCACGTGCTGCTGTCTCTGCTGGAGAAGGTGTGCAGGTTTGACATGAGCCTCAACCACAGCCCTGCACTGGCTGCCAGCGTGGTGCCCACCCTCACAGAGATCCTGGCCGAATTCGGAGATTGCTGCAGTCCAGGGGGGGTCAGGGGCGGGGCCGAGGATCTGGCTGAAGGCTGGACCGAGGAACCAGTCGCCCTGGTCCAGAGGATGCTCCTCCGCACCATCCTACACCTGATGTCTGTGGACGTGGGCCAGGGTGAGACCCTGCCAGACAGCCTGCGGCGCAACCTGACTGATCTGCTGCGAGCCACGCTGAAGATCCGCAGCTGCCTGGAGAAGCAGGCCGACCCCTTCGCCCCGCGGCCCAAGAAGACCCTGCTGGAGGTGCGGGAGGACTTCTCCTTCTCTTGCTACCGGCATAGGGTGCTACTGCTTCCAGAGCTGCTGGAGGGCGTGCTGCAGGTGCTGCTGGGTTGCCTACATGCCTCCACCCCCAACCCTTTCTTCCTAAGCCAGGCCGTGGAGCTGGTGCATGAATTCGTGCAGCACCGTGGCCTGGAGCTGTTTGAAGCCGCCGTGCTGCGACTGGAGGCCTTGTGCGGGCAGGACGATACAGCAGGGGGCACAGAGGCGGCGGCCCGGGCACGCCGGCTGGTCGGCAGCATTATGCGCATCATCAGTGCTGTCAAGAAGGCTAAGTCCGAGCAGCTGCATCAGTCGGTCTGCGCCCGGCGGCGACACCGCCGCTGTGAGTACTCGCATTTCCTGCACCACCACCGCGACCTTTCGGGGCTGCCAGTTTCCGCTTTCAAGCAGGCGGCTCGCCGCAATCCGTTTGAGGAGGGGTCAGGGGCCGCCGACGTACACTACCCCGACCGCTGCTGCTGCGTGGCGGCATGTGCCCACCAGTGCCTGCGCCTTCTGCAGCGGCTTCCTGCCTCGGCCACCACCTGCCTGCAGGTCCTCTCTGCGGTACAGGTGGTGGGCATCTGCTGCTGCATGGACCCAAACTCGGTGGTGACGCCGCTGTTGCACGCCTTCCAGATGCCCGAGCTGCGCGGGCACCAGTCTCACATTCTCGCCATCCTCAGCCGGCTGCTGCTGGAACAGCTGGGGGGCGGCCGACCCCTGGAAAGGACTCGGCTGGCCTCCTGCAACATCTGCACGGTGGACGGCAGCCACCTGCCGGGCCCGGAGGAGCCCGTCGGGCTTTCCCTGAGCCCCACATATCGCTCCCAGGGCATCCTGCCCAGTGGTGGTCCCGAAGATGTCCTTTGGAAGTGGGAGGCCCTGGAGGCCTACCGGGACTTGGCCTTCAGCGATGATCGGGCGCGGAACCTTCTGGTAGCAGGGCACGTGTGCCAGCTGCTGCTCCGGGGCAATGCGGCGGTTCAGTGGCAGCTCTACGCCCACGTCCTCTGCCCCGCCCTGCAGCGGGGGGTGGAGCTGGTCCGGCACGCCCGCGAGCTGGGGGTCTCCTCGGCCTGCTCTCAGGCCTGTGCCTATCACAGCCACTGCCTGCCCGTCGATGTGCTGCTTGTGTACCTGCAGACACTGCCCGCGCTGCTCAAGTTCAGGTGAGCCCCATTTCTTTCACCTCCCACCAAGAACTGATCCCAGTATAGCTTGACCTACTGTGGAAGGTCCCGTCGATAGGTGGCTGTCTCCCTGCCTGATTACCTTTCCTTTTTAAGTGTCGTGAGCAGGATGCCTATTCGTTTTCCTCTGCTGTCTAACAACTCCCTCAGAAGGCATCCTTTTTTATGGTGCAAGCATTCCGCTGCATGCAGTTTGTTTAGAAATCCTGCTGCTTTCTTAGAGCTGTTTTTCTTTCATTTTTAGCTTGTGGACTGAGAGAGGCTTTGTTTGTTAGTTGTTTGGGTGTATATCAGCTGAGTTAAGTGAGGCTTCTGCTGAAGACTGACTAGGTAATGACACAGTTAAGTGAATCTGCCTGCCTGTTGGTTTTGTGTGGGGGAAAAAAAAACATGTTATCTCTGTGCATCATGATTTAATTAAGTCTGTGATGGGTTGTCCTGGGTTATTCCCTACCTTGTGCCTGTAACTTTTGGGATAGGCTCCGGAGTCCCATGTCCCTGCGTAGGAGAAGCAGGTATTGCAGATGGATTGATGGGTGTGTTGCTTTAGATTGATAATAGTCAGCTGGACTGTTGATTCCTGAATGTGAATTGGAGGCATGTTTTCCTGCTTGCTCTGGGCATGTGGATTAACTCCAAGCAGTAAATATGATAGCCGGGTGGGTTCCCTGCCCCAGCCCCTTTGAGTCGGTAGTCTTTGAGCGTCGTGTCGCATTGTAATGCTTGGACCCCCTGTGACTGCCACTGGGGAAATATCACTCAGGACAACGCAGACCTCATTGTGTAAAAATCCAGTGATGCGTTTTCAGGATAATCTGTCCATAAACCTGCTATCATCTGCCTTACTAAGCTCCTTGTAAGTTATATGGTGAACATTGTTGATCTGTGAAGTTCTCCTTCTTGTTTGTACCACTGAATTGGTTTGCAGTGAAACCTAATGCATGGTATTTGTACGTACAGCTCATAGCCTTTAGCACGCAATTCAGCTTTATGCTAGTCTTCCTTTTGTCGCATGACCGTGGGGCTTGTGGCTCTATTCTATGCTGCTTGAGGACAGTTTGTGGCCAGCAAACACTCCCACGGGTCCTGCCCACATAGGGATGCTTTACGTAACTCATCGCCGCATAAATCGTGAGGTGTTGCACTGGAAAGGTGTTAGGCGTGCACAGCATTTTTTTTCCTTTTGATTGTCACTTTAACTAGCACCTGTGAAGATTTCAATTTGACCTACATTTTAATGCTTTGAGAGCCAAGAAGGTGGAGTTAATTGTAATCCGCTTTCACACAGCAGGAACCTTTTTGAGGAACCAGAACCTTTTTCCGAAACCAGGAACATTTGTCGTGCAGGAACTTGATCCGATAGTTGTTCCCCAGAGGAAATTCCAGAACCCGTTTTTAGTCTCTATTCCAGACTAGTTACTTTTCGCTCAGACATGAACTACTGGGTTGGTGCTTAGCGATTACTTGCTTATTGGATGGCGCTTACAGCGATAACTTGCTGATTGGTTGGCGCTTACAGCGATAGCTTGCTAATTGGTTGAATAAAAGCACCAGTATTAATTTGGAAATTATGCATAAGTGCAGGAAAAAGAGAGAGAAGTAGCGGAGCAAAAACTTTACAAATGGAATTATTTTTGTACCTCAGTTACATTTAATGCATGAATGAATATATTTTTGCTTGCATCTCCATATTTCTGAATTGGAAGATTTAATCGATAACCAATATACTTTTGTCTAAAATTGCCGGTGGTGAAACTTGACAGTGGCTATTAGCGGGATAAAGTTATATCGTTTTTTTATTCTGTGGAAAACGAAAGGTCGATCTGCTGGCCAGATTTAATAAGAGTCATAAACACATTATGGGTCATATAAATGTATAAAAAAAGGCTGTGTCCCATTTTCATCACGATTGATACCCCTAATAACTATCAAATAACTAACAAAACAACTTATTGATCCTCCATTGTTCAGGCATGGCGGTATAATTCCGTATGAAATTATGTGTGAAGTTTAACCTATCAGCTTTTTGCATCTCCTATGCTTATTTAGCATAAATGTCCCAGTTCCTGTTGTGAGTGTAAAAGTGACACACGAAAGTGACCAGGGGCTACAAAAGTTCCATGTTGAGACTTGTAAACAGGGATCAAGTTCAGGAACGCGTTAGCTTTGAATGCAAGCGTCTAACGTGTGCTCTGCCTCTCATTGGTGTTGTGGTCCCTAGGGTAATCCGGGACTTGTTCCTGAGCTGCAACGGGCTGAACCAGGTGACAGAGCTGATCTGGTTGGACCCAACCCGCCCGTCTGCACTCAGGGTGCTAGAGACGCTAATCCTGACCGTGGGCGAGCAGGCCGATGGCCTGATGGAGGCACCAGAGAGCCGGGAGTCTGAGGAGCCAGAGGATGTGGTGGGGCTTCTTGAGGGACCCTGGGGCCAAATTGGGGATGGACCACAGAGTCTCAGGCAGTTCTATGAGGGCCTGCGGGAGGCGTGCCCCCCTAGGCGGAGGAGCAAGGGCGGAGGAGGGCGAGGCCGGAGCGAGTCCCTCCTGGCTTCTGTCAATCTCTTCCTGTGTGTGGCCTTTCTTTGCGTCAGCAAGGACGCAGATTCTGACCGGGATTCCTCCAATGACTCGGAGGACACTTCCGGCTATGACAGCACAGCCAGCGAGCCCTTGGGTGGCCGGCTCCCCTGCCTGTCGCCTGACACCATGACCCTCCCCCCCCAGGAGCATATGCGTCGCGCTGCCGATGTGTGGACGGCGTGCCGTCGTGTCTACCTTGCCAGCCCTGCTTTCCAGCGGCAGTTCTGCCGGCTGGGTGGCCTGGAAGCCTCCCGCCGACTGCTGGCCATGGTGATCCAGAACCTTGGCCCCAAAGGCCGGGATGGCCGGGCCAGGAAAAAACGTGAGGACGAGGCGGGCCGAGCACCACACAACATGCATTTCTCAGTTTCCTCGGACCCTGGGCCCCAGGGTCTTTCCGAACCCGCTGAATTTGCAAAAGACCCCACCCGGAAAGTAGCGGACGAGTGGCCACTGCACTGTATCCGGCTTCTGGAGGCCCTGCTGGCTATCTGCCTGCACAGTGCTGGCTCAGCACTACAGCGCCTGGAGCCAGATCTGCCCTTCCAGGTACTGCATCTGTTCCTATGGAAACCCCATACCCCGCCTGTCTTCACCTCCCATGCTGATTAAAGGTCTTTCTTCTGCACCTGAAATGCATCTGTTTAACCTGGCCAGACGGCGTTCTGTAATGCCGCCATCCCGTGGTTTCTGCAGGCAGGTGTGAGGCTGCTGTGGTGTCACTGTGTAAACCGATGTGTCGTTTGTGTGTGAAACGGTCTCCCCTCCTCCCCAGACGGTGGAGGAAACGCTGGCGGAGGTGAGGAACCAGCTGTCACGCTCTGGTCTGGTCGGTTCTGATCTAGCCATCCCGTTATTCAATGCCCTGCTCCACGTGGCCCAGGCGCAGGTCTGCGGTGGCCCCAACGCACCTGAAGAGAAGCCAGAGAGGGTAAGGTGACCCCAAACTCCGTCTGACACGTCTCCAAGCCACACCTCTTCTGTAATGCTGCCCTGCATATGGGCTGTTCTGCTGTAACCTTAAATTCTTCCTCTGCTGGTTTATCATACTATTTAAACCTTCCCATTATAGTTATACAGGCGCTCCCCAACTTACGATGGGCTTATGTTCCGATGATCTAGAAATAAGTAAATAAATAACTATTGTCACCGAATAGTTAAATAAATAAGTACTGTTTCTAACTGAATACCAGCAATTGAAAAGTAAATGAATCCTTGTTCGATTTGCTTAAAAATGTACGATATGTTGGTATACACTGAGTGAAATGTTTACGCTCGCAGTCGCTATGGTGAGCAGAAACGTGGATGCTGCCATCGCCCGGCATCAGTAGACAGTATCGTATGGCATTTCACTAGCCCGGGAACTGATCACAAATCAAGTTTGATGGCTCCTGGATGTGCATCGCTGTCGCATCATCCTAAAGTCGAAATATCAAAAGTCGAAGAGCATCTGTGTATATATGTATGCTTTTGCCCTTGTATATAGCTGCATGTTTATCAAAGGAGATCAAGGCTCTGTGCTGCTCTCCCAGTCCCATTTGAACCTCCCTGCCCCCCGCCGTGGCGTTCGTTAGCCGCCCCTGGGCAGCAAGCCCTGCAGGCAGCACCCAAGCCTGTGGAGCGTGGATTCTGGTCTTTTTTGGCCCGTCTTATCCGACTCCATGGTTTGATTATTGGTGTCAAAGGCTTCTTTTGTTTTTAATTAATCTGCTCCCCCGTGCTGTTCTGTGGGCCACTGATCCCTCTGTCTCCCCAGCAGCCACCTTATTTTCTCCTGCATTTACGTAACACCTTTAGCCGTCTCCGAACCCACCCCTTTGTGGGAACTCGCGGGGGGGGCGGTTGATTCTGATTCACAAGACGGGCATAGACTCTGGGTACAGGGAACGGTCTGCGTTGAAGTCACTGGCGGAGGTAAAAGGGCTCACTGGTGGGGCAAAAAACAGGTTTGAAGTCAAGAGGGAGCTGTCTAAGGGGTTAAACCCTCGTGGGTTGAAATTTGGGAGTCTCTGCTGTTAAACTGACCCCACCATCCGCAACGGACCTCAGTGAAGCTCTTTGGACCTGGAGCGCTATGGCATAGCCTTCAGCACCACCGTTCAGCTGCGGCTAGTCTCATGACGCGTAAATTTTGGCAGTTTCACATTCCTGCTCCTTTGGGGAAAACCAGTTTCGCTAGTCGTAAATGGACTCTGTGTTGTTCTGTTGTTTTTATGCCTATGCAAGTCCAGGAGTACAGCATGGTGGTTTTCTGTTTGGCATAAGAGGTGGAGGCTCTGTGAACCGGGGTCTGTTCGACACCGGTCACAGAAAGGCAGGTTTCGGGCACCCAGGCGACACTTTGGGTCGGCCGTCACCAGCTTGTTGGATCCATAGACAGTTTGTCAGGCTGGACCGGCTGGACGCAGCTCTTTGCCTGCTGCGATCACCAACTGTGGGGATTACAGGAGGTCCTGGCACCGCTGATGTGTAGTTGGAAAGGGGAAGAGCGTGGAAAGTCTACAATCTTGCTCACTTGATCAGCTTGTGGTTTGGGTGTAACAAAACCGGTTTGCCAGTCTCTCTCTGGATGGGTGCCCGTTGTACAAAAACCCAACCCTCGTCCCCCTGCAGAAGCATCAGTCCAGCTTAGAAGCACCGTTGCCTGGGGAGGACGTCTCGGAAGACGTCGACGAGCCCCCGGGCTGCGACATCCAGCCCCTGGGTGAAGAGGAAGGCTACGAGGCGGACAGTGAGGACAACCCTGAGGACGCCAGTGACCAGGAGGAAGGTATGGGGTCCCAGGGAGTTGGCCAAGTCGCCCCCACCTCACGGTGCATAGGTACAGATCCTGGCAGGTGATTGATAGCCCCAGACTGACACCAGCGTCTCCCAAATAGCTTACAGGTCGGGCTGCCTGTCTGTCTCACAGTAGTTCGGCTGAAGCTTTATTCTTAACACACAAGCCCAGTTAGGTTACAGTTTAAGACTGAAGCCGCTTAAGTTCGATGCATGTAAATTCGATTGGGAAATTGGAGTTAAGAAGATCTGCTGCAATTTGAGGAAAGGATTATCACCTCAGCTGAAGAATACACAAATTGCTGGGTCACCTTCCTTTAGCTGTGATCAGGCCTGCGTGGACCTACGAGACCGTTTTACGGCACCGCTGGTGGTGTGGAGTCAATATCAAGACAGACGGCGAGGTGGTGGATGGAACGAGCTGTTCGGGGGAGCATCTGTGAGGATTGTAGAAGTCATTAGTACTGGAGTGCATTACAACCCCCACCCCGATGGCCAAAACCTCCGATTTTTTGCCTCGTACCTCGCCCCCGCCAGCCGTGTGTTTATGGCGTGCAACAAATAACCTCCATGCCCCTGCTTCACACGTCGTGTATGGAAACTAAGAGATTAGTTTAATGTTTGTCGCTGGGAGTTCTGCAGCTGCAGTTTAAAATTGGTCGTATGTGGCTTATGAATTTGAATGCTGAGAACTCATTTTAGCCAGGAATAAGGTGAATATGCATGTGTTCTGTTATGAAACTGGTATTCTAGACTACAGTGCTGATGTGAGATTTTTAAAACAGTAGCAATGGCACTTATCCTCTGACACCAAGAACCTGGCTGCACCAAAGCCGCACCACGAAATGGCAGTTTTCCATTGTTAAAAAAAACTGTATATATTCTATATATTATTCATTATTAGTAGTATCGCACATCGCAATGTATTAATGCATTCCTGATAACTCAGAACTGGCAAATTTCCAACCTCCTGCCTAAAAAAGTACTATAGAACCGTGCTGTAACTAGTCTCTCTTCACAGCATGGCTTGTGTACGGCTAAGTACCTGTATGCCAGTGGAAAAGCGCCGATAGTGTTGGTCTTTTTCTGTTGGTTAGCGTGTCTGTCCATTACAGTGGTGCTGGGGGGAGGGGCTTCGGTTTGTCCAATCACCACTGGCTAAAATACTTTAACATGTTGCACTTATTTGCTGAAATTTCTGAAAGTTAAACAGAGCAGGTTAGGTGCAGCAGATACGGCCATACAGGAAGCAGCATAGCACCATGGCGTTAATTGAAAGCCACCCACAATGTGAGATGTGCTAAGGAGGTAGGAATGTGGAGCCCCCTCTCCCACCTCCTCAGGGTTGGGGGAGTTCTCATGTCCACAGCCCAGTGTTTCCCAACCTGGTCCTTGGGGATGCACACACGGTCCCTCCCAGCTCCCTGCCAGACAGTCTACAGCAAAAATGTGGACTGTCTGCAGGTCCCTGAGGACCACATTGGGAAACCCTACCACAACCCAGAAGCACCTGGTCAACGCAAAGTCCTGGCTGGGCTCCGTTGGGAATGGCAGCAACACCTTCACACACCACTGGAATATGTCAACATGTGCTTCATTTTCTACGGCACGTGACACAGCACTGCCTCTGCAGATGTTGCATTAATATCTCATTCATCCTTCTTGTCCAGTCAGGGTTGGCGTGTTCTTCAGCTAGCTATCTGGGGCGGGAGGGTAAGGTGTAAGGCACGGCTCTCCTCATGTACGGCTCCAGGTCATTGAAGAAATGGGAAAAATAAGCAAGCTTTGTGCAGTCAGTCTCATTCATCTGTCGCTACTTTGACTGCATCTGTCACCAGAAATAATCATCTCAGGGTCTAGGCGTTCCTAGTAAATTTCGCTCTTATAGCTGGTGTCTGCTGTTTCTTTTCCTTTAATAGTTGTTGCTTTTTTCTCTTTTTAAATTGCTTGGGATAAAAATCTTCTGTGAGATTAAATGCAGGCACATTCTCTAGAGATAAGCTAAATCCAGTTTCGCTGTCTTGCAGTAACAGGGTGTTTCTGCAGTCAGTGTCTATGATTGATTGGCTAAGGGTCACCTGGCCTGTGTAATGTGCCTGAATGGTGTGATCTGTCCACCTCCGGCAGAGGCAAGAATGGAGCTGTCCGGCCTGGGAGAGGACGGTCTGGGGCTGGCTGCGGCCGTGGCGGCGGTCGAGGGGTGGGCGGGGCGTGGTGCCCTGCTCTTCCCCGAGGTCTGTGCTATGGAGCTGCTGCTGCTCTCTGCCGGCTCCCCGGAAATGGAGGTGCTCAGGCACGTGCTCCGGGGCCTCCTGGGGGCCGTCCGCAGTCACCCCCGCAATGCCACGCTGCTCTACCAGCAGGTCAGGATCGCCACCTCTACCTCCTACCCCTCTCACTTCTTAATTTAAGCTCTGCTCTTTCCTCTGGTTTTATTATGAACTTTGTTTGTTCAAAGACCTTAATTGACCCTTACTCCTTTTTCCATCCTCTTGCGCCCCCTACTGTCTGTCTTTTATCTTGCAGCATTGATTCCAATATGTAAGACCGCTGCTGTTCTGCTGTCTCCCTTTCATTGTGTTTTTTTAGATTGTGTGGGGGTCACTTGGGGTTCAAATCCTTACTGATGCTAATTCCAGTGTCAGGTCAATGTGTCATAGACCAGCTCAGTGATTTAGTCTGTGTCGGCCTCTAAGAGACCTTTAACTTGTATCCAGTGTAGTGAGGTGTTGCGTATGCTTTCATAAGAATTGACCCCTCCCCCCCCCCCCAACAGGGTGCCGTGAAAACCATCCTAGGAGGTTTCCAGAATGTCTTGAACCAGACGGACCATTCTTCCAAGGGTACATATTCTCGGCCTCCAGTTTTGTTGGTGTTTTTGCACATAGTTTAGAGCAGGGGCATTCAACTCTGGACCGACATTCCAAGTCCAGGCCTTGTTTTCAGTTCTCCCTGGGAGTTAGTATAATAATTACTGATTCTGATTGGCCAAAGGCTTCACACCTGGCACACACGTGAAGGAATGCTGTAAAATCAGCAGGACTCAGACCTTGAGGACCATGAGTTGCATAGCCCTGGTTTAAACCAATGTTTCCCGACCCGATCCGTTGGGACCCACAGACAGTCCATATTTTTGTTCCCTCTCAGCTCTCGGTAGCAGCAAAAACATGGAGTATCTCTGGGTCCCATAGACCAGATTGGGAAACACTGGTTTAGACTGAAACCGATCGATGCGTCTGCCCACCAATTGTTTCCTGGCCGGCTGTGGTTGGGAGCCGCCTGAACACTCTCGAGTAACCTGTGGCTGGGTGTCTATGCAGGGTGCCAGGTCCTGCTGATGGAGCTGCTGGTCGCCATGCTGAGTGAGCGCATCACGGCAGAGGAGCTCTCCATGCTGATCCGGCTTTTCTTAGAGCAGACACCCCCCACGGTAAGGGGTGCCCTCTTGAGGACACCCATGCACAAACAAGAATGTGTTACATGAAGACCTGAAACATATATATGGTTCAGTGTGACCCTTTAATGAGGATATCTGCTGACAGACCTGCCAATTCAATAGTTATGAAAGGATGGTCAAGATGATCTTTTGACATGATGTTTTTGCACCTTTGGGATACATCTGATTAGATCTTTGGTCCTGTAGTCCCCCCCCACAAAAAAATCAACCTTGTATGAGGTTCCAGTTTTCAGTGATAATGTAGGCTGTGCATGCGTGCTCACATTTCACTGCCAACCACAAGCCTTTTTCAACCCACTAGATGTTCCCAAGATTAGATGGTAAACATCAGTCTGGATCAAAGTAGCGCGTCTCGGGAAAGTCTAATATTGCTTCTTTAAGTCAGATAATTATAAGGAAAAACCGCAATCGGCTTTGGACGCGTCTCACGATTTTGATAATTTAACGAAGGTGTCATTTTAAAATGTTCCCTGGTGCCTCCTGTCCTTCGCACCCGTTCCTGATCCCTCTCAATGGCCCGCAGGAGATCCTACTGAGGGGAGTTCTCCAAATCGTGGAGGCTAACATGGACATGGAACCGCTGCACTACCTGTCCTTCCCGCTGGTGCCCGGTCCCTCTGCCACCAGTATTGTCTCCCCCGGGCCCAAAGCCGGTGTGGCCTGGGGAGCACCTGCTAGTTCCAAGTCCATGGGGCTGTTGTGGCGGGGCAGATTGACCCTGGGTCGACGGGAGGCGGAGGCCGATGGCCGGGCGGGCCACCAGCTTGCCTCACCCTGGCATGTGGCCCCCATCCATTTGCCACTGGTGGGGCAGAACTGCTGGCCACATATGGCCAACGGCTTTAGCACATCCCTGTGGCTCAGGGGCCACATCACATCCCGGGGGGAGGGCCTCCCTGAACCGGGGTATCTGAAGAGGAAGCCAGGACCAATGAGGAACAGCAGTGTGGAGAGTGCAGGTACTCAGACTACTCTCCGGGCCTTTCTCGTTCGTTATGCCAGCCGTTCGGCCTGATGGCTCTATCGTGCCCCTGCGGTAAAATTCACTTTACGCTATTATCACAGAGAAATGGAAGCCATTAACACATTGCTCTAGAGTTTGTCCTCAAACTGCTCTGCCACAGCTCTGCCGAAATGGCTGTAATGGCAGTTATGGTGCAGTTGCTAAAACAGACGCTCTGCTGTTGCGAGAGGCAGCACTGGGTCCCACGTGTGGTTGTCTGTTCCAGAGGAGGAGCCGTCACTGGGGGCCGAGCGCCTCATCCCATCTCGCTGCCTGGACCGGCTGGTGGAGCAGGGCTTCCTGCACGTCATCTCCCTGGGCTCGAAGGCTCTCATGCTGCAGGTGTGGGCCGACCTCTCCAAAGGCATGTTCACCTTCAGGTGAGCGTGAATAGGCCCAGGGCCAGCTTCTTTGTTTGATTAGTGGGGATGCAGCCAGTTTTATGCCAGGGCTTATTTATTTAAGTATTGGACTCACTGTCATCTGACACCTCCAGGGTAGGAGGGATGGTTGGATGGTTGGATGGATGGATGGATGGATAATGTGTATGTTCAGCTAGGTACAACAGCATAATTCAGGTGGAACTGAGTGTGGCTTCTAGATCAGTGGGGATTAATCTTCCTTTTTCTCTGGCTCTACCTGTCTCTGGTCATCTCTCTAAGGATCTGCATGGACCCCAATGACGAGATGAAGGCCGGGCTCCTGGCACAGGCCGAGTCGCCAGAGGGGCTCCTCGTGCCCGGAAAGTGGCAGCACCTGGCGCTCACCTACACCCAGCAGCCTGAGGGCAAGAAAAACGTCCACAGCACGGTGACGCTCTGGGTGTGCGGGGTCAGGTAGGACCCGGGGCTGCTGCCTGCACTCATGCCTGGTGTTAATTTGTCCTGCTTTTCAGAACAGCTTCTTCTCTTGCACTGAGCCAGAATTTAACAGAATAATTCACGATAAGTTTCTTTGCAAATTTCTCTGCTGACATTTTTAAAGGTGTTTACGCCCATGACATCAGCTACTGCTTGTGGCTCTTGGTCTGTATTTGTACTTTCTAGACCTGAACTTTCTACCTCTGATGTTTAATATTTTTAATATAAGAAATGAATCTGGGATTGAGCTTGCATTGTGGTGGCAGACGGCCGGCCAGTGTGACACTGCACGCTTGTTTGTCCGCAGGAAGTGTGAGGTCTCCCTGGACTACATGCTGCCCCGGAAACCGGGCCTGTCCTCCGACAGCAATAAGACTTTCTGCATGCTGGGCCACTGCCTGCCGGCCCCTGAGGACATGGCCAGGCTGGCCGGGGGCTGGGACATCGGCAGCCTGCTGCTCTTCAACGGTGAGTGTGTCGCCCCAACTGTCACCCATGCTACACCCACTGTCCCACCCTTCCTCAGTGACGCACGGGTGCTAGTCGGTCTTTGATCTCCCATGGTGCCCTGCTAGAAATAACTTAATGCTTGCCCCCCCAACCCATCTTTCTGTTTGCTATAGATCCACCCAGTCTTTTGAATTTTGCTTCTTTTTTCTGTTTCTGCAACGCCGACAGATTTATGTATTTTTTTATGTATTTCCCATTTTTGTGCTTTTTTGTCTTAATTTTTTACCATAATTCTCTTGGGCATCTTTTACAAGAAGCACAAAAAAATTCGCATAATCAAAATGCTGCGTTTTTGTAGACTTGCTCCTTTGAACATGCCATTTTTTGGATTTCCTCCCAGAATGCGCCTCTGCATGACCATTGGCTTGGTTACCACTGGTTACTAGAGATCGCGCGATATCATTTTTTTTTTCCCCTTTATCAACTACCAAGCATTAAATGAGATATTTGTATTGATAGTTTTCCTTGGTAACTGAAATGTTTCTCCCTTTCGTGCTGTAGTGGCATTGTTTGAGTGTGATCGAATAATTTTCTTTTTTTTATGTCGTCTGTGAATTTCTGCGATATTTCCGCAAGTTCCAAAAATATTCCCATTTAATTGTTTACGGCCAACTCACGAAAAACAGCCAAATGAGATGAATGTGAAATGTGCGGAGGTGAAGGGGTTTTTCCACATGGCAGCTGTACCGTACATGCACAACTGAATAACCGGCCATCACGCGGACTCACTTCTGTTTACGCTGTTGCGCTAAGGCTATGAGCATTTTCCAGATTTTTCAGGCTACACCTATCTCTGATGGGAAATCAGATCTGTTTCTTACTCCCTCGTCCCCTGATATCCGATCCAGCATTGCTGGTATCGGCCTGCCACCGAAAATGGGTGTCGTATCGGTGCCATCTCTACTGGTTATCCACCCTTGAGCCCTTATGTGATAGATGTGCTTCTAATCGTCAGGCTCCCGGATCGGGCCTGAGGAAGCCTTCTACCTGTATGCCAGCGGGCCAGACTTTACCTCCATCATGCCCTGCAAGTACGGCAAGGCACGGGTCCTGCTCTCCCGCTACGTGACCCGCGAGGGACTGCAGTGCGAGCGTGTGCGTGAGCTGCTCATGAAAAACCATGACACGGACACGTCGCCGCTCATCGTAGGTCTCGCTTGGCCTTCTCTAGACGGGTCCCTGTTTTTCCCAAATGTGAATTGTTTGTGGCTTAATATGAAAGCAGAAATAGGAGGCTTGCTATAATATTAATGTCAATAAAAGTACACGTGTGGTACATGCATTACGTTTCTCTTTGTTGGCGCTCTTCATAGGAGAACCTAGCAGTGGTGTACACCCCAAGCTGCCCCACCCAGTACACCATCTACGAGCCAGTCATCCGGTTGAAGGGCCAGGCCAAGACCGTGGTGTCTCAGAGACCCTTCAGCACCAAGGAGGCCCAAAGCTCAGCGCTGGATGTCCAGGGTCTGGCAGCACTGCGGCCCACTGAGCCCCAGGGGCTGCAGAGCGTCCTGCACAAGATAGGCGGCGCCGGGGCTTTTGTCTTCCTCTTCGCCCGGGTACGGTGGCCACGCACCCCTCCCTTGCTTATGCCCCTCCTCCCCCACCCTTTCTTCCACCATGACTTATGTTAATGTTTTGTGCTGGAGTGGGTAATTTTATGGGTGCCAGTGAAAAATGAGTCTGTTTATCACCATGGTTACATTTTATGTTTTTATATTTTACAGAGCAGTATTGTAGTTTTCAGCGACATGCTTAATCTGAAATGCATCCATTTAAAGTTGCTATAGCAAAAATCTGTAACTGAAGGCTTAGTCCTGCTAATTGGCAGTAAGTGCTACACCCCAGCGATGAGGCTGTCCCCTTAAATCCTGACGTAAAATCAATTCCTCCCTGCCCACGTGCGCAATCTCCTCATTAACGATAAAGGTTGCCATAGATCTAATCTTGGAGTCGCGGGTTCGCTCTTCAGGCACTGGGACCTTTCGATGATGCGCAATATTCCGCTGTGAATGTGTGGCCAGTGTTCTGTCATTTCCCTTATACTTAACCTTCAGTTTTAGGAGATAGGAAACGTAGCCTCCTCTGCTCGAGGAGGTCTCTCATGAGGCACTTTCATATTTTTCACAACGGTTGTCCCCCACCCCCATAACCCCATAAAGATTGAGCTCTGGTTTATATATCCTAGACAGTCTCATTACCTTAGTTCAGATCAATTTCAGAAGTATCACTGGTATGACAAGCACTTTACAAATAGAATGAAAAGGACACGTGGATTAAATTGGACGTAACACAGATAATGACCCCATCACCAGGTCGTGGAGCTCAGTGATTGTGAGAGAACCCAGGCGCTGGCCCTGCAGGTGCTGCTCTCATTGGTGAAGTACAACCAGCACCGCCTTCATGAGATGGAGAACTGCCACGGATACGCCATGATCCACCAGGTTCTCATCAAGTCCAAGTGCATTGTGGGATACCACATCCTGAAGGTCAGCCCTAGGTGTCCATATCGTGGCATTTTTCTCTTACTTATTTATTCAGTTGGATGCTTTCTGATGTTAATCAGTTCAAATTTGACCTTTGACCTTGCAATCATTACGTAGCAATAGGAAATAATCACATTAGCTGCTGAACTTTGACTTTTGCCTGGTCTTCAGACTCTTCTCGATGGCTGCTGCAGTGGGCCGGTTTTGATTCTGGGGGAGGACGGCCAATTTCGGTTGGACACAGAGTCCGCCGCCGTGGTCCAGGACCTCACGCTGATGTCTGAGGTGCTCCTTGACTGGAAAATCTGGTCCAAGGCTCAGGTAGGCTCTGGTTTATGGAGATAATGTTCCGAGTGGCAATCCTGAGGCCCAAGCAAGTGTCTATAGGAATTTCAAGATAAAGCACATTGGCCATGCATTGCATTGGCGCCCCCTACAGACCTTTCTGGTGTTATAAGAAAATGCTAGTCACCAGCTTGACAGGCAGTATATTGAGGAAAGTCAATGGGGGTGGGGGCATGAAGCCTGAAATAACTTTAGTAGAAGCAATTGGGGGGGGGGGGGGGGGGGTTGAAATTGTTTGTGTTATAAAAAGCGTGTTGAGGAGGGGATGTTGGTACCACGAACCTCCCTCGCACCTG
>JAAGVU020000061.1:5188475-5203440 GCA_011763525.2 Mormyrus iriodes
GGGGTGGCGGTGGGAGGCGAGGCGATGGTGGTGGGGGGGTGAGTGCGGGGGGGGGTGTGGGGTGCTCTGATTGTTGTGGGGGGGGGGTGGGGGGGGGGGGCGGTGGGCTGTGAAATTTGTACTCTTGATAAAAGCATGTTTAAGAAGGTTGTGTGTATAACCCAGCCTCCTCTCATCATGTCCTTGATGCAGTGGTCCAGTCTCAAAGGGCCACAGGAAAGATAATGTTGGGGGGGGGGGCGTCAGCATCTTGTGATCTGGCTCTTTTCATCCCTCTGAGTAGCTGAGTAACCATCGCCCTGGAGTCGCTCGCCAAAGTGGGGCTTTGATCTTTGCTTTCAGGCCCTCGGGGGGGCTGGGAGGAATGGGAATACGAAGAGTGTTGTATTGACGGTGCCCCCGCCTGCCTGTCCTCCTCCCCTCAGTGTGGCGTGTGGGAGACCCTGCTGGCGGCACTGGAAGTCCTGATCCGGGCTCACCACCCTCAGCAGATGTTTAACATCTGCCAGTTGCTTAACGCCCAGGTGGTGCATCGCTTCCTGCTTACCTGCCAGGTGCTTCAGGTAGGCCATAAGCCACCCTATGCGTGTTCATTTTTGCATCCTTTCCAGGCATCATTTTTTTGTCCCCCTGCCCCCTCTGAGACCCTTGCTCTCTCTCACCCCCTCCCCAAAAGGAGCACAAGGACGAGCATCTAACCTCCATGCCCCAGGACGTCTGCCTGTCGTTTGTGAAGATTATCCAGGAGGTGCTGGGCTCTCCACCAGACCTAGAGCTCCTGCGGCTCATCTACAGCTTCCTGCTGGCTGTCCACCCGCCAACCAACACCTATGCCTGCCACACGCCCTCCAGCTTCTACTTCTCCCTGCACGTCGGTGTGTGCCTCCACCCTCCACCATTTGTTCTCTCAGGCCTCTCTCTTCTGTGAAAGGCTGTAGTTTTTAATGAAATTCTGCTGTTATCTACCTAACACGTGACGGGGACTCTCGACCCTGTGCGTGCCCATCGGTCTTATTCGATGAATTTGGAGTCGTCCCGGTGCGTGTATCTGAACGTGTACCAGTGCCTCGGCCTAACGATTCTCACATTCTGGTTTTCCCTAGACGGAAAGCTCTACAGTGAGAAGGTGCAGTCCATCATGTTCCTTCGCTATTCCGGAAGCCGCTCTGCGGCCAGCTCCGTCCTGTCTCTGTCGCCAATGCCGTTCCTGGAGGTACCTCCGGAAGGTACTGAGATCCAAACCCCCGAACTTGGTGATCATGATAGAAATTTTGAGATTTTCGTGGGGAAGCCCTGTGTGTATTTGCTGTGTTTTCTTGTTTTTTCCAGCCGGCCCCTTCATTAATGAGCCTTGATTGGGCTTAGAGTTATCTATCTTGTTTACTCATTTACCCAGGACAAATCCTCATTATGTGGTATCACACGTAAATTTATGCAAAGTAAAAATTTTTAATTGCTTTATTTTGCACATCCAGTCAATATCATGAAGTCATATTTACCTTAATTAGGTTTAATAGATATTTATTTACTAGGTCTTGGGCTGTTGTTCAGGCTGTAATTCTAAGATTGTCTGTTTTTTTTTTTTTTTGTGCTTCTGGTCGAGCAGATCACATGCCCCCGCCCTCCCCGGGGCAGGAGAATGAGCTGCACCCACCGCGGCCCCCCAGCCTGAGCGCATCCCCACGCTGCTCTTCCCCACTGCTGGAGCGCGACGGCGCCTCTGTTTCATCGCAGCAGACCCAGAGCAGCACAGAGACTATACGGCAGGCCGTGGAGGGTGTGGCTGGGGCCGAGGGGCTTCTCAGCAGCTGTGAGTCCGCCCGCACGTTGTGCAACTCGCAGGAGGCACTGTCCGTGGCCGTGGAGGGCGAGGCGGAGCCGGAGGAACGTGAGGAGGCGCTGCGGAGGCCCGACAGCCTGAGGGGGATCCAGCCCTTCCAGAGAAGCCAGAGTAATTTGGCCAGCCTGGGTCTGGCCTTCCCAGCCCAGAATGGCGGCCTGGCTGCCGGGCGCTGTCCCAGCCTGTCCGACCGCAGTGCCCTCCCTGAGGACTGGGAGAGTTGCACCTTCTCGCCTGGGTACGAGAGGACATTCAGCAAGGCTGACTCCACCTCCGATAGGTGAGGCCCTCCCTCTCCGTGGCACCTGCAGTTTATAACCAAAGCAAACTTGTGATTATGGTTACTGTATATTTAATGCAGCAAATTTGTATTTTCAGTTGGTCTGAAGCAACTTTGGTGGTTCGTAAATTTTTTTTAACTGAAATCTTAATGGGCCTTTATGTTCATTAATATAAAAGAACAAGAGAAGTGCTCGAGGATCTGAGCACTCCGGTTAAAATCAGAACCGAGTTCAGGAGCTGGAAAGCAGTTGGGAAGATGAAGTGGGTGTTTTTTGCCTCTGGCTTTGTTTTGCATAAAAGCTATTTGCGAATTGCGCCCGTGAAAAGGAGGCTGATGAATCAAGCCGTGGTTCCCGCTTCCAGCTTCTGCCAGATGTCCAAAGGCTCATGGCTTCCTGATGTGCATGTGAAACTGAGATGTTTGCAGAAACTTTTAAATGCCTCCCTATTTTATGTCCAGAGTCACCATTTCATGGTAAAAAATTATGTCAAAGAAAGACCCAGAAGCGTTTGGGAAGCCCCACTTTCTTTCCAGTGCCGTAGGTCATGCCCCCTACTGGACATCTCATGCTTTGCAGTCGGTCCTGTAACTGTTACGTTTTCGTTCAGTAGGGTCAGCGAGCAAGTCGTGATAGGACTCAAGTGTCATGGCTGTCAGAGCTTATCTCATCCAACTTCGGCTTTTTGTCTGCTTCTTGGGAGAAGTGTGTGTGAATCTGTGGATATGTGCATGTTTGTGTCTGTGGCAAGCTGTGAAACGTGTGAGTCCGCCACGGGCGATGTGCCATGTCTGTGGCACAGGTCCGGTGCAGAGGACTGCCTGGTTCTCATCTGCTGTGGCCTGTACGAGCTCCTGCGGGGGGTGCTGCTTCTGCTGCCTGACCTCTTGCTGGAGGAGGTGATGGACAAGCTGGTCCAGCCCGAGGCTCTCGTCGTGCTCGTCAACCATCCCTCCCCACTCATTCAGCAGGGTGTTATGAAGGTCAGGCTCTCTCCTCCCTCCTTTTCCATCTATCTTCGGGGCAGTTTTCCCATCAGCTTTGTCCGACCGGTCGTCCATGTCGTCTCCTTGCAGCTGCTGGATGCCTACTTCAACCGGGCGACCAAGGAGCAGAAGGAGAAGTTCCTGAAGAACCACGGCTTCTCGCTCCTGGCCAATCAGCTCTACCTGCATCAGGGCACCCAAGGCCTGCTGGAGTGTTTTCTGGAGATGCTGTTCAGCCGACCAGTGGGCCTTGAGGAGGAGTGAGTGTAGAGCTCCCAGGAATACTGGAGATCATGTGATGTTTATGTTGGATGCCAATCAAAATTTCATGGCCTTTATTTCTGTGCAGGCTGGACCTGGAGGACCTGGAGAATATCGCCCCCTTCAGGAAGCGCTGCATCATCCCCATGCTGGGCCTCATTGAGAATGGCCTGTGTGAGAATGCGCTGGTGCACAACGCCCTCTGCATGCTGCTGCAGCTGCTCAACGCGTGCCCGAAGATGGCAGACATCCTGCTGGATCACGGCCTGCTCTACGTGCTCTTCAACACGCTGGCCACCCTCCATGGCCTGGAGAATGGGTACGAGTCCCAATGCGCGGGACCTGGCAGAATGGGTTTGTGTAAGGCAGTGCATTATGGGTAGTGGAGTGGCTGGAGGTAGCCTATTGGTTACTTTGATTTTCAGCGGTATGGTTGGCTGCTGACGTCCCAGGGGAGATTGGTGCTTAACCTCATTTTATGAGATATATATGTATATGCACTGAAAATAAACTGGGTGAAATTCTAAATTCGATTTTTTTTTTTTTTTAGGAGGGTGGGGTGTGAAAATGTGTTTGAAATGCCACAAGGAATAATCTCTGCCTTTTACATCACACTTGGTTAAAATTTAATGCTGTGTGGTCTATTACTGAGTTCCTCTTTGTGCTTCTTTGGTAGCTCCTGAAAGAGCTTATGGCACCTGAAAAATAGGGGGAATAAAATTGATTCTTTCTACAAGATGTTTGCATGCCCGATTGAATCCTCCCCGGACCCTGTTCAACTTCTTGTTGCTACAGGATCCCCCTGAACGACTTCAAGCTGTTAGTGTGTGACATACAGCAGCTGCTGGTGGCCGTCACCATCCACTCGTGCAGCACGTCGGGCTCCCAGTACTTCCGTATCATCGAGGACCTTGTCACGCTGCTGGGCTACCTACAGAGCAGCAAGATTCGGCGCACCCAGGGTGAGCGGCGTGCACTCGCTACGCAGGCTGATGGAGGGCTCATGTTGCTAGGAGACCTCTGGGTACAGCCTCATTGGCGGTGCCCTGTCTATCGGCTCGCTGGTCTCATTTCTGATTTTTACCACCAGGCAGGGTTTACCTACTGCCTCTTTCCTGTAACTGTGTATCCGGTACTAGGTCACAGTGAGCCTGCAGTTTTTATTCCAGGAAGCAGGGCAGGGGAGCGAGGCAGAGCAACAGCCTGGGCTGGATGCCAGTCTGTCACGGAGCAGACACACAATCGAACAACAAGAGCAATTCAGGGAAATGTTGAGAGAATGGGAGGGAAACCGTAATATCACTGGGAGGGCATCCACACATGCAGGGCCAGGGGGTGGAATTGAAACCTACAGCCATGAAGGTGTGAGGTCACAATGCTGCCCAATGTGCTGTGCAGTTATTGGGATTGGAGCCCTAAGATGTGTCTGCTTGTACTGCTTTTGGGATAAACAGACTTTCCATGGTTCTGTGATTGTTCCGTTAGCTCCTGGTAAATAGATGCAGCAGTGCTAAGCTTTAAAACCTGTGGCCAGTCAGGGATGCACTCCCTTAACCGTGCCGGGCCTTCGCAGAGATGGCAGTGGCATTGCAGTTCCGGGTCCTCCAGGCGGCCATCGAGTTTATCAGGACCACAGCCGACCAGGACCCCCAGAAGGCAGGTGGTTCAGGCCAGCAGGCTGCCTCCCCACCCTCGTCACCTCACCAGCTCCTCCAGAAGCGCAAGAGCATCGCCGGTAAGCACTGCGTCCGGGGACAGGTGACAGGACGTAAACACTAAAATCAGATGCAGCTGCAGGGTGATAAACACCCATAAATCATAGCAGCTAATTTTGACAGTTGTATGCTAATTTTCAGCAGGAAATAAAAGTCAGTGCTGTGATGAAGCATTACATTTGTGACAGAAAATTGGGTTTAAAATAACCCATCATACTTATCACTTGTTTCTGACTGTTAACTAGGTTTTTCTCAAATTTTTTTTTTGCGAGTTCTGGTCCCCTTTTGCGGCAGTGTAGGTTACATTTGTTTTCTCTCCAGTATCTGTCCGCTCTGACTCGACGTCATGCCAGTTGGCCCCAGGTGGGCGTAGCAGAGTTCGTCCCTCAAGCTCATTGGCTGTGTCTGTGTCATCCCCGCCTCCCTTCCCTCCTCCACCAATGGCGACGCCGTCACTGCCCACCTCCCCTAAGGTTCCATGGCCTTGAAAGACGCCATAATTCCCAGCATCCCCAGGCAGCATTACTGTTCCTACGGCATGATTCCGCTGCCCATGCCCTTCAGCTTCCTGTCCCAGGAGTCCCCTCTCTCATCCCCCGTCAGCTCCTATGTCTTCCCCACTGACACAGGTGCAGTACATCATGCCCCCCCCCCCCAAGTGAAAGACAACACTGTCCTGTTGGAGAGTGTTTCTTCATTTTATTTTTATTTTTTTTGCATGAGACGGAGTGAAGCCCTCCTCCTAACTTGCCCAGTAGACCCGTCCATCACTGGTGCCTGATATTTCTCCTGACTAATCCCTGGGTGTCGTGCGTGCGTGCGTGCGTGCGTGCATGTGTGTGTGTCCTTGACTGCTGTTCCGGCTCCTCCGACTGGCTGTGGAGTTCTGAGTCTGTGAGGAGACTCTTAAACGACTTCATCTCACTTTGAAGTGCACTAACAGGCAGCCTGTCTCCACTCCTCTCCTCAAGCTGAGCACACACTAAATCATGCACTTCTTTCCTCAGACCCTTAAAACACACTGATTCACTCTGATTACGGTATTTATACCGCAGTGGTCGAAAGCACCAGAATTAAAAAGCACGTTTTTTTTTTTCTTCCCTCCGAATCCCCAGAAGGAACCACACAATGAATTAGGTTTGATATCAGAAATAGTTTTAAATTTAATGCTAATATAGGCAAATGGAGTCTGGAATGAAACGTGCAGGCACTTGTGTGGTTTTCTTCCAGTGGGGACCTTCTTTGGCGTGATTCTGCTGAGTGTTTTAAGTCTTATTAAGCCTCTACTTTTCCAGACGTGTTGGCTTAATAAACCCTTGGAGGGCACTGTGTGGGTAGCAGTTAAAATATGGTTGTTTCAACCTTGACAAGGTGGTGAGGGTTGTGGATGTATCCCACAATCCTCTCCCCAGCCGTCAAGTGACGTGATTCGCTGACTCCTCTGTCTCGCTCCCCCCTTGCGTGCGATCGGCTGCCCCGCCGCAGGCCGGCGCCGGTTCTCCCTCGTCCAGTCGGACTCCCTGTTGATGAGGATGCGCTCGGTGGCGAGCGACGAGCTGACCCACATGATGCAGCGGCGAATGAGTCAGGAGAATCCCATCCGGGCCAGCGAGTCCGAGTTCATCCAGAGGCTTCAGAGGCTGGTGGTACTGGCCGTCAACCGGCTCATCTACCAAGGTGCGTTTCCGTGGTGACCGCCTCCTCTGTGGTACCCGCGATGCCCCTGCGGTCTTGATGCCTTATTGCTATGTATTTCACCTTATTTCCCCAGTAGATGTACCTGCCCACAGCTCAGATTCCTATTTTAGAGATTTTTCCGTCGCCAGGAGCATGAGCATTGAGGTCCGCCCACCTTGAGGCTTACAGCCCATAATATTAAAATAAGACCTGTGCTATAATCGCTCAGCCACCAGTCCCCCGTTAATTGCCATTATGCCCATTTCTTGTGGCTGTCAGATGTCACTCGGGACATCTTTGACCTCCTGAACCTTCCCGAGACCCCCGGGCACCAGGGGGCACCAGTTGTCCCTGGGGAGGCGACATCGGAGGAGAACGGTGCTGCGACAGCAACGCCCCTCCCTACCAGCAGGAGAAGCTTCCAGAAGGAAATCCTCAAACTCATGATGGAGGGGATAAAGGTTGGCCTGGTGAGCAGCCTGCAGGGGGCAGTCTCGTTGCTGCTGATGAAAAATGAGTGGGCGAAGCCCTATTCGCTCTGTCAATGTAACACCTTTAAGAACTGCTGTATATTCCCATCGATGTCAGGTGACCATTGAAGAGGCTTCAGGTATCCGCAGCTCAGAACCACTTTGGTAGTGCGCTAGTTTTCACGCTAACATCCGCTTTAGAGCACTCTTTTCCCTAATACCAATATTAACTCTTATCATGAAATATGCCTTTTATTTATCACTAAGCTAATGGGAAGTTCTGGTTAAGATCCTCATCTCGGTTTACCGCCCACCCCGCAGGGCAGTTCTGGCCGGAGCGGTGCCCCCCGCCAGCAGTGGCGGCGAATCCTGTGGTCGTGCCGTGACACATTCCGGGTGCAGATCGGGCGGTTGCTGGTGCACGCGCTGAGCCCCGCGCGACCGCTGGAGGCCCGGAAGGAGGCGCTGGAGTTTGTCCGGGAGCCCAGCCACCCCGACATCCTCCGCGAGAGCCTGAGCCCCGGCCTTGAGGTGCGGTCCGGAGGCGGGATCCTGTTCAGTTTGCCTGCTGCTTTAGTTCACCGAAAATAGCCTTTGATTTCACGTTGTAGATTAAGATGAAATGAAGCAAGTGATGGAAATATTGCCAAAGCAAATCACTAAGGAATGTAGCACTTGCTGAGGTGCTTTTAGTGCCCTGATCAGCACTCTGGGGGGGGGGGATGGTTCTGTCACTGCTGCGGATGTACCCCGTCAGGGGGTATGGGAGACGGCTGGCAGTGGCCCTCGTTTAGACGGCTTTGTCACCTCTGTCTCCATGTCGTATCTGTGACAGCCTCTGGCTATTCTGGGGATGCCCTTTATTGTTGTTCACGAAATAAATGCAGTCTCCCACTTGTCTTTCCGTAAGAGTGCCTATCGCCCCCATTTTAGCACGGCCCCAAGCTGGCCCTGTACCTCTACGAAATGCTGCACGACCACAAGGACAGCCTGACCAAGGACGAGCAATTGGCCGTGGGCGTCTTTATGACCACCCTGAAGCTCTGTGGCCACCGCTGCATCCCACCTGGCGCACCGGCAAAGCCCGACCTCATCAAGGCCATCAAGGAGGTGTGGAGAGCCCGAGGCCCGTTGCCACTGCCAGCACTCGTACTCTCTCTGTCGCAGCACGGTCAGCAACGACGTGCCTGAATGCTTTATGTGTGTCCTGCAGGAGCAGCTGAAATACGAAGCGGAGGAGAGCGTGAGCAAGGCAGCCTGGGAGAAGAAGATGAGCAGCACTCAGAAGAGGTGAAAGGTCATGCTTGATGTACCAAGGCCTCGGTTAAGACACAGCTGCTGTTAACATGTCTTTAAACCATCAGATTTTAATTTAAATTTTTAATGATCATTGGCGTTTTCTCCTCCCTGCGACCCTTAATCGGCCGCAGTCTGATGCAGAGGCTGGACGCCAAGCTGAAGGACATCTCGAAGATCGCGGCCGACATCACGCAGAACATCTCGCTGCGACAAGGCATGGAGCGGAAGAAGGTGATCCAGCACATTCGCGGCCTGTACAAGGTGGACCTGAGCGCCAGCCGCCACTGGCAGGAGCTGGTACAGCAGCTTACCCACGACCGGTGAGCACTTCCTGCTGGTGGTCTGGGGCATTACGTGCTCATAGACGCGGGGACACACCTAAGCGAGTGTGCGTGTTGCAGGGCGGTGTGGCACGACCAGGCTTCCTATCCCACCTCATGGCAGCTGGACCCCACAGAGGGCCCCAACCGGGAGCGGCGGCGTCTACAGCGATGCTACCTCACCATACCCAACAAGTATCTGCTGAAGGACCGGCAGAAACCGGAAGGTAGGGCCCTTCTGCCCATCTGGTCCGTGTGCTGTTTGTGGGGGGGTGGACACAGGCCGGGATCCTCCAAACCCCACCCTCACTGTGTCTCTACTCAGAGCGCGCAAAGCCGATCCTGTCCTTCCTCTTTGAGGACAAGACGCACTCCTCTTTCTCCTCCACGGTGAAGGATAAGGCAACAAGCGAGGCGATCAGGTAGGGCCTGCTGCCTGGTTCCATCTTCCCTGTACCCCCTCCTCCAGCCGGCCCCTTTCAGCCAGCGAGGCAGCCCGGAGCGATAATCAGGCCCTCTCTCTGCCTACAGGTTCACCAGGAAGTGTATCAGCGTGGCCCCTTCCAGGGAGACGTCAGGGGAACTGCTGCTGGGTAACACCTCGGCGACATCCATACCCACAATCCTTTGCTCACATCTCACCAAGTTGTTCAATCTTGATGTTGCACCAGTAGCAGTTTTAATTTTTGTTGCATATTACTCTCCCTATAACTCTTCATACTATTTTTACCATTTCAGCAGTGATATAGTTTTTAGAGACAATAGGCTTGGCTAGCATGCTGTGAGCTCATTTATATTTATCATGCATTATTTTTGTTAATGTGTTCAGCAGACTGACAGCCATTGTCAATAAGGTGTCCGTCCTGTCAGCTTGCCCGCTGTCCCTCTCCCCCGCCCACCCCCCCAGCTGCCGGTTTCATCGCAGCCTGCTCTGTACTCACAGCCCTGTCTCATCCCCAGGGAAGTCCGGCATGTACTTTGTGGAGGACAATGCCACAGACTCGCACGACAGCCAGGTGAGCGATCGGGGGGATTGGTGGCCAGGTGGGGCACTGGGGTGGACAAAGCAGCTCACGGGCGTGATGCGTGTCTCCACAGATGCTCCACGGGGAGACGGAGCCCGCCTCCTTCTCCTGGACTTACGAGGAGATTAAGGAGGTCCACAAGCGCTGGTGGCAGCTGCGAGACAATGGCGTGGAGATATTCCTCACCAATGGGAGGACCCTGCTCCTGGCCTTCGACAACACTAAGGCAAGACCTGTCTCTGTGGCCCTCAAACCCGAGATGTAGAAACAGACCAGCAGAGAGCACCAATGGACAATGCTTAATTTGTAACTGTATACTAGGGTAGTCTGTAACTATGAGTCATATTTTAAAATGGCAATTTTTCCGTGTGATACATTGTATTCCTAGCAAAATTTTTCATAGTTTTATTGATGTTTAAAAGTTTCTCAACAAGATCAAAGTCAGGGGAAATTACGAAAAGATTACTAGATGAAACCATACGGCCTTCAAATATTGGTTTCTGAACTTTTAGCTTTCGCTAGTCTAAGGTTACAAAAACATCTCTGAAAAGCAACTTGAATATTTACCTTTGACTTATTATAGGTGTATCAGCAGGGTGGCCCTGACTTATTATAGGTGTATCAGCAGGGTGGCCCTGACTTATTATAGGTGTATCAGCAGGGTGGCCCTGACTTATCATAGGTGTATCAGCAGGGTGGCCCTGACTTATTATAGGTGTATCAGCACGGTGGCCCTTAGAAAATGAAAATTTGAAAATGCCGTTTCTCTCAAAGATATTATCGTATTTAAAAAACTATTTCAGAATTTTTTTTTTGATGATTTTTCAAGCAGTTTGCATGGCTAAAACCTAGTTTAGTCAACCACCGTCGGTAATACTTGTTAATCTCTCGGGTCATTCATTTGATTGTTAGCGAAAATGTGCTGAACTTTTTTTTTTTTTTTTTCTTTTTTTTTGCAGTTCCGAGACTATGTCTTCCAGAACATCCTGACCTGCAACCTGCCCAATCTGCTGGAGTATGGCAACATCACGGCGCTGACACACCTGTGGGCGTCAGGCCAGATGACGAACTTCGAGTACCTGACGCATCTGAACAAGCACGCGGGGCGCTCCTTTAACGACCTCATGCAGTACCCCGTGTTCCCCTTCATCCTCAGCGACTACACCAACGAGGCCCTGGACCTCAGCGACGCCGCCATCTACAGGTGCTGCCTCCGTCTGCTGCTCCTTCATCTCAACACTGGGCTCTCAAAGACAAAGGGGAGCGATGAGAGTTTGCAATTGCATAATTAGTGCCCTCTAGCACATAGTTCTTCTGCCATTCCTTCAGGAATTGATCTAAGTAGACTTTGCATCGTCTAAGCTAAAATGACTGACGGGCATCATATGTGATACATTTTAAATCTCAGGGTTGCAGCAGTAGATTCACTTAAAATCTGCAAAGATGTCAAACACTGTAAACATTCCATTCCTGCCCTCCCCCCCCCCCCCCACCAGACTGACGAAAAGATTCAGTACCAGAGTCATTAGCCGTAGACTCGAGTTGAGGGACCTTTGTGTCATTACAGATGACATCAGACGCCAAATATTGACTAATGTATCCAAACAGCAAGTCAGACCCGATTTGATTGGGCACCGTAAAGAGATTTAATACTATTGTGGTCTGTTTAAGCAGCGCCAGTGATGCCCGGGCAGGGGCTGGATCTGGAGTTTCACACAAGTGTTTCTGTTCCCTCTCATCTCTCCCACAGGAACCTGAGCAAACCCATTGCAGTCCAGGCCAAGGAGAAGGAAGAACGTTATGTGGATAACTACAAGGTGGGCTTGGAGACCTGGCAGATGCGGGTGGGCTTGTTAGTCGTGATGGAGTGAGGGGATGTCATTAGCAGCCAGCTGTCAGCTCCCGGCTCCCCTAGTGAAGGCCGTCGATGCGGCACCACCGCACGGCTGTCTGTCATTACCATCCAGTTGGCATCTCTGGTCAGACACGCGTCAGCCGTCAAACGGTTTACCTTCACGGTACATTCCAGAAGGTGACGTGACGTGTGTTCCCACGCCACGTTATGAAGTTGCTGTGGTTTTGCAACACTGTGGGTGGATCTGAGAGGAGGGACCCTCCACCTGGGATGTCCATAATGTGTCAGAGGTCATTGCTCCTGCAGTACCTGGAGGAGGAATTTCGGAAAGGCGCTTGCGAGGATGACCCCATGCCCCCGGTGCAGCCCTACCACTACGGCTCGCACTATTCCAACAGTGGCACCGTGCTGCACTTCCTGGTCCGCATGCCACCCTTCACCAAGATGTTCCTGGCCTACCAAGGTAAGGAACCAACCCAAGTGCATGACCTGCATGGAAAATGCTTGGTGTGCTGAGGTCTATACCAGTCTCTCTGACCCAGTCTCTGATACTTATGGGCAGTGTTGGGGAAGTTACTCACAAATCCATTACAGACAGAGGTGGAGAGTTCAGGTCCGGAAAGTACAAATCCAGACCAAGGTTTTGTTTCAACCAACCAGTTGACTGTTACTCTTTATACTCAACTGACTGATTACTTTTGTGAGTAACTTGCCCAGCACTGCTGATGAGTTACATATATTTACATGCTGCGTGTGTAGACCACTCCTGCACGGTATCAGTGCCATCGGGAGGATTCAGTCTTATCCAGCTGATTGTAGGTCATTATATGATTGTCCTCATTAACGATGAGTTTAAATTTAGCAGCACTTACAGCACACTGTCTTGGTCATGTTATCTAATTACCGATATTTCCCGACGGCCTGGCAGACCAGAGTTTTGACATCCCAGACCGGACATTTCACTCTATGAACACTACATGGCGCCTTTCTTCCTACGAGTCCATGACTGACGTCAAGGAGCTCATTCCTGAGTTCTTCTACCTACCCGAGTTTCTGGTCAACAGGGAAGGTAGGATCTTCAGAAAAAGGTCTTGATTAATTCGGCTCGTGTTTGTATTAATGAGTTAAGAATGGGAGAGACTTGCCTCGTGTTTGGATACCACTTTATATAGCGCTTCTGGGTGGCTTTGTGGGAAATACTGCTTAGTGCTTAAGGATGTGCTGTATTGTTTCTTCTGCACTGCAGCAGATGCTGACCTACATGTTTCAACCAGGAATTATCTGCTGTCATGACAAGGATTCTTCTTTGAGTCTGTGATGGTCTAAATCCCTCCCCCAGGCTTTGACTTCGGAGTGCGTCAGAACGGCGACCGGGTCAACCACGTGAACCTGCCACCCTGGGCTCGCAGCGACCCACGCCTCTTCATCCTGATCCACCGGCAGGCGCTGGAGTCGGACCAGGTGTCGCAGACGCTGTGCCAGTGGATCGACCTGGTCTTTGGGCTCAAGCAGAAGGGCAAGGCCGCCGTGCAGGCCATCAACGTCTTCCACCCTGCGGTGAGCCCATCGGCCGCCACCCAACCTCGCCTCAAATATGAGAACATGAGCAGGGATCCTTCCATTGGAACTTAGAGTGAGTTGTCAGTAGTTGCCGAGTGTTATGGAGGATCTGGATCTCCTGTGCAGAACAGGAGTCAGTCACGTCCTCCAAATATACAGGTGGAACCATTAATATAAGTCAGTGTTTCTCAACCCAGTCATCAGGGACCCCCAGACACTGTGTTTTTGCTCCTTTCCAGTGCCCAGCATACCCATACCAAGAATTTGGTTTTCTGGATTGCTGGTTTGTTTGGGTTAGGTTGCTGGGAGCTGGGAGGGAGCAAAAATATGGACTGTCTTGGGCTACCTGAGGACTGGGTTGTGAAATGCCCATCTAAATAATAAAGTGGTTAAATATCCCAGAGAGGATGACAACGAAAACAATGAAGGTTTTGATGGTGGTTGTGTGTCTCACGCTAACGGATGTCGTGTCTGTCTCTCTGCAGACGTACTTCGGTATGGACGTATCTGCCGTAGAGGACCCTGTGCAGAGGCGCGCCCTGGAGACTATGATCAAGACGTATGGCCAGACTCCGCGGCAGCTGTTCAACAGCACCCACGTGAGCCGAGCAGGACCCCGGCTCTCCATGGAGGGTGAGCTGCCGGCCGCGGTGGGACTGCTGGTGCAGCTGGCCTTCAGGGAGACCCGCGAGCAGCCGAAGGAGGTGTCATGCCCGGTATGTGTCAGCTGGGGGCTGGGTGGGGGCTAGGCAGGGACTGGGAGGGGGATGGGCGAGTGTAGAGGGCCTGACCAATATCCCATTGCATCCTTAGAGCCCCCTGCCTTGGATCAAGGGCCTGAAGTGGGGCGAGTACGTGGGGTCGCCCAGCGCCCCGGACCCCGTGGTCTGCTTCAGTCAGCCGCATGGCGAGCGCTTCGGCTCCCTGCTGGCCCTGCCCACGCGCGCCATCTGCGGCCTGTCACGCAAGTTCTGCCTCATGATGATCTACAGCAAAGAGCAAGGTAAGCAGCAGGCCCTCCTCAGGCTGGGTCCTCACACTGCGGTCCGGAACACAAGGCAGTCTGTCGCGCACTGTGAGACCCCGGGGCTGCAGAGAGGCTAAGTGATCCTTCTGTGTTGTTGAGTTACTGTAAGCGTGACCCCCGGCTGTATTGTGGCAGGGGTGCGGAGCATGCACAGCACAGACATCCAGTGGTCGGCTATCCTGAGCTGGGGCTACGCAGACAACATGCTGCGTCTGAAGAGCAAGCAGAGCGAGCCGCCCGTCAACTTCATCCAGTGCTCCCAGCTGCACCAGGTACCCTCACCGAAGTCACTCGCCGGTCACCGGCACATATCAGCTTCCCTGTGAAGTTCTAAGCCTCATCCCGTCTTGGGCCGGATGTCCATTTTGAAGTTTTGGCTCCATTTCTGCATATAGTCCTTCATAATTCTGGACTTGTGTAAAATAATCTCTTCTCCCCTACCCTCCAGGTGACCAGCTGTGCCTGGGTGCCTGACAGTTGCCAGCTGTTCACGGGTAGCAAGTGTGGTGTCATCACTGCCTACAGCAACCGCTTTACCAGCACCACGGTGCGTTTCCACGGTGAACACATCACCCCCCCCCCCCCCCCCCCCCCCCCCCCCCCCCCACTCCCCTGTTTCCCTCCCCACGTCACGCGCGGCGCGGGGCCG
>JAAGVU020000061.1:5203540-5221595 GCA_011763525.2 Mormyrus iriodes
TTAACCGGGGACAAGGGGTGGGGTATCCCCTGCGCCACCCACCCCTTTCCCCCCCCCCCGGGGGCTGTTCCCTGGGGGAAAACCCCCCCCCCCCCCCCCCCCCCGGTAGCTTCATTAGTCATTTTACAGTTGCCCTAGAAACAAATTTCCAAAAGGCCGCTAGGCCTCCCCCCCCATCACTTTGCAGGGTTGCAGGGTTTGGCTGCATATCGGGGGCCCACTGTGTGCATTTCCTTCCTGCCGAGCTCTTAATGAATTTCAGCTTGATTAAGTCGGTTATTGAATGATGGCCACAGTCTTAACCTACCTGAATAATATGTGGTAATTTTTAACAGGCCCTTCTTTGTCTGTATTGATAATTACTTCCATTTTAAAATGGATAATACGTGCTCCCAGGGTGCTACCATTAACAGTACTAACAGGGGGCTATACAGCACTAAATTAATTGCCCACTTGAGGGTTTTGGTTGGCCGGGGACTTGCATTGGCCACTGGGATTTATTTCGAGTGTCAGTGGGATGTCAGCTTCCAGCATGACACAGAATTGCTAACTAAATTCAGGAAATCCAATATGTATAATCCCTGCTCAGCGTGACTCTGGTTTGATTTGCTTTTCGGGGGCTTGTGTGGTCAAGGTCTCTATAGCAGTGCTTGAATATTAAGCCCCGCCCTCTTTTGCAGCCCTCTGAGATGGAGGTGCAGTCCCAGCTGCATTTGTATGGCCATACTGCGGAGGTCCTTTGTCTGTTTGTCTGCAAGCCCTATAGCATCCTCATCAGTGCCAGCGAAGATGGCACCTGCATCCTCTGGGACCTCAACAGGTGTGTGTGTTCCCCCACGCCCATGCTGTGGTACGTGAACAAACAGCCTTCTGGGTCCACACCATCACGCTCCCACCCCGCTTGTCATGCCTGTAGGCTGTGCCACGTCCAGAACCTCGCGGGTCACAAGAGCCCCATCTCGGCAGTGTCTGCCAGCGAGACGACGGGGGACATCGCAACAGTGTGCGACTCGGGTAAGCACCAACCTTCCTGTTAGTCTGTGACTCAGCAGAAACGCTTTGGCTCTAATGATGCTAAATGAGTTTATTGACGAGGCTGTACGAGGCTGTGGTAAACGTTTCCGAACAATATTCTTCCCAAAACGTTTACAATATGAAACATGCCATTGTAATGCCGTCCATGAAATTACGGCGTTCCCTTCGGAACCATTTCTAAAATATGATGAAGGAATTGCTGTATGTTGAGGTGAATGGCAGACATACGTGTTTAGGATTATAATGACTGGCTAATTTACTGAATGTGTTTAACTCGTATCATTGAATTTAATTGCTACGCAATGAAATAATTGATTGGTAATTTCATTGACAATTGTGGTTTCAACCTAGGGTAACCCCATTATGAGAGTGTCAAGGGGGGTGTGCTGGTAGCAGGAACAGATGCTACGTTGAAAATAGCAGGGGAACACCTCCTTGTGTCTGGAGGCTTGGTTTGGGCCACACCTGCCTGCGGTTTATTTAAAGGTTAATTACTTTGTGAAGCGCTAAAAAAATGGAAGTTTGTCTGCCTAATGTCTCTGGCAAGTAGAGACTTTGTGTAATATCTGTTTATATTGCTAAAAGAAAGTAAAGAACAGAGCTCGCTGCCGAATGGTGCGTAGGTTTTGAGTTTTTGTTTGAGTTTTTATTTTGAAATCATTTATTCATCTGTTTAGTTTGGACATTAATGAAAATAATTCTTCAGTTTGTCGAAGATCCGCATCCATGGACTCTCCTTTCTGCTCGCCTCTTCCACCATGACCTTCCTAGCCTAGGTCACCTCTGTAGACAGGCCCTCAGCAACATGTTACCTGAAGCAGTTAAGCCACCTTGTGACAGTCATGAACGACTGTTTTCCATCTTCCTCCTTGCAGTAAACTCTAATCCTGCCGCAGTGCTCGGTTCCAGCTGAATCGTGCATCCTTTGGAGACCCGTCCTGGGAATTGCTTGGCCTGTCCTGTTTGGGGATTGCCTGATTTTGACCTTGCTTTGTCCTTGGGCAGTGGGTGGCGGTAGCGACCTGCGTCTGTGGACGGTGAACGGCGATCTGATCGGCCACGTCCACTGCAGGGAGATCATCTGCTCCGTGGCTTTCTCCAACCAGCCGGAGGGCGTGTCCGTCAATGTCATCGCGGGGGGGCTGGAGAACGGCGTGGTCAGGTGAGGAGTCCCTTCACCTTCCTCCTGTTTGAGAGTAGGAAAAACAAAGACCCCTCCCCCCCTTCGTTAACTCGAAATACAAACACGTAGTAAACACTCAAGCAACATGGTGGACGACCGCGAGAGGGCCTGCAGTGTGAACTGTGTGGACATCCTCAGATCTGTATCATGATGTATGACAGTTTGACTACAAAGACAGAGAATGGGAGAAAATATGGAGGGTGTCTTCTGATAATGTATGAATGAGATGCGGGCAACTAGTCTCAGCCAGGCTCCCTCGGCCCGTGAGAGCGGGGCTGTTTATCGCCACGCCGGGTCGGGCTGCCCCAGCGTGACGGCCCTCCCCCTTCCTGCTGCAGGCTATGGAGCACGTGGGACCTGAAGCCTGTCCGAGAGATCACATTCCCCAAGTCCAGCAAGCCCATCGTCAGGTATGCCCACCCAACCATTTCCGGAAGATTCTGTCTTATGTGTTTGCCATTCAGTTAAATTAATGCAGGTCATCCGCATTGACCTGCTGGTGTTACATTCCTGGCTTCGCTGTTCACGTTTCCGTGTGTCCGATCCGCAGCCTGACATACTCGTGCGATGGACACCACCTGTACACAGCGAACAGCGAGGGCACGGTGATGGCCTGGTGCCGGCGCGACCAGCAGCGTCTTAAGCTGCCCATGTTTTACTCCTTCCTCAGCAGCTACGCCGCTGGCTGACCCTCCCAACTGCTCCACGTCGCCCCCAGGGGCATTTGGACTTCTGTGATGGGGGTGGGGGGGCTGGGAGGAGGGCGATGTAAAAGCATGCACCAAACCTAGTCAGTCCTCCCCCCACGCAGACCCTGAGCAGACCAGAACTGTGTGCGTTCAGTGACGACAAGGATGTGCTGATGCTTAATTATGTTTGTATTTGTATTTATATACGATGGGGGGGAGGGGGGGTTAAAAACTTAAACCAAGGATGCCTCTTCCATTCTGAGTGTTGTTTTGTTTGTGCTGTTTTCAGTATTGCCTTAAAGACGTACCTTTGTTTGTCTGGCTGTTTTTCCCTGAGAAATCTTAAATCATGGTTTATGCACTGTCTGTCGGGCCCTTCTGGTGTTCTGCTTTCTGATTGGGCCAGCTGCGGACGCACTCAGCTCAGACCCCACCAAGCGATCGGCGCCCCGATTGCTAACAGGCTCACCGCACAGTCATGCCTCTCTGGAACCTCCTCAGCATCATTTGATTTTGGTTCTTCTCAGCGTCCTCTGGAGTCTAGGAGGAGACACCGCCCACAATAGCCAGCACCCCCATCTGTATTAACTGCTTGGAGGCTGCAGAGAAAGTTCTGGTTTAGTCTCGGACCTGTTCCCCCCTGCTTTGTTGGAGATGGAGGTGAGGAAGATTGTGGGCCAAGCCTTAATTCCTGCACCAGGGTGAAGTGGGTGGAGACCCCTGCTGGACAGTAGCCGGGCATTAGCTTAGTTCTGCAGAACAACACAGAGGTTCTGCTGCCGTTATTTTTGACCAGATAATGTGAGGCTTATTACTAAAAGCTTGGTGCGCGATTCATTTTTCTTGATTTTCCTGATTTTGTTGTCAGTCATGTGGGATTCCCAGGTTCTTTAGGAGCACAAAGGGTATGGAAGCGGTGGCCAGGGAGGGGTGTGGCACATCCTCAGCGCTGTGTTCTGGACTCGCTGCACTATAAATTAGATGCACCCATAGTCAGTGTCTCATAATAAATCGCCTTTGCACGCCACCTGCTGGCTGTGGTGCGGCACTGTCCGGCTGAATCGCATGAATGGCAGAGCCACACGTGCTACTCAATCAAAAGATGAATAATAACTGGTAATGTGTGACTCTCCTGGTTGTCAGTGTGGCCAGTCCTTTGCGGGGGGGCACTGCTAGTCTCCTTGAGTATCCGTGGTCCCCCGGAGTCTCTGCTACAAGCTCTTCAAATGCACGCAGTGCAGTTTTTTTCTTTTTTTTTCTTTTTTTTATCCAGCAATACCGACTGTCAATAACAGCACTGACTGTTTTGTAGAGGATGCTGGTGGACAGGCAGACGTGTGGGGTCTCAAGGTCACTGGCGCTTTGCTGGTACCAGGCCCATTTAATCAATTACCAGCGCCTGAGTGCATGATGCACGGCTGCGTGCTAAAAAGCCTTAAAAAAAAGTGACATGATAAAAAATCCCCAGACACCTGAAAAGTAACTGCGGGGGAGAAGCATTAATATCACGGTGTGCGTGTTTACAAAGCTGGCGGTCGTTCGGAGCTCCCTTTTAAGTTGGTAATAAATATGGTAATTACAATGCTGTGTCTTACATTTCAGCATTTCGCTGAAATAAAGTGTTTACGTGAACGGGAGCTCTCGTTTAGCAGCCTCCGCAGTTAGTGCTCTTTTTTTGCCTCCTTTTTACATCCATTGCGGATAGTCTTAGCTAAAGAAGCCTAGTTGATAAAAAAAAAATACTGTCTTTCCTCACCGCGTGCACCGCCTGGAGAGCCTAACGGCAGCCGCATGGTCAAGAAAGGCGCCGACTTCATAAACCCCGAGCAGCCGGAACCGCGACCTGCATGGCAGCATGACCCAGCGTGTCCGGTCTGACAGCACAGCGAGGCAACCCGAAAGAGAATATAGTATTATGGCAGTTTGTTTCCAAAAATCTAAAATTAAAAAAATGACATTAATGGGACCGCGTCGACTTTGCGAAGCTCTGGACTTTGAAAACGGACATGACTCTCCGTCGATCTCCGCCTTCGGCATGGATATGATCTTTGCCCAAACTGAGAAGGTCAAAGGTCAAGTGGACATGCATTTCTTATTTTTTTGTACCTATGTATGTACGAAGTGATGGAAAATTAAAATTATTATATATAAATATATAAATATGAATATTTAAGAAATGGAATACTGATGAGTGCTTACTTTGCATGTAAATTATAGATTTGGATACAGCTGTAAAAAAATGACTGACAGTTTTTGTGTTGAATTCTCCTGGGGGGTGGCAGGGGTGAGGTTTGGCTTGTAGGTTTCACGTGCTACACAGAGCCAGGACTTGAACTAAGAGAGGTTCTGCTTTTTTTAAATTTCTCATTTGTCCTGTTGTAATTGCCGATTAGGTTATACGCCACCTTTCTGTGCTGTGTTTGATAGTGTCTCTGTCACCGTGCCTGGCTCTACATGAGGTCCCCCTGCCCCTCCACTCTCCTTCCTGCGGGACCCTGTACCAACTAGACCCCTTATTCAAATTCTCGAATCAATCTAATCAACTGATCTCGCCACACTCGTCGAGCCACATTTCCAGTGGCGAGCTGTAGATGTATGCTGTGAACTGCATCGCTCTCCGGTCGTCTGAAACGGTCCCAGGTTTATCTTCTACATTTTAGAGAAAAACAATAATAGTATGCGTAGTTTGCAGGGGGGGACACAAGAGCCTGAGTCCCCTGTGACTATTTAGTGTCGGGTCTTAATCCGATGAAGTAGCACGAAACGGGCCGTCGGAGCCCCTCATGGGAATAGCGAGGTGAGTTTACTCCACTGTACAGTCCTCCAGCAGCTCTTTATTGACACGTCTGTCTTCTGCAGAATACGAGCTACGTTTTTCTGCCAGCGCTGATCACGCAATGAGGCCACAGCCTTTATGAGTTTAAAGCCTTAATGCAGGCAATTAATTCGTAATGTAGATTAAGTGCTAATTAGTGGCACTGGCTTGGGGCTTTATACGGTCGGCCAGAGGGCGATACTTTCTGGCTGCTGTTGAACAAACATCGCAGTTAGAGGGTATTTGCTCAGAATGCCTGACCAGGGGAATATCTGCTCTGTGATTGGCAATATATTATAGCTAAGGGAGCTTTATTATACTTTTATTAATACATAATAAAGCATGCTTAATTTCTGCTCTTGACTGTTAAGCTAGGCTGAGAATACAGAGCCTATAGCACCAACAGGAAGTCGTGGTTTTCTTTGCCCTGCATCGAGGGTAAGTACAGATATGAATCTGGCAGAAGTGGGTGGGAGCGGACGGTGTGAGTAACCCACAGCTGCGTGTTTCCGGAGCGTTCTCTGCTTGTTAATCGAGTTAACAAGCCTGCCGTTAATTGACCCGTGCATCTTGTGACATCAGAAGGGGTTTGAGGCATTTAGACATTTGGATGTTTGCCCGAGTGTCAGGTGATTATGGCTGATCTCTTGTCCCAAATCCCTTTATGCGTTTTCCTGATTGGTTGATCTCGCTCACCAAGGACTGTGGGGGAACCCGGAGATGGGGGTGGGGGGGGCTCTGATGTTGAGAGCTTCACAGCCTGCGGTGTTTCACTTAAAATAGAAACTCAGGTCTCACACTGGATCAGCTGGGAGGCTCTGGTGATGTAAAAACCCGGCAAGCTGCAGTTCCCACGGCGATCGAGGGAAATTGTTAGTCAATTAGCGCATGCCAATTTCACATTCATTTACTAAATGGGGCGGGGGGGAGAGAGATTTTATCTTCGGTATTGGGTAACGTAAGCATGACGAAATCGTGAGCATGGCCCACTTTCAGTTGATAATTAGCTAACATTATGGTGACTGGGGGAGCCTGTTGTTCGGGGGGGGGGGTGATTAGTGAAGCCTTTTTTTTCTTCACAGTGTCACCATTCCCCCCTCAGGTTTAATTCTTGTATTGCAGATGGTTGGAGAATTTGGGATCAGCCTGGCTGTCAGGTCCGTGGCATCCGCACCTCAGGTGGGTTCGGCTGGGAACCTGCCAGCTCCCTGCGTCCGGCCCGGTGATTCCCTATGCCCACTGCACCTGAATGAATACATGTGAATGTAGCCGATTGGCAGTTCTGGGTAGTCCTACGGAGCACGATTCGGCTCGCAGCGACGTGGAGGGCTGTAATTATGTCAGGCTGAAGCGAGGGGACGTGCAGGGAACCACAGGGGTTTGCGTCTGTGATGAATACTCCCTTTCTGCTCGAAATTAGTAGCTCCATAACCATTAACACTCGATTTGACAAACAGTTTAACTGGTATATAATTACAGCTCAGCATTAGCTGTCAGCTCACTCCGGCAATGTGCCTGTTCTAAGGATTGATGCTCAGTAAATATATATATTTTTTACAGAGCGTGGATTACTTCTGCTTTTGGAAAGATGAACCTCAGGGCCCCCACTGAACAATGTGGCCCCCTGTGGGCCCCTGGCCAGGGTAGCGAGCTGCAGGTATCCACTGTATTCAGTTCAGCTTTAGCATCTGAAATATGAAAAGCCGATAAGCAAATGCAAATAAAAGCCCCCCCGCTTACATTTGGCTACTTCAGGGTCCTGCTGGTTGTCATGGCGAGGTCACACTGGAGCCTCTGGGCTCCATCCTTCCTCTCCTACAGCACAGTGCTGTGAAATTCCTCCTCTTTGCCCCTGCTGTCTCATTCATGCCCCCCAGTCGTTGCTGACACAAGCCAAGGTCACACCACTCAAGCCTAAAGGCACCTAAAGGCACAACAGTGGCGTCCCGATCTTTCCCACTGGAGGCTCTGCTCGCTGTCGCTCCGCACCTGAATTTTGGATCCCTCCACGGCATTTCCAGCAGATTCTTCAGCGGAGGCCTGCCAACTTTAGCCTCCATGACTCATCCTTCATTCCACGGGCACCGCTGCCCACGTTTTCACAGCACCCCCCTTAGAGCCCCCCCCCCCCCATCCCAGGAAGCGGGGCATCTGCCCTCGCTCCACACGCCAGTGCTGGCTTTCTGACCCATTGCTCGGTCTGGCCAAAGCCACTCACTTTCATTTAATTTCACTTGAGCGAGCCGGGGTCTCTGGATGTCTTTACTTCAAAATGTCTGAATCACCTCTGAGGATGGTAGGCTGTTATGCTCTGCATTAGGAAGCTGCCCCATGTTACCAGTCTCTCTGAGAGTCCTTCTGGGGGCAGCTCTGGCTGGGGCTGTCACCGGAGTCCCATCTTATCGATTAACATCTTATTTGCACAATCTGCTTGCAGTACGAAATCGACATTTTATCTCATTATCCAGCCACTGGAAACAGATGTTTCATAACAAACATGAGCTGAAGAGGTAACAAGCTGAGTATTTGTGTTCGTGTAACATTTCAGGCTTCTCTCTTATTTCCTCCGTGCCTGTCCAGTTTCTCCGAGAATTTGGGCCGCCTGGGGGGTTTTGACGGAGCCTGTCTCAGGCAAAGCGTATCCACGCTGCGCTGTGCTTGGAAATGTCCTCTAATGTCTCAGTGGAAGGTCAGTGGATTCAGTGAGGGCGGGAGTGAAGTCGATGCGGAGTAGGGGAGCCCTCGTTAACACAATAGTTACGTGGCTACCTGTCACACATGCTAATTAGAGGGTTTCTCACTAAACTTGGTATTGCGGTCATTGCTGGTGCTGTGATTCTGTGCAACTGGGCCACAGATTTAGGCTTTCCCATCCGATCTCTTACAGTGGGTTATTTTTGGCGCGGTTCGTGGAATGTTTGCCAGATGGAGCCGAGAGAGACCCCAGCAGTGCATCCCGGTAATTAGAAGAGACCATGTAATGTGATGGTTGCTGGTTCATGTCCCATGAGAGATCAAACTGCTATCCTTTTAGCTGTAAAGACTCCAGTAGGGTACCTAGCTGTTAAAACAAGGGTAAAGTAGTGTCACGGAGTCCAAAGGCCAGTGGGAGGCTGGGCCTGGGGGTGGTGTGCAGCTCTGTGTTTTAGGACACTGTGCCTGTGATCGGAAGGTTGCCAGGTCAAATCCCAGAGTTGGCAGAGTGATTTCACCGTTGGGTCCCCGAGCAAGGCCTTTAACCCCCAGTTGCTCCAGGGACTGTCTAATCCTGCTTTCACTAAGAATGTCGTTTGAGATAAAAGTGTCATGGATAAATGAGACTTAAAGGGTGGGGCTTTAACAATCCTCCGCATTGACCGAAGTGTCACTACTTGAAAATAGACTGTAGCTAAACCAAATCTGAAGCCAAGATACATGCACTGTGGGTGGTACAGCAAATGGCAGACCTCAGTTTCTGTCATGGGCCATGCTGCGATCCCCCCACCCCTTGCACTGAAGGGATCCTTTCCTGAGTCTCCTGGCTCGCCCTGCGAAAGGAAATACTGAATCTGTGATGGGGATGGGGGGCTGCGCGGCATCTCATGAACAGGAGGAATTAGGGCTGACTTTGCCTGGTTTTTTGCGGGAAGAAGCTAATTGAGATTTGCATAAGCCCCTGTTGGGAGCCTCCAACAGGCACAATTATTCAGAAGCACTCGAAATCGCAAAAGGAGAGTAATTAGGTCCGCGTCGTACAGGCGCATTTCATGGTGTGCTTAGCCGGTGTGAAGCTCCTGAAAAGGAACGAAGAGCAGAGTGTTTTGGCTTCATGAACTAAAGCTCTTAAACATTTTCTCATGCATTTTTTTAATGCTCTTAAGAGGAACGGAGTTTGAGCCAAACGAACTGGACTTGACCGTCTGCCAGTTTGTCTCCCGATCTATCTAAAAATACCACGAAAAAGAGGCAAAGAAATAGATAATATGCTGCAATGGTATTAAAATTAGGAATCAACATGTAGTTTTCGCTGGGGCTTTGTGAATTAAACAGATGCCAGAAATAGCTGTAGTATAATTCCACATTCTAGCAGCCAATAGTGTCACTTGTTTATTCTGCTATTTTTCGATGTGTATCGTCCGATGGCTTTTAGAGCCAGGCTGCCTGGCGGGTTTGCCTCTGTCACCTTTGTGTCGGCTGACCCGACCCAGGCGCACCGGAGGGTACCCGTCTGCCATGTGGCTCCCTGGCTCTGAAGGTCTCTCCCCTCCCGGCAGCGGTGCCTCATCAGGGCTGCCTGAATCTTCACATCTGCACGTTTCACTTAGACACATCCGGCCCTCTTTGCTCTGGGCTGGCGCTGCTGCCAGCTGTCTAGCGAGGGGAAGCTACCTGAGAGCTGCTAGCTTTCAGAACCACCCCCCACCCCCCCAAAAAAAAAATTAATGCAGGAATCGGAAGACTTTGTTTTGTCCCCGTAACACTGTAATGTGATGCAAATGTAAACTGCTCCATAACTCATTCGGGTCAAGGACAGTTTGAAGTGCGTACAGTAACTGTATTTTTAGCTTGATAAACTTCACAGTGTGCGTTGCAGGCATATTTTCAACCCGTTACTCTGTCCATAATGCCGGGAGTCTGAGAAATGTTCCATTTATAAAACGTAATAAGCACTGAGAGTGCTGAGCCAAGGAAAGTATTACACTTTGGCTCCGTTTGTCCATATCAGCTGGCATCCCTGAGATTTTTCTTATTTGCAGTAAATTTATCTAGTTAGAATTTAATTAGTATTTATCTGTCAGATTTTTATATTAATGCAAGCTCATGAAAAAGCTGCACGCCGTGATTTTTAGTTTCCTCCTAACGTCTCACCATCTGGCTACATGGGCGTAGAAATGGATGGATGGATCTTCAAATGATAGAACTATATATATATATTGTATAAAATGTGTGTGCGCATTAGTGTATGCATATATTATATACAGATATATGTATTAAATGATGACGATGCATCTAAAAAAATGATTGAAGCTTAAATTTATCCTGTCAATACTGTTTAAGATAATGGCCTTTTTAAAGCTTTTCATGTAGGGCCAGCTGTTTTGGTCTCTTTCGGTGACATTTGTCGTCTGTTATATCGCTGAGGTTGAACGTTTCAGTGTGGCTGCCATTATTATGCTATAGTGGCAGCTATAATGATACTGAACTCACATCTGACCTTGATTCCTGCAGCTGACCCGGCTCCTCCTGGCAGCCCCTTTGGCGGCTGGATGCGTGACAAACCGCGGACGCGCGCTCCACGCGCGCGGACAGGTGGGTTGTCGAGAGCGCGCTGCAGAAAGTGACCCCAGTGCGCCCCGTTCGCCGGCTGCAATCCAGCCTGGGATGAGAAAGAGGGATTTATTCACGAGGAGCGCGCAGACCCCGCGCGGTTGTCTTGGAGACCGACTTGTGTCCTTGCACAGCCCCACCGTGTATTGTTCTGCGGGAAGCTTTCATTCGCGTTCCTCGGCGCAAAGCCGGGGGCCAGTGCAGTCGCGCCGCGGCACCGGGCGGCTGATAATTACGTCGCTCTGACTGGAGCCGTCAACGCGTCCCTGGCTTCTCCTCCGCGCTGCCGCCGAGCCCCATCCATACGCTCCGTTCCAGAAAGATGTGGGAGGACCCGATTCCGAGCCCCTCGCTTAGTGCTATTCCTAATGCTCATCTGTCAGGACGCTACGGTAGCGCCAGAGCGTGTTTAACGCTGCTAAATGAGCCGTCTTAATGTTTGTTTTCATCATCACACACATAAATTTTAACCACCAGTAGGTCTTTAATAAAATATAACTGCGTTGCTTGATGTATAGCCCATGTTTCAAAATGTGAACTGCACATTGATTAAGATGCCTGTTTAGATGGGCTGTAGCTCAAGCAATGTCAAGTTTAGGTACGAAGCTTTATTTATTTTATAATATCTTTAAATGTCCCGCCGTTACCCCGCACTGAAGTATTTTAGTGTAGTGTTTTTTTTTTCCCCCTGATGTGCAACTTTTAATGGGGAAAGCACTAGCCGTCTCTCTGAATCTCATACTGAGTTACTGTTTGGACGAATGCAAACAGACATTGAACACAATACAATGACGTTAAATACTTTTATGCCTTCGAATGTTTCTGAAATTTGTACCGTTTGGAAAAAGCATGATGAAAGGTCCGTTGCTGGCTTGGAACCGAACAGGTCTTCATAAGGGAATGAAAATCAAGATATTTTAATAAAAAGACTAACAATAAATTGTGAAAGAACCTCCGCTCGTCAGCATCATCACTCATAATTCTGTAAATCAATAATTACTGCCGATTGCGTCTGTCTGGGAAAATTGTGACCCCTAGCGGAACTAATTTAAACGACAAGCCGACTACAGTCTTAACACTTTGCAGCTTTTGTGGCAAATCTGCATAAAGTAACAGCTATAGAGTCATCAGCGTCAGCTCATTTTTGACGTTATTCCCGTTTAAGGTGCACAATCCGTGTACTATTTTAAGCGAACGCTTGTAAATGGGGACTGATTAACAGGGACTAACGGGTTAACTATTTTGTTGCAAGGTACCCGCAAAAGCTCCTCGCAGCCCCACGATTGCGCTTGACACCCGACCCTCCCCACCTTTCCAAAAAATCACTTTCGGCTCTAGGTGTCTCCGGTGTCGACTTCAAGCCCCAGGAAGCTTAGCGAGGCCGCCCCGCCGCTTCCTATTGGCTGCGCGGTCGTCGGGAGGCTCTCGGCGCTCGCACGAGGCGGACACGGGATGGGAGTCAGAGAGCATCGCTTTCGGAAGCGGAGTTATGCTTTTTAAAGGCGCTTCGCCGAGTGCCTCTTTGCAGACGGCCTGTCCAGAGCGGGGGAGCCACCGCCAGGAGCCCGTCCATGCGAAGTCTAGCATTGCTGCTGTGTCCGTGTGCCGTCGCCGTTGTGGTGCATCTCTGGCTGCTGGCGAACAGAGCCGCCTTCTTCTTGGATTTGCAGGATTCAGGTACATGTCTTGTGCAGTTTCCCCAACTTTTCACCGTTATCGCGAGCGGGGCCGGATTACGCGGCGCTTTCCACGTCTCTTTAAGGTATTTCTGCATCGCTTCGCATTGAAACGTGTAAGACTTTGCATTTCAAACGAAACAATCCGAAACTGCAGCTTTTCGCAGCGGATGTGTGGATGCGTGCAGCTCTGGATCGGTGGGGCATTTGTTGGTTGACGGCGAGCTGTGCGTTTACACACAGTCCATACTCCGATCTAAGATGACAGCTACATAATTGTTTTTATATAGCACCGCACCTTAATGATACGTATTGTAATGATACAGAGGATTGTTATACTTGGCAGAACGGGATATGTTGCGTTTTTAAACGGCTTTAATTACTCTGTTATACACCAGGGACCAGAGGGATGTGTCTCGTTCGGCAGGAGATACGGGTTGTCGTGCTGATAGTGTGTTGTCAAATCCCCTTTGGAGGCGTCTGCTCTGCGTGGATCGTCAGGCATCTGAATTGTGATTTTTCTGTCCCCAGATGCTGTGTAATTTGGGCTTCTTCCGAGATCTTATAAAACCACGGCGTTTGCCAATTTGCCACCTGCAGCACAGGAGCGTCAGTTCTCTCGTGGCGCCCAGCCTGTCACCGAGACGCGTGAACCGTTTCTCTCCTTACATGCTTTACATCGGACAGATCAGCAGGTGCGGTCCCCTGAAGTTTTGGTCGGGGTGCTGTCGGCGCGTCACCACCATGCGCTCAGAGACGCGATAAGGGACACCTGGCTGGGGTACCTCAGGGAACATCCCCAGTTCCGACAACGGTGCGTAGCTGATAAGCCTAAAACACTGTATAATCCAGTATGTTGTCTGTTTCATCGCTATATGACTTACATGTTTATGGAGCACGTGTACAGGCTCGTCCTTTCCCTGGGTTGCACCTGTTACGGCTGTCTGACCATGTCCGCCATCTCTGGGCCGTAGGGTGCAGGTGAAATTCATCGTCGGCAGGCATGGCTGCGCCATTCCCGAGGAGGACCTGGAGGACCCATACTCGTGCACCTTGCTGAACATCACCGAACCCGGTAAGGTTAACAGCGCACACACACACACACACTTTATAGCAGTCCTTCAGTGTTGGGTAGGAAATTGCCCTTCACACCCACCTGCCACCGGTGAGATGTCGTGTTTATAAGGTGTCATTTTAAATCTGTCTAATATACCTTTTGGATCCTTTTTGCTTTGGCTCCGTGGCGCCCGGAGCTCAGTCGGCTGCCTCCGATGCAGCAGGCGTTACCTGCGGAGGCATGCCTGTGCTGGGCAGGCGCGGCTTCGGCGCGCAGCGCTGACGGCGGAGTTAAAACGCAATCACGCTTTTAGCTCTGAATTCAGGTCAGCGCGCCCGCTAAGTGGACGATTAATTGGCAGCGAGCGCTGCTTTCTCCCCCCGCCTTCGGCGGGAGGCGCGGATTCTTGTTTTTTTATTGTGCTGACGAGACTTTGCAAACGAGCATTTCAATTAGCCTCCGAGTTCAGAGAACAACTCCCGGCAAGTTCAGAACATCTGCTGTGGGAATCCTCACCTAGTGCACATTACTGCTTAATCGCTTCTTGCCAGCGGAAAAGGGAAGTTTTTATTTTTCCCTAAGCCGTAAAATAGAACGTAGCCTCCCTTTTACGGCCTTATACTTCCCATTGATCTCCTGGGTAATAAACTGTTCTTTTCCTAATTAAGAAGCCCCCCCTCCCCTGCTGAGATGAGTCTGCCTTTTAACAGGAAGCCCCCCCAGGATGAGATGTGCTTTGGAGTGCTGACGCGAGGAATAATGTGGAACGTGCCCATATGCCCGTCTTTTTCAAATGAAGCATCCCCATCTACTCAACCGCCAGCACCCATAAGTCCCCCCCAATGATCTTAGAGCAGCAGGGGCGAAGCATTGTCAGCTTGTCGTGGCAGTGATGGATCAGGGATCCTGGGAAGGTGGCGGGGCGGGGGATAAGAGGAGGGGTGCATTGACAGGTGTTGGCTCCGGCTTGTAGCAGATTCCCAGGAGGTGGAGGTCGTCACCGTGCAGCACGGCTCAGCTCTCGGCCCTTCCAAAGTCTCCTTGCTCAGCTTGGACTTCAAGGTCCTGCACCCCCTGGTGGTCACTCGCCTGGGTGTCTTCCCAGACAGCCCCACACAAGAGCTCCACAGCAACATCACCGTCAAGCTTTTCCAGGTGGACCAGGAGGTGAGCGGTGCCGTGGTAACCAAGGCACACTGCACGACTAGCCTTAAGTATCACAGTCCAGCACAGGCACCGTTCAGTTAGCGCCTGAAGAAATGTGCAGAGTAAATTCCCATCCTGCTATCGACTGATATTGAAAATAGAGCAAAACAGAAGTCAGCCCCTCCTGCAGCCAACGGGACCTGCGACTGCCTGGCTTCAAAGTTTCCGCTTCCATTAAAGTGCGCTCTTTGGTGCCCCCTGCAGGAACCTGTGGTGACAGCTCGCTTCAGTGCCATCAGCACAGGCACCAATGTGAATGGAGTGTGGTACAAGCCGGTGGAGCAGTTCATCCTGCCACGGGTAAGAAGGGGGGGGGGTTGTCAGGGAGGGGGACCCCAAAACCGGAACCTAGGCCTGTCGGGTTTAATGAGCAGCCTGTTCCGTTTATGCCAAATTGAACTAACGGCAGGTTGTTGGATGTCTGTCATATGGATGAATTTTCATATTCCTAGATCTCTTGACACCAGTTTAATGTTCTACAAACACAGCTGCCTGTGCTAATTGCCCAAAATATTGAAGGCTCAGGACGTGTGACGGGATGGCGGTATCCTGTAAACCGCAGCGTCTGGACGCATTCTTTTTCCAGGGCTTTGAGGGCTCGCTGGTGTGGGAGAGCCTGGACTCTGCTAGTCTGACCACGGTGGACATTTCCAGGGTGCGGCTCAACACTGGCGGGGGGGTGTTGAGGTTATCTGCGGTAAGGCGGGATATTTGTGGCGCCGTGGGGGGGATTTGCTGCACAGCGGCAATGGGGACGTGAGAGATTAACAGGTGATTTTAATGTTGAAGCTAGAGGGGATGGTGGAAATGGAGCAGGCCATTTTTTTAGCTGGCGGGGGGGGAGGGAGGGGGGTGGAATCAAAGGAAGAGCAAAAAAAAAAAAAAAGACACCCAAAAACAAGTATTTAAAAATTTGCAATAGTTGAATCTCTGAGTGCATTTAAGTGTTTTTACTGATGATTATTAAGCGTCACATGGTGGAATGTGACAATGTTCAGTTTGTCAGATATGCAGGCACACACGTGCACGGCCCCGATTGTGGGTGTGCGCAGGCTAACAGGCGCATGATGCATTGCAGGTGGAGGAGGGCACGCTGCCCCACAGGAGTGCCCGTGGCCTGCCAGGACTGGCTGGAGGATTCACCTTCACCATCTATGGTAATAGTGCAGCCCTGGCAAGCTAAGAGGGTGATCCCCGGGCCGAACCACAATACTGGCAGACGAGGGTGAGCATTTCACTGGTAGGTGCTTTCTTAACCCCCCAAACTCTGTTAGATGTGGAGGCTCTGTCAGAGATGCTGCGGGGTCGTCCGACCCGCCGAGAGCGACACGTGGTCAGGCTGGAAGAGGAGTGGGAGGAACTGGAGCGGGAGAGCCGTCGGCACGGCGACATTGTCTTTGTGGATGTGGTGGACACCTACCGGAATGTTCCGTCCAAGCTTCTGCAGTTTTATAAGTGGTACGCGATCAGCAGTGGATTCTTCTCCATGTTCCTCTGGTTTTTTGTCGCTTGAAATTCCAGCTAAGGGAGCTGATTCCAGTTTTTAATCAAAGTGACCACTTGCACTCTGATAGGTCAGTGAGAAGGGCTGGCTTCAGCCTTTTTCTGAAGACGGATGATGATTGCTATATCGACATGGATGCTGTGCTAATGAAGATAGACCGAAAGCAACTGAGGCGGAAGAGTTTCTGGTGGGGAAAGTGAGTACGAGGTTGACTTTTTTTTCCTGGAGGGTGGGGGGGGTGTGTGTGTGTGGGGGGGTTCCCAGGTGTCTGACTCCCCCGGCTCACGCTCAATGCACAGTTTCAGGCAGAGCTGGGCGGTGGACCGTGTCGGCAAGTGGCAGGAGCTGGAGTACGCCAGCCCGGCCTACCCCGCGTTCGCCTGTGGCTCGGGCTATGTCGTCTCCAGGGACCTCGTTCAGTGGCTGGCCGACAACGGCGATAAACTCAAGGCTTACCAGGTACGCGCTGCTCTGGGGGCGAGAAAGTCGCAAAACTGGCATTAGTGGCAGGTAGAAAGGTTTTTCTTTAGTCGGGGTATAAATCACCACAGAGGAACTGTTCCCCCGTAGGGCGAAGACGTCAGCATGGGAATATGGATGGCTGCCGTGGGACCCCAGAAATATCAGGTAGATTTAACGGCTCCGCACACTTAACACACGCTTGGCGGCGTGAGACGATTCCACAGGGCCCGGTCTGAAGGAGAAAAGGCTGCGCCAGTCTTCTTAGATGAATGTGCCCGTTCGCCTGCGTGCCTAAGTGCCGCGAGGAAAAGCTGCAGCGGCAGCCGCCCTGCAAGACAGCAGCCACTTGTCCTTGTCCTGCACTTTTGGCTGCACCCTTCACTTCTGTCTTTTTTTGCATTTTATTTGAAAGAGAGAGATGATTAATTCGCTTCTGGACGCTGCAGCAGCTCCTTAAGCTCAGCCACTGTGCCTGTTCTGTCCAGGACCCCGGCTGGCTGTGCGAGGAGCACTGCCAGGGGGAAATGCTGTCCTCGCCCCAGCACTCTCCCCAGGAGCTGCGGTCCATGTGGGCCTGGAGGACGGCCTGCGGGGACGCCTGCGGCTGCCCCGGGGGCCGGCGCTGATCAGCAGGGTCACTTGCACCGGCTGGGGGCCTGTGGAGGTCGATTAATCACCCTGACCCCTGCTCCCTGATCCAGAGGCGTGTCTGGTGACAAGCCCCGTGATGCCAAAACCCGGTGACAAATCTGCAGAGTGACAGACTGGCTGGTTCTGTACTTTATTTTAATTCCTTCCTTACATCTCCTAGATCAGAGGTTCTTAAATCTCTCCTGCCGGCCCCCCAACCATTGCACACTTTGGGAGTTCTAAGCACCAGCATGGCTGAGGTAGAGAACAACAGGAGAAAGTCAAACTGCATGGCTGGGAGTCCCCTAGGAGAGGTTTAAAAACAACACACACCAAGGGGAGGAGGGGGGGGGGGTCTTAAGATGACAAACACCACCCCCCCCCCCCCCCCCCCCCCCACAACCGGGGGGGGTTCAAACCCCCAACCCCCCCCCAGGGGCCCCCCCGGACAGAAAGCGCGGCGGCCCGCCGGGGGGCGCGGCCAAAGGGGG
>JAAGVU020000061.1:5221605-5243404 GCA_011763525.2 Mormyrus iriodes
ACACCACGGGGGGGGGGGGGGGGGGGTCTTAAGATGACAAACCCCACCCCCCCCCCCTCCACCCCGACACACCAGGAGTGATTTCAAACCGACAGCCGCACCACAGGGACCTCGCAGTACAGAAAGCGCGACGGCAGCCTGGAGGCTGCTGCAGATGGGATTAGCTCGTCCTTTACATCAGTCTTTCCGAGGCCGAACCCATGCAAGCTACAGTCTGAGACTTTTTTAATCTCGCCGAAACAGACAAGTATGTAAAGTTTATTTTCAGTACTCCTGTGATGCCCATCCCATGAGCGACAGCAGCTGGAGCGGCGGACGTTCTCCCGACGCGTGCTCTCTCGCCCCGTTTTCAGAGTCTCTGTGCTTGCTAGATGCTTTTCTACCATCTGTGAATAAGGACGCCGCCACCTTGTCTGATCCCCTTCCGCTGCAAAAAGTAGTCCCGTTTCTTGTAGACACTCCTCACAGTAGGCTGCAAGCAATTGACATGCAAGTGATTCAGTATTGTACAAATATATTCCTTTGAAATATTAAGATGATAAACTATTTAATCCTGATATTTAGTATACATAGCCATGCTATTCTTGACATCAACAATGATTTTTAATAAAACTATAGCACTAAGTGAACCAGTTTTTTTTTTTTTTTTTTTTTACTTTAAAATGGCATAAAATTACTGTTCACGGTCCATTGGGTAATCTGGAGACAAAAGCTGAAAGTGTCCATAGCACTCGTCACCACCTAGTGGTGATATTCCACTTCACAGTATTCTCCCCTCTGCCTGTCAAACAGATTAAACTTTCCATACATTACTGAGAGCAGCAGAAATGCTTCCTGTATTTGTTTAAAACTCTTTGGGTGCTAGAAAAAGAAAAGAAAAAAAAAACTTACTAAAATTAACATTTTCTTTTGTATAATGCTATACAAAAAAAGTTAATTGTGTATTCTTAGAATCCTTACCAAATGTCAGGTTCAACTAGAAATAGTGGAAAATTGATTAAATACTGACACTCCCTTAATGAAGTATAGAAGACAGTCTATTAAAAGTAGGTAAAGCCGCTTATTAGGAGTACAGCTACATAAACAATGCAGTGATCACATTTAACACAAATGACATTTTACAAAGACTGTAGCCTACAGCACCATTTCCAAAGTACTTATAGCCATTGCAGTAAAAACAACCATTAGGCCAATTCTCATGACTGATATCCTGTCAGCTTGTTGAAATCCATCCAGCTGCGTTTCTGCTCGTCTTTGTGGTTTATTTTTACATTGATTTTCTTAGCGCTTGACAATTACGGACACAAAAAAACTCCACACCAGTGTCTCTCAACCTGGTCCTCAGGCACCCCTCCCCCCCACATTCCACTTTGTCTGGCAGGGAGCACAACATGGACCATCTGGGGGTCCCCTGAGGGCCAGATTGAGGAAAAAACTGATCTTTACAAATCTAGACTGATTTCTCACATAATGAACCTTAAACAAGACATTGTATATGCAAAGCTGAATACCAAATGGCTGAAATCACACTGCTCAGAATCAGGGCCTCTGGAAGCTCAAGTCCAGTTTTTTGCTAACAAAGCAAAAGGTCATAGCATTATGTCCTGGGGAGCATACAACTTTTATCCAAAATAAGAGGGAAGGGTTACATGTCAGATAAATTAATAAAAGGTAAATTTTTTAAAAATCAGGAGTTTCACCCCAAGCAGGACAGTGTGTAACCAGAAAACAACCTGACACTTCATCTAAAAAGCGACAACGCACTCAGCGGTAATCCAGCAGAAGGCGACAAACTAAAACCAGCACAGAGAAGATCAGGAGGCAAGCCAAAACCACATGATTAAAACACTCCAGAGATTTTTACTAGCAGACATTTTTTAACCTGACAGCGGCATCCATAAAGTCTTTCATAACCCTGGGATGACTGCGATTTCCATTACTGACCACAGCTATTTTGCTCATTTTCTAATTTCTGCATTAGACATCACTCTAAAAAGGTTCATCCCCTTGGAAGTTTTCCGTGCAGACTTGCCAGATTTGAATAGCCATACCTTGTCAATTGGTGGAGCAACAGCATGCAACAGGGACCCGTTCTGATTTAAAATTTAAATCGGAATCCATTTTCATGTCAATTTAGATACACGCCCACCATACAAAACACTGATGTGAGGAGAAGCGACTTTAGAAATGTATGGCTCACACCCTGCGTTGGCGATCAGATGTAATTAACCTGCTGTCACTGCACTCAGGACACAGTGTGCGCATCCACAACCGCGCACGGTAATTAGTGCTGAAGCTGGAGTACCTGGCAGCATGCATACAAAGACAGAACCAGGAGCTGCTCGTGTTGTACTGCAGGCCCCAAGGGTTGCACGGCTCTGACACTCAGATGGGTTAAATGTGAAAGATGGATTCAGAGCCTTAAATAGGATAATTCTAAGAGTTTCTGCAGAATACACACACAATATACAGCTTCTGAACAACTGGTATGCCTTTGTATTTGCATTTTTGATCCACAGCACAGCACAAGCGATACACGTACTACATTACAAGCATGCAGCTGTCAAAGAGCCAACTAGGCATAAGTGCAGCAAGGCTGCGCTTTCAACAAATGGGCTGTAACAAGTGGAAGTTTGCATTGAAGACAGGGCTACACAACATTACAAATGGCAAGAACCTAAGAGCCAGCCATGTCAAGGTGCAAAAATAAGAACATTCAGGACACTCAGGAGCACAGATGATGACTGAGCAGGTCACTGGCTGGAAGACTAGATGCCAAGCAGTGCAAAATCTTAATCCACAAATGCGAGAAATGTAACGCAGTCCAGTAATGGGTGAACACTATCGTATAGCCGGAGTCATGGGCCTGGAAAACATTGCTGAGGGCTCTCCAGCCTGGTAGATCATAGCATCAAAACAGCAGGTGATGAACAGGGAGGACGGCAATAAGGGCGAAACAAAGAGTGTCGAAAATAAAACGGGACTTTGTTCCAGAATTCCTGAGGCTTTGAAACAAAGGCCTCTGTTCAGGGGCTACAGTGAAAGGGGCGATTGTGGACATGGCTTCCCATATGGACAATATATCCCCGACACGAGGGCAGCATTCAGAGAGGCTGGCAGCCTGGCTGTATGGAGTCCCATTATGCAGCAGAGCAATTTCTCTATACAGGCATCAAAGTTACAGTCCAGACCTGCCGTTTAAAGATATTTGCTCTCTCCAATCTTTGTAGAATCATGTGACCACTTTCAGCTGCAGGCAGGGGCTACACTTTTACAGACTTCACCCACTTGGCGCGCAAATGCGATCCAACACATTTTCGACAAAAATCAGGTGTCTGCAGCCCTTAAGGGACCAGCACTATTTCACTCCCTATTCCCCTAGTAATTCTCCAGCAATTTTTGCTGAGATGGGGTTTTGTGACCCAGAAAACAAAGCCTTCAAACCAGTTTAACGGCAACTTGCTTTAAATCATTTGAAACTGCACTCACACCAGCTGTGTCTGATATTTGGTGTCGTTTTGCTCATATCAGAACAGGGAGACGCAGCAGTAACAAGACGACTAGAGTGCGTTAACTACTACTCTGTCTGCCGTTAGTAAAATTCACTTCAAAATCCAGGATAGCCACAAATTAGCATTAGGAGTGGCCCCCTTTTAAAAATACTGCGTTCTGCTTTATAATGATTGCTCTGAATGAACAATGAACTAACTGCATAGAGGGAGACCAAGAGTAAGAATTCAATTAAGCATCCACTCCCACCTGCTGCAGGAAAGCCTGCCGCTGTGTTGTAATCTCCTGACTCAATCTCCGTGCTGTCAGCCACAGGAGATGAAGTTCCACAGCAACATTACACATTTAGGTACATTCCATTCCAGAGGCTGACTGATGAGACCCATGCAGGCTAACCGAAGGTATAGGCTATTAGCCCAAATGAAACCTTCCCAGCCATGAAAATGAACTTTCACAACAGTTAAAAGTTTGACACGCGCTACCACTTAGAGCACATTCTGCTAACTCAATTCCATGCCAAAATTTCTACAAAAATCTTCCCCCACCAATCAGGGGGTTCTTTACATCTTAACACCCATATCTTAAAATGTCACGTTTATACACCTCAGTTGTCACATTCCATTTATTAACCTTTTCATGTTGCACGCTGACCAGGCCTGATATTTCACCCCAGAGCAATGACCCATGTATCATATATCTGAAGCTGACAATAACTGACTTCACAAACTGTACAAGAACATATTTTACATGTACCTTGGTTTTACTTATAAATCTAAATCATTTTCCACCAAATAGGAATCAGAGTCACAGTTTCAGATTTTGCACTTGGGGAGTCACACTTAGTTTACTGCCCCCCTTCAATACATTCAGCCAACATGCAGCAAGTCAAATAACAGTACAAGTAACCCCAGCATCCTCTCCAGAACCGAACAGCTTGACTATGATATGATTTCTCGCCAGTGAACACTAGAGGGCGTTCAGGCACTTGTTACAGCTTGAAAAAGGAGATGCGTTTGGCTGCAAAACAGTTCAACCTGGGGCCACTCTGACATAGTGGAACAAAACGTGTCCCCAGCAATACGTCTTCATTACTCACGACTTTGATGGCTTCTCCGGCATCCAGGAACGAGAGCAACAGCAGGACTGCCAAGAAAAGGGCTATGATTTGGAGACCGACTGCCGGCCTGGGGGCAGGGGGGCAGCACTGAGCGAGAAGCTGGCATGAGGGATGGCAGTCAGTCACTGGTTTTGTCACGTGGGAAGAGGCCCTTTCGGAAGTCAAGCTACAGCAGGAACGGGAAAACGCAGAAATACCTCCTCGAGAGCATATTTCAGGATCTACAGCATAGAACCGACTGACTCAAATCTTACGACCATAACAAAACGTACCCACCACATGTTAAAGTATATATATTACAAAGCACGTTTTACCAACATGCCCTAATCATGTGCAACACAATATACATCAATCACACTTGTTTACATGATACTGCTGTTCCCAGTGCTTTTGGATAGGATGCCAAATTGCATTTTGCTTTGTAATTTGATCAAAAACAAAAGTTGTATCTAAATCTAAAAATATGATCTAATCAAAGCATCAGAAAGGATGGCCTGGCAGTAGGACGCGGTCGGGGTTGTAATGCAGAGGGAATCCGTTCATTTGGGCCACTCTGCTGTGGACTGGTGCTCTCACCTCCATGAGGGCAAAAGAAGCCAGATTTTCCATCTTCTGGTAGCAACAGCAGGGGGCAGGCTGAGGTTCGAGTTGTACTGTGAGTCTATCAGCTGGTCCTCATCCTGCAGAGCCCCTTGTCATATTCGAGCTTCTGGGCCATGTGCTCCAGCATTGGCCCACTCTCAACTGAGGTGCCAATCCCTGTAGACTAAGCCCCCCCAAGCACAGAGGGCAGCATCATCACCCACCTAAGGGCAAAAGTGGGGGGGTGGTCACATGAAGCTATTGGTGCATTCCAGGACAACACATTTAAAGTACATGCTAGTTTTAGGTGAGTAACTAAGCAGCAGTCAAAGAATGTTGCTGTGCAACCATGTCATTGCATCATGCTCCGGTAGAGGGCGCTGCCTGCCAGGGCCCAAGGATCCTGCTGATTTTCCAGCAGTAGCTGAATGAGGTTCAGGTGGCCCAGCCCACTGCACAAGGCTGAACAGCAGACCTCCCCCCCCCCACATCAAGCTCGTCAACTCACCCCACCCACGACAGCGATGGCACCCAAGCTCTTTTCTGTTATGTGGTTGTATAGAAAGAAATGGTACAGTATTTATATAAAAGCAAGCAGAAGATGTACAAAAACCACATGCAGGTCACCAGAGAGTCGCATCCCAAGTTAGGGGCGAGCGCCACGCCCCCCAGGAGCCAGGCGGGCCTAAATGAGAAAGCTGACCCGCTCTGGCTGCACGCAGCGTGCCGGGCAGCCCCCACCATGATGTGGCTGTGCCTCATTCTCGCTAATTAATCACCAAACAAAACACAGGCACGCAGAGGGGGCCCTGGGGCTCCCCCCATTATGCAGAGGAGAAGCCTGCTCCCTGAGTAAGGCGAGGCAGGGGGAACATAAACAAACACCCCACCCCTTTCCCACACACTCACCCACCCAGTTTTATTGCTCTATGATGAGAATTTCAGAGCCAACAGCCTTTATGTGGTGAGCACGCAAGATGAGGAAATGTACAGCTGCATAAATGTGGGGAAACAGACTGGGATTTACAAGCAAGTACAGTGTGTGTCTTCCAAACACCAGCCTGGTATCGTTAGGGTGCTGAGACACTGTGGGGAAGTGGGGGCTGGTGACCTGTGTGTTGTACAGCTTCCCTGAAAGCTGCAGACACACACACACGAAGCGGGGGGGGGCAGTGACAAAGAGCATTAGCCCAGCAGCGGGCCGGGGCAGGCATACGCTATACACAGCGGAGTCGGCCTTGACATTTCACTGAAGGTGTGGGAGTGTGTACAAACATGTCCATGTTGGGGGGGGGGGGGGGCCCATCTCAGGGGGAACAAAAGGGGGGCTTATAACTAGAGTGAAGGTTAAGCGGAAAACAACTGCACCTTTCCTTCTCAGAATGCTGAGGCCAGACCCCATTAGGGCTACTGAACCATCCAGAAATCATACATTTTCCATACACCACAAGAGCTGCCTTGGCCTGAAAGCCAAAGGAGGAGATGTTGTGCCCCCCCATCAAATGTAACTGAAGAGCAAAGTGGAACGTGGAGGCCTTTCACCTCCCTGACCCTGTGTCCACCCAAGGTCGCCCCTGCCGTGCAACATGCTCAGCGTGGCGAGGCTGGGGCATGGCGGGTGTTTCCTGACCTTGGAGGACGATGCTGAACAGGAGCCCCCCCCTTGTGTTTTGTTTTGGCGAGGGGGGGGGTCTCATAAATCCCATAGACGGGTCAAGCATGATGGCTGCTGGCACAACAACAATATGCTTTACGATGGAGGCAGAGCGTGCTTTTACAGGCCAGTGATAAAGGCACTTGTTCCGGCTGTCAGCTGCTAGGTGAGGAGGAACCTGGGGGCACCACCCCCCGAGGACCAGAACCTGAACCGCTAGAGCTCTGTAGCTGAAACACTGAGCGTGAAGCCAGCATGCCTTTCAAAATAACACTGTTCTGAGGAAGCAGTCAGAGGGCCGTCCACTATAAAGGCAAATCACACTGATGAACGTCTTTTGAAGGGGAGAAAATTTACCAGATAATGAATGAGACATAATTACATTTGCATTACATTTGTATAGCAGATGCTATTATCCAAAGCTACACATTTTTCAGAAAATGGGGTCAGACAGTCCCTGGAGCAAATGGGGCTTAAAGGCCTTGATCAGGGGGCCAACGGTCAATCAGAATATATTTTCGCCAAGTACAATAAAGTACAAGGACATTGTTTTGGTGCAAGTGGTGGCACGACGTGTCAATTAAACATACAACCAATCAGTTTCAAAAAAATGATCACATTACCAAACAAGGGATTTGAACCAACAACCGTCCGATCACCGACAAAGTGGCCTAACCCACACACCACCCCAGACACTCTATACAGTAAGTCAACCAAGTGTGATGTCTTTCAAAAGGCATAGAGAAATGCCACAGGGGTCTCAAACCCCCAGGGTGAGGAACAGCTTCTAATGCAGCCATAACCAGGTGAAGCCCGGCTCAGGGTGTGCGTCTGCCTTGGATCTGCGTAAAGCCCTGGGGGGCGGGGGGCTATAGGAGGCATCACACACACAACGCCACTGCTGAACACCACGCTTAACGCAGCCCGACAGGCTCAACATGGGGAGCCAGCGGCCACAGTCGAGGCGGCCTTTCCCCCGCCTCCCCCAGGGATATGGAGACCTCCCCGATCACTCACCAAGCTGCCGGGGCCTGGGCTTTGTGTACAAAACCAGGACATCATATTCAGAATAAAATTAGTTTTTAAGGGGGCGGGGGATTCTGCAGCACAGGAAACCTTTTGTGCCAAATATAATTCACTGTGAAATGAAAGCGGGGGAGGGGGAAATTGAACACAAAAAAAAATAAAAAATTGCCAGCAGCACCAGAGATGGCAGGCAATGGCAGAGGACAGTTACATTTATTTGGCAGAGGCTCTCGTCCAATGCGGAGTATGAGTGAGGGGGGCTTGGGGGGGCAGCGGAGAACAGCACTCAGTATGCAGGATCTCTGGAGCAGTTAGGGTTATAGCCCCAACAATGATACAACTGGAAGGTTGTAGGTTTGAATCCTGAGGCTTGCAGACATGGGCACAGATCCCTAAAACACAGTTAACAGATCGTATGACAGAATTACAACTGACTAATTTTAAAATCCCCCGGACAGCGGGGGGCACTACACACCGGTAGTGCAATGCTGTGGCACTACAGCAAAACACGACAGGTGCTGAAGGATCTGAAGCATGTGGGGGCGGGCACACTGTGGGGGGGGGAGGGGATTATTCATTCATTATGTCGATTCTTAATGCCATGTCAGCATCTATGGCTACATTCATAAAGAGAGTAAATGGGTTACAGAACAGCGTGAAGAACCAAAAAGGTAAAAGCTTCATTCATAACTATCAAATGCTACGAACAGTTAAAACTATATAAATAATATGGATGAGACTAGCTTTAGGTTACATTTTTTTTTTTTTTTAAAAAGCCTCTCTTGACTTTACTAAAAACCTCTTAGAGTCAGTAAAATTGTGACTTTGCATAAGGGACTTAAAAAACAAAAATAACAGACAAAGGAGTGTTACATGTAGGGCATGCAGGTGGATCTTCACCTGTAAGTAGAAACGTGAGTCAGCCTGGCATGTTCCATACGACTCCTTGTGTAGATGACCCACTCCCAACAATGTTTAATGTTAGGGGGTAAAGACCAAGGGCCCTTGAAACTAGGGGGGCTCTAAAAATCGAGATGTTTTTCGGTTGGGGGCCTAATACGATGTGCTTTTGTGGGGCTTGTCTCCGGCGACACCCCGTGGTGGGGGATGCAGGTTGGAGGCATTAGTGTGTTGACACTCTCAGGTCAAGCTGCACCCAAGCCCTCAGAACCAGAACTTCTGTGGAAAGGTACACTCCACTTCCACCCTCCACCACATCACACACACACACACACGCTATAGGTGCTTTCCCACTGCAACAAGTTTTTCCAGAACCAAGACATTTTTCAGGAACCAAAAACTCATGTCCCACCCACAGGAACCTGGCCCGATTGTAGGACCTTGGAGGCAGGTCCAGAATACGTTTTTAGTCTGTACTCCAGACCGGCTAATTTTCTTTCAGGCACGAACTACTGGATGGGGCTCCAGTGATAAATTTGCTTGTTGGTTAACCACAAGCACCAACCTGGAAGTTACGTATAACAGCGAAATGAAACAGAGGCAGCAGAGCAAAGACAGAGCAGATGGAATTATTTTTGTACCTCAATTACATCTAATGCATTAATGAATACCTTTCTGTTCGCATCTCCATGTTTCTGCACGGGGGGGGGGGGAGCAAATCAATAACTGATACACTTGTATATCATCACCTTTTTTATTCTTTGGTAAACAAAAGATCAACAGCACCCCGTTGACGGCTGTCGGGTCAGAGGTCAGCTAAGTCAATGGCACTGATACCCATACAACAGCTCAGCCTTGAGTGGAAAGAGGATGTAAACAGTAGATATTTCACACAGAGCCAAACACAAACAGACCTGACCAAACGCTGGCACAGCATCAGAGACGTGCGCTTTATCATCGAGCAGTTAAACCCCAGGAGAGCTCTGCTGTGTCACACACACTAAGTAACAATAACACAGTTACATTACTAAGGAACAAATACAGAATCATCTATTTCTAGAAACGGGTGGGGATTCCCCTATTAGCATGGAATTTTATCTCTGAGTCACGCAAACCAGCCTCACCTGCAGTCTGTCAGCAAGGCTGTTGACGAGGGCAGCACTGACTTGCCAGATACTCGGGGGCCAGGGCTCAGGTCTCTGTGCAAAAAACAGAGGGAAGCAGGTTCAAATAACCAACCGTCACAAAAATCATTTGACGTCAGCTTACTGGAACCAATTAAGCAGCTCCCGGGGTTTGAGCACAAAGAATACATCCGACGACCAAAAGTAAATCAGGCTGACACACATTAAACGTTACCCATCGTGGATCGGCCATTCAAACCACCAGCCCCTGCCTGCAGGGGCGGGCTGCAAAAAAAGCCAAACCACACATAGCCGTCATAGAGCTGTCAATCAAAGGCAGGGAGGCTGGATCATCTCCATCACAATGTAGTTCACGAGCCAATCACGGCACTGCACTAAAAGCATGCCCGGTGTCAAGAAATGCGATACCAGCACCTTCTAATCTTATCGCTCCTGCATGTCACAAACAGCAGATTAGCGCTCTGCCGACCGGTGACAGACCCTGCTGCTCTCTGAGCCTCTGATAATGTCCTGTGGGCAGGTGAGCCGTTTATCTAGAGCTCCGTGTGACACATTCTCCCCAAACCAGCACACATTCCTGGTGTCCACACCAGGCCAACACAATAGAGCCCCCTCTTCTTAAAATAATGGGCACAGGCAGGTTGAACCAGTGTGACAGGAAAGCATTGTGAAAGCTCACATAAACAAATGTTAAGATTACATGGGCTGCTCTTAATGATTTGTTCCCAGGCAGACAGGTACACAATATACTAACGAGTCAAGTCGTTTCACAGAGAAAAGGCAATACAGCACTACCCCAGCCGCCCACTCACTCACACACGCACAGTGTTTAGACAACACAAAATTCACACTTCTGGATACTAAATGAGGACTTGCAGCAATTAACAGGCCACTCTTATGCACTCTACACTACTGCACACACATCATCCATTAAACGTTTATTTTCATTTTCAATTGTTATTGTTGCGGTTTTAATATTTTTTAATCCATGTTTTCATACTGTTCCTTGTCTTACGAATATCCTTTGAAGACAACCCAGGAAGCAGAGGGAAAAAGTACTTCACTACATGTGTATATTTAAAACCTGGAACATGAAAATTTGGGCAAGGGTCTAAACTGAAGTCCATCCAATTTCCGAAATCCGGCATCCGCTCCGCTCTCCGAACTCAGTTTCCTTCAGGGCTTTAAAGAGCCATCCCACAGAAGAGCATTGGATGAATCTTGCCTTCCTGTTCCCGAAACCCTAAACGCAGTGCAAATACGGCAGAATTCGCGGCGACACCAGGCTCCACTCAGCCCTGCAGAGCCAATCAGGCCACGGAAGGTCTTTGCGGGGAGGTCAGCGGTTCAAAAGTTCAGTCCGTATCCCTGAATCCCGTCACACAGCCTAATCGCAGCAGAGCTCATTTGCACTGAAATTCCCCAGTGAGGCTGCGGTAGAGGCGGGTCGCTGCCGCTCCCAGAAGCCCAAAGGTATCAGGGAGATCTGATAAGCCTGACTGGCACAAACTGCACATGATTTTCCACAGCTAAAAAAGGTTCACAGGTATTTTTTTATAAAAAAACGGCCATCTACAAGAAACAGGTGGCCATAAAAACAGCCCTACTAGCTTGAAAAGCACTGTAAATATTTAAATTTGGCACTAATTATCATCCTGTGCCTTCTTTTACACTGTAAGCTTTGGTCAAAATGCACCAGCAAGCCCCCCCCCCCAACGCAAGACATTGAAGCAGCACCTCACCTGGCAGCCCAGCCTCCTCCCAGCACACCCCCGCTTTGACTGCCCGGATGATCTTCCACAAATCAAACAGATATCCCGCACTCGTTCACTCATTTGTATTACGTTTTTATTACACCCCCCCCGGTCGAGAGGGGAGCAGTTTTGAAAAGAGAGAGAGCTCAAGATGGAGTTGCCGGAGGTTCTGACTCCCTTGTCTGCTAACAGATTGATGGCCAACTTTTGACGCCTAGCAGGAACTACACAGTTTTCTGCCCTCTCAACAGGCTGTGGGGGGGAGGGGAATGGAAGACTGTACCCCGATCAAATAACCAACCGGAGACACTCCCACAAGTGCCTGAAAGAAAAAGCAAGATCATGTGGCGGCAGGGGGGGATGGAGGGGCAGCCAAACATTTCCTCACCATTAAGATTGCAGCACGATATCTTGCTACAAATCAAGCAAGCTGCTTCTGTCTCAGAGAACTGCCCAGATCGAGAATAATCTGATTTGAACGTTCGACTGAAACTTTAACAGCGAGAGTCATGCCAGCTACGTCAGCCGGAGATACAGTGCCCTCCCCACCCACCCGAACGGAGCACAACAAACCCTTAAAACGAAACGCTTAACACCGCGCCAGGCTTTCGAGATTGCATGGGCATGTCAGCTGGCCTCCTGTAACTCAAGCCCTAACCAGTGACCCCAAGAGAGTTGGGTAGAGTGGGGAGGAGCTATGCCTCACTTATCAAATCTCCTAAATGCCACAGGTGACTGATTAGTCATATGGGAGTGTACCCCCCCCAAATCCTACTCTGTGGTCTGTTCTGGCACACATGACTACTTCCCTAACCCACAGCATTTCCAGCACACCCCCCTCACAGACTATTTTCTCTCGGGTCAGGTGGAATTAACACATGATCACACTGAGGTTTTGTTCAGTAAAACCCTGGAAGGCGCAGGATGTCGATTCCTGTGCGGAGAGTAAAGCTTCCCACCAAAACACAGTGGCAGATCATAGTCCATCTACACAGAGCAGATTAAATCTGGCGTCCTTACCAGCTGTATGGGGGAATGTTCTCATCTAAAACGAGATTAAAACAGACAGACAGGCAGGCAATCCCCCCCCCCCACTCAGAAACAGGCAACCTGATCCAAGAGGCATTCCCATACACAATTATACCCACAGACACTTCACAATATTTTACCGTCACACTAAGGTGGAGTGAGTCATTAGCTATATGCAGCAGAGAGCTGAAAGCAGTAATGAGGCAAGCAGATGCACACAAACCTCAAGGCTTAAGAGTCCGCATCAAAACAGCTCAAGTCCCTCCCCCTGGCTATCCACCTTACAGCACCCCTCGCAAACTGATCCCAGAGGGCTGTGCTGTAAACTGAAGTCATGACAGCACCCTTACGCCCCCCTGGCTCAAGGCCACCTCAGAGAGTCTCAGATATTTTCCCCATGAGGCATAACTAATCGCCATGGGGACTACATGCCTTACTACCAGAGGATCGCCACAAATGCTGAAATGCACAAAAACAGGAGAAGCTCATGGCCGACACAGGAGCAGCAAGGCAACAGAAAGAGAGCAGCAGACTCTCCCGTGCTGCCTTTCAGACAGCCTGGCAGTGCCATCCCCAGGCGGCAGCCCGGTACTTACACACGGGGCAGGGCGCTAAACTGTCCCATGACACTAGCGAGAAGCCACCGCTCCAATATCCCCCCCACAGTGGCTGGGCAGCCGCCACTGAAAAGTACGATTACCTCACATGACGGGGGTCACCGCTCTGCTGTGGGGTTTCTCCTGCGAGCCCCTTGGCAGAGACCTGATACCGCTACGACTGGTCTCAGGTTAGCTGCGCCATCATGGCCAGCCAGGTGGCCCCAATCACACGGATCCACCAACAGCAGCTGCATGCATCACAGACAAAGGAACAAAACCTCCGGACTCTCGGGCTCTCTCAAAAACACCCATTATTGACTGAAACTTAGTCACCGCAATATCCATAAAATCGGAGGGTTACTTCCCCAAAAATCAGTTCTGACGTGACAAAAAAAATCAATGGAGTTGAATTGTCACGTCAATAATCGATTTATCACGATGCATAGATTCATCTTTACATCTCTGCTTTTGAAGATTATCTAGGACAGGGCTATTAAAATCACGGTCCTAGCACTGCTGATTTTCCAGCCTTCCAGCACCCGTTAACCAGGTGGTCAATCAGAATCAGAAATTATTATACTAACTACCTGGGAGAACTGAAATCAAGGCCTGGATTTGGAATTGAGGTCTAAGTTTGAAGGGCCCTGATCTAGGAAGTGTTAAAGTCTAAAGTTTACTGGCACGGCATTTGGATGAGCTCTGTATGCATACTGCGAACAAAATCCATCATTTCTGCCCTTACTGTTGGACTCTCAGAGTGGCACGTTTGTGAGAAATTTAGCAAAAATGTGAGAGGAGAGAAAAAACAAACAAGAACAGGTCACCAAAAGACATTTGTCTTCCACTGTTCGGACATTATGGATTCCACAGAGGTGACACTGAGCTAAAGCAAAATGATTTGTCAGCACTGTTTCATGCCTGTTGGCACAACTCACGGCAACACCAACTTATCTGACATACTATTGGCTGATGAGCTCCATTTGACTACGGTTTATTTTGGGTAAATTTCAACACCTGTTCTGTTTTATAACGTCACAATATTTAATTTGCAAAAATGTCAAATATCATTACAGTGATCCCTCATCTATTGCGGGGGTTGCGTTCCAGAACTGAAGCCCTTATAAACCCTTTATATTCTCTTAGATATTAGGTAAGATTCGTTTTGCATGTAATTATGTATGTAAACACACTGTTTATATACTACGCACAAATATACGTATCGTATATCATTGAAGAGTTTTAATACGTAAAACGTAGCTGTAAACACATTGTAATGATACATATTAGCAAAAATAATTTTATATTTACTATAGTATACAGTAATGCACTCGTTTTACTTACCCAGTTATATTAGATAAAAGATGATTATTCCTTTAATATTAGTATCATATTTCTAAAATACGAACACTGCAGTCACATGCAATTTGGATTCTGGTAATTTTTACATTCTCGGCTGATTTCGGCCGATTTGGCAGCCATCCGCCAATAGCGTCCCGTGTATGAAATCAACAGGGCAAACCAACTGAGGAAGCATGTATCAGAAATAAAAAGACCCATTGTCCGCAGAAATCCGCGAACCAGCGAAAAATCCACGATATATATTTAGATATGCTTGCATATAAAATCCGCGGTACAGTGAAGCTGCGAATGTCAAAGCGCTATATAGCGAGGGATCACTGTATGTGATTTTCTCCCTCAATGTCGCACAGCCTTAGAGGCACCCGTGCTACTCACTGAACCACCATGCTGTGCCATCAATGATAAGCAGCAAGGTTCAGAGGGGAAGTCGGTGTGGCAGCAGGGGAACAGGTGTGTTCTAGAAAAACGACCATTTCAGATACAGCGGCACAGGACGGGGGGGGGGGGCTTCATTTACTGCTCAGTTTCAATTGTCTCTTTGAAGTCATGTCATGACGACAGCAACCCAACCTGACAGATGTGTCACATCCAAACAGAGGCTTCTAAAAGGGCGGGATGGGACTCACCGAAAAACCCAGCTTAAAGAAAGGGGGGGGGGGGGGAGAACCCCATCCAATTCCCCTAAAGCTTTGGCATGTGGAGTATAAATAGAGCTTAACCATGACAACAAATAGGAGCAGGATCACAAAGCCTCCCACAGTCAGCACATAGCCGGCGGGCACGAATCACAAGTACGTGATGTGGCAATGAGAAAAATCACAGGGTGATGCAAACGGCGTGCCAGACGCTGTAAGCAGCATGCCCTGGCACCCTCCTGAACATAGTGCCCCCCCAACCCCCCAGGAGGCCTGCCGTCATCACGTGCAAGTTACCCACCCGACACTGAACAAGACAGCCAGCCTTCGCCCAGACTCCATCTCCACCACAAGGGGGGTGGGGGGCTGTGTAAGACACGTTTGATAACTCGCTCAGCGTGAAAGTAGGTCTTCGCTCGCCACAGGAGCATGCCCCCCTCCCCCCCACTCTGCACGTCACAAAGACGAGACTAGAAAACCTGGCCTACTTTTTATTTCATACCCCCCCCCAGACTTTCGTTGCCCAATCCATAAAACACACAAACGCCAAGATCCGGAAGCAACACGGATGCAGGCCACAGTGCCCATTTTCGAGTTCAGCCAAACCCAAGCGGGGGGGGGGTCACAACAGGAGCTTAAGTGATGGGCAGCAAAACCACAAGTAGAGCTCATTTAACTGGAAGGTTTTTCTTAAAAATAAATAAGAAAAATTTAAACCCAAACCACATAATCTGCAGGGTGCACATATTTAAAATTTTAAAGACAATTTATTATTGTTAAACCAGCCATTTTCACTAAAGCTTATTGGCCTCCATCTTTACCATCCTTTAAAAGCCACATTCTGTCCAACTGGCACTTGTTCTGAAAGTAAACATAACATTTACATTTCAGGGACATTTACATCCATCATAACTTACCATTTTCAGCGGACACCCATATTAGCGGCACTGCGGTATTCAAGCTTCAGACCTTTACGTCGACATTTAAACGCCACGCTACTCATGCACCAGTTCCATCATCGTACTGCGGACTTACTAACACTGACAAGAATATCTAGCTTAACCAAAAACCAAGATATGACAACCACCCAGAACAGACCAGACATTACAGAACAAGTTTGGTTTGACACCCAAATTACACACTGGTTGCTACCAAACCAGTGAGAGACATTGATGGACCAGGAACTCATTCCTTCCCAGTTTTACCACTAGAGTAACAACCAAACAGGCTGCCCACATCTGACACAAACCGCCTTCAGGGACTGGACACACGCTATTAGTACAGGCTGAAGGCGACAAGTGAGGAAAGCTAGGGTCAGACATCTGGCTAAGGGCCTTATTCAAGGGCCCAACAGTGAATCAATTACTCTGGATCTGAATGCTTCTAAACCAACTGCTGCCTTGCATCTGCAAGCATGCACCAAACGCACATCACTACTAATCACTGCATGGGTTAAATCACTCCCTCAGATTTCCAAGCCTTGACATAATCCTTTAACAATCTATTCCAAGACTCAGTTACTTTGCAATAAAGCCGCAACTAATAGTCTTACCATATAACCATTTGTTTTACTGGAAGCCACAGTAACCAACCGGAGGATTCCAGCATTACAGAAGAACGAGCAATGAACCTACTCTGCGATCAGTCAGCAGTCACACTAGCGTGTCTGTCACCTTTGACGCTGTCGCCATCAGCTAGTTACAGATGGGTGCAGTTTGACAGGACAACACATAGTCGACATTCTTTACCACCATCAAACAGTATCACGCTGAAAGGAAAAGGGGTAATAAACTAGTCACACAAACCCTGCAACCTACGACAACATAAACACAGAATATTTAACATTTTTTGCCATTACACTTGTCAACCAAATTTTTTTCTTAATTCTCCGGTGGTATTCACACCGCCTATATGCTGGCGTCTTGTAAATTCCACCTATGACATACACCGAGAAGGCATAAAAAAAAAAAAAATTACAACAAAAACGATGCGGGAGATCTGATACATTAGATAATGTGAGTCAACGAGCTTTAAAAATCAAGCGAAAACCTTCGAGTACCACATAAGGTGCATTAAAGACACAACAAACGCCACCATGTCATTAGACTGCATCTCATACTTCAGCAGGCCAGACATTACAAGCCGCCTCACACCATACGTAACACGTTAGGCAACTGGTGTAAATATAGACTAAGCTCCACCCACCTTGTCGGCCAGCAGCGCGACTTCCGGGGCGCCATCTTCACCACTTCCGCTTCGTATCGCCATAGGCTGAGCTACCGTGGCTAACTAGCCATAAACAGCCTAGTTTATCGAAGCCCCCTAGTCGACGTTCCTTATTGCTCAGAGCGCATCCACAGAAATCCAAATAATGGTACTTCACACAGCCGCATATATTTATGGTTACATTAAGGAAAATGAGTAAGGAAAATCAAATTATAGACGTTCTTAAGCCAGATATCCCTGTTACCTCCTTCGTCCGCGTCCTCAGCAAACTAAATACGCCATCGCCCCTTCACGGAACGGGCGCATATAAGAGGGGTGGGGGTGGGGCGCGCAATAGACTACCATTTTTACATGGCGCATGTGCGATGAGTCTTTCTGGGAATTGTAGTTCTGTAAGTCTCGCAACCGGTTAAATTGCAGCACAATTTCCGCTGCATGTTGCCGTGCGTTTGAATACATCTCCCAGCTTCCCTTAAAGTAAGGTTTGTACTGAACTTGTTGGAAAATAACGTAATTGTTTTCTAAGGCCGGCCAATAGTCTGAGGCAAAGGGCGGTGACACAAATATGGTGACCAATGAATGAACATATTGAGAACTGAGTGGTTTTGTGTGTCCGTCAGTCAGTTTCAGAAGGAGATAGGAGCGCAGAGAGAAAGAGAGTCCGGGAGGTGGAGTGCTTGTGTTGGTCTCGCACCCTGACACCAACCCGGGGCTTGCGAAAAAAAAAAAGTCAAAACCATTTAAAAACGCCGATCCTACTTCGAATGTTTTATGGATATTTAAATTGTTATACGAACTTGGAGGAAAAAGGGATTCCGCAGCCTGACTTTCTGAGGTAAGAAATTTGCGGAATTAGTTATGTGGGTATTCAGCTTGTCATTTTAAAGACGGAGAAGTGTTTTAAAAGGTCAGCGCTTTGATAAATAGCCAGGGAAAATGATTAAAGGGCCTGAGTTCGGTCTTCTAATAGCGTAACGGGAGAATCAACATACTCTTGGGTTCCCAGCTCTGTGTTCCCATTTCTATCCCCCCCCCCCCATGCCGTTTGACTTTTATTTATTCTCCTTGTTTTCTCCCTGATTTCCATGATCAGCAGATGTGGTGGAATTCAGGAAACAGCCCACACGAGCAGTTTGGTGTCTGTGGTACCGAACGCTTTCTAGGGCTGGTTGTTGGCAGCCCGATGTTGGAGAGAAAAGTCTTCGGGCAGGCTTACATAATGCTAAAGTGAGCCACATCGTGATTGAAAATGGGCTTGCGATCGAGTGCGGCGGCCGCAAACGGACCCTGCCGAACGTGTTTTCCGCCGATCGGACATGTCGTCGGGCTCTTTAATATTTCATGCTTTTTGCGTGTGACTAGCCGCAAATGGTCATGTTGGTTTCGGGGCTGCCTTGCGTGTTCCGCGTACGCCGTTTGTTTCTTCCACTCCATCCTCTCACCATCGGTCCGTATGGGTGTTTTTCCCCCCGTCGCTGTCCTTCCTTGAATGCTCGAATCTCGCCTTTAAGTCGTTCACTTTAAGATCCGTTGTCCTTTTTTTTCTCCTCTGTAGTCGGCATAACAGTAGAGTGGCGAGAAAGGTGGCCAGTTAGCTTGATATTACACTACCGGGCACAATAACAAGAGCCGAGCCGCCAGGCAGCCCGTCACTTGCTTGTTGTCTGGCTGTATAATTCAATCTTTTTAATTTTGTGTGCCAGCCAGTCCGGCAAAGTACGACAGGCAGCGCCTGGATTAAATAGTGTGGGGTGACATTGTGCCAGTAAGCGGCACTCCGTCGGGTGATGGGCTGCTGTTTTTTCCTTCTGCGATCAACAAGCTCATCGGTTTTGCGAATTGATGGCGTTTTTGTTTGTAATGCTTGTAGATCTGTACTGTTACTTTGTTCAGTTTGACCTTGTTCAGAGCGGGTTTGTCAGTCCTCCCCCCCCCTCCTCCTCCACCTTCACGGTTATAGTGACAACTCGGCGCACTCGGCGATTTGCCATCGACAGATTTACAAACGAGATCTTTCCAGCTATGAACGGGCTGACATCTCTATCAGATAAGTTGTTTTTTTAGGGAGGGAATTCGCCGGGAAAAGTCCCGTTTTCTGCGCTTTAGCCCGTTGTTGGTGCAAAGCGATCCGTGTAAAAAATGTCAGCGCGCATTTCCCCTCGATCGCATCGCCGACTTGCCGGGAGACTTCGGCTCGCTCCTGGCCGTGAGTCTGGGGCTGATCTGGGGCTGTGGCTGTCCGTGCACTCGTTATTTTCCGTCTGCCAGTGCCGTGCTGACGGAGTGTTGATCTGTTTCTCCGGTGTGTGTGTGTAGTACAGAAATGGCGTCATTCACTTCACTGTAGCGCAGCAGTGGATATCTGGCGTGCGTATCGCGCTGACCTGTTCCTGAATAGTTTGGCTTCACAGATTTTTCTCTCGCCGTCCCTGATTTATTATTATTGTATATCTTGTACAATTTAACTGCATATTTCAGCGAGGACGTCCCTTTTGCTCCTGTTCTCTCCACTTTAAATTGTTTCAGCCGAGGCGCCCTCCCTGAGCCCGTCCACTCGGCGGTAGTTGCATGCGGACAGAGAGCCGCTTTATTAAACCCGCAGCTCCGCCGATCGGTTGCATTATACATGCATTTATTTTTTTGTTCCGTAGACACAATCTGGGCTTCCTGGGGGCACGGAACAAGCGACGGTTAATGTGCGACAAGTCCGATTGCTTGGTTGTCATGTTTGTGGCACATTGAGTGTCGCGGATCGGTGGGGGGGGGTTATAACGATATCGTATTTACATCCTGTCTGTTTGTGCTGTTTCATGCATTGTTTATGAATAGAGAAATTTCCCCGGGTAGAAAATCGGACCCAAAACAAGGGCAGAGCGCTGAGATACGGTTCAGATAATGTTTTGCGACCAACTACTTAAGGCGATTAGATCTGAAATCCTTGTGCTCTGCTGTCTAATATGATGTTACCCAATTGAATAGTTTTTGAACGATGACACAATTAAATTTCACATGGCAATTGTTTTGAGAAGAACGTGTTACCGTGTGTATATATAGGGTTTCTTTGTAATTAATTCCGTAAAGCAAAACGGTGATTCATTATTCTCCGTGGTTTTTAAACATGTCAGACATGCACGACTTAATTACCGTTAGCCTTGGTAAATCAAAATACGGAGTCCTTGTCCTTTAAGTCCATGTTCATTTCATAACGCAGTTTTCTTTATTCCGACAGCTTCGTCTCCTGCAGCGGGACTAGGAAACCTGGTCAGATATGAAGGTACAGAGTCGAACCCGACCTATTGTGTAAAAACCGAGCTTTTTTCGCATTTGCGCTTCTGTGAGCTGATGGCCATGTAGAATATGTTCTGTGGCATTTTTTTTAACCATGAAGCGTTTTTTTTTACGGTCTGCAGGCTTTTAAACTACTACATAACTAATGTCTGTGGTCGGGAAGAAAGGCTTAAATTAACGGGAGCCAAATAAGTTTTTTTTTTTGCGTCAATGTTGCTTGTACAAAACGTTAATTTAGATGCCTAACTGTATGTATCACGAGACCATAATTAAGCAACAATAAATGTTAATTTAAAATAATAACAAACAAAATTGTTTTGGCCTGAAGTCGCACCCAGGCTGTATTCCCATTTATGTCTGCCTTGCATTGAATCCCATTAATTTAACTTACAAGTTGCGATGCTGGAATATAATAAAAACGGGAGTTGTACTTTTATCTCGTATCTCTTTTTTTCTGGTATACCGTTTAATTTTGGGCGAACTGGTTTATGTCGGTGTCCTTGCACTACCGTATACAGGAATTTTATGTGTTTTAAAGAATTATGTCATAAAGAGGAACATTTTTAAAGGCTCGCAGGGCCTGTTTCTGCAAAGGTCTTGCAGGGGCTCTGCCTCTTTACAGAATAAAGTTAGAGCTGCTTATTTGCTACTTTCTATCTGGAATGTTGCAGAGAGCTTCTGTTTCCATGGTAACCTACTACTCGGGTATTACCTGTCCTATTGGCTGTTGGACTATCAAGAAAGAGGGAAGCAAAGGGGGAGTTGATGGGCTTTTTCTTATTTGCGATTTGCTGTTGCCTGTAGATATCATATCATTTTCTCACCTGGCTTAGGTTATGCTTTCCGTTGACTTCATGTAAGTTTTAATGTCACTTGCTGAAGTTTTGCAGGTCTTTGAGGAGAGTTTGGTAAGTTTGGTGTTCTGGAGAGCATGTAGATCTATGTAGAGTACACAGCTTATAGCGAGGTGCTTTT
>JAAGVU020000061.1:5255647-5306853 GCA_011763525.2 Mormyrus iriodes
GGGGGGGCCCTTCTTTTGGTTTTTTTGCCGTTTTCTTTCCCCCCCCTGTGGGGGGGGTAGGGCCGGGGGTTTGGTGTTTGGGTGGCGGCACTTTATAAGGGCCGGAAAATCTACTGGCGCCCCCCCCCCCCCCCCCCGTCAGCAGAAGTTACTGTGGGCACCCCACCCCCAATCGGCAAAACTTACCGAGAGGAACTCGCATTTCAGATACAAAGTGGCAACCAAAGCGAGGGGCCCAAAGCTGACATTTTGTTAGGGGGCTCAGGATTTCTAGTTACGCGCCTGGTCCCCTCCATACCTCTCTAGCTTCAGGTGGTCTGCAAAAGGGCCTAACCATTCAGTTAAGCCAGTTTCTGCGGAAGAAAAAAGCAGCTGTTAATGGAGCCCAGTTGTGATGGCGCTGCATGGCGTGGGCTTGGCGAGGTGCTGGGTGGGGCTTCCTGTCTCTCTCTCCAGCTCGCGGAAGGGGTCCGCCTTTATATTCGGAACAGAACCATTGTCGCCATTATTTATTCACTCACTCAATGCCTCTGTCGCCCAGGTAACCTTCAAACTGGATTCGTCGACAGTGGAGGTTCACGACGAGAACATCAGAGGGCTTTTAAAGGTTGGTTTTCCGGGGGCCGTTTCCTGTTACTCCTTCCTGTGTTTTCATTGGCTCACAGTCAGCAGGCAGCCGATTCATCATTGGTCCGTCTCCTCTGTTCATCCCAGTTTATCAGTTCTGTCCAATAATTTTTTTAATTAAACCATGGAAGTGTAGAGTGGGCTCGGACGGTATCTAATATTTCTTACCATCATACCGTCTGTACACTGTACTGCAGTGCATGATACTTGATGATGTTTTTTCAGAAGTAAAAGCAATCTTAAATGGATATTGAATATCGGAATATTGAAATCTTGGCTATAAAATTCACTGGGCTGGGAAGGGGGCTAATGTTGTCACCACTGTTTCAGATTTATGAATTTCTTATGAAGATTTTGATTCCTAAAGTTTTAACTGTTAAAGTTGAAAACCTGTCTGTTGTTTTAAGTATCAACATTATTAACTAACTGGAAATCTGTCTTGCACTAGCCATAAAATATGCACACAAATGGCATCCCTGAGTCACAAATGAGCCTTGTCGGGGTAATGTCGGGTCCCTGCTGCCAGTGACCTGCCTCGTCTGTTCTGCCTCAGTCTTTCCCATAATGCCGGGCGGGGGCCGTGCAGCCAGCTGGCACCTCTCAGCTTTTCACAGCCGTAACAAATCTCGTGTGTTTTTTTTTCTTCCTCATTCTGACATAATAAGCCGCAGAGTTCAGGTTCATCTGTTTGTATTTGGTTCAGGCAGAGTGGCGATGTGAGCCGAGAGATTACGGCGGCTGTCAGGCGCGAAAACACGATACAGTGGGCGTGGCCGTGTAATGCCTTTCTCTTTTTTGATCTTTTTCTCGCCATTGCGGTCTCTTCGGATAGGTGGGGGCGGTGGTGGAGGTGAGGAACCAGGATGGAACGTATCAAGAAGCCACCATCAACAAACTGACCGACGCCAGCTTGTACACAGTCGGTAAGGGGGGCTTCCCTGCCAGCGTCATGTGGCCGTGCACTCCTAAGGATTCTCACGTCTGAAACGTCTCTCACCTCTGTCCCCCCCTCCCCCCCAGTGTTTGACGACGGTGATGAGAAGACCCTGAGGCGGTCTTCACTATGCCTGAAAGGAGCCCGCCACTTTGCGGAGAGTGAGGTGAGCCTGTTGCCGGGGGGTGCCCCCTCCCTGCATGTTTACCCGCCTCCTCTGTTTACAGTGCTTGGGGAGGGGGGGGGGGCTCGTTAGCATGTGGTTGCGGGCCGCAGCTTCACGCTTGACTGGCTCTGGAATGTTCCTTCTCTCACAGGCATGCAAGTAGCACGGACAAGGCTTTTTAATGCCCCCTTCTCATTGGTTTTGGTGTCAGCTCAGCCGAAGCGTGTTGGTGTTATGCAAACAACTGCACAGATTTGCTTGTCGAGGGGAGTAATAAGTGAGCGATGCCAGCGAAGTTGGAGATTTTCTTTTCTGAGAGTGGCTGGTCATGTGACTGTAGATAACCAATAGAAACTTGTGTCTCAGGTGCCCCTGTTTTCTTGCAGTAGCACCCACTAGCATCAGCACTAACTTTAGTCTTCCTGCTAGTCAGTGTCCCTCTTCCCTCCCCCGTTTCAGACGCTTGACCGACTCCCCCTGACAAACCCCGAGCACTTTGGAACGCCAGTCATCGGGAAGAAGGGCAGCCGAGGCCGGCGCTCCAACCCAGTGTGAGTTCTGGGACCCCCGGCGCCCCTGCTCGGCCTCTTTTGCCATTGCACTTGCCAGATTCCGTTTGCCCTGTTCTAAATGGTTATTTTTAAAGTCTTATAATAGTATTATTTTATTACCAAAAATATGAGGATTAAAAAGGTAGTGTCATACTATGGAGGCTGAAAAGTTTGGCGGGAAGGGGGTGGGGGTTAGCCACCTGCTGACAGAACGTAGCTATGGCGACTGGGCACATTCGGCACCCCCCTGGGGCTGGAGGGGGTTATGGCAGCTGGGTTCTCTGTGGCCCTGCGTGAGGATTCTGGGGAGATGCACGGGCCTTCAGGGAAATATGGAGGCCATTCAGTGATTGGTCCATCTCGCCGCGGGGCTTTCAACACAAAGCACATGGTGGCCTGTGAAATGGTCAGTCCTTCCTGCTAGTGGGGTGTCAGATGGCTTATTTAAAAACAAATATGCCCCCCCAGGGGTGGCCTGCCAGTTTTATTAAGGCTTTTAGTTCCAGATTTTTTTTTGGTTCATCGTATTGTAAAAAAAAAAATCCTGTAAACTTTATGAAATTCCATCCAGGCGGACAGCCCCCCCCCAGCTCAGTGGGGGGGGGCGTGAGGGACAGAAGCTGTGGGTCTCGTATGTTAATGGTGGCCAGATGGCATTTCGGGGGCAGCTTCACTGGTTGAAGCTGTTCTAGCCCCCCCCCCCGCCATCCCTACTTTAGGGGCAGAGATTTACATCATGAGAGGCAGCTGTCAGCTGACGGGGCGCGGGAACTGCTGCCAGGGGGCCGTTGCCAGCAGGCCGCGCCTCGTCCCATTACGCGGATAATTAGCGGCGGGCTCTTCGCCGGCCACGCCGTGGCCGCTTATTAGCCGTTGTTTACATGAGTGCCGAGCTGTGACTGCGGGATGGGGGGGGATGGGGGCGGGCATCTGCCCGGCCGGCTGCGAGCGCGTTGCCCATTAATCGAAAGTAGCTTGTGAGCTGCCGCTTAGGAATGAGCCAATCAGGACGACTGGCCACAGATGGGGGTGGGGGAGGTTGGCAAGGATCGGTGTCCTAATGAGCGATGAGTGTACGGGATGAGCCTGACGTGCCCCAGAGCAGTGGGTGGGGCCCAGTTGCATCAACGCCAGCAGATGAGTCTTTGGAACTGAAAGAAGGTGGGCCTGGGGGAGGAGCTACTCCTATGCATAATCAGAATTGATTAGGTCACACCCACCAGGACCAGCCCCGCTTCATAACCGTGAGCCTGGGTGCTTATAACAGGGCTCAAATCAGAAACAAACAGGAATGGGTCATGTCTGCAAATGGGATGTGATGTAGTCATAGTGTACAGTGGGCTGGCAAGTGGACAAGGGGAACAGCTGTCTTACCCAGCATGCCCTGCTGTCTCTGATCTCCCACCCCAGTCAGGAGGATGAGACCACATCATCCTCCAGCGAGGAAGAGGAGGCCGACCAGCGGCTGAATGACGAGCTGCTGGGCAAGGTGGTGTGTGTGGAAACCATCGCCACCGGCGACAAGAAGAGGACGACGTGGTACCCGGCTCTGGTAAGACCTTCGCCGCTAAGCAAGCTCTTTGGAGCAGCGGGAACTGTCCCGTGTCATTATGTGGGGCTCCATTAGCGGTTCGGGAAGATCGCGAGGTATTAGGCTACATCGTGCGTCCTAACGAGACCCTGTTGTCTGCTCTGTCTCTCGCTTACTTTCGGGAAGCTGCTCGCGATCCAGCTGCTGCTGCCCAAGCTGGATTTTTTGCCCGCTGTGACATTCTTAAATGAGTTTAATCCAAAATGGCCCACACACACACACATGCGCGCACGTGCCCTCTCATTCCCAATCACTTTTCAAGTTGTGGGTTTATTTGATTGGATTTTGGTGGGTGGGTGAGGGTGGGGCTAGCTGCATAAGTAAGTGTTACCGGGTGATAGTCTCCGTGGATACGCCCTGCTTACTGCCGCCAGTAGAGCGCGACTGTGGCAGTCCTGAAAGATTCTCCCTTTGCGATGTGGTGTCCTGGATGTTGTGCATTTTTCTTCCTTGGAATCCCCAGAAGTTCGGATTTCACGCTCTTTATGCAGCCAAGAATCCCTGAAGCATCTAATATCACAGCAGTTTTCCTCCTCTGAACTTCGCGTCTTTGACTGCTGTAACACCTGTTGCCCTTTGCATGTATAACATGGTGGTTGTACCCAGACCATACCACCAAATGTGGTCGCTTGTGCGGAATGTGAAATGGTCTCGCTGGTTTTGTAAGCACTGTGTGATGCCACTGGGAGTCCAGGCACCCCGAGCCGGGCCTGCAGACTTGTTCAGGCCGGTTGTAGTTGTTCACCGCGGTGCTGCCAGAGTCCTGGATGACATCTCTGCTCTGGTTAATTGTTATGCCTGGAGCTGCTTGGGGCTGCCCCGGGCTTGTATTCTTTGGCATGTCTCTCTCATCCTCACTCCCCCAGCCCTGACTGAGGCCGGGCTGTAGCGTGGGGGTGCTGGCAGAGTTGGCAGGTGGCATTGGAAGCCTGGCATGGGCAGGCAGATGGCTGGCGGTACATGGGGGGTGACGTCAGGACCTTAATTAACACCCCCCCTAGTTAGTGGGATGGTGGGTTTGTGACACCCTCTGGTTTTAGCATCGGGATGGGGAGCCCTTGTATCTGGGAACGGATCTGGGTTCCTCAGTCTCTTCTTGTGTACGTGCTGTTCATTAACAAAAAATGTTCTCTGTATCCCCCCCCCAAAAAAAAATCCCTAAAAATAAGGTGGTCTCCCCCGACTGCAGCGAGGATGTCTCCATGAAGAAGGACAGCGTCTTCATCCGCTCCTTTAAGGATGGCAAATTGTGAGTCCAAGTGTTTTTAACGTCCCTCTGTCGCGTGTGAACATCTGGCACCGTTAGCAGTCCTGGAAGGGAATCATGTCGGAAAGGAGGGAAATCTTGTTACTTTTACTAACAGGGCGTAACTGGTGGGGGGCGGGGGGACACAGTCTCTGTGGCTTGAGAAAGGCTTTGTGAGATGGCAGCCGTGCGTAGCAGCAGGCAGGCACGCCTCTGCACGCATGTGGGAACACAGGGATTCCTCCTAGCTTAGTGGTAACGGCACTCTGGGCCATTGTGGTACGTCGGAGGCCTGTGGAGACCCCAGGTCTGGGTCTGTTTAACACTCAGTCCCGGTGTGGGGGACAAATGAGGCAGGGTCCCCACCCCCAGCCCCCTGACAAATGGCCGATGGTCACACTATTTGAGGCTCTGATGTCCCCAGGGTGGATCTGAGTTACAGGCCGGACAGCCAAGGTGAGCGATCAAAATCTGTGTGACTGTACGTGTCAGCTGCCCCCCCATCCTCCCCACTCCGATCTGCTGTTTTAAGGGAGAACATAACAGCCAACCTAGGTGGCTGGCTGTAGTGGCCTGTTGGCATTTCAGAAGCTAGTCACCTCTAGCGCCACCTGCTGGGATGCCAGTAAAGAAAGTGTAAATATAAGAAACAGGTGAGAAAGAAAGTATAGGGCTTTGGAGCTGAACTCCACATATAAATTGAGTAATAGGTTCTTTAAGATATAAAAACCAGAGGGAGCCGTTGGTGCTGCTTTAGGTATTTTCTTAACCGCTGCCTGATTAAAGCGCCCTCCATTGGAGGCAGTGTGATTATACTGAGCACCTGCATCCCACCTGTCACCCAGCCATCACACACTGCTGGCCCTTGCTTACCAGCTAGGTGGTATCAAAATGCTGAACAAGGTGATCGATACGCTTTGAGAGCGGTTGAAATCCCTCGTAGTGTCAAGCTTTCCACTTTAACATATACTGCTCTAAGCCCAATGTTATAAATGATATGTGAGTAGCCTTTAATGGAATAAAATGATATCCAGTCTTACTTAATTAAATCCCCATATAGTGAAATCTGAATGAACATTTTAACATCTCAGTAGCATTCTGTGTAAATTAATGTTTTATACTGAACTTCAATTAAAATAGTTGTCATGAATCAAGTCTGATGAGAGGTGTGTGTGTGTGTGTGTGTGTGTGTGTGTGTGTGTGTGTTACAGCTGTGTTGTGCTGCACAAGGACATCCGTGAACTGGACAGCGAGACGTCACCAAAAGCCGACTCGGGTCTGAGGCAGGGTAAGAATGGCCACCCCCTTGTGGCGGGATTTGCTGGGTGTGATACAGAGGGATTATGGGATTGCTGTGCTGTGTATGTTCAAGGAGACTTCGGCCGAATTTCCAAGTCAAACGTGACTCTAATGAGTAGCAATAAATACTGTGGTGGTATAATGTAAAAACTGATAAAACCATACTTAAACTTTCAAAATGTCGTCTCCCCTCATTTCAGGTAGTTATGAACTCCCCAAAGTGCCTATAACTCTTTGCACTTCTGCAATTCTTTGCTTAACATCATGAAGGTGTTTAGGCTGATGCACGAGTCACAAAGACCCTAGCATTCTGAGTGTGTGCGTGCTGCTTGTTAAAGGCCCATTTTAGTCATTGTTTTTCAAATGTAAAAGCCACTCTACAGAATATAATGAATCCAGTGGCGTTCGTTGTCTACTGCCACACTCTTTTAAAAAAGTGATTGTTTCTCATTGACAGCTGATATTCATTGACAGTTCTGATATTCAGAACAGATCCTGCTATTACAATGTGGCCTTATCAGGCTATACGCTACAGTGACTTTCTCCAATTAGACATTGCTAACACCATACAGCCACCAGGGGGCTGAAGTCACCGTATCGCCCTCTGGGTCACGGGAATGGGATGTTCTGAGTCTTTAGATGTACCGACTGTGATGGCGTAATGGGGCTCTCTTTTGTGTCAGCCCTGGACGGGGCGCTGGCCTTCCAGCAGTGGGGCACAGTGCCTAACGCCTGGAGGACAGAGGTGAAGGATGAGAGCTCCAGCAGCGAGGAAGACGCGGGTGATGAGGAGGAACGTGAGGAGGACACCAGCAGCGAGGGAGAGGAGGTGCTGTGTGGTTTGCGGATCATGAGCTGGAGGGGTCGGGGCCCAGCGGTTTTACAGAAGTTGTATGAATTATTATAATAATAAGCAGCAGCAAGGCTGGCTCCATTTCGGGTTTAATAAGCTGCAGTGATTCTCTCAGAACTAGACGGAGAAGCGGCCGATCGCTAATCCCCGGCTGACACGCCATTCTCCTGGCCGCCATAACTCTTCCTTTAAAAATCGGGTCAGCAGCAGTGCAGCTGTGTTTTTACAGCATACAGATATTCTCGTTGGGGGGGAGGCGTATTTATAAGTTCTCAGGCACAAATAAAAGCAAGATTTAGCCGGCTCAGCTCTGCCGAAGCCACCCTGGTACTCGCCTTTTTTGGCGAGCCGAGTGCCTCCTTTAGAGAACCTCAGCACCGTGGTGTAAATCTTACACCGCGCTGTTGGGAATCCCCCTACTGCCCCCGCTGCCATATTTTCAGACAGTGGCGCCGGACATGGCCATAGGGGGCACGTTTTGTGCCATCCACCACCTGTGGGTCGCTTTGACTGAGAGTGATTTATAACAGGGCTGGAGACAGCCAGATAATGAGACGGCAGACTTTTGTTGGGGGGGGGGGGGTGGAGTGATGGAATCGGCCCCCCTAACCCATTCCTTATTACACATCCAAGTCAGCATGCAGTTAGACTGAAGGAGACTGATTTTGTGAGGAAGTGCGAGGGTTTGATTTCTGGGTGGGGGGTTAGATGGGAGGATGGTGGCACATTGACGGCCACCCCCGTGGGGGCATGGAAAGTGCTTCTGCAAAATGAGATGGGCTTGTGTATCAGAAGGAGCACATTCCTCATTTTGAAGTCCTTTACGTTACAGTTCATCACGTCATTTTCTGCTCCAGAAAATCTTCATGGTCCTGTTGCACGCATGATATAATTTGCACCCCCCCCCACCATTTGGTTAAGACTGTAACCGTGCCAACTGCTTTTCCTTTACTTGTGTACATCTGTGGGGGGTCAGGTTTGTAATCATGCCCACTCCCTGCCTCATTTCCCAACTAAGGGGCAGGGGCTGACTCTGGAGTGGCCGGGGCCCAAGGTCACCTGCTCTCCATTTCCTGTCCACAGGAGGAAGTGGAGCCCTTCCCTGAAGAGAGAGACAACTTTGTGCAGCAGCTGTACAAGTTCATGGAGGACCGGGGTGAGTTTCCATTCCGACCCATCGCCAGGGAGATGTGTTGCCGTGGCTGCTAGATTAGGCACCTTTAACCATGTCTGTTTGGCTTCAGGCACCCCCATCAATAAGAGACCTGTGCTGGGCTACAGGAACCTCAACCTCTTCAAGCTCTATCGGCTAGTGCATAAACTGGGGGGGTTCGATAATGTGAGTGCCCAGACGCTGGGGTTCTGTTCATTTTGGGCAGTTCTGTGCCCGCCAGCCAGCTGACATTTGGGCAGCCTGGATCTGAAGAGCTTTTCTCTCTTCCTCCCAGATTGACAGCGGTTCGGTCTGGAAGCAAGTCTACCAGGACTTGGGGATACCGGTGCTGAACTCTGCCGCTGGTTACAACGTCAAGTGTGCCTATAGAAAGTAAGCCCCTCCCCCTGCCCCACCCCCCCACACACCCAAAGCCAGCACTGTCTGTTCAACAGTGAGGGGGGACCACAGCTGAACCTTAACCCCCATTTAATTAGGGTGAAGTCTCTTTGTTGAGCACAGGACTGAAGCTGGCCATTAGCTTAGTGGCGGTCGCCTGGACTCAGGCGCCGTTAACCAGATGCAGGCAGGCTGTACCGCCATTCCTGCAGCCAGCTTTTACCCCCCCCGCCAGTGACACACACACGCCATCCCCGCAACAAGAGCCCCTCTATGCTCCAAACCTCGTGGCAGCTCAGCACCAGTTGGAGCCGGCCGGCAGTGCTGGATGGGGTCCCGTCCCGCCGGGCGCTCCTGCTTCCAGCTGGCCGGCCGAGGCGGTGGCTTGGAAAGCTGGCGGTGCGTGCCGGGATACTCCCGCAAGCGTTGGGCTGGCATGATTACACATGGCCGAGTCATTCCATTAATAAATGAGGTCAAGTAAGGATGGCCCCACCTAAAAATGAGGGACCATCCTGTTCCACTGCTTTGTCTGATATGGTCTTTGGTCCTTAGGTACCTCTACGGCTTTGAGGAGTACTGCACCTCCGCTGGCATTGCTTTCCGGATGGATCTCCCCCACAAGCTGGAGCGGAGGGCGGAGATAGAGGCGGGCAGTCATGACTCCGCGATGCCGAGTAAAGGGGCAGAGTCAAAGGAGCAGAGGCCTTGCACTGAGAGCCAGGTCAGCGAGACACAGTCTGCTGTCTGCGAGGTAAGCATTCCCCTGCCCCCACGCCCTCCCGTGCCCCTCAAGAGGGACAGCCTTTGGTTATCTTACCATTCAGTTAAGCATTTTGGAGTTCAGCGGGGGTAGAGTGTTGCTGAGCAGGTTAAGACGCTGTGTCTGTGATAGATACTGGTTCAAATCCCATAGTCGGCAGAGTGATGTTACTGTTGGACCCTTCAGCAGGGTCCTTATCCCCCAATTGCTCCAGGGACTGACTGACCCTGCTTTCTCATAAAATGTACATCACTTTAAATACAAGGGCCTGCTAAATAAGTATAGTCGGTTTTAGCCAGTCATTCCCATTTAGAGACCCATTCATACAACATGATCTTGTATTAAGCATGCCACTCAAGGGTACAACAGCAATGACCTTATCGGACACTGCTATAGAAAGTAAGTCCAGTTCTTCAAGCTCTTGCTCTAATAAACTGAGTATGATAACTTTCCAGCAGCCTCTAAAAACAACAAAGTTAAAAAATATCGTTCTAATGGCTGCAGATGCACATAAATGTGTGTCCATATCTCCAGAGAGCACCACGTCTATGAGAAACGCCAAAACTTCCCACAGGGCGAGACTGAGGCCAGGCCGAGCCAGCCAGGGGCCGACGGGGCCGAGGGCACGAGCCCGAAGGCTGAGGCGGAGCACAGGGGCGAAGAACAGTTGGGGGGTGAAGAGGAGGATGAGGAGAAGCCTGCGGGCCCCCGGGAAGAAACTGTCAAGCAGGAGCCTTTGGATGAGGAGCAGGACAAGTCGGGGTAAGTGGGCATCCTGAGGGTCGCCCGGCCCCGAGAGGATCAAGGCGGCTCCGACGGGGCAGGGGGGGGGTGTTGGCCTGGGGGGGCCCTGCTTCAGCTCCCCTTTGCTCTGGGCGTGCTCTCCGCTTCAGCATTTCCATCCGCATGACGAAACTACTGACAGAACTCAAAATCTGGACCCGAGTTGGGCAGCGCTGGAACCTCTTCTGCCCAGATAGGCACTGGCGAGTGCAAGCGAGGGCCTAGCAGGGTCTGGCTCCGCCTCCCCGCAGCCCTTCCCTGTGCCAGGCCTCTCTGCTCTGGCCACTGGCCCTCGTCTTTGTCCCCCCATCTGTGGGCTTCATGATCTCAGCCTTTTACCTCGGCTTCCGTCTTTCTCAGTTAGCTGGATTCCGAGCTGTTGCTGACTTCAAAGGTTGTGCTCTAATTGGCTGGCTGGGGTCGTTTCCATTGGCTGTGAGCTCAAACCGCACACGCACCCCTGCCTTCTTGCCAAACCAGCGATGTTTCCGTGGTGATTGCTTTAGTGATTCTGCTTAGTAGTTTGTGGGATAGGCTGGGGGTGTTGTAGATGGCGATGTGGCTTGTTGCCATAGAGGTGTCAGTAGTGAGATGATCAGACACGGAAGGGACAGGAAATAGACTCTCTCTGACATCTTCCGGGTCGTCTAAAGGTCAACAGGGTGACTCCTGGTACCCGTCTCTTGTTCCAGATTGAGTGGTGACATTGCAGTTCTCATGGTGGCTGTGTAAGAGTGCACTGTGTGTGAGTGGAGGAGGCTCTGATTGGTTCATAATTTATGTGTATTGACTTCAAACAACAATTCGTGTTTTAAAACCACCCAGAAAACCACCCAGAGCTGCTTTTTATTTCTGTTTATGGGCAATTCACTGGTGGACACAATATTAGTGCAGGACAAAGGCTACAGCAGAACTTCACCTGGGACTCATACCTGCAGCTTCAGGGTGGCAAGGCTCATCCTGTTGTGATGGGGAGGGGGGGGTGGATATCTTACAAGCTGATCATAAGTCTGTTGGCAGAACTAGCCTATAGCAGTGAAGTCACCTGAGTATAACGGAACCGGTCATACGTCCTTTTTATATTTACTGGCTCCCCCATTGGCACATGTCGCTGTCACGCTTTGCTTTGGGGAAAAAAGGGGGCAGAGTTTTGGCTTGGCTTGCTTACTCTCCATACTACCCATCCCCCCTCCCCCCGCGTGCTTTAACTTTGAAGGCTTTCAAAAGCTCCCCCCCCCCCCCAGCAGTGTTAAAAATGAATAGTATATGGTGTGTTTAGCAGTCTAGTTGGAAGTTTTAAGAAGTCCATAAGCCTAAGTTTTTGAATTTATGTAGGAAAAGTGTAGTGTTTTCGGAGTAAGAGAAGGTCAGCGAATGGGGAGAAGGGGAGGGCGGGACTAGGGCGAAGCTAGAGCAGGGATAGGTTGCAGGCTGATGACCCCATTGTGGCCTTTCAGACAGGGAGAGAGGTTGCGTGCCGTGAGGGTGGGGTGGGTTGGGGGGGGGCTGTGGGTGTGCCAGAAGGGGCCAGATGAGGGAGTGCCCAACTGTCTTTCTTACAGGGATGACAGCAGTCAGGAGGGGGAAGGGGAGGAGTTTGAGTGTTACCCCCCAGGGATGAAGGTGCAGGTGAGGTATGGGCGAGGCCGCAATCTGAAGACGTACGAGGCCACTGTCAAAGAGTCAGACCTGGAAGGGGGAGAGCTGCTCTACCTGGTGCACTACTGTGGCTGGAACGTCAGGTAAGGCAGGACCTGGGGCTCTTTTTATGCTGCTCGTCTCTGTGCACCCGCAGGGGTTACCTTCAGACAGGACCCCCCCCCCAGCCCACACCCCACTTAAGTAGCCCCTCATTGCGTTCTGAAAGCAGGCTGAAATTAATCCCCCTGTTGCCCTCTATTGGTCAAAAAGGAACATTGCAAAATAGCTGACTGGTGGATCATTATTTTTTTTCTTCATCTTCATTAAGAAAGCCCGATGCTTCCCCTTGACCCCTTCAGTCACCGTCGTATAAGGAAAGCTTCATTCATTTCTCCGCAGTTCTGTACAGTGAGGCCACCCTTCACGCCTTATACCTCGTTAGAGGCAGTGCTTGCATCTTGGCAGATGACTTGGAGGCGAGACGGGGGTGTCTGATGTGCGGCTTGTCTGTCTGTCGGTCGGCTGTCTTTCTCTGACTTAGTTGCGCTGCCTGCTTCTCTTCAGAAGTGTTGCTGGCTCCTCTGCTTTGTTTGCCTACGTCGTTGTCTTGGTGCTTCCGGTGTTAGCGGTTTGACCGAATAAGGTTGTAAAGTCTGACTTTCCTATACATAACTCCAAAAGCTTTATTTCACTCTTTCTCTGAGTGGGTACCTTACTGCTTTGTTTCTCTGTTACCTGTCCTGGCTTCAGGGTACAAATGAACTTCCCTTTTAAAGAATTTAACTGGCAAACTTTTAGTCACTTGTACAGCTCCCAAACAGCTAGGCGACTCGCCGTTTTCGAAAACGTTTTTGTTCTCTTCACAAGTGCTCAGTGGTCTGGACTGGACCATTGAACCACTTGACCATGTTCCTTGGTTTGTGACAAGTTTGGTTGCATGCTCTTGAATTTGATGAATGGGTCGATATCCGCTGTGGAGCATGTTTTGTTGTGTTGATTGATCCCACCTTGTGTCTTCTGTCCTTCAATTAGATATGACGAATGGATAAAGGCAGACAAGATCGTGCGGCCGGCCAATAAGAACGTGCCAAAAGTGAAGCACCGGAAAAAAATCAAGGTAGGCCTCTGGTCTTATGCCTGGAGATTTAATGAAAAGGTTTATTCTGCTTGTTCAGCAGAATGTCAGTCAGCCATTGTGTTGATCATCGACCTAAACGCTTCTACTTCCTCCATGGGACGCTCAACAGAACAAAAACGAAAGAGACAGACTGTCCGACAGGGAGGACCCTGCTCTTCCCAAGCCCACCCGCTCCCATCGCTCCCCTAAGGCCGGCGCCGCCTACGAGGGCTTCTCCAAGCCAGAAGCTAACTGTGAGAAAGGGGCAGATTCATCTCCGGTGAAGTGCAGTGACATTTCTTCTACTTCCAATGGGCTGCACGGTAATTTCCATGGCCAGACGTTGGGGTCAGGGTGGAAATTGAGATATGTCTACTCAGGCACAGGATGAGGGCCAGTTTGAGTCTCTGGACGGTGTTTTTTAATGTATTTTTTTTTAATATGCTTCTGTTGTAGCCTCTGAAATCTCAACAGATGAGAGCGACCGAGAGGATGAGGAAGCAAATCAGGATGAGGACAAGACGGAGGCTCTGCAGGACTCAGAGCCCTGGGCGGGCGGGCCCCCCCAGGAAGGATGCAGACCAGCCGGCTTTCTAGGACCAGAAGCCGAGATCTGCACCAGGAAACGGAAGACGGAGAGCCCTGGGGAACATCTACAGAGGAGCCATGCCAAGAGCAATACCAGGGGCCGGGCTGTGGACTGGCTGCCCACCAGCTCCCCCAAGAGACTGGAGGACAGCACTGTGGCCCCTGGAGAGGAGGGGGATGCCACATCCAGCATAAGTAGTAGCTCAGAGGATGAGGGGGATGCTCCTTGCGAGGCCCAGGATGGGGAACAGGCTCGTCCCAAAGCCAAGGGCTCTCCATCCAAGAAATACAATGGGCTAAAAGAGAAGGTGAAGGTCAGCCGTTCCTCTGGGTTCTGGGAGGTTCCGGAGAAGCGGGCCAAGGTGGCACAGAGTACAGATGAGAGGGTATCCGGAGGCAGGCCCAAGGGCCAGAAGGATGTCTGGTCTAGCATCCAGGGCCAGTGGCCCAAGAAGACCCTGAAGGAGCTGTTCTCCGACTCAGACACAGAGGTAGCTAACTCCCCCCCACCGGCCCTCCCCGCACCCGAGGAGCCAAGGGCTGACCGAGGGCAGGTGGACATTCCAGCCGGGGAGGAGGAGCGACAGGAGGTGGAGAGGACCCAGGAGTTCCCCAGCAGTGGCAGTAACTCTGTACTCAACACCCCACCCACCACGCCCGAGTCCCCTTCTCTGGCAGCTAATGGTGGCAGTGACACCACCGAGACCCCCAAACGGACCCGGGAGCACAGCCCTCCCCTGCCACCCCCGCCTCCCCTGGCCGCTGACCCGCCCACCATTCCATCTCCATCGCAGCCCACGCAGGAGGAGAGCATGGGAGGGCGCAGCGAAACGGACAGCACAGTGGAGGTGGAAAGCCTCGGGGGGGAGCTGCAGGAGCTACCCCGGGAGGAAGGCGACGGGTCCCCCTGCACAGCTTTCGATGGCAGCCTGTCCTGCAACAGCAGCAACAGCAGCCAGCTGGAGGGAGAGCAAGAGGTCAAAGGTCAGTGTGGAAGCATGCTCTTGGCTTTACCTCTGACACCTGATATTCTTAGGAACCATTGAAACACCATATATGTTACTAACTGCCTGCCACTTCAAATACATTATCTGCATTTCCATGAGAGTGGGTGGGGCTTGTTTGGAGTGGGCAGGGCTTGTACGTGGGGTTGGTAGGTCACAATGTACCAGAAGCCCATTGTCTGGAGGATTCTGGCTAATGCATGGTCATCATGATGATTTTTTTAAGCAGGTAGTTACAGATGGTTTAAAAACAGCAGATAACTTTTAAAGGCATGCTGTTTTTAAACTCAATGCTTCACTGGTTGCGGGGGATGTGTCTCATCTTTGGATTATCTTCATTGGTGTCCAGTGGTGTCAGTGGGCCAGAAACGGCAGAAGGACCCAGAAGAGGGCAGCCCGGTGAAAAGGCACAAACGCAGCAACAAGAGCACCAGTGTGCATTCAAAGAAGGGCCGGAAGACAGGTGAGAGGAAAGGAGGCTGGTTGCAAGGGCCGGTTTATACTCGACACTTGCAACGTGTTTGCTTAGGCATCATGGCCGGCACGCATATTCAGGCTTCACCTTCATACTATACGGACACTATACAGCACTATAAGGTATTTTCGTAAACAGCAACAACATTTTTCAGTATAGGTCGGTATTTGGAAATCTTGGTGATAAAGCGGAGGGTTTACGTTTCGCTACGGCATTTATGTTCTGTTATAGGAAACAAAACTATTTTAATGATCGTTCCTTTTAAAGATTATCTAGTATATATTTTAAATCAAAGTTTGTCATTGCTACTTTTGCATGAGCTGTGCATGCACTCTTGGAACCAATAATCATTTTCATACATGCTGTTTAAATCACTCGTAGATGTGCTTATGAGAAACTAATTTATTTTGAACTTGTTTCTGCTTCATAAGTATTACTATATTTAAGACAAAAAACTGGAATACTTGGTATGAAATACTAACTACCACGAGATCTAACAACATATGATGCAACGTTCAAGATGAGGTTGTAAAGTGATATGTGGCAGAGCGAAGTACCATTACAATGTGGGGCAGTGGGTAGAATATAGTTAATGCTGCAACAGTATTACAAAATTAGCAACTCGCTGTGGAGGCAGTGAGTGTAAAACATTTCATGCCACAACCTCATACGTACAAACAAGTAAGACTGTTAATGAAGGAGCCAACCAAGATGAATTTCTCACACTGCCCCCTGGTGGACATAACTTTTTATTCACCAGATTGATGTAAACTACGTGTGCAAGTATGAACAGCAAGACTATAAACCGGCCCTAAGGAGTTGGCGGCACTTTGCAGAGGAGCAGTGTCAGTCATGCTTATACCCTTCTCATTGGCCCACAGCACACAGCAGTGACAGTGAGGACCAGTCCACCAATGAGAACGGTGCCAAATCTCCCGCCTCAAAGGTTCCCGGAAGGATGCCCCCTTCTGGCCACAAGTACCACAAGCATGGGGATCTGGATCACCAACATCAGCACCGGGAACAACAGAGCCGCTCACCGCGTGTGTACAAATGGAGCTTTCAGATGTGTGAGTGTCACCCCTCCCCCGCCCCACAGTGCCCAGCTAGTCAAACTGACCAAACCTAAGACCTATTAGAGCTTTGATATCATCTTTTAGTGACAAGGTCTAAGATCGGGTCGTGCTCAAAACCAAACAACTCAACTGATGTTTCGTCATGTTTAGTGTGTATCTTTCTTTCCCCCAATTAATTAGCCAATTAATCTTGATGGAAATATAGTACTTGATCACAATCATAATATGACTAGTGAGGTTTTAGGTCAATTTGCACCAGTCAGCACCAGGGTTCACCGCTACACACCGCTAAAGGCAGAGGTGAGGATGAGGTAGGGCAGTCATGTGACTTGTATCTTTGCAACATCCTCCACCCCAGCCGACCTGGAGAAAATGACCAGCTTGGAGAGGATCTCCTTCCTGCAGGAGAAGCTGCAGGACATCCGCAACCACTACCTCTCGCTCAAGTCGGAGGTGGCATCCATAGACAGGAGGCGAAAGCGCTTGAAGAAGAAAGAACGGGAAAGTGAGTCCTCCATCCTGATTGGCTCTTCTCCTATCACTTTCATTTTTCTTTCATCAGGAAAAGCTATTATTTCACGGTCTTTCCCTAACTGTTTATGGTTTAAGGGCAACGGCTGTATTTTGTAATGGTTGGCTTCTTAGAACGCTCACCCGTGACATACCTACAGTTCTGGAAACAATTCAGGGACCTCGGCACAATTTTTTTGTTTCACTCATTTCTCAATTTACGGGTATGCCCATGCACCTGTGTAAAGTACATTTTTTGCAAGCTCCAGCCTGGCTCTTCCCTGCTTCTCATTGATGAAGGATTTCTTCCTTGCTTTATGGGTCTTCAGACCTGCTTCTAGGAGCCTGTTATGAACTGTCCTAGTAGTCTACTTCACACTTAATGTTTCCCATTCCTTTTGAAGGTCACTTGAGGTCATCCTCCGATTTATGAGGCACTGTCAGATAAGTTGACTGTCCTCTCTGGCAATAGAAAGTTGCATCTGCTCTCTGGCTGGTTTCTGGTTGTTCCTAGTGTCTCCTGCTTCACCTTGTTCTCGTGTACTGCTGTCTTAGAAACTTTGAGCCTGTAAGCAGCCAGCCGCGCGGTGTATCCTAGCAGAACCAGGATTGAACCAGGATTTAACAATGCAGATTCTTAAAAAATATGGAGTGATCTCTTATTTTTTTCCAGGGCTGTATATACTTAAAAATCTGAACCAGATATGACAGATACAACACTGAATGCCCACTTAGAAACCCACTGCCATCAGAACTTACATCCAGCTTTAGCTACAGTCCTACATGCCACTAGTCATATATCAGCATTTCAGTCACTCTAGTTATTTTTTATTTCTACTTTTTTTAACCTCTTTTGACCTAATTATAAATTGATACGGTGACAAAGGTGATAAGTGATATGTGATTTCCTGCCAGGTGCCGTGGCTGCCTCCTCGTCCTCATCTCCCTCCTCCAGCTCGCTGACCGCAGCTGTCATGCTGACTCTGGCTGACCCGCCCGTGGCCGGGCCCGCACAGAACTCTGGGATGTCGGTGGAGTGCAGGTGACACGACATCCGGTGACCCAGAAAACTCAGCAAATGAACGACAGGCACTATATGTTTTTTTTTTTTTGTATTGACAACTGTTTTTCTTTTTGGCAAGATAACTGCACTTAAGTGCACTTTCATAAGGGAGCTGAGCAAAACCAACAAGATTACAATAGACTTGCTGTGTCTTGGTGAAAAAGACATTAAGTTGTTTTCTCAGAGCAATAATTGTTTTCACCTTGATTGTGATTTGAGGTCGGGGCGGGGGGGGTTGCGGTCAGTGAAAATCGGAGGGGTCTTTCCTGTATTCCTGTAGTGTGTCCATCAACTGTAACACGCCGCTGAGTTTACATGTGACGCATTAAATGTAACCGCTAAAAAGTATCTCCCCTTCCCCTGTTCAGTAGCTGAAGTTCAGCTTATCTGCTGACCATCCTCGTGTGCTGTGAGTGAAAGGTACACCCCCATGGCCATCAAGCAAAGCTGAGCTGAAAAAAAAAAAAAATACCCCATATGAGTGGTGTCTGTTCCCACACCCTGCCAAAGAGGTTATTATTATTATTATTATTATCATTATTATTATCATTATTATTATTATTATTATTAAAATAATAAAGCTGTAAGACCATGAGCCACAGAGGAACCCTGTGGAGTAACAGTCAGAGTGATACTATTGTGCCTTGTTGCTCTTTTCCTCGGGCACTTGGATAGGCGACATGGTTTAGCCCACCTGGAGCTGTTGTGAGCGTGCTGGCTCTGGCACTGGCAGAAGACTCCCAGGAAATTAACTTCCTGTTTACAGATGACAGAAGATCCTCGTGTCAGCAGCTGAGAGATGTGAAAAGGGCTGTTTAACGTATTCGGCAGTGCATCTGTATCTCTCGAGACGTACGTAAGAGGCTCATTGATGATTAAGCTCACCTTCAAAATAGTGACTCTAATGCATGAAATGGAAAGAAGTTGCACTTTAAGAAATGAGAATAAATGTATTTTGCTACTGAATATGAATATACCAGTAAGAGGGATTTTCAAAGAAAAGTCTCACTTAACAGTGACTAAATGTACTACAGTCGAAAATAACCTTAATCATGATATGATCCCTAAAAAGAAGACCCTAGTTTAGTAGTTTCATTGTCTTCCCAATGAAAATATCGCCCTATGTTTTGCTCATTGGTCTACCTTTATGGAGCCTAACAAACGTGTGTTATTACACTCAGATACTGACCAGGCTGATATCTGTCACAACAGGGATGTGCTGTATGTGAATAGCTGTGCTGCCTGTCTTATCAGTATCACGCAGAAGCTGATGTTTACTGCAGCTGCTGGCATGAATGAATTGTGGGAATTCTCTTGGCAAGGTTAAACAGATTTAAAAAAAATAAAGGATTATTTAAGGGAGAAAAAAAAAGAAAGCCATGTTGTTAAACCTAGACAACGTGGGTTCATCTCTACACTTGGTACTGATGCATCTAATTGGAAACATGGGTTAGCCTATATTTCCTGAAATTGGCTATTGCTTTGCTCCATCTTATCTGTGCGTGTGTGTGTGCGTGTGTGTGTGCGTGTGTGTGTGCGTGTGTGTGTGCGTGCGTGTGTGCGTGCGTGTGTGCGTGCGTGTGTGTGTGCGTGTGTGTGTGCGTGTGTGTGTGCGCGTGTGCGCGTGTGTGCGCGTGTGCGTGTGTGTGTTGGTCTGATTGGGGTGTGCCCTCTTAAGTGCTGTATGTCTGTAAGTCTGTGTGTGTGTGTTTTTCTTTGAGTTTCTCCGATCAGGTAAAAAGTTACAGTTTTGCAAACGTGCATTTCTAACAGAGATGGATGATGTTGGTGCTGTACAGACTCCCTGTTGTATGATAAACCGAAGACCTTTTCTTGGTTTTGGCACTTGTATGTAATTGTATGCCTTTGTAATACATTTGTATATCCAAATGTGTTTGGAGTCAAACTATTTAATATGTTGCACTGTTAATACTGTGTATTTTTCTGTACAGACTTTTACCGTTTTAACTGTAGTTTCTCTGTACATCTTTAGAGGGTTAAAGCATGTCTCCTTTGTTTTATGTTTTTGCTTTCCCCGTGGGACAGTTTTATCCAGTTATTTTTCATACTTTTTCTAGAAAAGTCAGCATTTTTTTTTGTTTTGTTTTGTTCTCATATACGAAACATTGTGTTTTTGAAGGTGAGTTCAGAAGTATTTTCCAACTTGTACATGCGCTTGTAAAGTTTAATCTTTACAAAAAAGTTCAGAGAGAGAGAGAGGGGGCAGTCAAAGCTCTAAAGTATTTATTAGATTCCTCGAAGGATGGACATTGTGTAATTTATTGTACAAATGTAAGCTAAAAGAAGCCTCTGTTTGAAATAAATACCATAGTTTGTGAAGGTCTTTGTCTACCGCGGTTTGTTTTCATTAGCGCTGGCCAGTGTATAACACTGCTGCTTAAATCATCCACAGTGTGGTACTCGAACATGGCATAACAGCCTGGATATTTCCCACATATTTGGGTAGCTGTATAACTAACAGTCGTCACTCCAAACATTGAGAGCCAATGTGTCTGGTTACACACTAATAATACTACTTAATTATTTCATATTTATTTGTGCTCTGTATCCTAAGACAGAAAAAAAGTTGGGAAACGCCATCCTAAGTGAATTTTTTTTTAAAACAAAGCAGCAATATTCATATTTTTCATATTATTAAACAGCACTCGACATTTTTTTTTATTTTCCGATAGGGCAGGCTGACCCTGATTTTGGCATTTAAAACGGTTTCAGAGGACGGCCAGCTGCAAAAATATGGTCACAGCGACCGTTTCCATGTGAAACCAAAAAAGTGTGATGGGTCAATAAATGTCTTTAAAAGTATTATGCAAAACAGCACCACTCTTAGCTTGATTAAATGAACTTTGGTAGTGGGAGACATTTACTGCCTCGCTAAACTAATAGGCTTCAATTCATCACCTGTTACTTAATGGTTGATTGGATAGTTATGAAACATGACACCTTTTTAAACCCACCCGATGAAGCTGTTCCTGTCCTTGTCATTTCCATTACGCACTCTTGTGGCACACGTTGACCCATTCAGAACATGAGTTCAGTCAACAGGCTAAATAAACCCATTTGTTGACCAATATTCTTTTTTTGGTTTGTGGACAAGGCATTGATGTACTCTAAGTGAGAGCCACCATTACTCCTTCAGTTCGAAAGTGGCGACCTTAGTGAGGACTAACAGATTGAGCGACGATGGCAAACGGACTATGCAGTGAGGAAAAATGTCAGATTCCAAAAATGCTGATTGATGCCACTTCATTCTTGGGCCGACCGGATCTGGCATTTAGGGGACGCAATGAGAGTGAAAACTGACAATAAAGGAAAGTATAGAGAGGTGACAGATGTGCCTTGCCGCTATGAAGATGTTCTGACTTGTTCCTGCATTTGTGCTGCACATGTAACATAAAACAGTAACGTACACGTGTGTCATCTACACATTCTTTAATCAAGTCACCCCATTAGTTTGACTTGTAGGCTGTTTCTATGATGACTGCATTTCAGAATAGGGCGCACCTGTTGGATACTGTTAATAAATAATGTTTGTCAGCATCACCTCACCAAATTAAGAGGCTAAATAGGGCTACATTACATTGAAATTAGCAAACGATGGACAATGTTTAGGACTGCAGTGTAATGAACTTCCTATGCATGATGAACTAGCACATATGTGTTCTGTATTTTATTATTATGATATGGAACGGATACGGACATGAAGCAGGGGCCTACTCTCTGCATAGGATAAGCTGGTGTAGAATAGGGATGGATGGATATAGGGCAGCTATGGAACCCCAGCCTCACGCCCTCTGCCACATGGGATAACCTACAGCAAGCCTGACGGGACAGATGGAGTGGTTCAGAGTATCAGAAGGTATCAGAAAGCGCAGGTATTTATATGGGGTAAATGTACCATGTTCCTACCTGCTCCTCGCATGTCTTTGTTCTCCTTGTAAATACCCACCATGTCGATCACCGACAGTTTAATGTGAAACCTTCCCACCAGGTTGGGGAGCATGCACTGGTGCAGCACATTGCCCCACACACCACATGACAAAACACTTCCGGATCCCAGTTTGCGACCCCCCCCCCTCCCCCAGGCCAACACGAGGTCCAATCCCACCCTCTGGAAATGCCCATCTACCTGCCGCAGCCAGGTTGTCTCGCTCAGTCTCTCAAGAGTTACGATCAGAGCCTCCATTGACTCCACGAAGATCACAGCATCGTTGACAAATTCAAGATCGATAACTCTTTCCTCACCGACAGATGCCTCACAGCTGGACCTCATGACCCCGGCCACACCCAGCCCATGCAAGCATTGAACAAAGCAGGAGCAAGAACACACCACCGACGACTCGTGAATCCACTGGGAACAACGCAGAGGTAATGCCTCCACTATGTATAGCATTCATAGTAATGCTGTACAGGGCAGTCAACATCCAGCAACTTCAAGGGGATCTCGCAAAGTCTCAGGCTGTCCCAAAGGGCAGCTCGATCAACTGATTCAAACATTTTATGAAAATCGACAAAGGATGTAAAGAAACGCTGCTGATATTGATGTTAGTGCTCAATGAGAACTCTCAGTGCCAAGAAGCGGTCGATGGGAGACTTCTTAGGCGTAAAACCAGACTGCTCCAGTCGCTGATAGGTGATTACAGATCCTCTTACAGATGACCCTAGTAAGGACTTTGTGTTATGCCCCTGTAGTTGCCACAATCCAGCCTGGAGAAGTTCACCCCAGACACTCCAGAACCCTGTGGCCTTCCCTACCCCCAGCTGGTTCATCACTTGAGCAATCACAGTGAGATTCGGTGCTTCACAGCTAATCAGAGGATCAGCCCCAAGAACTGTGGAACCAGAAATGTCCAATGTCCTAGGTGGAGGGCCAGCTGCTCAACGTAGATTGAGCAGCTGGGTCACAACTGCTGTGTCATACGTAAGGCAGGGCTCCAGGCTGCAACCAATATACGACCATTTATTGAAGACGTGCGAGTTAAAATTTCACACAATGTATGACGAGTGTATGATCATCATTAGGATATTTTGCTCTGGCACAGGCACTAAATTTTTGTTTTGTTTTTTTTGCTGAGTTGAGGCGTGAACTCCCATAGACCTTTTGACACACCCACTACTCTAGCCTGCAGAGACCTACACTTGATATCGTCAAACAATCCCCTTGCCTGTGGTATTTACATGTTCCAAAAATGAAGCGGTGTATAGCTGACTATTTAAGAAAAACAAAATGAAAAGAAAGACGAGGAGGCTGGTGGAGAGGGAGAGAGAAGGGAGGTCCCGAGACAGGCAGAAGTGATGATGAGAGTTAGGTTATTAAAGGTAATGTTCCGATTAAAATATTTTGCAAATACTGTATCAAGTCTCCCTGCGATGGGTTGGTGCCCCATGCTGGGTCGTTCCTTGCATCCATAGCCTCCGGTATAAGCTCCAGATCCCCTGCAACCCTGAATAGTATAAGTGTTTACATAAAAATGGATGGATGGATGTATCAAGTCTTCAGTCACTGTCAATCTTTCCTCAGTACAAAAACTAGGGTATGCAAATCAGGACAACTATCCATCAGCATGCAAGGTCATTGATTAATACTGTGCTGCAGCAAAAAAAAAAGGGGGTGCAACCAAATAAAATGCTGGTGCAGCCAACTGAGAATGTTGGCAGCACAGGCAAAAAGTTAGTCTGGAGCCCTGTAAGGACCATTCCATCATTTTCCCTGATTGCAACTCTCCGAGGAGCAGACTTGGATATGTGCAATGCTTCCATTTCTCTGTAAGTAGGACGTGGGTCACTAGACCACAGATGGTTTATCAGTCGCTCACAGATTCCTCTAACAAAGGCCTCCTTATTTGCCCTCAGTGTCCTTGGAGTTGTCCTTTTCAGTTCCTGGTACAGACCGGAGTTGCCATTAAGCCGTGCGCTGTAACTCCTCTCAATAAAATCTAGGATCCCCTGCAAGATGAAACGCCCTCTTCTGGGAACATCGGCAACATCAACAGAACCCTCAGCAACCTTCAGAGTCTTATCATGGAAGATCTCCCACATTACACTAGGATCAACAGCAATGCAAGTTCTTCAAGTTCCTCACGCACACCGCAGGCAAACTCATTAGAAACAGCCTGATCTTGGAGTATGGCTAGGTCCAGCTTCACTCTCCTAGTAGGTGGTAGCCTAAGATGAATCTTCGGTGTAGCAACAACAAATCTGTGGTCAGAATTCAACAAACTGGACACTTCTGTAGACCCTGTAGTTCTGCAGGAGTCTCCAGCATCTGCCCATGAAGATGGTATCAGTCTCCTTCACCTCATCACCCAATTCAACTCAAGTCCAATGATACGGCTCATGGTACTGGAACCAGGATCCACTGACCCGCAGACCCTAACCTTTTACAAAGTCAAGGAACATGGAGCCACGCTCATAGCCAGCACTGTCAGTACCAGTGGTCACATTGACGTCACCCATGACTAGAAGACTGGCACCCAACAACCACCAAGCAAATTGCGAATATAATGGCTCCCTCAAAGAGCCATTACTCACCGTAGTCGTAGCATACACAGAGACAACAGACAGGGCACCCAAAGAGTGCTTTAATCTGAGTTTCGGATTATGCTTGTTTACAGGAGTCATATCAGACACCATTGGGAGGAGCCGATCCACCACAGCAACAGCTAGACCTTGAGTATGGCAGCCATCACAGCGACTAGAAAAAATAACAGGTATACTCATCTACAGAGATTTGGCTACTCCCTGGTCTGCGTCCCTCAGAGAGTGCCACCACTGCAATGCGGCAGGGGAAGATGTTCCACGCGGCTACCCAAACAAACCGCCTCAAATTCAGACCCGAGTACTGCTACGTAGTGTGTGACGCCTTGACCCCACACCAGTTCCGATCCGCAATGGGGTTGACCCCACCAGCTCCTCCAGGGATGAGGCTCAGGAGGACTTTCCCCCATCCCCTTCATGGTGCTTGCAGACTTCTGTCCACTGCCTCAGAGCTGTGAGAGATGATTTTGTCTTGGCTGGAGTGCCAATCCCGCCACCAACCCCGATTTTGTTTTCCCCCCCACAAGATGAAGGACTGCTTGCAAGACCACATGCAGTTTAATGTTCGATGTCATACCCAGGACATGAAATACAAATGTACTAATTTTCATGTTCTATATATCTGAAGTACTGCAACATTCACCTGGGTTGAGAATATCAATGTTACGCGAAAACATTTTCTTTACTGTCTTAGGAAACAAAACTTGGCACATTTTGCATTTTTAATGGTTATCTTCATTATTTTATTGTTTAAAAATCAGTCTAACGCAGAGATGGACATTTCAAGCCCAGAATATTTACAGGTTTATTGCAAAATTTTCAAATTTTGCGGTGTGAATCTTTTTCCCAATATCATTCACGGCTATTGCCATTTAATGTACAGAACAGACTTAATAACGGTATCGGCGATGAGACCTTGGTATTGGATCAAATCTGATCGAAAGGAAAATCAGTGTTATCGCCCATCATTAGACGAAAGGCTAGGCCGGTAAACCGAGAAACAGACTTCGGCTAAATCAAGTTAACATGTTAACCAGGTTAACAGCCAGCTGTATCTATATGACTTTTTTTGGTGACGTATTCCAAATATGTCATAGAATAAGGATAGATACTTAAATATAACATATTTAAATTTGCAAGTATTTGTAGATTTTAAGATTCGTAGAAGGTGAATGGGACAAAACAGTTTCTCGTCATTTTCCGTCAGGCGATCAGCGAGGGCAGCACAGCTGTCAGGTTCTCGGGTCCTTTTACAGCCGTGGAAGGAACTCGCTTGGAACCGTTGTGCTTCCAATAAGCGTTCGGACTGGCTTGATTTATAATCCCTCCATGTAGCGACGGTGGTTTGCTGTTAGGAGGCGATGATGGGCGGCAGAACAAGCGCCCTGGCCGCCGGAGTGTGCGCTGCTTTGTTCATTGGCTACTGCATCTATTTCGACAGGAAGCGACGCAGCGATCCCAACTTCAAGAGGAGGCTGCGGGAGCGTGAGTGCTGGCGCCGCGCGGGGTGTGGGTTCGGAGCACGGCCGCGCGATCATCCGTCTGCATTCAACATAAAGATGTGCAATGTCAGCCACCTCGCTGTATGGTCTGGCTTATGAATGATGGTGGATTTCCTAGAATTTCTTATCTAAATTCTCGATAGCGGGATGCATGTATCATTACAACCTTTAACGTGGGCACAAGTCGGGGTTAACCTACCGTGAATCGATTCCTTGCAGTCAGGCCAAAAAGTTATCAAGATACCCATCAGCCTGTTGTGTTGTATACAAGTGCAGTTATGAATTATTGCATTGCAACAACAAGGGATCGGTAGCATTGGAAAGATAAAGTAGGCCAGTGTGGTTAATAAGCACGACAGTTGGTTTTATAATACGGATCTTATTGGAAGGATTTTCATTTTTATTTGAATACATTTGTTGTCAGAGATTGGAGGGCACATGGACGCGCCAAGCTTCGTCCAGAAATGTACATAAACGTGTAACTGACACGTCATTTATAACGAACTTTTAATACAGAAAACCTACCCCGTGGTATGTTGCGTATTTAAAGGACTGGGAGCAACGTTTTGCGCCAGACTCTACTATCCTGATAAGTCATTGGACTTGACCCCATGCATTTTTTGTTAGAATTGAAATTGTTTATTTTCATTTCTTAGGACGGCGAAAGCAGAAGGCTGCAAAAGAAAAATCGAATCTGTCAAAGGTAAGCTTTTTTTTTTGCTTCGGTGTAAATTTTAAATGCCTAAATCCAAAGCAATAAAGTGGCATCGGCTTTCTTCTGTGAAAGTTTTGTTAAATCTATCCGATACGCTTTTAAAAAACTAGAATCGTGAAAATCCATAAAATGCATTTCACAACTGAAAAGGACTTTATGTCGAATCTGTTGGGGATATTGGATATGGCTAATCCCGTGTCCCGTTGTGGGGATCCTCAGGTGCTGGACCTGAAGGACCCTGAGAAGATCCAGAAGTTCTTCTTGGATGAAATCCAGCTAGGAGAGGAATGTTTGGCCCATGGTATGACTTTTGCTAAAGTGAAACCCTATGATCTGCAGCATGAACTGTGGAGCTGAGAGGAAGAGCCATGCTGGATCAAGGGAAAATGTAACATTGAGCTTAATTTAAAAGTAATTGTTTCTTAGGAAAACTACCTGGATACAAAGTTTTGCTTTTTGAACAAGGGTGCAAGAATGACCCCAAGAATCCTGTAGGGTTCTTGTCTCATTGATAGTGTAGAACATTTACCAGTTAAGGTCTTACATGTGGGTTGCTTGTTTCTAAAAACCAGTAAATGATGTCTGAAGTCTTGTTTATTTACATGTATACATAGGTAAGGGTGATCATTGCGTTATCTGTCATTTTTTAATTAGAAAGTGTGGGTTGCAGTCTAGGCATGTAAATTTTCCTTGAGGTGTCCATCCTGTTTATCTCTGGGCCAGTTGCTACCTACTCTCTCTCGTCCATCCACCACAGGGGATTATGAAACTGGCGTGGACCATCTAACCAATGCCATTGCTGTGTGCGGACAGCCCCAGCAGCTTCTCCAGGTGCTGCAGCAGACCCTGCCACCACCTGTGTTTCAAATGCTCCTCACAAAGTTGCCCACCATAAGTCAGGTAAGGTGACAGTCAGTGTTCTGTGAGGTTCTCTGTAGGACTTTAGGGGCCTCTTACTGTACCATGAACTCTTGTTGATAGATCTGGGACAAGGCACAAACAAAAATTATACCTACTGTTTTATTTTGGCATATTTTCATGGAATTTGCATATTCCAAAATGATATATTTTAAATTTCAAACGTAATTTTAATAAATGTTTTAACTGACATTTTTTTGGACACATTTTCCTGCCATGTGCTCGAAATGTTGGTTAAGCTCAAGTGTGCCCTCTACTGGACTGGTTGTTGTATTGCATCTTGGTCACCTTTGATTGGTGGCAGTTCTCATTCACCATCGTTCTATGTTCTCCTCCTTCAGAAGATCATCAATATGCAGAGCCTGGCTGAGGATGATGTCGAGTAAACCAGTCCCCCCCCACTGGCCCCCCAGGAGCCTACTACTAAAATAAATGTCGCCATATTGGTTCTTTTTGTTGCCAGTCCCCGGGATTTTGCACTTAAAACCTCTTGTACTTACTAATGTGTTAAGCAGAATTATTCCTGCCATTTGACTTTTTTGTTCTGTACTTGTACATCATCCATAGCTGTTACCTTTATATGAAACAGAATAATCAAGATGACAAACAGGCATGTTTCTTGCACAATGGATTTCAACCCACAACACATGGGCATTAAGCTAGAAGGTGCAAATGACTCAGCTCCCCCTGTTTTGTTTCATTCTTGTAGTTACTAATCTGCACCAAATATGCAGTCTATGTATAATTTTATGCAAAAGATATTGCCGGCCATTAGGGGTCGCTGTAGAGTCACGGTAAGACAGTTTAGAAGTTCCAGCGATTTTTATGGGTAAAATATGGCAAATGTGTTTAACAAGCTGAGTGTTTGAATTTCTTTGTATTCTGTGCACTGTGGGTCTGAATGGGATGATAATACATGCCGGTTCTTTGCTGTAACTCATCTCAATGGCTCTTAACTTCCGAAGAGCGAGTTTTATTCGGGTTGGGTGGGGGCTTCCCCTTTCAGCGTCTTTTTAAACCATTAACTCCAGTCATTTCCCCCCCCCCTCTTGGTCTGAGTTTCTTCACTATTGGGCCTCTGCATCTGGTTGCTGCAGCCTCAAGCATGACAGTGGCATCCAGTTATATCAACCGTATAAACATTTTATATGTAGATTACCGTTTTGTAGTTAATTGTACAGTACACATAAATGGTGTATATTTACATATATTTTTGTTGCGGTTGACTGTCAACCCCTGGATTAAGAGGATAAAACTTTACATGAAGGTTTAAATATCGGTATTATTTTTTTAGCAATGTTCCATTTATTTTAGAAGTTATTTTGTTGCATTTACACTCAGTTGCCAATTTATTAAGTACACCTGTCGTTAATGAGAAAAGCCCACTGCTCCAAATGGCGAATCATCTGTCTGCAACTGAATGCATACAGCACGCAGGCAGGATCATGAGATTTGCTTAATGTTTGACTAACTAGGGTCAGAGGATCTCCGGGGCTTAGCCCCAGAATTGCCATGCATCGTAATATGATTATGCTGATTTAAAAAGATGAACCGAATTAAGTGGCGCAAGAGTGTGCGATTTACTAACCCGCGATAGAGGCCCCTGGGCACCGCGGCCACCAGATGGCAGTAGCGCTCCGCGGAAAACAGCCCAAGGGTGACGCGTAGAAACCGAGTTCCTCAGAACGGCATAAAGTGACCGGTTGTTTTTAATGGCATTTATCACGCTGTTTTCTCACACAGAGATCTATAAAGTCGGCATTTAAGCAAGAGGAAATCACAATAAAATCACTTAACTTAAAAAAAAAAGTGAGGAAAGACGTTTCATGCGGACGCTAGGTGAAAGATTTCCCCGTAAGCCAGCGCTCAGACGCCGACAGCGGGGCCCCGAAGTCCCGCCGGCACCTGGAACCGCTTTAGCCGCCGGTGACTCACTGTACTGTAAATTTAACCCGCTTCTTCAGCCCCCTCTGTTCTGGCAGGTGAGTCCCGCGAACAGTACCAATTAGGAAAGTGCTGTCTGCGGCCCCGGCCGCCGGCCTGGCTGCGAGGGGCGATATTTCTCCGGAAGTAATTAAAACGTACCGTCGCCCTACAGTGGGCCTCTGTTCAGTCTTTAAATGTATTTTACATTTTTCCTGGACTGAGACCTGCATACTGCGGTTGGTGATGATTTTTACATAGTAACGAGTTCCCTATAAGAGGTATGTCCCCCCCCCCCCCAACCGTGTCCGGCACAAACAGACACGCAATCAGCTGGAGATGTGTCTTGAGCAACCCTTGACGGTTGTGAAATAGATAAAAACCCACTGAGGCGCAGGCAGGCTTATTTGGCCCAGCCTTGTTTGGGGATGACGGTCGGGCGGGGGGCGGCAGATGTCGAGAGCAGAAGTCAAACGGTGCCAGTGGGTGATCTGATGTGTCCTGTCACTTTGAGGTCCTCTTATCTGCTCAGCTTCCCATCTCCCAGGAAACGACACCTCCCACCCCAGTCCTGGACAGGCCATAGATGGCTGGGGGGTGAGGATGCTTCTTCGGCAAAAGCTGATTGCTTGTATGTATTATTAATAGGGCCTCGTCTTTGCTTTTTAGCTCTTAATTTGATCCTTTTTTTTCATTATGATGCAGTGAGCTGGGATCAGCACCTCTTTCAAGGGTAAAATGGCAGTTGTCCTCATTTTTAAACCTGCAGACTCTTTTGGTTGTAGTCCCAGTTGTTTTTTTTTTTTTTTTTAAATCGCCACACCACTTGCTCCCCCCCAGGCGGGAAAAGGCTGACGGTGTGGGGGTGTGTTTGGGTGAGCTGGGGGGGGGGCAGTGGTGAGTGATGTGTGTCCTGTGAAGGTCACCCAGGCTGCCTGGGCTCCAGGCGACAGCACGGTGCAGATGGCGGCCTGGCTGGCGGGAGTGAAATTTCACCCTCGGCCGGTTCTCGTGTCGCACGGCTGCCCGCCCGCCCTCCCGCCTTACACTGCCGACAGCTGACGGCGTCAGTTGCGTGGAGCGGCCGGCTGCTTCTGGACACACGGCCGGACATCACTGGGACTGGGGGGGGGGGGGGTTGTGGGGGCATTATGCTGCATCGTAGATTGCGACGGAGCCCAGGTCTTCAGCTCTTATCTGAGCCGTGGGTATACAGCCTGCCCAGATGACATCACTCAGTGAACGCCAGTGGTGCCCTGTGTATGCCTGTGCTCACGGGGGTTTCCAGCACGTAGGTAATGATTGGGGGAGCGGACTGCGGGGGGTGGGGCCAGTCGCCGTGGGGGAGATTATCTGTCTGGCCTGCGACCTATCTCATCGCAGCTTAGTGTGGCACATCTAAGACGCAGCTGCCAGGGGAGGACGGCAAGCCACGGGAAAGTGGCAGCGGGGGGGGGTGGATTGCGCAATATCCAATTCCTGACATGTTGCTGCAAAGCTACGCCCACTTAGCCATCATCACATCATAACAAATGCCATTGTCATGGCTTCAGTATACTGAAATATTAAATGTAATTAATTCCCAGGACTTTTTGCGTTCACTAGCCCAGAAGTGGCTTTATTCCCAATTCCTGGAAGATGCAAATTGCCTGACAGGGTGTTCCTTCGACTGAATGGAAGAACAAGCTCAAAGTCTTTTGTTGAGGATGCACTTGTCTACCAGCAAATCACTAACCCAGAGGCCCCTCCCCATGCATATTCTTTCACACAAGGTCATTAGGAAACATGTGATACACTGCAGCCTCTGGTGTAGCTCCTGTGTAGAGGTTTTTGGTAGAGACTAATCTGTGCAACAATCGCTGCGCGCTCCCCTCGCACCGCTGTAAGATTGAGATAGGGCTACTGTCTTCTTGCTATGTTATGTCTTCGTATCGCGGCACCCAGACGCCGCCATAGCGTGCAGGATGCGGAAGGGGAGCCGTTTGCAGCGGCTGCTGAGTCAGCGCATTTACTGTACCCTGCACGCTGACTCGCGTCTGCTCCCCGGCTCCCATTCATCAGAGTCCCCGCTGTTACTACCGCACGGTCTGGTTGCCATGGTTTCAACGTCGCCGGGGAGACCATGGCGACGCCCCGCGGTGTTTCCCCAGCGACGTGGAGTGGAGCGAAAATGTGAAGTGGAGGCTCGTGTTCTCTCAGGCCGTGGCAGAGCCTTCGGGCATGATTGCGGATGCATGGTAGGTGATGGTTCCTGGGCCTGGAGCCTCAGCACGTAGCTCGGTCATTCCGCACACTTATAGGCCTGAACCTCGCAAGTCATGCTCCAACTAGCCTGTTGCGTGTTCTGCAGAGCTGGCGAGCCGTGAGTGCATTTTATTTCCCCACTTGCATCGGTTTGCCGGCCTCCCTGTGGAAGAAACGTAGAGGTCTAATTATTTTTATCCCCGCCTGCAGCTGGCTTTTTTACAAGCTTGGCAGGAGCATCCTAGAGGCGCGGGGCTGCCAGGAGACAGGAACTGGAAAATACTTTGGACAATAGGAATAAAATATGAAAACTGAACCGACGCCCAGAAATGTCAAATGGAACCGAAACGGCAGGCAGCGTTTTCCGTGAACTCATGTGCTCTCATTCCTGGGCTTGTTATTAAGTCCTTCATTGGTTTTTTTCCTTCCATGGCTGTCAGGAGGAACACAGTGCATGAGGGGGTCGGGGGGGCGTAGAGGTTCTCAAAGTGAAGATGCAGAGCCTTGTTGTACAGGTTCCCCTGGGAGTGGGGTTAGGGGGGGCAAGTAGGGATGGTGAAGCCAAAAGGGGGGGGGAGGTATGGCAGCTGTGTTCAGGTCTGCTTATAGCTCCCCTGCTGCACCTGGACTGGGGTGGGGGGGGGTAGCTTTTGGACGTTCCTCAGCTAGGTCTCAATTTCTCTGGTAAACAAACATCCCATGCCATGAGTGCATGCTGCCTTGTGACCCCCCCCCACCGCGCCCTACGCAATTCCTTTCCGATCCCCTGAATCTGCTGTATGCTAGCATGTGCCTATGACTCCATGGGGGGGGGGGGGGTGTTAGTGGGCAGTTTCACAGTGAACTAGGGCTGAGTGGGGCCAGGCTACGGTCGGTCTTGTTCAGTAGGGGTAGCTTGAGGTCCACAAAGCCCGGCAAACTCATCGACCCCAAAGGCCAGAGGAAGAAGGTGGGCCCCCACCATTGTGCTGGAGCCTCACTGTGCTCAGCGACGAGCAACGATGGAGGAAACATGAGGAAACCTCTCATCTGAGAGGCCAGGCAGCAATGTGCCTCACTTGCAGGTTGTCAGCATGCTGACACTGGTTTCCTGCAGGAACACGGATCAGGTGCTGCAAGCTACTGCAGGGGACTAGTCGGGCCTGCATTGCGACAGTATTTAGTTCAATTTGGCACTTTATGTTTGAGTCTGATTGCTGATGGACTGCTAGGCCAAGAGGATCTGTAGCTCCAAGCTTCAGGTTCTGCCGTTTCAAAATCAAGCACGTTGAATTGCAGACTCATGCCGTCTTCCTATTGCAATGTACCGAGTCTAGTCAGGCGTACGCCGGTCAGATCTGGCGGTGATATTGGCAGCAGCTCGGTGGCTGTCTGAACCGCAGTGCAGGTGCCTGCAGCATCACCTGCGGAGTGGTCCCCTTCAGGCCAGCATCGGCGAATACGAGGGAAGGGCCGCTGTTCGTGGAGATCAGTGTGGCCGTTAAGAGGGTTCGGTGCTACATAGGGAGCTCGCATACATGGCACCCAAGCGACTCTGAGTGCCATGGAAACCCGGAGAGAAATAGAAAATGAGATGCCATGGCGGAGCTTTGCAGGCCTCGCCTTCTCCTTGTCAAACCATAAGGTCACAGCATCTCCACCCATCCTAGTAGGGCGGGAAAAACAAGACGTGTCTCCAGAAGGGGTCTGCAGATAAGAATGGAGAGTGGGGCTGGATTTTTAAGGCCCGTGTGGTGAGCAGCCTGCCACAATTCATCGCTAGAATTCTCAGCAAGGTCCTAAAAATACGGCTGTCTGCACACTGCCTGCCTGACTGCTAACTTCCACTTGGGTGACCCATTTTTCTTTTCAAAGTGTCTGGGGATGCGTGTGTGTGTGTGTGTGTGTGTGTGTGTGTGTGTGTGTGTGTGTGTGTGTGGGGGGGGGGGTGCTGCCATCAGAGCCGTCATGCGAACGGGAAGCAGCTGACGAATCTTCCCGGATCACAGCGTGCTGCACAGTAATTTGGCCGTGCCTATTTATAACTCCCCTCCCCGGCTGTAATTTAGCCTTTCCGTCTCCCCCACCCTGCAATGCACCCCCCCCCCCAGTAAACTCTTGAGCCTAGCCGTTTGTTCAGGTTCTTTGTTTACATTACCCCAAGGCAGCATTAGCCGAGGGGTACCTCCCTAACCCTAACCCTACCCTCCCCACTCCATAAAACTTTACCTCCGGGCTTTGCTGCCGGAGACTGCAGATGGAGAGATCTGACCCACTCTGCTCACCGCTTCAAAATCATTACTATTCAGCCCTCCTGCCCTCCCCCAAACAGACACGCTGCAAACGCAGGTTGCATACATGCATTCTCCTGCCACCTCTGCTTTGCTTAACGGTTTGTTTTTTTTCTTCCTTATAGTCCTTCGTTGATTTATATTGACGCAGTCAGGTCACGACTCCGCCGTAGCTCTGCCAAGTCGGCACTGCGGCTGCAGGAATGTGTGTTCCACCAGGGGACCCGAAAGCCCCCGGGGTGGAGGGGGGGGGGGTGTTGGAAGCGATCCCTCCCTTTTTTTTATTTTTCAGATGGGAGCTCTGATGAAATAAAACTTAGCAGATGGTGTTTTTCGCCAAGTCATCAGGTTGAACGGGTTCATCTGGGCTGGAATGAAACGCCACTTTCGGTCAAAAGCAAAAAAAAAAAAAACAACAAAAAACAGATCCCTGGTGGTGGAAGGAAGGTGGAGGGGAAGGGGGGTTGTGGTCGGGGAGTACGGGGTTAAGTAAGCAGGCTGTTTCTTAAACAACAGCCTTCCGCTTGCGGGCAGGCCTAGCCAGCCGCTTTGAAATCGTGAGACAGGCGGGATTGTTTTGCATTCCGGCGGTCTCCTGCGTCGACTTGTAGCAGATCCCAGCAGCTGCAGACTAGGACTCACGTCCGGGGGGGGGGGGTGGGGGTGGTTGTGGGGGATTAGCGGAAGGCTGAGCCCACTGCCAACTTCCCCATTGTAATGGTTTGGCTGCTCCGTAGCCATGTCACATGATTGTTCGGGAGGGAGGGGGGCTTGCCTGGGCCAGGGTGGAGAGTGTGTTGCTGTTTTCCATTTGGCCTGCTTGGAACTAAAGAAACAGATGACTGGATGAGCAGCAGTGGGGAGAGACTGTGGTTGAGAGGGGGGTGCAGCGGGGGGGTGGACAGTGAGGGGCCTCACATTTGCACAGACAGATGCATTCTCAGCTCTAGAGAGCCCTGCTAGTCACATGTGAGCTTCGACTGGAAAAGGAGCCCTTTTTTTGGGAGGAAGGCCCTTCTGCACATTTGGGTCGCTCTGGCTCTACTTGCAGAAATGCGAAATCACTCTTAGCCCCTGGATGGGGAATTTTACATCCACATGTTTTTATCTTCATGCTAAAGTTTATGCAGGAATTGTAGGCTACTGGGGAGCTGTACTATCGGTTGTTTCATGCTGTAGGACTTCACTTTATCCCGTGTCGGCTCGGTCTGTGGAATGCAAAGCGGGAGGTGCTGGCTCTCCCTGTCCCAAAGCCCACTCCTCCGCCTCCTATTTCCTGTTTGGGTGGCCAGAGGCATTGAGACGATGATGCAATCCACCACCATCTCCCGCACCCCCTGTTCCCTTTCATCTCGCCCCATGGCTCAGACATGCTATACTCCCTCCCTCCCTCCCTCCCTCCCTCACTCACTCACTCTCTCATCTTTTACCCCTTCATTTTAAATTTTCCTTTTTGATGAGAGATTCATGGGGGGTTGAGGGGTGTGTGCATGGACTTTGGAGAGCTAATTGAACCCTTCCCATATAGCACCAGAAGGTGTAACATCAGCCATGAGTCTGCAACCTCTGTCCCTTAGACACATGCATGCTCACTTTAAATAGCACCTGGGGGGCTGGGGGCCCCCCACTCTGTGTTTCTGTAGCCTCACACGCTGGCTTGGGGGAGCCAAGAAGGAGCACAATGGAGGAGGCTTGTTTTTAAACCCCTCGACCACAACATCGAACCAACGGTAAAATGTCACCACGCACCCTTCCCGCTTCTCGTGTGGTGATGGAGGATTTGTCCTTTTAGCACAGCGCTCCGCACGGTTGGGGCCCTGGAATCCTCCGGAGGCTCGGATTAGCTCGAGCTTTGCACGTAGGCAGTCGGAATCGGGCTAGGCTCATGTGGTAACCTGGGATACGAGCTTGTTGCCAGGGCAGCAAAGGTCCCAAACCTCATTATAGAAACCTCATAGTGGGACATGGTTCAGCGTCCCAGACAGGCTGGCCCACTCCACCAATTCCATGCGGTCCCTTTATAGACATGGGTGGTGTCCCATTGAAGGTACCACCCAGGAAACTTCCTGGGACAGGTCTTGGGTGGGGCGTGGGATGGGGTTTGCACAAGGGTACAGGGATGTGCACTGTGACACCACCAGCGATATTTATGACCTTTAGCAATAGACACCGTTTTCCCACCTTTATGTCACGTGCCGAGCATTTCACCATCGATGTTCATGAGAGCAGCAAGGTGACAGCAGGGACAGAAGGCACCCTTTTAAATTCCCCAGTGTCAGTGGGAGATCTTTAAGATGCAATGTGCGAAAATGTAATCGCTCTTCATAGTTTGCTGCATAGTCTAGCATCCAGTTGTGCTGGAAGGCATATTTACAAGCTTGTTGTTTTCTTGTCTACAGAGAACCTACAGAATAAAGTCTAGGCCACCTTTCTGGGTGCTTGAGGGATTCTAATGCAGATGTGAAACGAACATCTGGATTTGGGCTGAGTTACTCCATATCCAGGTCTTTTCTCCGTGAAACTGGGATCCGTAGTCTTTGACGGAATGATAACCATGTGGGCCTACAGTCCAGCAAAAGTAACGAGCTGTGAACACGGCAGCATCGGCCAGCGCTTTTGGTTCTATTAACATGGCAGGGAAAAGGGTCTTTTTCCCCATTCCTGGGTCCACAGTTATGTAATGATATCGTGAGGATGGAAGTTTGTGTTTTGTTCGTCCCACATCTGTGTTCCTCCCTATTCTGGAATTTTTGTATTGGGTCTAAGCTTCCTGTAGCCTCAGGGTTCACATCGTTGGCTCACTAGCCTTTTACTCTCGATTTAATCTGCCGTTAAATGGGTTGTTGGAGCTCTCTCCTTTCGCACATGGTGTGTACAAGGGGCCAGCAGGGCCATGTCCTACGTGCTCCCTGAGCAAGATGTTATGCCTGGAACCGTTGAATGATGGAGAAGATTACAGCAACATCATCAAGCAGGGACTCTAGCCTCAGGAATAATGCAACTCTCTATTATGCTCTTGCATAATAGTCTCCACTCTACAATCAAATACCTGTCAGAAGCATCATGTCGGTACCCCTATTCCACGTCACCATCTGGCCACGCCATCGAGCATTTCCTCAGCGTGTGATAGGCTTCTGGAAGGTCTGCTGGCTGTATGTTGTCCATCGTTTGCCAGCTGGTTCTGTGAGTGTCCTCTTCCGTGCGGCAAAGGCCTTTGAGCTGGCAGCGTAGCAGCGTGTAGGGCACTGCTCTGTCTCGAGCATGCAGAGCTGTGACCGTCTGCGCCCTGAACGATGTGAAGAACTTGCTCCTGCTCTTGCGATAATGTCAGATTGTGACAAGCTCTTTGTATTTACCTTAAGCTATATACGGTTTCTGACTTTTTGAGAGGAGGGCCAAAGTAAAAGCAAAGAGACATTTAGCATTGCATCTTTCGATATCCATCCTCAGGCTTCTACAGTTCACCCTGGTCAAGGTTGCAGGATTTTGCTAGTATTTAATTTCAGTTCCTGCTATATAGTTTAAATTTAACAGATTAATGGGTCGGTTTATTTAGAACATTTTGTCTTCTGGTGACTGCAACCAGGCAGTTGATGGATTTTAAAATAGAGATGGTGTAAATGTATTTCTCCTTAAAAATAGAATCCAATTGAGGGAGTAGATTCCCATGCAAAAAGGAGTGTGTGATTATGAAGACCTGGTTGTTCCATCAAGTCAGTTCTGGAAAGGCTGAAATGGATAGGATTCCATTAAGGCTTGGCATCTGCACCAGCTGATAGAAATACCAACTCGCCATCCACGTAATACTAGAGCTAAATGGGTGCGAGTTGTTCTTCTTGGAGGGCAAAGTACTGTGGCGTCCTTTTGCCAAGTTATCACCCATGAAGTCAGTGACCTTTAAGTTCCCCATGGCCTGTATCACTCTCCAATTCTCCTCCTTCTGTGCTATCAGCCAGCCAGTTCCCGGCATTGAAACCAGACTTGGGGGGTGGGGGGGTAGGCGGTGATGTCATTTCCAGAGAGAAGCCATTGAACCAGTATGGCAATGACATCAGCTGTTTAGTATCACTTTGATTCATGATAGCCATTATCTGTTCTTTTCTTTCCCCCCACCACTGCAGGTCTTGGGGAGTTCCTGCAGAAGAACCCTCTATCCCATAACACCTCCCTTAAAGGCTCCCACCACACAGATGGCTGTGGGGGGAAGGGGGCGCTGTTATTTGATAGAGAGAATGGCTAATAGTGTGTCTATGCCATTAATGCCCTGCTGTGAAGTGCAGATCCCGCAGATATGGAATTGGCCCGGCTGTGTTGCTGAGGTGCCTGTTTCTGCTGAACCAGCACTGATCCCTTCAGTTCGCTGCAGGAGTACGGATCCTGGTTATTCCGGTTGTTTTCACTTACAGCAATGTTCAAGGACTTTTTTTTTTTGTTTAAACCAAGGATGTGTAAATGGTGCAAAGGCCCAACAGTTGACGAATCCCTCAACATGCATTATAAAATTCGAGAGGATTCTTTCACTTCTGTGTCGTACAGATGAAGGGCACGCACCTCCAGTTCAGCGCTCTGCTGTGCTCTGCAATGGGACGTTTGCAGAGAGCATCGGGAGCCAATGATGCAGCGTTCAGTGTTCCTGTGGAGGTGTAGGAAGGCTTTGTGTACAGTCAACAGTTGGAGATGAACAGCACTGACCTCTATGCTGTTGGAAAGGGCATTTGCCATTGAGAAAGACCATTGCCATCAAACACTTCCCTCCGTTGCACAAATGTCCCCTTTGAATTGCCTCTTTCTCTGTTCACTCTCAGTCCCTTTGTATAGTTACCTGAGTTTTGTAGGTGCCTTCAAGAGAATCACACATTTCCCTTTCATAGGCAGGCTTCGGGGTCTGAATAATTTATGCTGAAGTGAAGACGTGCACTGGAAGCAGAGAGAAAGGGCAACTCATTTGATATGGAATCAATTGATCCCTCATGGAGGAAAGGAACTGGGTAGCCATGACAACCATTTCAGAACTACCAAGCATTTTGGAGGTAAGATGAGGTTTGATGCATGCAGTTTCCTGCCTCTAAAAAGCTCAAAGGATGGTTGAAAGGAAGGTCTTGCATATCAATATATAGTTTAAAAAAAAAAACAATTGACAAAAAATATGTCCGCCTAGAGGCTGATTTGTACTATTCCATATAGAGTCACTTAACCTTTGTGTATTTTACTTCTTCCGTTCTAAATTCTAGAATCTATAGAATTTAACCTCATTTTGAAAATGGACTGGGGTCACTTAGACCCCCAAAATAACACAGGGGTTAAGTATGAGTGCCAGAGAATTTCCTGTATGGTTCAACAATTATTCCAGTAGCCTTGTTTAAGTGTTGCATGTAGCATTGCTTCATTTATAAAGAGCAAAGCACATTTATGGGCTTGCTGTAGTGTTAAGCTTATTGCTCGATGTGCTTGATAAGACTTAAAAAAAGTTCACAACCAAACAGCAAAGACGAGGGCGTGGGTGGGGGACGGGGGGGGGGGGTGAACTGTGTACAAGCCAGATGCACATATTCATTCTGGCTCTAAAGAACATCCGGAAGATCAAAGGGGTGAGGGGGGCAAAAACACTGGCACATGTGTGGACCCAGTTGCCGTGGCAACAAGGTGTTCCTGACTGGGGCTGGGTTGCCGAGTAACGGCTGGGTTATGTGCGTGGGAGCATGAAGGTTGCGCATGCATGGAAGGGGACCAGGTGGGGGTAGTGGTGGGGGGGGCAGATCGTGCATGGAAACAAAGAGAGAAAGAGTCTGACACATGGAATGAAAAAGGCATCCAAATGTGGGGGGGGATGGAAAGCAGGAGGCTCTTTGATCTGTGACTCTCAGCGTGTTTGTCTCTCGCTCATGTTAATCACCAGGATGTGTTCCATCGCGCGGCCCCCGTGCCCCCACTCGCAGGCAGATCCCTGCACACGCACACACGCAGGCAGGCCGGCCACCAGGAGGACCATCTCTGGGCCCCAGGCCTGCAGATCCCCATCGCTGCCACGTGGCGCAGATTTCACATGATGCGGCACCATCATCCTGCCAGGACAGGGAGGGGCACAAAGATGGCGCAGAAAAGCTTGGAGCCCTTCCTGATTGTGGCTGCTATCAGCGAGATGGCTGACTTGGTCTTTTTCGAAGACAGTACCGAGCTAGACTGTTGATGTTCAGCAGTAATATTGATTGTATTTCAAGTAGAAATTTTATAAATACTTGAATTGCAATTAAGTTGTTGTCATTATAAATTTATTTTCCCATTACTCAGTAATGCACTTTAGGTTTTTCCTTAAAAGAAGAAAAAAAATATTGTGACATAAACATCACATAAAATGTAAAATATGGTCCCTCTGTTCTCTCCCAGTAAATGAATCATTACCTTGGAGAGGCTGATCTTTGTTGGCCACGAGCAGAGGGGAGATGCACATGATCAGCCCGACAGCAGAGAAAGCACATGGCTCGTCTGGGACACGTTGGTCACCACAGGGACGGGCCAGGTGTCCGCTCTGACCCTCAGTGACACGCTCCCCTGCCACGGAAATCGGATGACTCACTTTGCTGAGCGGCAAGAGCTCCTTGCAAACCGGTTAGAGGAGACCTGGAAAAGCGGGGGGAGTAGCATAGAATGCGAGCGTGACACATCCCAGAATTCACCAGGAGTCTTCACCAGCATCCATGAGCATGTGGCTGTTTGCTCATCTCAAAAATCAAATCTACACATGAGGCCACCACAGCACCAAGAAAGCAATTAATTCAGCTGCATTTAGCACCATTAAATACATATACTTTTGGTTTATTGCTGCAGATGGGGATTCAAACAAAAAAATTGCTTGTTTGGCAAGTAGAAATTAAAAACGGCTGACCTGTAAATGAAATATTGTAGCTCACGAGGTTTGCTAAAAAAAGTTAGATATCTGTGTTTATAGTAGAAGGCTCACAGGGTAGCTGGTGCTGGTTGGTGTCTTTTTTGGTCCAAATTGCTGTAAAGCTGTTAACAGTGTGCTACACTCAGAAACGGTCAGACATCACATCCCTCTGTCTTTTTCGGAGCGCAGTTATCGTGTCCCCTGCTGGACAGGAATCTCTGGTCCTCTCGCTGGCACATTCGGAGGGGAAACGGAAGGATACCCAGGGCTCAGTCTGCCCTTGTGAGGATCTCCTTGTCCCAGTGCATCTGCAGGCACTGCACCAAGAACACCTTACATAACAAGACCTGTGTCACGGTGATGTCACACCTACACCGCATTCAAATTGGGACATCCGCCAAGGCAGATCAAGCTGGAGGTGTTTCCCGAAATGGTTCCCAGTAGTGTGCAGTAAGTCAAAAATTCATAGCGTACCCAGGTAGCTATAAGGAAGACATTGTTCAATTTTGGGCTGCCAAAAGACAGCAGGGCCGTATTCCCCCTGCACTGACAACGGGCTCTTCAGACCGCACCAGTCATGACAGGGTGCGATGCGTTAGCATGTCGCTGCAGTCGCTGATTTTCTCAGGTGTTTAAGGTCCTCTGGCAAACCCAACGAGGGCTGAAGGTTGCGCGTGTCACGGCGTCAGGGTCAACAGGAAATGCCAGTGTGCAACGGAGCCTCAGCTAATCAGCTCAGTCTGCAGATCGCAGCTTGATTGGCACACAGATGGTACATGCCCCCCTCTGTCCTAATGCTGACACAGAGACCTGCCGTTAAATTTGGAGTCTCGCTTACATTTTTCCTAGTAGCTTTTGTTCCGGTGCAGTACTGTCTTGCCTTATGTTAGTAGCACTGTGAAGACAGACGGGCTGCAGGCCCCTCAGCTCTTGAGCATCAACACAGTTGTTGACCTAAATAAAAGCAATACATACATTACATAGATGGATGTGTAGGAACCTGCTGCAGCCTTCTGACTTCCCCTTAACTTGTAGGCCTCTTTGAGCTTCTCGTTCGCATTTGGCCCTGGTTCAAGTGACACATGTAGTTGGAACTGCATGGTCGGCTGACTCAAGCCCATCTCACTGTAGAACTGGACGTTACGCATGCTGGTCTGAATAATGCAAACGTTGAGCAAGAGCAAAAGCAAAACACAATGCGATGGGCCGTTAGCTGGTTACCGTTCACAGTTTGAGCTAATACTGAGTTAATATTTACAGTCTTTGCCCTGCGCCGAATTTCACTTTTGGCATTAAAGCAAGACAGGAAGACGTCCATTATATTAATGGACACTAATGCTGTTTTTGTTTGGTTTGTTTCTCTTGCATGTGTCCCCGTTCTCTTTGCAGTCTAAAAGAGCTCTTTGTTCCTTAATGTATTTTAAGTGCTGTGCAGTGTAGTTTTTCTGAGTCTCGTTCCAAACTGCAAAATACTCAGCTACACAGAGCAGTGGTAGATGTGGAGGGGTCAAAGGTCAACCTCCCTTTTGGGGCTGTGTGCCCTCATTCACCTGCTGACAAGTGCGGGGGTGCCTTCGGCCCACGCTTCCCGTAAAACATTTTAGTAGATGGAGGGCGTTTCCGTGGAATAGTGAAGGGCCTCTGGAGCTTGCAGGAAACGCCCAGATCGAAATGGGCTTCTGTTTTCAAACGCGCTCTGGGGGAGAGGAAGGGATCGTTGTGGGGGGGGGCTTGAAATGACAAGAAGTTTAGTGTGGAAGTTGGCTCTTAGTCCAAAGACCTGACTCAGTGCTGAAAGCTCAGAAAGACTGGTGGATGTACGTGGGAGAGCTGCGTGCTTGGTAATGGATTGATTCTCCCCATAAGCGCATGGGTTTGTGTAATGAGCACTGGCACGTTAAGAAGGAGCACAACACACCAGCCACAGGAGAGAGTCTGTGTTAAACATGACCCTGTCATGTGCTGATCCACTTCTCCCATTTTCCGGTAATAAAATTCAGCCCTTTCCTCCAAGGTTGTTAATAGGATCTCAAATGAGGCTTAATGACTAAATACTCAAGGCTTCGCTTGTTGTTGTTGCTGTGTAGGCAGACATATCTACACGCTCGATGGTCTACATACTTCACCTGGGCCTCTCATTCAGTGCCATTTCTTACTTGACGAACATATAGCCGTTTCGTCTCAAAATAAACAGGTGCATTTATATTATTCCCTCCCAAAATGTAACGTGTCTGACCTCATATTGGTGTTGGCTGGGTACGGTCGGTATATTAAGCACCATCTGGCGTAATTAGCGGAGGAGTTCACATGTGGAGTGGCATGGATGTCGGGAAATGAGGCCCGGGGTTTTCATTCTTCTGCTGTGGAGTTTAACGTTTCACACATCTGCTTGCCCGCCTCCCTTGCCACCATCGTCCGCGCCTTAGCGGCTACAGGGCTACAGGAGCTGGCAAGCAGAACGGCGTCGACGTCTGACGCTGTGGGCACGCTTTCGTTAATCCCTCCAGTGAACAATCCGGTTTGTATGGCGGCACATGTCCAAGAAATAATAATGCGTGTCTGTTCCTGTGAAGCAGAGGGAGAAATGCGTCTGCAGTTTGTACCCGTCGTGGGCTCCAGCACCAGGAAATGCTTGGGGTGAGGGTGGAGGCGGCGGCAACAAGGACAACAACATCGATGGCAACTCGTTGCCCTCATATAACTGGGTTGCCATAGGTGACGGTGTTCAGGAGGGAGATATTATCAGGCGGTGTGATGCCGGAGTTTCCATCCATGTGCCCTGATGTAGCAGTTATGAGCAGATGCTCTACTTTCATAAATCATTTGGAGCTTAAAAGGAAGGAGAAGCAGAACAAGGCATAAATGAATGGACCTGACACAGCTGTGCCAAGCATCAGCTGACTGGGTGACCTGGTGCTGGCCCCGGTCTGCTTCCTGATTTATCAGCTTACACTGTGACCTTTCAGTCTCTGTGGGAGTGCCCCGCCTCCGGCCTCCAGCTCCCATCTGAGCAAACGCCGACCAGCACCCTTATTCCGTGTCAGCAGTTTATTCGCTTGGTGTTATTTAAATTAATTTTTTTTTAATTTCCACCCACCTAGAGTCTCCCCCTCCCCCATAGTTATGAAGATGCATGGCCTGGTTTGTTTTCTCCTGTCCTCAGAGAGGGGTGCGGGGGTGGACAGCCCTTTCCACAAGACGAGAATCGTGTCACTGGCTGATCAAGGGCGAGACACTCGTGTGATGCTGAAGTCCTGCTTGTTGTTTAGCCCAGGCCTGTTGGCAGCCATATTTAAGACAAGGTTTCAGCCTCGTCTACTGGGGTGTTTCTCAATACCAAGAACGCAAAGACCATACTTGTGGTCTTGGCAAGATCGATCTTGCTAACTTGCCTTCCAAGAATGAGCTTAAGGCGCAATGAATCGTGGGATTGGTCTCGTTCGGCAAGGATGCAACCGATGTATCCTTGATATTTAGGGTGGACCAAGACCAACATCTGAGTCGCGTCGTGTATTTGTGTTCTTGGTATTGGAACTGGTCTTCGGCAATGGAAGATGACGTAAAACGGGAACATGAGAACAGAAGTACAGTCTAGTACGCACATTTAGATTCACCCCTGGTCTGCCAGGACTGTCCTCACATGGCTACTCCTGCACGCTTTTCCTACCTGAAACAAAGACTCGTTCATCTCCTGTTCCTGCTTAAATATGATCTTGACAGCACAAAACCATAGCAGCGTCATTAAGATTTCTACATGTGGGTAATTAGGCTTACAGGGGGTGAACAAAATTATTAACTATATTATCTTCTTCTTATTATTATTGTTTTGTTTCTGTTTATGGTTATTAACATCATAAAGCGTATTATTTAGCTGACAGAATAAGCTGGAGAATGCTGTGGTGTTATCCAAATTTTGCATTGTTTAAATATTTCCTGATTTTTCATTTTGCATGGTTTCTGTCTTCCTTCTGTGCTCAGGTTATGACTTCCTACGCCCCCATACATAAAAGAGATTAGTTTCAGATTATTCGTGTCTTAGGTGATTTCCATACCTCGTATATGGGTCCGATACCCCTTAACACTTCGCTCATGAGACCGGTGAAGCACTTGATGTCCCATGGTCTCCAGCATATGGTTTCCGTGGGTTGCCGTAATGGTAACTCCAGCTCTACGGAAGAGTGTTTGGGGTATATATGCCGCGTATACGAGAGACAGCTCCATTCTAATTTGCTAATCTGCCTGATTTGTTCTTCGTTACCTCGGCTTGCTCTCCCACTCCAATATTGCCTGTCCCCCGAAAAATAAATATATTGCTGCCTCACTTCATAGTCTAGACTGGAAATTATCTGCAACCAAAACCACAGATTCAGTCTCAAAGCCTCCAAGCACTGGAGGAGACCTGCATGAAGTTGCCCCCCAATATTTTTCAGATTTTAACCAAACTGGTCTCAATTGTTTGTGCTGTGTTTGTGCCTGTTTTTGCCATTGAAATTTTCATTTGTGCCGTTTTAGTTTATAAGATATATATGTTTGTTTACATGGTCACGCGACACCCGTGTGACATGGGCCCCCATTTGCGGCCGATCGCAATCGTTTGTGTTGCGTTTGTGCCCCTAAAATTTTTGTTTGTGCGCCTTTAGACTGAGATATGAACGATTGTTTACATTCCTCATTTGTGTCTGAAATCTTTTGGCCTGTGCCTTTACATATAGCTGTAACAAACGGTTCGTTTGAAATCGGACGCAAATGGACAGCTGTCATGCCGAATCTCTTCCCCTGTGACGTATCATTCAGCCGTTAGGCTACAAACGTGCAATCGTAATAATGCAGTGTCCACACGTCATATGCTTACTGATGTTTTTATTAATTTTTACTAAGAAATCATTCACATTTATTCGATTGTTAATGTATATTTAGCTCGATATATAGCAATATGTTCAGCCTTACCGTTGCAGCTAGAGTTCACATAAATAAAAAACGTTTACGAATGTTTCTTAAAAACTGTTTTCATTGCTCAATAATGATGTTTTATCCCACACCGCAGCAGCAGGAGTTCACGCCAATAAAATACCTTTACGAATATTTTTTAAAAGTGCGTTTTTATTAATCATTATTAAAAAGTTGTTAGCATTTAGCTTGAAAGTACAACCAACGTTTTATTAGATTATTAATTAACTGCAGCAGTACGGGATAAAACATATTGCTAATGAGCTGAATGTACAATAACAATCTAATAAAGCGTTGGTTGTACCATCAAGCTAAATGTAAACGATTTCTTAATGACAATTAATAAAAGCACACTTTTTAAAAAACATCTGTAAACATATTTTATTGATGTGAACACTTGCTGCAGTGGTAAGGGTTAACTTGAAACTTCAGGGGTAACTTGAAACTGTTTCATCACCGTTGCCGCCTAACAGCTGAGCCATACGTCACAGGGGGACTGAATTCTGACGGGGGAAGAGATTTGGCATAACGGATGTCACCTTACGCTGGTGATGTCACCATGTGAACAAATGTATATATCAGAAACTAAAACAGCACAAATGAAAATTAAAAGGGCACAAACGCAGCACACGATTGAAACCAATTTTGTTAAAATCTGAAACATATGGACGGCCAACTTCATGCAGATCCAGAGGAGGGCCTCGCCTCACATCTGATAAGGGTGACTTGTGGGCTGAGAAGTGGGAATCCTATTGTCCATTTGGGAAGGGTTAAGTTTCTGGTTCTGCCTGAAATCCTCTTCTTTTGGCTTGTTCATCTGATGCCAAGTACCCAGAAGGCAATAGAGCAACTACTAAATAAACTACCAAATAGTGAATAATCCTGTGTTTTTCATGAACCCAAGAGTAAGACAAGAGGTAGACTTACAACAAATTTATTATAGGCCTTGCAGCTCCCCCCCCCCCAAGTAAATGGTATAATCATTGCTATTATGATCATAAACATCTTTCCCTGATATAGGAAGAGATTTTCCATAAGTGTGCGAGAGCACAGCATGATTTAGAAACTGCCAGACCATTTCGGAGTGTAATTCACTGCACAGGGGAAGAGTAGAGAGTGCCACCAAGCCTGCTTAACGGATCTTGCGTCATCCTTATCCCTGCTTCCATGCCACGGTCTGGGAAGGAGCTCGGTGTAATTATAGAGCCCTGTCTGGTATCTCTCCCTCCTCCGGCGTTAATATCCAAAAATACTTCCGTCCACTAGAAAAGGCAAAAAGGGTGTGATATGAGAATGCCCCTCCCCTCTCCACCGTGGAACCACCGCCCCAAAGCTAACCCCTTCATGTTAGTCTAAAAAAGTAACTCCAGAGCATGTTGCCTTGTGATCTCATTGGCTGGTGGAGGCCAAAAGAGGATTGCCGTAGGGTGGTGGTGGTGCTGAGGAGTTCCAAGAAACGGAATGTCTCCGAAGGTGGCAGGGTGGCTGTGGAGGTTCAAACCCCACATCCCTGTCCTCTCCACCGTGGACAGGCAAATAAACCATCTCCTTGGAGGGGGGGAGTCTATTTGTGAAAGGTCAGCAGCCTTTGCTGTGACATGGCACGGTGGGGTAGGGGTTGGCCTTATACCCGCCCCCCCTAGCTGTGGCCATCTGCAAAGCGCGTCTGTTAGACCATTTTCATGAGACGGGAGGGAAGTGATCCAACCTATCACCCAGATAGGACGGAAGAAGCAGTGGGCCAAAGGTGTCTCTCTGTGGGACAAAGGTGTCTCTCTGTGGGACAAAGGTGTCTCTCTGTGGGACTGGCGTGGCCTCTGTGAGTCCACAGTCCACCCGGCCAGCTGAGCCCACTGTACAGCAGTCAGTCTGGCCTGCGTCGATGAGACCTGTCACCTGCTGGCCTGGAACCACATATACGTGCTGTTATTGGTTAATTAAACTATTTTATGTCTGTTTATGCCAACATATATGTGCAATAAATGTACCGTATATGTATATTGACTTGATATGTGTGTTACATTTAACCCTTGTGTATTTTACTTCTTCTGTTCTAAATTCTAGATTCTGTAGAATTTAACCTCGTTTTGAAAATGGACTGGGGTCACTTCAACCCCCAAAATAACACAGTGGTTAATAGGCATGTCCGGCTGTCTTACTCATTACTTGCTATTGTTCTTTCCTTGTACAAATAATGAGTTTATTTTTATTATTAAACAGCCCGTTTTATGTAGAGGACAAGCACTTGGAAACGAGGTTCCGGAAGCCGTTGAGGGCATGTTGACTTACGGCATGCGGCCTTGATGCACGCGCCTGTGCCCTCAGACACCTCCTGTGGCGCCGATTGGCCTCTTGGGGCCCTGCAAGAAAACTGAAAGTGAAAGGGCTCGGCACCGTGACTGAGCTCGCGCTGCCACGTGGAGAGAAAAAGCAGGCCACGTTTCCGCCTCTTCAGGTGTGACAGTGCAGGCTAGGCACTGTGGGGAGTACTGGATTCAAGGCAGGGATTAAGAAGGGGTTAAGAAGAGCCATAAAGGTATGAAAAAGTGCTCCCTCCTCTGGGTCAGTCCCCGCTGAGCAGGAAACTCTGTTCGTGCATGTGGCTGGAACCAGCTTCCTATAAACCGCTGTGCCAGCAGGTCAGTGAGGGGATTTCCATGACTAATAAGTCACTCCTGCGTCTGTGTGTGTCTGTTCTGTAAAATGATCTTAACACTCTGCTCAGTAGACTGGATGGAAGCAGCCCGAGGACAAAGCAGCACCGCCCCGATAGATGGGAGGGCCGGCCATGTTGTCATGGCACGGCGCTCTGCTTTCTCAGAGCATGCTCCAAGGGTGGTGCCTCACTCCCCCTGCCCCCCCCCCCCCAGCCTGCTGCCAGGCTGCGAGCAGTGAGTGCTGCGTGGGTAGACTGTTCCTCTAGGTGTCTCTTTATCTTGCCATGTGACCTTCAGTGGGGGAGGGTGCAGAGTGTCGGGCAAACGTGGAGGGTGGGGGTACATCACATCGCATCTTGGCACGGCCCACTGAACCCATCCGGGGTTGCACGTGGTTTCACGGCCAGCTGGGGGGGGTAGGGGGGTGGCTGTTTCCTTTTTTTTTAGCAACACTCCGAAACTGGCCAGTTGGAGGTAAACAAACGATGCCCTTTAGCGGTGATACCATAGTCCCTGACTCAGGCCGCCCAAGGCTGAGCTAAGCGTGTTGTTTTCGCACCGCTGGACGGAGCAGCTGCACGAGGCGAGAGGCCACAGCAGCGTGTCGCATTTCCCTGCTGTTCCGCTGAAGCAGCGGCCACATCCATCCCGGTCGCCAGTTTCACCGCCGTGAGGCTGGACCGGTTGGTCGGTCGTTGCTAATGAAGCGAGATGGCGTGATTCCGGGTTCCAGCTGTGGCTGGCCGGGGGCGTACATCACAGCGAGGGCAGGGACTGAGCTTAGCTGTGAGACCAATATATACCCTCACACCCCCTATTGTATGAGGAAGGTGGGGGCAATGAGGGCTGAAGGCTGGCATGCGTCGCCATGACAAACCCCGTTGAGCTAACTGAAACTGACAGTTGGGAGCAGGGAAATGTCACAGAGGAGGTCCTGCAGCTGCGAGCGGCTAATTAAACACTTTGCCTCCTTTTAAATTGTGATGATTTTCTTTTTGCCTTTGCAACGCGTCTGGCATTTTGGGGTATTTTCATATTTCTCTCCTTGGCAGTTAAAAAAAAAAAAGCTGATAACTCAAGGAGAGTCAAATGAGAGGCGCCGGCTTTAATGGATGTGAGGGGAAGGTGGGGGGTGAGGTGAAAAGATTAAAAAACAAATTATTTCTAGAAAGCCCAAAATAGGTAGTGGGTTCTGGATAGGGTGGAGCCAAATGGTGTTTTTTTTTTTGGCTTAGAAGAATGAGGATTTGCATAAGCCCACCAACTCTAAATACAAGACATGGAGATTTCCAGCCTTGGACAGGTGGAGAGGGCCACCTCACCCCCCCCCCCCAATCTGGACGGAAAGCCAGGGTTGGAGATAAAAGATGGGTGTGTAAAGACAGGTGCTTTGAGAGGATAATGATAAGGCTGCGGGCTAAGTGAAGCTGCTGGTTTCACTATGGTCTGTCAGCTGAGCGAAACCTTCATTTCACTGTGATTTATACAGCATCCAGGTGTGCCGTCTCTATAGGCAAATTGCAAGCCGTGGGTCAGCCTTGCCGGGGGCTGTATCCGCATCGTCCCAGGACCAAGGGGTCCTCTGAGAGGCTGGGCTGGTCTGCTCATGGCCTGAGTCTTGCTCTCTCGGCCGCCCACCTTGCGGAGGACTGGACCCTAGCAGGTGGGGGGAATGGAAACGAAGAGGACCTGAGGGCATAGAATGCAGTGTGGGTGTGGTGTGGGGGGGGGGGGGGCTCAGATGATGGTGATGACCCACTGGCATGAATAGGTATGGTCCTGTCACATTACAACCCATAGTATCTGCGAAAGCCAGCATTTTGACGCATGTCCAGGAAACAAGTCAATGTCCGCCCAAGGGGTGGGGGGGGCGCTTTATGCCTCACAGAGGCCTTTGTGTGTTTGTCTTGCTCACACTGAGCCCTGACTTGATTTTCCTGCCTTCCTCCTCGCCTGACCCGGCACAGTAAGACGAGACTGCTCAGCCAGCATGACCCAGCTGTTCCTGTACTCCGACACACACTGCGGAGCTGTCCCATGATGCCCTTTGACCCCTGCAGAGAACGCCCCACCCCGCCCCACCACCAGCTTTTTAGGTTTTCCAGAAACCAGTCTGGTTCAGACAGTGTAAACAGGAGCCCCCATGTTGGAAAACAAACAATAATATTACATTTATTGCCCTGTCTATATTTTCACTTGAGATGGAGGGCTGGTTCTATTTCTGAAAGCACAGAAGGGCCCCCCCACCCCACCCCGACAGTCCACAAAGATGCCATCCACATGTCTGCAGGTGTAAATACATCCCCGGGTGAGTGCGGAAGGTGTTATTGCCCCACCACTGAGAGCCCTAGTAACCTGCCCCAGCCATCAGTCAGTCAAGGATGTCTACATGTCAGAGAACTTGCTGGAAAAGCCCCCCCCCCGCCGAGGTCTCTGAGCTGAATTGAAATGCGAGGCAGCCTCGGACTCAGCCCCTGCTCCTCACGGGTGTCACCCAACCCGCTGTGAAGCTTACCATCAGCCTCTCTCACAAGATCCGGTTGCCTGGACGCCAGGGCAAAGCGGGGCTTCAGGTTCCAGGACGTGACAGCCTGAAATGAGAATCCGCATTGTTGTACGCTAGCTTCCCCCCCCCCCCCCCCCCCCCCCCCGCCCCCGCGGGCGGGCCGGGGGGGAGACGAAAAAGGGGGCGCGTGCAGGAAAGGTCAGCGCGGAGAGCGAGGGGCGAAACGGAGGGCGAGGCGGGCGCG